>JAHRHZ010000111.1:13814395-13881996 GCA_024137785.1 Ginglymostoma cirratum | reverse complement strand
CCCTCTGACAGTGCGGCACTCCTTCAGTACTGACCCTCTGACAGTGCAGCGCTCCCTCAGTACTGACCCTCTGACAGTGCGGCACTCCTTCAGTACTGACCCTCTGACAGTGCGGCACTCCCTCAGTACTGCCCCGCTGACAGTGCGGCGCTCCCTCAGTACTGACCCTCTGACAGTGCGGCACTCCCTCAGTACTGACCCTCTGACAGTGTGGCACTCCCTCAGTACTGCCCCCTGACAGTGCGGCACTCCCTCAGTACTGACCCTCTGACAATGTGGCACTCCCTCAGTACTGACCCTCTGACAGTGCGGCACTCCCTCAGTACTGACCCTCTGACAGTGCGGCACTCCCTCAATACTAACCCTCTGACAGTGCAGCACTCCCTCAGTACTGACCCTCTGACAGTGCGGCACTCCCTCAGCACTGACCCTCTGACATTGCGGCACTCCCTCAGTACTGACCCCCTGACTGTGTGGCTCTCCCCCTCTACTGACCCTCTGACCGTGCAGCACACCCTCAGTACAGACCCTCTAACAGTGCAGCACTCCATCAGTACTGCCCCTCTGACGGTGCGGCACTCCCTCAGTACTGACCCTCTGACAGTGCAGCACTCCCTCAGTACTCTGTCTGACAGGACTGCACTCCAGTTGTATTGCCCATTCCATAGTGCTGTTCACACTCTCCTTTTGCGGCGCTTTCTCAGCATAATGCTTCTCTGAGCCAGTTCGGGGAATATTACGCTATGTAGATGTAAGTTTGTATTGAGCCTTTTCAATACGTGTCACAGGGACTGTTTTGTGAATGTGCTGTGTTGTTTGATGGTGTTAATCATTCGAAATGTCAGTCACGAGAGTGTATCGGACGTAAGCTCCATCAGTACTGCAACAGTGTGATAGACTTACATTTGCATATACTACACTTTTCACAAACACCAAGCCTAGCAAGGCTGTTCACAGCCAATGAAGTTCTTTTACAGAAAGTGTTGCAATGAACATATCACAGCAAGTAATTTGTTCTGAGCAACCTCCCACCAGACGCAATGTGAAATTGACCGTGTCCTCTGTTGTTTGTGTTGTTGATTGAGGGATAGGTATAAGCTGGGACACTGGGGAGGTTTCCCTGTTTTTCATTAAAATAGAATGTTTTGCATTCACCTAAGCAGGTAAATGGGGTTTAGGTAATGTGCGAAAGACAGCATCTCTGACAGTGCAGCACTCATTCAGACAACTGACAGCTTGTAGAATGTGGGACCGTTTTCTTGTTATGAAAATACCAAACCATAGCACAGAGAGCATAGCAACACTTAAAGAAGGGTTAGATCGTTATTTGAGCAAATGTACAATTTGAACAGGTGATCTGGTCTAAAGGCCACTTGGACACAGGCCAAAGTCCTGACCTACCTTCTGTTGTTAGGATCCACTTCTCTCCTGTGGAGTTTTGACCAGAAAGAAATCCAGTCAGGGAGTGGCTGAACTCAATATCCTTTCACTCATGTGCTTTGAAGCTCTGAATTTAGCACAAGGACTAAGGAGCAAAAGATTGCTGCATCACCAGCTATATCACAGTGCATTTCAGCTCATATGGAGCAACTCATTCAAAGAACAAAGAACAAAGAAAATTACAGCACAAGAACAGGCCCTTCTGCCCTCCAAGCCTGCGCCGATCCAGATTCCCGATTAGATTTCTTGATCCCTTATATTTATTGTCACTGGTTCGGCACACCCCACTAATCAAAACCCTTTCTTTATGCTTAGTCTATAAAACTCATTCAGAATTTTAAAGCCTGCTGTTAGGTCATCTCTTTCTCTTCCTTTTCCCAAGAGAAAGGTATTTGAGGATTGCAACTGGTTAATTATTTCTGCTTTATTTTGGTGATAATGTGGCATGATATGTGGGTCAGTTAGTTCAGTTGGCTGGTATGCGATGCAGAGTGATCTCAGAATATGTTCAATTCCCTCACCGACTGAGGTTAAGCTGAAGGGGTCTCCTTCTCAATCACTCCCCTCTCCTGATGCGTGGTGACCCTCAGATTAAACCATCAACACTGCTCTCTCTCTTTCACACGCACTCTCTAAATAGAGCACAGCCCTACGGTCCAGTGAGAATATGTTGACTTTACCTTTCTTTTACAATGATAAAATCCCACTGATTGTATTCATTCTTTCCTGTCTTGATCTAAACATGCCATACTATTGGTGTTTATTCGGATGACTATCTTCCATCAACAGCTCACTCTCTTTTGCACAAGAACAGTCACTGTGAACTGACACTGAATGAGGTTGTTGACTTGCTTGCTGAGCTGGCTTGTTTTCGTTCAGACGTTTTGCCACCCTGCTAGGTAACATCATCAAGTGGGGCCTCTGATGAAGCAATGTTTTTCTACTCCACTTGGAATTTATACTGTCTGGTCCGTTACGGTGAGTAGTGTCATTTCCGGTCTTGATCTGTATGGGTTTGTATATGGGGTCCAATTATATATTTTTGTTGATTGCATTACAGGTTGAGAACCATGCCTCTAGGAATTCCCATGAGTGTCTATGTTTGGCTTGGGCTATTATAGTTACGTTGTCTCAGTTAAACTGATGGCCTTCATTGTCCGAGTGTACTGATATTAAGGAAAGTTTGTCTTGTTGTTTTGCTGCTAGCTGATGTTCATGTATTCTGATGGCTAGTTTCCTTCCTGTCTGTCTGATATAATGTTTGTGGCAGTCGTTGCATGGTATTTTGTAAACCACATTGGTTCTGCATGTTGTGGGAATGGGGTCTGTAATCCTTGTGAGTGCTTGTTGTGGAGTGGCTGTGGGCTTGTGTGCTACCCTGATCCCTTGTGGTCTTAGGAGTTTTGGTGTCAGTTCTGATATGTTCTTGATGAAGAGCAGTGTGGCCAGTGTGTTAGGGCGTATTGTGTCCTCCTGTTGTTGTCTGTTTAGTAGGCAACTGTGGATGAAGTTGTGGGGATATCCGTTGATAGCGAAGATTTTCTACAGGTGCTCTTTCTCTTTCCTGTGTAGTTCTAACCATCAGAATATATGAACATCAGCTAGCAGCAAAACAGCATGACAAACTTTTCCTAACAATGAAGGCTATCAGTTTAACAGGGACAAGGTAACCATAGTAGCCCAAGCCAAACATAGACATGCGCAAAAATTCCTAGAGGCATTGTTCTCCACCCATACTTTAATCAACAAACATATAGAATTGGACTCCATATACAAACCCATACAGAACAAAACCGGAAATGACAGCACTCACCAGAATGGACCAGACAGTATAAATTCCGAGTGGAGTAGAACAAGATCACTTCATCAGAGGCCTTCCTGATGATGTTACGTAGCACAGTGACAAAAAGTCTGAATAAGAACAAGCCAGCTCAGCAAGCAAGTCAAGAACCTCACCCACAACCCGAACTACAGATCTTTGCTGACACTGAATTTGTTGTGCATTCTGCTGACAGGAGTTTGTGATGATTGTGGTGTTCGGCCTGGAGTTCATCATTCGGATCTGGGCAGCAGGCTGCTGCTGTCGCTATCGTGGCTGGATGGGTCGTATTCGCTTTGTGCGGAAGCCATTCTGCATCATCGGTAAGTAACAGTCTGAGCAGGAAGGAGGCAGACAAGCTGGGCATCCAGATTAACGTAACCAGCACCAACCCCATAGATATGGGGAACAGTCCCCGTCAACTGAGAATCCACTTTGGATTAGATTTGTAGCTATCCCACAGCTTACATTATCGATGTTTTTGGGGTAAAAACATTTGTGGGAGCTTGCTGTGTAAAGGTTGCTGGCACATTAGAATAATGACTGAGCTTTAATAATACGCCAGTGGCTGTGAAGGACTCTAGGTATGTTGAAGCTACAACTGTAAAACAAGTCCTTTCTTCCTTTCTATCAAATGCAGAGCCATGAGACAACTGACATTCGCAGCAATTAATCTGTTCCTTTCTGAGGGTCTAATATGATCAAAGTTCTGTGTACACTGAAATGAGCTGAGAAATGTTTGATCTGATTTGATTTATTATTGTCACATTTACCAAGATACAGTGAAAAGTTTTGCTTTGTGTGCTAACCAGAAAAATCATACCTTAAATAAGCACATCAGGGTAATGGAGCAGCATGCAGAATACAGTGTTACAGCTACAGAGAGGTGCAGAGAAAGGTCAACTCTAATATATGAGAGGTTCATTCACAAGTCTGTTAACAACAGGTTCTTAAATATGTTTATAGTTGATTTCAAACTTTTGTATCTTCTTCCCAAAGGAAGAGGGTACAAGGGAGTATAACCGGGATGGGAGGGGTCTTTAATTATGTTGCCTGTTTTCCTGAGGCAGCGGGAAGTGTAAATGGAGTCAAGGGAAGGAAAGCTGGTTTTCGTGATGGACTGGGCTGAGTTCACAACTCTCTGTAATTTCTTGTGGTCTTGGGCAGAGCAGTTGCCATACCAAGCTGTGATGGATCCAAATAGGATGCTTTCTATGGCACAGCTATAAATATCGGTAAGAGTCATTGTGGACATGCCAAATTTCCTTAGCCTTCTGAGGAAGTAGAGGTGTTGGTGTATTTTCTTGACTGTAGCATTAATGTGCATGGACCAGGACTGATTGTTAGCGATATTTGGTTTTTGGTTTAAGTCAATTAATGAGCTTTATGGGTAGGTTTGACACTTATCATTTAAATATACAGAATTATACCCCTTGAAATGGGGTCACAATCTAGCCTGTTTATGTTATACACTCTCTGACCTGTGTATTACACTGTATATTGTACACTCTGACCTGTGCATTATGCTGCATGATACACTCAACACCCTGCTACATAATAAACACTTTAGCCAACATACCAACAGGGACATTACATTCTGGCTTGGATATAACACTGTATATTACTCACTGACACGTGCATTGTGCTCCATAATAAACTCTTTGACCTGCATAGTATCCTGCATGACACTCTATGCCCTGTATAACATGCTGCATATTATACTCAAAGACCTGTCCATTTTTCTGTATATTATATCCTCAAAGGCTTGTGTATAATGCTGTAAATGATAGTTTCGGCCCAATGAATAAAGCTGTAAACTATACTGTCAGACCAGTGTAACATGTTAAACATTATACTATGAAATAGGCATTATGTTGCATGTTACATTCAAAGACCTGTGTTTTATTCTATATCTTGCATTCTCTGACTGCTGTATTGCAGAGTAAATTTCACACTCTGATCTGTGTGTTTACTGTATGTTATAGTCACTGACCTGTGTATAATACTGGATATTACATTGTCAGGCTTGTATATTAAGCTTCACAATACACTCTGGCCTGTGTTTGACGCTACATAATAATCTTTTCAACTTGTGAGGCATGTGTAGTCCAATCTGTTCATTACATTTTATATTACACTTTGACATGTGTATTGAGCTACATAAACATTTTTGACCCAGGTATTAAGCTTCACTTACATTATGACCTTTGTATTCCCATGTATTCCATGGACCTGTATATCATGCTGCATGTAACACTGTCAAACCTACGTATTATGCAGCATATTACGTTCCCTGACCTGTATGTTTTGCTGTACATTACATTCTTTGACCCATTATTATGTGGTATATTATACTTTTTGATCTGTTTATGCATATCACATGGTGAAATGGGTATGATGTGGTCGATAGTGTACACCCTGGTGTGTATTGAGTGTGAATTCACATTGGCAATGGATGATACAGAAGTAGAATGGCCATATTCGCACACACATCCTTCACATTGTGGTTAGGCTGTAAAGTATTAGTCATTGTAATGTGTCATTTCAAGTCAACTGCTGCAATTATTTTCTCTGTCTATAACTAGTTTGCAAATAAATATAATACTATTCTGTGTTTGATCACTTGTTCATTCTCTCTACTTTCCATGCTTTCAATTCCCCACTCTCCTTTCCTCACTCTCCATTTTCTGCTGTTTGTTCCATCCTATTTCTTCACCTATATCAGTTGTCATCAACCTGTTTGTCACTCTGCATTCTGCTCTACCTGATCCTCTGTTTAGGAAGAGCTAGACCAAGTAATTGCCACATAGCCTCAGTGGTGGTTGAGCTAATTGAGAAGCCCTGAGGGGAAATATCAATTTTCTTTTGGAAAGACACAGAATACTTAAAGACTATCAGTATGGATTTCTTAAGGAAAGAGCATGTCTGACTAACTGGATTGAATTTTTTCGAGGATGTATCTAGGATGGTTAATGAGGATAATGTGTTTAATGTAGCTCCCGTCAATGTTGGCATGGTTTTTCGCATGGTCAAATACAGAAAACTGAAGAGTAAACTAAAAGCTAATGAAACCCAAGGACAAGTAGCAAGTTTGATCCAAAATTAGCTCAGTGACAGGAAGCAGAAGATAATGATTGATGGGTGTTTTTGTGACTGTAAGGTTCTTTCCACTGAATTTTTTCAGGGCTCAGTATTTAGTCCCTTGCTTCTCATGGTATTTATAAAATATTTTTGCTTAAATCTAGTTGGCATGGTTGAGTAATTTGCAGATGATACAAAAGTCGTTTATATTGATAGTGAGGATGAAAGCTGTAGACTGCAGGGAATTAACAACGGCTGGTCAAACAGTCAGAAAATAGGTTCTATTGAAGGAATTCAATCTGAATAAGTGAGAAAATGCATTTGGAGACGGCAAAAAGGCAAAGCAATGCACAAAGCATTTCTGGGTCTTCTAGTAGTGCTTTCACTTCTGAACCACACAGCCCCCGGTTCAATCCCACTCCTGGGCTCTCACACACATAAACAAAGACTGTCACTCTATTGGAGGTGTCTATTTTTGGATGATATGTTAAACTGAGGGCCATTCTGCCCTCTCAAGTGTGAATTAAGGATCCCACAGTAATATTTTAAAGAAAAGCAGAGGAGTTACCCCCACTCTCCTGGTCAATATCCATCACTCAATGAACATCTGCTGATTAACATGTTGCAGACCATATTACAATAACATGTAAGTTGTATGGTCTGTGACGCCAACACAGCCGAACAGCAAACAATAAATAGTAAGATGCTGAGAAATGTAAAGGAACAGCAGGACCTTACAGTGAATGCCCACAGACCCCTGTGTGTGGCCAGACAGGTAGATAAGATAGTCATGGAGGGAGAAAGAATACTTTTCCTTCATTGACTGGCGTATAGAACTGGGAGATTATACTAGAGCTGTATAAAACACTAGTTAGTTGAAAGCTGTGCTAATGCCAATAGCTAGTACCAGCTATAATACTTTGTACTGTTCTGGTTATTGCCTTACAGGAAACATATTGTCTCACTACAGTGAGTACAAAGGAGAGGAATGGAAGACTACAACCAACAGATTAGATCGATAGGCTGGGGTTGGTTTCATTGGAACAGAGGTGGGCAAAAGGAGATTACATAAAGACACAGAGAGTGATGACAGTTTGAAAAGAATGAATAGGAAGCATTTATTTCCATTAGCAGAGTGGACAATTACAGAACTCATCAATTTAAAATAACTGGAATAAGAAATCAGGAAGTTGCGGAGAAATCTTTTCACTTGAGGGTGGTGAGGTCTGGAACTCACTGCCTGAAACAGGAGGATAATTATTGCATCTGAGAACTTTATGTAAGTGCTGTAACCCATAGCATTGTTTCGCAGGCCAAGGTATTAGGTTGGATAGCTCCTTTTAGTGGGTACTTTCTTGACCCAATAAAGAGCCTTCCAATTGCCATAAATTTATTGTTTTATTTCTGTTTCTATGTTGTATGCTCCTCTGCCTGCTTATCCCTGCCTGTTCCTTCTCTACTGTTCACCGATGTCTGTTCCTTTCAACTTGTATAGCTGGATCAGTGCTCGGACCACAACTGTTTACAATGTATATTCATGACTTGGAAGAAGTACTGTAGCCAAATTCACAGACCAAACGAAAATGGGTGGAATTGCAGATTCACACAGTTCACAGAGAGATAGTGATAGGTTGAGTAAGAGGGCAAAAAGTTGACAAATGGAGTGTAATGTGGTAAAATGTGAAGGGAGAACAGAAGAAAAGAAGGACGTAAATGGAGAAAACCCACAGAAAGCTGCAACACAAAGTGGCTTAGCAGTACTTACACACGAAACACAGAAAGCTAGCACAGAGGTGTACCAGGTAATAAGGAAGGCTGATGGAATGTTGGCCCTTATTTCAAGGGGGTTAGAGTATAAGAGTCAGGAAGTCTCACTGCGTCTGTACAAGGTGCTTGTGAAACTACATCTGGAGTCCTGTGAGCAGTTTCAGTCCCCTCATTTAAGGAAAAATATCATTTCATTGGAACAGTTCAGAGAAGGTTCATTAGGAACATTCCTGTTATGGAGGGATTGTCTTATGAGCAAAGCCTAAACAGGTTGGGACTCGAATCGCTGGAGTTGAGAAGAATGAGAGGTGATTTTGTTGAAACATTGAGGACTCTTAAGGGGCTTGACAGGGTAATTGCTTTCCCCCCTGGGAGAACCTAGTACCAGAGGGCATAGTCTCAGAGTAAAGGGCGCCAATTTAAGACTGAGATGAGGAGGGATTTCTTACGTCAGAGAGTTGAGAATCTTTGTAACTCCAGAGTACTGGTGTATATTTAAGGCTGAGATAAACAGATTCTTGATCAGTCAGGGAATCAATGGCTACAGGGAAAAGGCAGGAAAGTGATCATGAGGACTGGCAGATGATCCTATTGAATGGTTGAGCAGGCTCAAGGGGCTGAACAGACTATTCCTGTTCCGATTTTTTCTGGTCTAGTGAGGTGCAGGTACAAGTTTTGTTTGGCAGTGCTCCTGTGAAGCCCCTTGGGTCACTTTATTCCATTAAAGGCAGTACATAAATACAAGTTGTTGTTGTAACCCAGACTGCAAATCCTTTCCCCCAATGCACTTACCTAGCCCTCCCTTCAGTGATTCCTTTTAAGATATTAAATAATTTTTTTTTGCCTGGATTCAGCTTAAATCAGGATCCAGTCACCTCTAGTCTTCACCCAGTTGCATATTTGCTCAGCTGTATGTATGTGACAAAACAATTAGCTGAAATAATTCAGTTAGGGGAGCATTAGACTGAAACTTTAAGAGATCATTGGGTCAAACTCAGCTTTCCACAGTACTCACTGATAGTTTAGGGCTTTTGTGGTACAGTGGTGGTGTCTCTGCTTCTATGCACAAACACTGGGGTTCATGTCTCACCTGTTTCAGATGTGTGTAATAACTATAAAAAAGATTGATTAAAAATACCTTCAATGAGATACATCTGACTCTCATCGAGTTTTTAAACTGACCCGTTTGGAATCATCATTCGCTTTAGCAGAAACTAAGATGACAGAAGCGAAATGGACTGAAACGAAAACCCCTCTCATTACACATTTAATGAAATCAGCTTTGGCGAGAATGGGGGAGGCTGTCTGTACCTTTGAGTATGAGTGAGCCACCTCTCTTCTCAGTGAGTGCAGTTAACCTCAATAACCTACATTGAAAATGTTAGTGATATCAGGATCCAATCCAGAAATGGGTGTTTGAAATTGGAAGAACATTGACAGGAGACAAGAAAAAATGGTTTCAGCTGACACGATGATCAGTAATCGTGAGGATATGGATTTAAGGGAGAGATAGTTTCATTTTACTCAGTGAACCTTTATGATCTGGAATGTGCTTCCTGACAGTGTGATGGTAGCAAATTCAGTGCTGACTTTCAGAAAAGAATTGGGTAACTACCTGCAAAGATGAAATGTTCGCAGTATAAGGGAAAAAGCAATGAGAGCGATCAATTTGATCTATACCAGAGAGCTGGCAGAGAGACGACAGGCAGAATGGCCACCTCCTGTGATCTAAGATTCTACGGCTGGCCAATGTGGCTCCACAGTGCCCCCTGGACCAGACACTGGAGAAACCAGAGGCCCTCAGAATGGGGGCGTGGGGGGTGGGGGGGGAGGTGGGGTGTGGTGCAGGGGGTGGGGGTGGGGGTGGTGGGGCAACAGCTTTTCTGGTCTCCTCATTGCCTGCACATGGTTGATTTGATGCACAATCGATAAACTTGGTCGATGCAGAGCCAGTGGCTCTCTGTGCAAACTGTTCAAACACAGGAGTCACAACTCTGTGCTAACAGTGAGAAAAACCAATTTGTGGCCCAATGAGTAAGGACTTGTTTGGAGAGTGGGATCACACTGCTTTGGCAGTGATTTCTGATACCCGGGAGGTTCCTGCCTTTTAACTGCTGCCAGCCATTGAAGAAAATTACTCAGCTCTATCTTAACCCTTGGATGGACAATGGAGGAGCAGCATAGAGTCATAGAGGTCTACAGGACAGAAAAGGAGCCTTAGGCCCATTGAGCCTGCCCAAGTGAAAACTAAAGCACTATCCTAATCCCATTTTCCAGCACTTGGCCCATA
The DNA here is from genome assembly GCA_024137785.1 of Ginglymostoma cirratum. Classification (NCBI taxonomy): domain Eukaryota; kingdom Metazoa; phylum Chordata; class Chondrichthyes; order Orectolobiformes; family Ginglymostomatidae; genus Ginglymostoma; species Ginglymostoma cirratum. The sequence continues at coordinate 13,871,599 of JAHRHZ010000111.1, read as the reverse complement.
GCTTTGTATGCCTCCGCATTGCAAGTTCAACACCAGCAGAAGCAGGTTCACCTTCCCTCTAGCTGCCTGTCCCTCACAGAGGAGATAAACAGAGAGCTCCAGTCCACAGGAGGCAATGCTCCTGCATGAAGTTTACAGGCTGAGGATTAGCTTGCTGGACATTAACTGAGCGCTAGTATCTCAGGAGGCTCAGAGCTGCCTCTCAGGTAGCTCCTGCCCCCTGAATGAAAGCCACTTTTAAAATGAATCCGATGACCAGATATTGCCATTGGTGCTCAACGTCACCCTTGTTCTTTTGCCTATGGCTTCTGCTGGGATCTGCTGGTGATGCTTGTGGACTCTCTCAATCCATTTTCCACAAGTGCATCTACCAGCCGAGCAATGCCAAGTCAAACGCTTGCGTACTTTTCATGACTGATGAGGCCAGTCAGAGCTGGAGGAGGAGGAGGAAGATGATGACACCTCAAGCACATCCAGAGGAGAAGAAACCTGGTGGGACAGGGTCACTGGCAGTCACCGACTTGGTACCAGAGGTGGGCAGGACAGACTGATTCAGTCCAGCTTCAGACCCCAACACAAGGCAGTCCGTCTCACAGAGACGCATTGCTCCTCCTTAACTCTTTACATACCATTTCACTCAAGGCTGAAAGCCACTTAGCAGATGGCAGGTAAACAATGTGGTGGGAACAGCAACGAGACTTTGAAATAAATTTTACGTTTCAAAACTATTGAACAGAAATGCGGTAATAATACCCTTTTGCTCACTCAAGTGATTACCCTTATACAACTATACATTCTTTGTTTTTCTTTTCCCATCGTGACTACATGGTCTAACTCCTAGATCAGGTGATACACACCCCAGCTTGGGTGCTCCTCATCCATATCCTCTGAGCTTGGAGCTCAAAAACCACTCAAGGGGATTTGTTTCGTAGTTTCATACATTTGCTTCATAGGCATGGTTGCCAGTAACAATTACTATCCGTCTACCAGTAGCTGAGTTTCTGATGTTTTTTATTCTTTGACTCTTAAGAGGAAAAAAGAGAGTTGTTCTCTTCCAGTACTTTGTGGAGATGTTGTACCTGTTAACACCCTATATATCACTTTCACAATGGTAGACATTTGGGGCTCAAAATATCAACTCTCTCGCTCTCTCTCCACAAATGCTGCCAGATCTACTGATTTCTCCAGCATTTTTTGTCTTTGTTTCAGATTTCCAGCATCTGCAGCTTTTCGTTTTTACTTTAATGGTTGGTGAGTTTGGTGCCACCATCCTCTTCCCTGGACTGGATTTAAGGCTCTGTTCATAAAAGATGTAGTTGACTGCATGATAACAATCAAAGATAACTAGCGTGGGGCTGGATGAACGCAGCAGGTCAAGCAGCATCATAGGAGCAGGAAAACTTGACGTTTCGGGCCTAGACCCTTCATCCTTGTTATCTCTGATAACAATCAGATACAGGTTTCATTAGTCAATTAGGCGTTGATAATAAGTCTTTGAGGAGACTTGCAGATATGCCTTTGCATTTCACAAGGTGTTCTGCCTTTCCCACACCTAAGACATCCTTGATTTGGCTGTTTTTAATTCAGTTTCCAACATAAACACCTTCAGAACCATTAGCTTGTATCAAACCCAGGACAGGAGGGCACATCAGGGCATTATAACTATGGTCTAGGGCTTAATGGGTGTCCTGCTCTGCTCAGGGTCACTATATTCAGGGTCTGCAGTGCATAGGGTGAGCACAGAGCTGGAGCCCTAGGTTAGGAACAACACTGGGGCCTCTGATTTCTGTCCCTAGTCCTGTCTTGTATGATACAACCTTCCAACACATTTATGGACTCTTAATTGATCATTAGTGACAGTGCCTTCAGTTACGTCAATCCCTTGATCTGGAATTTCACCTCTCTACCTCACTTTCTTCCTTTAAGACACAATTGTCTTGCCATCTCTCTATATGGTTCATTATCATATTTTGTTCCGTCATGCTCTTGTGAAGCATCATGGGATGTTTCATTGTGTTAAAAATACAATATCGATACAAATTATTGTTTCATAACTCTTCAATAATACATCAACTCTGACATTTGCAAGGTCTCTTTTAAATATTGAAATTGGATTAAACTGATGAGAATTGACATTACGCCTGCTTATTCTTATTAGATGGGAAATCTGGAAGTCAGATGTCAATGAAGTGAATGGGTTAAAAGTTACAGGCAAACATGCTGTTAAATCCTCCAGGTTCTCCACAGGTTGCTGACCTCCCTCCTGAGAGTTTCACTGAAAGTTAAATCCTTTGTATTTAAGAGACCAAATCTATTTTTTAATATTTGGATTATGGACACTACTTTAGAAAGGGCAGCAGGTACACGGAATTGTTTGCAGCTTTGGGAACGTAGGTGTAGCTAGCTGATGTGTGTGAAACAATGTTAATTTCTAGGGACATTGATTCCAGTCAACTTGCTACCCATTCTTAAAAAATAACAAAAGAACTGCTTCTGAGGAAGGGTCGCCGGACCCGAAACGTTAACTCTGTTTTCTCCTCCACAGATGCTGCCAGACCTGCTGAGCTTTTCCAGCAACTTTATTTTTGTTGCTCCCCTTTTTTGATGGGCTCAGGAGAGCTCAGCAGAACAACAGCCCTCTGGTTGGTCAGGTTGTTGATTAACACAGCCCTTATTAGGGGATTGAAACAGAGGCAAGTAGGGAGACCTCCAGAAGCTAACTACATCAATTTCTCTCTCCATCCATTCTCTGCAAAGTTGCTCTTTCCAATTTTCTGCCAAGAGAGCAAAGAAGCTATATCACAGACTCTGAAAGAAGTAAGTGTAAAACTCAAGGACAACAAGAAAGACCCAGGATCTAACACAGCAGCAACTGAACTGCGGACTGTGCAGACAATGTCAAGGCATCACTGAAGGATCAAAAGGATTGTGAAACCAACCCAATTAGATCTAACGTTCTTCCGTCTACTCATTATGTTTGTGTTTATGTTGTGCGTGTGTGTGTGTGTGTGCGTATGTGTGTGTACCTGCATGTGTGCGTGCGTGTGTGTGCGTGCATGCATGTGTGTGTGTGTGTGTGTGTGAGATAAATCATTTTATTTTACTGCTCTTGTTAAAAGAATTGCAATAGAGTCTTAGAGTCATGCAGCATGGAAACAGACCTTTAGTCCAACTCGACAAAGTTTCTCAAACTAAATTAGTCCCACTTGCCTGTGTTTAGCCCATATCCCTCTAAACCTTTCCTATTCATGTACCTGTCCAAATGCCTTTTCCATGTTGTAACTGTTCCTGCATCTACCACTTCCTCTGGCAGCTCATGCCAGACATGAACCATCCTCTGTGTGAAAAAGTTACCTCTCAAGTCCCTTTTAAATTTCACCCACCCCATGGAAAAGACCTTTGCTGTTCACCCTATCTGTGCCCCTCACGATTTTGTAAACCTCTCGAAGGGCACCCTTCAATCTCCTACGCTCCAGTAAAACAAGTCCCAGCCTATCCTCATAACTCAAATTCTCTGGTCCCAGCAGCATCGTGGTACATCTTTTCCAAACCCTCTTCGATTTAATGAAATCCTTCCCATTGCAGGACCACCAGAACTGTAGACAGTACTCTGAAAGTGACCTCACCAACATCCTGTACAATGTCAGCCTAACATCCCAACTCTTGTACTCAAAGTCTGAACAATGAAGGCAAGCATGCTAAATATCTTCTTAACCACCCTGTCTACTTGTGATGCAAACTTCAAAGAACTATATACCTGAACCCTTAGGTCTCTCTGTTCAACAACTCTACCCAGGGCCATCTCATTAACTGTATAAGTCCTGCCCTTATTTGTTTTACCAAAATGCAATACCTCACATTTATCTAAATTAAACTCCATCTGCCTCTCCTCATCCATTGGCCCAATTGATCATGATCCCTTTGTAATCTTAGATAATCTTCCTCACTGTTGACTACAACACTAATTTTGGCATAATCTGCAAACTTACTAACCATGCCTCCTAAATTTGCATCCAAGTTATTTATATAAACTACAAACAAAAGCGGACCCAGCACCAATCCCTGTGGAATACTGCTGGGCACAGGCATCCAATCCAGAAAACAACCCTTCTGCCACCACCCTCTGTCTCCTCCTGTTAAGCCAATTTTGTATCCAAATTGCAAGCTCACCCTGAATCCCATGTGATCTAACTTTATTAATTAGTCCACCATGCAGAACCTGGTCAAAGGCTTTACTAAAGTCCATGGAGACAATGCCTACCGCTCTGCCTTTGTCAATCTTTTTGGTTAGATCCTCAAAAAGCTTGATTAAGTTAGTGAGACACTATTTCCCATATACAAAGCCATGCTGACTATCCCTAACTACTTCTTGCTTCTCCAAATGCATATAAATCCTGTCTCTCGGAATCCCCTCCAACAACGTACCCACTGATGGCAAACACACAGGTCTATACTTCTCAGACAATAGAGTAACTGAAGGAGCTGGTGTGGTTTGCTTTTATTCTTAGAAGCAGTCATTCAGGGGCAAACTGGGATTTCTGTCAGTTCCATTAACCTTTAACATTTGTGGTGACTCTAAGAATAGTGGGATTTGATTTCCAGCACTCTGCCCCAGTGAATGTGACACTTAGTTGACAGGATGCATGTTGACTGTCAGCCAAACAGCTTTTCATAATATTGCAGAATAGACTGAAACCAACAGCTCACAGGGTAAAGGAAAACGACAATATTTACCATAGCATCTTGTGATGGATAATTGGATCAGGTTCCTGAATGTGGTGCTAGTCTTTATATCAAGGTGTTATTAATGAAATGTTCAGAATCCATCGTTCCTTCTCATATTCCAGGATAGATCAGAGATTAAGATGGCCAGCACTGCAATCTGTACTGATAGTAAGGCTCTGGTTTGGTGTACATGTCCTCCCTGTGAAGACACTAGACTCCCGAGAGCCCAAATCATAAGAATGCTCCTTTGACTAATCTGATAATGGATGGAACTAGACTCGGGATGTTGCTGGGATTGATGGTGATGGAACTAGAGTCAGAATGTCCCTGAGATTGTTCAATGGAAATAGGCTTGGAAGATTCCCAGGATTTTCCAGTGGCTGGAAATACTCTTAAGGTGTTCCTTGTTGGCTCTCGCCACCCACGAAATTAACTAGCCCATTGCACGCCCACTACACCATGCTCCGCCTCTATAGGCGAGATGCAGAATGGCATAAATGTTTTAGGTTTCTTTTTGAAGTACTGCACATGAGCATTATGTGCGGACACATTAAACAAATACTCAATGAAATTCATTATTAGCAGTATATTAGAAAAGTAGAAAGTTAGCTTTATTGCAGAAGTGAAATTATATAACAATAAAAATGCAATTCAGTGAAACTGGCTTTGCAGAATTAAATGTAATCAATCTTGGCCTTGAAGTGTATGCGGAAAGACAGAGGGCTATTGTTTAATGTGAGATCAGGTCTCTCAATGTCTCAGAGATCAGTCCATAACCTTTAGACCACTGAAATCAGCCTTTCGCCCCTGAGTTTCCCTGCCTTTTGTGCTGTGCAGTGTTCTCTTGACACAATGCTGTCAGTCACACACTTTCACAGGTTGTCATTCAGTTTCAGAATGTCTCACACTATTAATTTCAAAATGGAAATAAAAATATGTGATGAACAACAGATGGAACACTGAGTGGGTGGTGCCTCTTCCTCAGCTTTATGCCTTCCCATCCCTCTATTAATTAAGTCACTTTATTGTAAGTGGAACTGGGAATAGCAGGATAATGTTTTAATGTTTCTTTGGAAAGTTTGGTCCTGCAAAGTTATTAAACACTCAACCAATATCTGCTTCAATCCTAACTCTTCAATTCCTATCAGTTAACTAACTGTCCATCTTTGGAGCAGAGTTTTGACTTGCTGGCCCCCCCGACCCTATGAGAAGCAAGGTCTAGGCAGTTCTTCCCATCTCCATCATCATGCGATCATGACATTATCATCAACAAAACTTTCCATGCACATTTTGAAGAGTTAATGTTTTACTCTGCACTGCTGGCCTGTCATTTCTGCTCTGTATTGGAGTCAGACCTGGAGTCAAATTATAAGGGACTAAAAGTCAGGAAGAGGCTCTGACCCATCATCCTGACCTCAGTATCAGTATCTCATCCATTATCCCTCCAGCCCATTGAAACTAAGGCCTAGCATTTAGCTGATTAACTCCAGACTGACTTGTCTGTAGTTACCCACCTTGGGAGCAAGTTGAAAACAATGCATCGATCCTCCTACTAGGAGCAGCAGCTATCTCAGGGACTGGGATAAGGACCACCTGAATGCAGGAGGAACACATACACAGATAGCATTGATAGGGGTGTGGAACTGGCTCAGGTCTGGAATGGGTAAGTGGAAGTCGTAATGGAGGAGAGTGGAAGTGGGGAGGGGGTGTTAGTGTTGAGGGGATGTTTAGTGGGGGAAGGAAGAATCTTGTCAACAAGCGCTGATGTAATGACAATGGCATCAAATTCGAGACTGGCCCAGTCAACAGAAAGGACCATAACTGCTGGCCTTGTCCAGATCTCAAGAATTAATAATTAATCACACAGAGGGATAGCTGGCAGGTACCCAGGAATAGGAAAACAACATTAATTATTTATTATAAAAAGCCACAAAGCGTAGTTGCAACCTGCAGTCCAGCGTGAGATCTCTCTCAAATTGCAGATGCATCATTTTCACATCAGCAGTGATTTAAAATGTGCTGGAGCCTATCTCTCCCAAGGGCTCATCAAACCATGAGACTGTGGAGTAAGGTACAGCACACTGTGTACATCAGCTTTGCTGCAAACATTTGGAGTTAGCATTTTTCTTTGACAAGCTGCATATGAAATATAAATGGGCTCACTGTCTGTATTGCTTTCCTCTCACACACACACACACACACACACACACACACACACACACACACACACTGAAACACTCCCAACAGCGTACAGTCGTAAAAAGGCCTTTATCAGAGTCACAATTCATACTATCACCTGGGGTTACTGCTTTGGGTGTAGTTGCTGATGTGGTTCCAAATTGCACTGAAAAAAGTGTTTTGTTGAAAAATATTTACATATCACCAAATTTAAAATCTGTCACAATCTGGCAAGACTGAGCAGCATATTGGAACGTAGTTTTTTTTCAAAATAGAATGTTTGTTTTACGTCATATTCCTTGATATAGTTAGGAGAGATAACTTGGCAAGGTTTGAAGTGCTTAAAATAGGTTTAACACAAAGAATGTGACTGTGACTGTGGTAAACTATTCCGCCTCACCCTCTGCAACCAGTCACATCATTGATATGTTAGATCGCACTATCAATCTCCAACATCTCTCCCCTGATGCCCTGCTGTGTGGGGCTACTCTCAGCTGATTCTACTTTTATCTATGCATAAGGTACCAGGGAATCGTCTGCAGTGGCTTCTTTTCCCATTTCTGCATCGAAATCTCCAAAGTACCCCCAAAGACATATCCTTGCTTTCTCTTATTTGTCATCTAGAACTACATTTTACACTTATATAGCACCTTTACTGAAAACTCCAAAGGCATTTCACAGAAACATTACCGGAACAAAATTGACGTTGAACCACGTGGACACATGTTTGGAGCGATGACCAGAAGTTTGATCCAAGGTTTTAAGGAGCACCTTAAAGGAAGATAAAAGCAGTTGAGAAGTGGGGAGCGTAATGGAGGGAATTCTAACAGAAAGAGCCTCAGCAGCTGACAGTGTGGCTGTTCATCACAGAGTAAAGCCAGAACGGAAGGAACATAAAGATTTGGGAGGGTAATGAGCTTGGAGAAAATCACAGAGGTAAGGAGGAGAGAGGCCACGAGGGGATTTGAAATAAAGGAAGAGTTTGTTGTCACTGATCCAAGCTGGCATAGATCAACAAGCATGAACAGAATTTGGTGCGAATTAGGATTTTGATGGTGGATTTTTAGAGAATTTGAAATTTATGAAGGGTCGTAGTTGATTCATAGGCCAGTGGCACATTGAAGTGGTCAAGTCCAGAGATAAGGAGGGATTTGGGAATAGTCCAAAGCTCAGCTGTGCAGAACTGAAATGATTCAAGAATATAATGAGGCCTCCATATGTATAATAGTGACACTTATGTCTGTCTCGCCCCTCCTGACCTCTCCTGCCATCCCTCCTGACCTGTTCACTATATTTGTGTCATTACACAGATTGTTCAAAACAAAGATATTTCTCCAATTCTTCACCAGAAAGAGCTAAGCCATTATTTCAAGTCCCCCCCAAAACCCACCTCCACCATGTCAGTCTCTGTGCCCTGACCATAGACTTCACTGTACACTTTGGCCATTGGTCAAGTTATCAGATACCTCGGTTTCCTGTTCAACTCTGAGCCAAGCTTCCAATTCTGTATTCTTTACATTACTTGGATGTCAGGACCCAGCTCCCCTATCACACCCAGCCTTGTCTGTTCCAATCTTCTCCTGACCAGCTTTCCATCTTTCACCTTCAGGAAAGTACTTCCATTCTTTTACCTTTTCCTCAGCTCAAATCAAATCCCATTTGTCAACTAACCTGTGCTTGCTGACTTAGGTTGTTTCCCAGTCCACCAGTGCCTCCAATTTTAAATTCTCATCTTCATGTTTAAATTCGTCCATGACCTTGCCTCTATTTTCCTTTGAAATATCCTGGGGCTTTATCCTCTCCACCATGCACCCATCCTCTCCAGTTCTTGGGCTTTTCTCATGTCCATTCCCTATGCCCTTTACCACCATTAATCCCCCAACCCCACAAATCTGTTTCTGGAATGAGAAACAGCTCAACAAATATAAGTAAATGAGAATGGGTGAAAGAGTCAGAGTGCAAGAGATTGTGTATTGCGGGAGTGAAGTGGACTGTGCAATCCATTTGGTATATTGTTGTCTCTTGCCTTTCAAGATGGGCAGCACAGTGGCTCAGTGGTTAGCACTACTGACTCACAATACCAGGGACCCAGGTTCGATTCCACCCTCAGGCAACTGTCTGTGTGGAGTTTGCACATTTGCCCTGTGTCTGCATGGGTTTCCTCCAGGTGCTCCAGTTTCCTCCCACTGTCCGAAGATTGGCTAAATTGCCCATCGTTTCCAGGGATCTGTAGGCTTGGCGGAATAGCCACAGGGAATGCAGGATTTCAGAGATTGGAAATGAGGTGTGGGTCTGGGTGGGATGCTCTTTGAAAGGTCAGTGTGGACTTGATGGGTGGAATGGCCTGCTTCCACACTGTAGGGATTCTATACTACTATCTGGACAACTCTTCCAGGCTTGTTCCTGCTCAGTCTCTGACAGCCTTCATGTCACTGAGAGAGTTTCAAACATTCCAAGGCCTGTCCTCTCCAGCTCCAAGCTCCAGGCAGAGTGGCCTTGGCAGGAGAGCCACATTGGCCCCAACAGCCATTGAAAAGTTCCACCCAGTAATGCAACACAAACTTGCAGCAAAATGTAAAGTGTAAAGTGACTTTGCAAGATATTGACTGAGGGATGAATATTGACAAGGATAACTCTCCAGCTCTTCTTTGAAGCAATCACAGTGGAATTTTTTTTACATCCATCCCAACAGGCTGGATGGGCATCAGTTCGAAATCTCTTCCAAAACATAGCACCCTCAACACAGCACAGCACACCCTTGGTACAGCTCCGGAGCACCAGTTTTAAGTTTCACGTTCAGGCCCTGGAGGGAGATTTGACCTCAGAACCATCTGATGCAAAGACAGTGAGCGACAAATGGGGAGCTGCAGTTGATGCTGGCTGTGGCCAATGAAACCTGAAAGTTTCCCACTTTACTCAATACAAGGCATTAAATGGGGAAAGCCAGGGATGGGAAAGAATTTCCACATCAAACTTTTCCTCCTTTTTCCCAGTTCCCAGCACCTGAAGATCCTTGCCAATAAATCATCTTCATTATGAAATTCGCTAGCAGGTGGCATTCCTTCCCTCACACAACTGCTGATTAAGCTCCAGAAACTCTACCACACCATGTGACAAATTAAAAAATCAGTTTGAGTTACACACTAAATTAATCACTGTCTCAGGGAATTCAGTTAGCTCCAGTTCATTCTGCAGTTGTAAATCGGTGAGGTGGATTCTTCAGGTGAACAAAATGCGTAACCGTTGCCAGCTGATGAAATCTGGCACTAAAGTTTGAGATATTTTGAGGAATTGTGAAGGATTGCTCCCGTGAAGGAGCAGATTGTAGTGGCTGGTTCTGAATAGGCTGATCTCCCCCTCAAATTTTAAAATGCTCTTGAAATAATCCTTCTGTGTCTTGGTATCTCCTGAACCCTGTGATCTCTTTCAATTGCAAGATATATTTGGGCAGCGAAGGTAAGGTGAGGAAAGAGATTGATCAAGCATCCATCCTGATCACTACCTGTAACTCCGGTTACAAAATATTGTGTTGACAAGCAAAGTGAATTCAGCCCCTGTGGTAGTGCTCCTCACATTGACTTTCCAGCTTCACACACCAAATAGATCATAGAATCCCTACAGTGTGGAAACAGGCCCTTCAGCCCAACAAGTCCACACTGACCCATCCCCCTATAACCCACCTAATCTCCACCTTCCAGGCAATTTAGCATGGCCAATCCACCTAACCTGCGCATCTTTGGACAGCGGGAGGAAACTGGAGCACCTGGAGGAAACCCACACAGACAGTTGCCCAAAGGTGGGATTGAACCCAGGCCCCTGGCGCTGCGAGGCAGTAGTGCTAACCACAGAGCCACTGTGCCACCCTGAGCCAGGCTTGGAACAAAATACACAAAAACACGGTGAGCAGCATCACACAGCCATCGTCAAAGTAACTGGAATGACTCACTGATGGAGATAGCAGGAAAGTTGGTCAAAATCTTGTTCACAAGAAACAGGACTGCAAGGTAGTGAGGTGTGGAAGAAATTCCAGTGCTTAGGACCTCAGCAGCTGAAGGTTCTGTTGCAAACAGAGAGGTAAAGTTCGGTAGAATATTGGGTTCGATGGCAGCATTGGAGCTGGAGATCATTCAGCCCATCAAGCCTGTGCCACCATTCAGTGCGATCATGACTGATTGGTATGACGACTCTGCTCTCCTGCCTCGTCTCTGAAAGGGTACCCAATGCAAAGTCAAAATGTAACGGTGAATCTCTGATAAACGTTGACCACTGTTAGAGCTGTGTGTACAGTAATAGGCTTCACCCTGTGGGATGCATGTTCAAGCTGTAACATGTGTACAACGATGATTGACTGAGCTGCTGCCAGATCTGAGGGAACACAAAAGAAGGCTTGAAAACTTCAAACTGCTTTTTCTTGAACCGACAAAACTAATGGGGGATTTGATCGAGATGTTTAAACAAAGGAAAGGATAGTTAGACTGCTTTCAGTGTTTGAAAGTCTAGGTTGAGAGGACAGAGACAGAGAGAGAGAGATGAGGAAGTGCAAGCATTTTGGGATGGGAAGCAGGAGAAATTTGAAGAGAAATCTGATGAGTTGTGGTTGCTGACCATTCTGTCATCTGTCTCTCCAGACATCATCGTACTAATTGCTTCCATCGCAGTCATCGCTGCCGGCACCCAGCAGAACATATTTGCCACATCGGCGCTCCGAAGTCTCCGCTTCCTACAGATCCTCCGCATGGTCAGAATGGACCATCGAGGGGGCACCTGGAAACTGCTTGGGTCTGTGGTTTACGCACACAGTAAGGTGGGTAAATTGTGACTCATCAACTACTGTCCATCACAACTTGTAGCAGGGGTTCCTCAGTCACTGATGAGGCCACCACCTTTATCTCACTGACCCAATTCCCCGTGAACTACCTTCGGTCTCCCCTGTGACCAACCAGTTCAAAGGTTAGAGGAGTGTTTGTATTCAAAGGCCATTTTGTGTGAGGGACTGACGGTGAAGACTTGTGCAGGGCTGCCTCAATGTGAGGTTGGCCAAAATGAAGATTTCAAAGAGGGAGACTGCTGCTTATAAGATTCTAAAAAGGGATTGGATAATGTGGGCAGTGACAGTCTGTCTCAGAACAATAGAAGCAGTGGACAAACTCTGTGCTTCATGTGAATACGTTTAAGACTGATCTGGGGAAATGATATTTCAGTGAGTGAGTGAATGATCAATCTATGGAATGGTGGGAGACTGAAGGAATACTTCACCTGACAAAGGGGGAGCAGTCTGATAGCTTGTGATTTCAAATAAACCTGTTGGATTATAACCTGGTGTTGTGTGACTCCTGCCTTTGTCTACCCCACTCCAACACAGGAACCTCCACATCCCGATTAATTAAGGCAGAGAGATACTTACAAATAATCAAGACTAAGATGGTGCTAGAGACAAACCAAATCTATCCTATCGTGTTATTCTATCCATTTGGTTTGTCTCTAGCACCATCTTATTTTTGATTATTTGTAAGTAGGTCTCTGCCTTAATTAATCAGTTCGTAGGTCATCCCTTCACTTGCTGTTCAGCTGTTTATTCACACTGTTTGACTCTTTTGATCACCTGAAAAGGCTGGTTATTCAGTCTATCAATGCTCCACTCAAACTATTTGTATTATCTGCTGACAACTCTTAATTACCTGGAATTATCTTGCCATTATCTCTCTGCCTATGTATTCTGTGTCTGTGTGCTTCCCTCCACTTCACCTGGTGAAGGAGCAGCACTCTGAAAGCTCATGATTTAAAATAAACCTATTGGACTATAACCTGGTATCATGTGACTTCTGACTTAGTCCACCCCAGTCCAACACCAGCACCTCCACATCATTCCAAATGTAAAGGAGTATTTAAGAACGAAGAGCAACACAGCACAGGAACAGGCCCTTCAGTCCTCCAAGCCTGTGCTGAAACATTTTGCCCTTCCATACTAAAGCTGGTTAATAGTCATTATACCATGGTGAGTGTAGCATGCCTGAGAGGAGCAAGTGACTTTGGACATCAGGTTCCCAAAACATTCCGTCAGTTTTCCTCAGTTCACACAGTCTGTTGTAGACTCATCAATAGAGATTGATCACGACGGTTAGTCCTCTGATAGGATGAAGCCTCTGAGCAATAAAGTGTTCCAAGTCACCGCTTCCAAGATCTTTCTGTGTTTCACAACTGGTCTTAATGCTTTTGTTTTGGCAAGACCAGGAGACTGTGACTTTGCATTGTTGTGTTCCCTCCTGACAGGAGCTGATTACAGCTTGGTACATTGGCTTTCTGGTGCTGATCTTCTCCTCCTTCCTTGTTTACTTGGTAGAGAAGGATTCGAACACAGAGTTCGCCACTTACGCCGATGCTCTGTGGTGGGGCACAGTGAGTAGAACCGTGGCACTGCCTTTCAGCTTGGGAAAGATTAACACAGGATAGTTCAAACCAACAGACAATAAATCAAATCACCATTGGAAAGTCGCAGAGACCAGTGTTTGTGTTCAGCCTCCCTCTCCTCTTTGTTTCTCTCCCTCTCTCTCCAACTCTCTCTCCTCCTGTCCTGATCACTCCTTTTCTCTCCCTCCTCACTCTTATTTTCTTTCTCTCTCCTACTTGCTCTCTCTCCATTTACTGTTTCATTACTTCTCTGCCGTTGCTATTACTCTCCCACTACCTACTCTGTACCCCTCTATCTCTTATTACGTCTATATGTCCCACTCTTCTCTTTCTCTCTTCTTTCCCGTCCCTGCCTGTTCCTCTTTTTTTCTATCTTTGCCCTCTCTCACCTATGCACTTTTTCTCTCCTCTTTCTCCCAAATACTTTCCATGCACCCACTCTGTCTCTCCCATTCTCTCACCCCACACTGTCTTCCTACTTCCTCTCTCTTACAATTTCTCCTCCTGCCTTCTATCCCTCTCAAACTCTTCCACCCCATCTCCTCTCTCTACTTTCTCTTCTTTCTCTATCCAGCTCACTCTGCCCCCTCCTACTCTGCATTCAGCCTCTCTCCTGTTTCCTGTGTTGTCCTTAGTCTCCCTCCCACACTCTCTCATTCTTTCCCACTCTCTCCCACCCACATATTTCACCCTCTCCCATTCAATCTCTCCTTCTCTCTCTTTCTCTCACTCTCTCTCCCGCCCAATCATTCTCCTTCTCTCCAACTCAGACTATCTCTCTCCCACTCCGTCTCTTCCTTACACTTTCTATCCCATTCACGTTCCCTTTCCACATCTATCTCACTGTCTACTCTCCCACTCAATCTCTCTCTCTCCTGCCCCCAAATCATCCCTTTCTCTTTGGAACGCTAATGATCAAAATGACTTTGATTTACAGTAAGAAAGTCGTGGAAAAGTCTTCCCGATGCAGAATACTCACCATTACTCATTGCAGTTTATTGAGTGAAGTGCTAAGTAAAAGGATCAATACTCAATCTGAAACCCTGATCAGGTGTTATACCTGTGAGCCATTGCAGATGTGAGAAGTGCAACTTTGACTAATACATAGGGCCCTGAAATTCTAGGATAGGTCTAGCACACAGCAAGATCCCACACTATCCGACCCCAATACTTGACCTGTATGATAATGCAGGGGTACAGCAGGATACTACACTGTTTGTCCCCAATACTCAATTCTGTCCAATGTGCTGGAAGACAGCAAGATTCCATATGTCAGTCCCTTATACTTGACCTGATGTGATTATCCTGGGATACAGCAGGGCCCCACGTTGACTATCCCTAATATTTGATCCTACCAGAAAATCCAGTAATGAAATGTTTAGTTGAGCCACCCAGCCCTCCCATGTATACAGCACCTATTGGGAGTTGGAGAGGTGAAATTGTATCAGATCCATTCCCACAGCCTGATGAGGCTGGGCTGTTGGCCTAATGGGAGTCACAGCTGAAGGCAGATGTATACGGACAGGCTGTAATGTACAATCTTTGTTTCTGTCTGTAGATCACTCTGACGACCATAGGTTATGGGGATAAGACTCCCACCACATGGCTCGGGAGGCTGCTGTCAGCTGGCTTTGCTCTCCTCGGAATCTCCTTCTTTGCTCTTCCTGCTGTGAGTATCTGTGAGCTGGTAAAGAAAGTCACAAATCAAGTAGAATGAAAGCAGTTCTTACACACATAATCCAATGCTTCAAAATGTACCTATCACAACACTGAGCTGAAAACATCCATGCTTAATGATGAGTACTATTCAAGGGTTAGTGCTGGGAGAAGTACAGAGCCAGTGTTGCTCAGCATTCAGCCGCTCTGCGCTGTCATGTAAGGTCCCGGTTCCAAAAAGCTTAATGTTGGGGACTGCATTAAGATCCACCCAATCTGATGATATTGGGTAGGGTTGGCTGTAGATAAAGCACAACCTATTAGCATCTTGTGTAGAGAAGGCCCATGTCCAAACCTTTCCTTATAGTTTTAGCTGCAATGTCTAACTAACTAACATAAACTGTAACTGATCGCTATCATGCAATAAACTAGATATTGTTCAATTTGTTAAGACTCAACTGGTGGCAGCAAATTTACCCACTCACAAGATGCCAGTGGTTGGCATTCTAAAACCAAACACAACATGGTGATCAGCAATGAGCATCATTGATTATTACAACTTTAGTGCACATCCGGAGGGATATATTAACCTTAGTGAAAGAACAAAGCAGACTCACCAAATCCAACCCGAGATTAATGGAGTACTTTATGAAGAGAGATTGGGTAAACATGACTTGTATCCACATGAGTTTCAAAGATTAGGAGGTGAGTTGATTAGTTTAAAGATAATTAAAGGATTTGATAGAAATTTTAGAGAGAAATGATTTCCGCTGGTAAAAACCCAATCTTCCATTTTCATCTTAGAGCCAGGCTGTTTTAAATCCATAAGCACTGCTCAGTCAAAGGGAAGTGGAAATGTGGAACTCCTCTCTCCCAAAAGATTGTAATGCTGGGGCATAATTAGAGATTTTAAGACTAAAACCAATATATTTCCAGTCAGCAAGAATATCAATTTGTCATGAAACAAACGTGTGTGAAAGGAGTTCTAGTGTAGTTAAACTATAACTTAATTGACAGTGTCACAGGTGAGAGATCAAATAGCCTCCTATTGTCCATATATTTTTTACCTGAAACAGTTCAGCACAGACACTATGTGTAAGAGCATTTTAAATTCTAATTCTTAAATGTTAAGTGTTTTAAATTCTTCAAATTCTTAAGTTCTAACGGGCAGATCGTTAAAACTTTGAACGTGAGGGACAATTTTAATTCCCCTCTCAGAGGAAACTGAGCAGGATGGGGTTAACTTCCTGAGAGTGTGTTCCCACCCCCTTGGATCTATCAGACAGTCAAGCCGCATGCAAGTTTAGAAAAGCTGTGTAAACTGCAGGCCCTGTGATGTTGTTGAGACCTCTACTCCATCTGAAATAAGTCGGTGATCTGCTGGGGTCCAATAATTGCAAGAACAGATCTGCCAGAGGGAAAGGGTTTACCCATTCTCAGTTGTAACACCCCAGATGTGCCATTATTCAGGGTAGAAAAGTGAGCAGGAATCTGTGAACAACATATTACATTGTTAATATGGTTAAAAACATGGTCAAGGTTGTTGATCGCAGGAGTTGCATCAAACAGCACAACACTAAATAAGACAATAATTAGGCAGGGTGACCAAAATCTGAAAGAGGTAGGTTTTAAGTGAAGTCTTAAAGGAAGAGAGGTAGGGAAGTGGAGAAGTCTAAGGAGGGCTAAAGGCATATCGTACAAGGATGGACCTGTTAAAATCAGGATGGCTCTGGAGGCCAGAATTAGGGAATGCAGCGACCTCAAGGGGCTGTAGAGTAGAAAATCTTGGCGAGAAACGGAGGGGAGGCTGTAGAAGGATTGGAAAACACAGGACACCAAGGGAAGGATTGTAGTTTTATTTTTAATAGCTGGTTTGTTGCCAAAGCAGCAGACTATTTCTAAGCGCATTAGATTGGCGTTTCAAAACAGCATTAATCACCAAAGGCAGACCTTGTAATTCTTGAAATGTGCTGCGTCTCTACTTAATTAACACAGTGTTTTAATGAAAGTAATTTTCCCAAAGGTCACATTATCATCTCACCAACATGGATACACAGCTGCAATGTTCCTCACCTTACAGAATACATTCATCATTTCTCACAGCATGAAAGGAAGGAAAGCTCTAACTGAATGAGTTGGTTGGATTTGGATGTAACTGGCTATCGTGAGGGAGTGCCTTCTCTCTCTTCAATGAATGGGGGGGGGGTGGTATTTAAGTTGTTATTCCCACACAAATGTTCCCATCACTGAGGCAAAAGCCCCAGCACATGATTGCAGCCAAGTGGTCTTAGCCAAAAGGCCAACAATGACACTTGGTCTGAGCCAAAAGGCCAAGTCCCTCACACCCCACTACCAGGCTGTTAATGCTGTGGAGTCACATCTCAACCAGGGCACCTCCTGCTCAAAAGTCCCACTTTCACCCAAATTGACCACTTTATTTATTCAAACCAATCCCTTACTTAACTTCAAGTGGTAGAAATAATCAACCAATTCCGTACCTAACTCTCAGAAACAGGTCATTTCTGGCATAAAGTATCAGACGAAAGGTATCAGGGAAGGCAGTCATCGTATAGGGTTCTGTAGCCAATCACAGCAGCCGTTGCTTCCCAGATAACACGGTGTGGAGCTGGATGAACACAGCAGGCCAAACAGCATCAGAGGAGCAGGAAAGCTGATGTTTCGGGCCTAGACCCGCTTCCTGTTTACTTGATGAATGATGTGTGTCTTGAGATGCAAGCCACACTTTTGAACAGGCATGGTCATTGCACATCCATGACACAGCTACCATCCCAGGGACTCTCCAGGATAGAACTTATATCCTGAGGCACTGGGAACAATCAGTGACCAACCATCACTGGGGGACTTTGTTCCTTTGACTCAGAATTGACACATTTGTTGCTGGTACCCTCCTGTTTACGGCACCAGATCTGGGATAGAAGGACTTCCAAAACACTAAGCAGTTTCCCTGGTTGTCCTGATATAGAGGCTGGAAGAAAGTTTTGGCAGGCAGGAAGAATTTGAAGGTTTCAGGAATCTGCCAACAGACATTGATGTAAGGGCTGTTCTGCAGTCTGAATACTCCCTCAGTTTCAGTCCCTCAGTGCACTTCAAGTTACCCGTGTGGGATTTGGTCAGGATTAACAGAAACATGTGAAATATGGAGCATTAAAAGTCCACACGAAGAGCCTCATTAAATAAGATCACAGTCGGTGCATTGTGTGAGGTACATTCCTGGATTCCACACTAAGGCATGGATACTGAAGCTTTGGAGAAGGTAGAGTAGGGAAATGAGCCAAATGCCAGCAAATAGGACTAGGTCAGATTGGGATGTCTGTTTGGCGCAGACGAATTGGACCGAAAGGTCTGTTTCCATGCTGTATGACTTTATGACTTTGCACAGCCATTGGAATGCTGTCTGGTGTGAGGAAAGGGAAATGTATTAAAGGTGTGATAACTGAAGTTTTTCATTAGGACAATACAGATTGCAGAGAGAGATGCTCAAAGAGATTCATAGCTGAGCTCAAAGGAGATGCTGTCAGAATCTTTCCAGCAGTGGAAGATTCCGGAAGGGGGCTATTATAATACTTCAACTTTTTCTCATATTGGACGTGTAAACCAGTTAGACTGGATATGAACAATACGTTTTCATGGTTTTTATCGCAGGGTATTCTTGGCTCAGGGTTTGCCTTAAAAGTTCAAGAGCAACATCGCCAGAAACATTTTGAGAAGAGAAGGAACCCAGCAGCCAGCCTCATTCAGGTAGGCCTCATGGTGATCTATAATGTGTCAACAGTGTCAAGAGTGTCAGTCAGTTCTGTTGCTCTGTCAGAAATATGTAACTTAGGCAAGGAAGCGACAAATGCACATGTTGATCTTGAGAAAAGAAAGTTGTATTCCATGGTGGGGAGGTGGCTTTGATTAATGAGCTGACGATGGGAATCTGTGATGATAGAAAAGAAAGGGCTCAGGGGCAAAAGAAAGCTTCACCTCAGTAAGGAGGGGTAGTGCTCAGGATCAGAGACTGAACTAACAATTCACTCACAGTTACTCCCATTCTATTGTTCAGGTGTAAAAACTGTTACATCATAGGAATTTGGAGAGATACAAAGAACAGCAAGAGGTGCAAAACAGTTCATAAGAAATACAAAAAGGACGAAAATACACACAGAAAATCAATGCAAATGTGCTTTTTCTACCCATATCTTCCATTCTGGGGCGTTGCAGCTGGCTCTGGACCTTTGCAGTCCCAGCAGACTTCCAACTGACCAGCAGATCTCGGGAGTGGGAAGGTATCCCTCAAAAGGAACGAAAACCTGGACCATAGGCTTGTAAATGGGCGCTGCATGAGAAATACAGTCAGGGCTCCCATGTCAAGCTGAGGCAGTAACGCCCCTAACTTGCTGACTAAAGGACAGAGCCTTTTACTGCCCCTTAAAATCCCGGCCTTGGGGTTCCACATACAGAGGAAAATTAAAATGTGGTGGACCATGATGGAAAATAATCACAAAAAGTTACACAAAGCTCCAGTAAAATCACATTTAAAGTCATTATGAGCTGTTCTGGGTATCACACCTTCAGATTACATTGGCCTTGGAAGGAATGCAGTGCAGATTTGCCAGAATGATGCCAAGATTCCAAGGGTTAATTTGTCAGAAGAGATTACACAAAATAGGGGTGTATTCTAATGGCATTTAGAAGGTTAAGGGTTGATTGGACCAAAATTTTCACAATATTAAGGGGAATGGATAGTGTGGACAGAGGAAAATTATTTCCACTGGTTTCAGAGCCTAGGACTAGAGGACATAGTCCAAAATCTAGAGCCAGATATGCTAGGAGTAAATTTAGAAACCACTTGTACAAGGACAGAGTGGCGAAGCTTTTTGTTAACCAAGGGTGTTAAGGAAGATGCTGGAAAAGCCATCGATGGAGTTAGGTCATAAGTCAGCATTGATCAAAGTGAATGGGCTCATAAGGTTAAATGGTTAAATCCTGTGATGATGTTCTTACATAGTTCCTCACATGCACAAGCCTGTGGTCTCGGCCTCCTGTAGTACCAGCAGTAGCCACGGTGGGGGGTGCTGCTGGTGCTGTCAGAACTGTACAGCTGGCAGAGGCAGAGAACAGCAAGGACCCCAACACTGACCAGGTAAGTGTCCGAATATCAACAAATCAGATCTGAGGGCCTGAAATAGCCGAGGCATACTCTCCAACTAATGGACAGAGCCACCACCATAAACATTAAATTCTATCCGCTGTATTACTGAGTTAGGCAAAAGTTGGGTATTAAATGTTCTATTCAAAAGTGATTCTTTTCAGTCCCAACAATATCCATCAATTGCAACAAAATGAAGTCTATCTTCTGAGCTTTCAACTTTCTTTATCATGAAAGGAACTGAACATAAAAGTAAGGATGTTCTGCTTCAGTTATGCAGGGCATTGGTGAGGCCACACCTCAAATGCAATGTGCAGTTTTGGACTCCTTGTTTAGAAAAATATGCCAATGCTTTGGAGGCGATTCCGAGGAGGTTTATAAAATTGATACCTGGAATGAATGGGTTGTCTCGTAAGGAAAGATTGAACAGACTGGACTTGTTTCCAGTGGTGTTTGCTAAGGAGGTAAAATGAGGGGTATAAAATCGTGAGTGCTCTTGACAAGGTGGACGTAGAAAGGACGTTTCCTCTTTGGGTGAGTCCAGAACTAAGGGGCACTATTTAGAAATTAGAGATCACCTTTTTAGGACATCAATGAGGTGAAATTGTATCTCTCAGATTGTTCTATGACTTATAGAACTCTCTGCTTCAAACAATGAAGGAGATAGGTGATTAAATATTTTAAAGACAGACCTGAATAGATTCTTGCTAGGCTGCGGGATCAAGGGTTATTTAAGGATAGATGGGAATATGGAATTTGAAACACAAATAGATCAGCTATGACCTTACTGAATAGCAGAACAAGGTCAAGGGACCGAATGGTCTACTTCTGTTCCTGCTTCATATGTTCGTTCATTATTGGCAGTGCTGAATGTGAAGGATATATTATCTATTGCTAATTTTAATTCTACTCTTTCATCATTTGGTGAGTTCTTCTCCGTAATCTTCTTCAAAGGAAATTAAGTAAAATCTCATTAATGTAACAATATTGACAATTGTTGCGAGTGTTTTGCTGCCCTAGTGTTACGATCATCAATTGGTGATTTAAAGCAACAGCTAAATTCTTTCTCCAAATCTCCTCCTAGCCCAATTGCTTCCAAACTGAAATCTGATTCCCATTCTACAGATTAATTCATTAGCATCAGGAGTCCAGATGGATTAACTTCCACAGAAATCTGGAAACTCACAGCTGAAACTTTGGCCTTTTCAACTTCTTCAAGGTGACCACTTCCTGTACTTTCTGATTGTCTTCAATCCAAATGTCAGGCAGTCTGAGCTAACCAGACTGACACTTAGGCCAAGATCCTGGATGCCTGCTGGAATCAGAAAGTGTTTTTTCTCCCCTCACTCACCATCCTCTACTCCAAATAATCACAAGAGAAGAAAAATTCATAGTAAACACAAGCTCTGCCCACTCACAATGAACCCAACTACAATGTACCTTAGGACTACATTCTGATTGGAGTCTTGGCCGTCCTCGAAAGAAGTGGTCCAATTACAGATTGACAAGACACAGCTCACAGAAGGTGCTTAGTGTTCGAGAGTGAGGTACCAAACCATTGAGCAACAGCCGATGATCTTTCAGATTGACACAAGCTAACACCAACCGGAGAAAGAGAGGGAGATAGCTATAGTCCCTGAAATAACTGCACAGAGGCCAGTATCCTGTCACCAAGTCATCCTTTATTTACATGTGGTTTGTACAAGGGCTCTGACGAGCCAGCTCAGTGCCAGTCCCTAGAATCAGGAGACTCTCTTGAATCTCCTGTTTATATCTGTCAGCCAGAGCTCTCTGACTGACCCAGGTTAACAGGCCCAATCAAGGATCTCATACCATTGAGATACAGCTGGCCCTGCTTCCAATCACTGCAGTCCCCCACAGGAATGATGGGGAGCAGGTCAGTCACTTGTCTGATTAGTTTGTGTAGAAACATTTAACCAACAAATACAAAGAAAGTAGAAGTATTCTTACAACAGTGAACAGAAATATTGTAAGAACTACGTCAATCAAGATAACTCCATTCTTCACCATTTAATACATGAACACACATCCTGGCAATTGTAGGTCATCTAACATTTGTATGTTAGCTGAGGCCTTGATAGTTTGGCTGTTGTCCTGGAGTAGAAGGATCTCAGTCCAGTGTTGTTACCATCGATCCCCTCTCTGCAGGTCAAGACACAAAGCTGAAGACAGTAATATCACCATTTGTTGAAATAATGATTTTGGTTAATGAGTGTTAGGTCTAAAAGATAGTTGAAGCGCCCAGACTCTCACAATCCCTTGGATTACAGAAACAAGACCAAAAATATCTGGAAAATCTTAGCAGGTCTGGCAGCATCTGTGGAGAGAAATCAGAGTTAACGTTTCAGAACTGAAGAAGGGTCACTGGACCCGAAATGTTAACTGTGATTTCTCTCCACAGATGCTGCCAAACCTGCAAGATTTTCCAGCTATTTTGTTTTTGTTTCTGATTTGAAGCATCTGCAGTTCTTTCGGTTTTACCTTGGACTGTGGAATGACTGAGAGTGCTGAAGAGTTAAGGCCAGGTAAGATATTGCACCAACTGTTCTCTGAGAATGAGAAACTTTGTCATCTGCATTTACTTGTCAGCCATTTAGTGACAAAGAATCTATTTGATTGTGAGTTGTCTAGAATGTTGCTTTCGAACAGCTTTTCTTTAAAGACATTTATTAATTTCATATTTCAACTCATAAGGATTTAATTCCTCAAGGAAAAAAAGGTTTTCAGTATATTAAATCACCTAATTTCACTTTTTAATGTTACTTCTGACTTTTATGGAGTTTACAATACGCCACATTATTTTGCAAGGATGGTTCATCGCTCTGTCAAAAGTCATGACATTAGGTGACGGAGGAGCAGCATTCTGAAAGTTTGTGATTGTGAATAACTCTGTTGGACTATAACCTGCTATCTTATGACTTTTGACTTTATCCACCCCAGTCCAACACCAGCATCTCCACATCACAGGTTCATTACTCTGGCATCAAGACTTCTCAAAGTTTGGTTTATGGACATGTCCCTTCTTACCTTAGAGAATGTCTTTCGGAGTGATGTTCCAGAAGTTATATAACCAGTTGTCTCACCAATAGAGAGAGACGGAGAAAGATGTCTTTCTAAATAGACCTGTACTTACCCGTACTTGCCACCCTGATATTCAGATAGAACTGTGATTCATAATAAAGCATTATTCTGCTTGTGAAGGAATAAAGACAGTGCTTCAGCAAAATTATTTTGAAAATGAATAAAATTATCTTAATTAATCAACTTCCTTGGTCCAGGCATTGTCTGACCTGCATCGAGCAATTAATAACAGTATTCCACAGGGACTCCCTCAACTTTCAAGACTCAGTCAACATTCTTCATATGTCAACCTTTTTAAAGTATTCTGTAGTGAGTAGACATTGCTGTTTGGTGAATGAGAATAGAGGCTGCCAACGTGAAGCACAAAAACCAGCTGAGATTTATTGCCAAGTTTTATTTTTAGCTTTTATTTTTATTTAGCGAAGCTGGAGTCGGCTGAGAAAAGGGCAGGTGGGTGTCAGAAAGGATCATCACTCAGTACAGGAGAGGAGGCCAGAGTTGCATTGTGAGGAATGATTGTGTAGATTAGGCTCATCTTCACTTGAGTTTGGAAAATTAACAGGTTGGAATGTTAAATATAATTAAACATTTTAGAGTGAGGGCAACAATTACCCCTGGTAGGGGAATCTACAACCAGAGGCATAGTCTGGAAGTTAGAGCTCAGACATTCGGGAGCTGAGGCACAAAACAAGCTTCAGGAGCTGAATTCCCTCCTCCTATTCCAATGTTCCGTCATCAACACAAAACCAACTGAGACCAGTGCAAATCAAAGTTAGCCAACAACTTTCTTTTGATTTACCAATCCACAGTTTGATGACATCAGCTACCAAATAGGCTGAATGTTTACATGGAGGAGGGACCCTACTCCTGTGCCCCTCCCCTCCGCTTGAAAGCCGAGTCAGAGCCTCTCTCCACTCGCCAGGTATGTCCCGGACTGTTTTTATGGTTGTCGGGCTGTTAATTGGCTCAGGGCAGGACCTCCACTCCCACCTGCAAGAAATCCCAACCGCCAAGAGCTACCAACCACCCAGATGGCCAACAGCTGTCCACTGCCAGAGGGGATCAGCTTACAAAGAAGTTTGATCAACTGAAGCCAGTCATGCCCCTGGTGGGATTACCGACAGGACGTCAGGGAGGAACTCACAGTGTTGGGGAGGGATGGGGATTCACATATGGACGTGTCCGTCCATCGGGCATGGGGTGCTTGACCACAAGGTTTCCCCATGGCAGCCCCTATAAAAGAGTAATGCAACCAGGTTTTCACCACATTATTCCCAGCCTCGTCCTGAAGCTGCGAAGGAATGAGGGCCTTAAACAGCTATTAATTGGCCAATTTAGGACTTCAATTGGCTCAAGGGTTGGGGGGTGGCTGCGGGGATGGCCATCCAACATCTCCCCCACCAACACTGGCAAAACTCCAAAGGAGATGAGTAGGCAGTAAACCCAAAATTATGGATGAGAGTGTGAGGCACAAAATTCCACTCAATTTCTCCATTTTCATGTTTTCTGATTTTATATCTGGCCCCAATCTCTCTTTCAAAGATGCACCTAATTCAAATCAGTTGTTTGTGGTGGGAGGGATGTTGAGTCACTGCAAAAGCAGAACAATAGCAGTTAATGAAGGGTGTTTGGGCTCAGTATCATCCAATGCTGTGACAGAAATCCTGTTCTCGTGTCATGTGTGTGCGTCTGAGTCGAAGACTTTTGGAAAATCAGGTCGTTATTTGAGATACTGTTCTGAAATAAGCCAATGAGTTCCCTTTTCTTTCTCATTTAATTGTCTGGGGTTTAACAAAGCATTCAGATTTGCCGAATTTAACACTCTGTGTGGACCAGTTGAATTGGGGCCTGTCAGTAACAGACTGGGTTTAATACCTGCCACTTTCTCATTCCACAACAGGTCAAGGCTTGACTGAAAGGAAAGGAAATGTCATGCAATGTATTTACTGTGTGTCTTTCATCTTGTTTGACTTGCTGATTTTACATGGGTATTTGTACCTTTTACCTTCCCCTCCACTTCCCTTTTGACTTTAGGCTGCTTGGCGGTTGTACTCCACCGATGGTAGCCGCACATACCTGGTGGCCACCTGGCGATTTTATGAGAGTGTCCTGTCTCCACTCAGGCATGTATCAAGTGCTTTGATCATGAACGCACCATTCACTTGGATCCTTTTGACTAACCCGCTTTTTCCATTTTTGTTTCATTTTTTTTCCCCGTTTCCCTCTCCCTCCTGGTCTTGCTTGATTCCCTTTACATAATAAAATCTGCACGTAGTATGTGTGGCATAGTTATGCAGCTGATGAGGCCTCGGTTTCCATAGCAACCTGGAAGCCACTTTTGAACACCTTGCATTTCTGCAGGCCCTGCAAAGTAGGTACAAAACTGGCGGCTGATGTTGTCGCTTTGACATCTTGTGTTATGGCTTTTAATTGCTTCCTGCATTTTGAAGCTGTTTCTTTCTCTGGTCTTGAGAGAACCACAGCTGTCACATAATTTAGTGAGAGGATCCAGTTACTTTTAAAAGACAAGAGATTGACAGCACTGAAAACAAAGTGCGGAATAGCGCATTTTTAAACCTACGTAGACTTCTTGAACAAAGATTGTTTTCGTACTTTAAAATCTTAAAAACCTCAAAAATTGGATTTGTTTCACACTTATTTGCATTTCACAGCTTCATATGAATTAGGTACTTTAATTTGGTTACTAACATGGGCCATAATGCAAGGTCCAGTAAATATAGATCGTAATACATGGAGACCATGTGGGATCTAAGGTGTTGCACCTACGTTGAAACAGTTGGCAGGATATTGTAAAGGGACCTTAAGTAAATATCTAACCTGTGCTGTAACTACCTTGGGAATATTTCTATGGACTCTATACAGCATCCTTTGCTATGTATTTAACCTGCACTGTTACCCCGGCAGTTTTTAAAACAAATTTGTAAATGGATGTGGTCATCACAGGCTAAGCTAGCATTTGCAGCCATAGAAAATGTGGTGATGAGCTGGCTTCTTGAACTGCAGCAGTTTATGCAGTGTAAGTACATTCACAACGTGCCAGCAATTTGATTAAAGCAATAATGAAGGGATGGTGTTGCAGTTCCAAGTCAGGATGGTGTGTGTCTTTGAGGGGAATTTGCAGGTCATGGCGCTCCCATGTATCCATGGCCATTAAGCTCCTAAGTAGGAAGTTGCAGGTTTGCAATTAGTAAGTGCCTTAGTAAGTGCTGCAATGCTTCTTGTAGATGGTGCGCTGCTGCCGCTGTCCACAGATAGTGGACGGAGTGAATATTGAAGATGGTTGATGGGGTATTGATCAAACAGGCTGCTTTGTCCTGAATAATGTTGAGCTTCTTGAGTGTTGTTGGAGCTGAAGACTCCCAGTCAAGTGGAAGGTATGACAACACTCTCCTGATTTACATTTAGTATATGGTGGTGAGACACTGGGTCAACAGGAAATGAGTTACTCAACTCAGAATTCATAGCCTCTGACCTGCTGTTGCAGTCACAATGTTTTTATGCCTAGTCCAATTCAGTTTCTGGCCAATGGAACACACACCTTCAGTACTTTTTCTAGGGTATTATCAGGGCCCATTGCCTTTACAGTATGCATTTCCTTCTGTCATTTCTTAATATCATGTAAAGTGAAGACTGTTGCAAATGCTTCAGCCTTATCTTTCGGTATTTTGGGCTCCCCATCATGGAGCATGGGACTATTTCTCTTCTGGTTGGATGTTTAGTTGATCACCACCTTTCACCTCTGGATATAGTGGGACTGCAGAGCTTAGATCTGATCTGTTGGTTGTGCCATCACAAGATCTTTGTCTCACATGCTACTGTTTGCCATGCGCGTAGCTCTTTATTGTAGCTTCACGAGGTTGACGCATCATTTTTAGTTCTGCTTGGTGCTGCTCCTGCCATGCCTTTCCCGCACTCTTTGGGAGCACTTTAGCTACAAAGAGAGGTTGAATAAGCTCAGGTTGTTTTCTGTGGAGTAGAGAAGTCTGAAGGGAGAACCTGACAGAGGTATATGAGATCTTGAGGAACATGGACAAGGTGAATAGATAGCAGTTATTCCCTATCTTTGAAGGGTCAGCAGCAAGGACGCATAATTTTAAAGTGAAAGGCAGAATGTTTAGAGGGGATTTGAGGAAAAACTGAGGTGCAGGTCTGCCTGGGTGGATAGTTGAGGTGGGGAAATTCACAGCCTTTAAAAAGTACTTGGATAAGCACTTGAAACATTCAAGGTTACGGACCAAGTGCTGGAAATTGAGACTAGCGTAGATTCAGAGCAGCTTTGACAGTACGGAGTGGATGGATGAGGAGCCTGTTCTGTACTGTATGATTCTATGATTCTGTGATCGCCTGGCTGGATGGCAATTATTGTAGAATGGGGGAATATGCCAGGCAGTGAGATTACAGTTTGCGGTTGAATACAACTCTGCTGTCGATGTTTCCGGCTGTTAGTTCTCATCTATCTGTGTGTAACCCATGGTGTACCTGTCTTGGGAAGTATTTGAATGCACAATACAGAGGGAGCTACACTCTGTATCTAAACTACACTTACACTGCGCTGGGCGTGTTTCATGGAACAGTGTAGAGGGCACTTTACCTTGTGGCTCACCCATGTTGTACCTGTCCTTAGAATATTTGATAGGACAGTGTAGAAGAATCTTTACTCCACATCGCACTTGTGCTATATCTCCTCTGGGAGTATTTGAATGGATAACATAGTGGGAGCTTTTCTCTGTAACTAACCCTACTGTGCCTGCTCTGGAAGTATTTGATGTAAAGGGAGCCTTCTCCTGTAAAGTACCCCAGCTGTACCTGCCCTGGGAGTGTTTCAAAGAGCTTGCCTCTGTATCCATCCCATGCTACATCTATCTTAGAAACGTTCAACTGGACAGTATTAATGGAGCTATATCTCAAACTGTACCTCACTTGTGAAATTGTAATGGGACAATAAGCTTCTCCATGAACCCAGTCGATGACTTGGTGCTCTGAGAGATCTCCTGATATAAACGAAACTGGACTCTTGAAGTGTAAATGGTTAAAATACCAACACAGATGTGCCAATCTCAGCAGATTAGATGACAGACAGAATGTGATTGGATCCTGTCAGCTCTGGATGTGAAGCTTGATGTTTCTCTTCAATTTTCCTCCCTCTCCCTGTGTTTAAGACACTGACCCAATTGGAGGGAGCAGCTTCTTTTAATAGAAGCAAACAGGAGAGATACAGACACGGAGGGAGGAGGAGGGGTACACACACACACACACACACACACACACACACACACAGAGATATGAGGGAGGGGGCACGGGGTGAGGAGGAAGAGGGAAAGAAAAAGATGAAACAGATAGAAGTCAGAGTGGTGACCAGGATCACTTCAGAATGTCCTCTCCCAGGGTAGTATCCTCCAAGCCCCCAGGAGGACAGGATTATAATAAGTCCCTAATGTGCTTTAACCTTGTGTCAGTGAACAACCATCCTGGTATACAGCTCTGTCCTGCCCACTGTGGATAATGCTCGGTTTCTGTGTTTATTCCTGACTCGCTGCGTTGTCCTTTTTAATCTCCGTGTAACTTAGATTATCCATCCCAGCTTATTGCTTAGTGCTGTACTTTGTCTGTGTGAATTAGGAAATGACTGTGCACTTTAGAATAAGGCTTTCAGTGTGTTCGATTATTTAATTATTGATTATTTTGATGACCGATACTTTCTGTCTGACTCTTGTTTCCTTTCACAAACTAACACTGAAGAAGAGACCAAGGAGAAACTTTCAGCAGGTTTGTTCACTACCCTATCTTCCCAAATAGTACAAATTATGCAAAAGCTATGCAAAGTTAATCATCAGGTTCTCAGCCCCTTACTGCAAACCAGCACAGGGAGTTCCTGATTTAAACAATTGCCAAATGAAGACATTTTTCAAGTTCAGAATGTAAAAAGAAACTGGGCAACTCTGCATCAGTTTACCATCCTCACTTCCCTTCTAAAACTGTGAGCTTTCTTAAACTAAAATCAAAGTTTAACCTACATTTCACCCACAGATATGCTCTGTAACTAATTCACTGCAGGCATGTGGTTGGAATTTGTGTTGCTGGGATTCTATCCCAAGAGCAAACTTTAATCTAACATACCCACTGGTGAAACTCTCCATCCCTGGAAGGAGCAATACTGCCTCCTGTAGTGAATTACAGGCACAATTCACCAGGATTTGATGGTCATCACAAGGTGTAATAACAGTGTAGTTTCAGTTCAGTGAGACTAGCCCGATGGGATCTCTAGCCCCATTCATTTCCTATCACTGAGCCTCAATTGAACATCTGACCAATGATTTACATTGTGCAATTAACATTTTGTGGTTAGTTGCTGAGTCCCATTATGGAGAAAAGAATCTTGAACAATCCACAGTATCCAGTCACTTCAAAAGCTCCTGACTCTGCCTCCAGTGAAATGTTAACTGGGAATTAATTGCCAGAGTTAACATAGAAAAGTTTAGCTAACTGTGGTACAACCTCTTGTACCCATATCGATGACAGAGTCTTCCAACCCAAATTTGCACTGGACATGAATCTTTTACTTTATAGGAGGAGGTTACTGTCAGATTTGATTACTCAAGCTATTGGCATTACTAATTTCTGCAGGTTTGCATCGATCAGTGTTTAAAATGCTGCTCTATCTCCCCTCACTTCCTAGTAAGCTTTTTAATAATAAACAGAAGGTCTCCAGGATACACACCTCCAGGAAACATAGGTATCCAGCATCTGCTCACATGGTCTTTGGGAATGTCACTAAAAGCAGTTGCATGGTTAGTTATTTCATCCTCTCCGTTTTAAGGCTTTCATACAGAGCTTCCTGAATCCTCTGTCTCTGGTATTATTTCAGAGCTTGCTATTTCTCCTCCCCTTCTTTTTTTTACTCCCATTTCCTTGCTTGGTGCTTGCAAATATTGAAATATGCTCGGTAGATCTGTAGTCACTGTTGTTTCTTGGTATGGCCCTTGGTATTTGCTATCTCTTCAATGAAGAGTTGAGAAAGATGCTTTCCCCTCTCCCTACCTCCCCAGTTATTGAATGGTGCTCCCAGCAAGATCGTTGTAACATTAAGCTGATTCTAAATGTGCTGTGCTGTGAAACTGATTGTTACTCCTAAAGCAAAATCAGGTCCAATGATGGTGTTTCCCACTAAAGCATATATCTGACAGAAACTTCCAGTAGGAGCAAATTACTGCAGATGCTGGAATCTGTACTGAAAACAAAAAGTGCCGGAAATCACAATACGTCAGGCAGCATCCTTGGAGAGAGACCAAGCTAATGTTCCGAGTGTAGATCGTTCTTCACCAGCTCTTTGTTTTCAGAAACTTCCAGCATCAGCACATGTGCAATTAAATGCAGAAATGAGGACATTGTTGTTTAATTTACCCTGTTCATCTAGAAACTTCAACTTAGTAGTCCCTCACTCTCAGTGTTAAAATACTATAAGGTTGCTGTGCTTGTGATGGGGTCGGTTAGCTCAGTTGGCTGGATGGCTGATTTGCACTGCAGAGTGAAGCCACAGCAGCTGAGGTTACCCTGAAGGATTCTCCTTCTCAACCTCCTCCTGCACCTGAAGTGTAGGGATCCTTAGGTAACACCAACACCAGATGTCTCTCTCTAATGAGAGAGCAGCTCTATGGCCTGGTAAGACTATTGGCGAATTTATCTTTCTTTTTTACGGATAAGCTCACCAGAAAAGATTAAGCCTCGACTAGTTCAGTGTTGGCATTGAAAACTAACATTTACAAGTATGGATTCTCAAGCCTTCCAGTTTTAATTATTGTTGAAAACTTTATTTTTTCAAACTTTTTCTTCATATCTTCTCTCAATCCCATTTTTCTGGTTGTTTTGTGCGTGATATGGTATTAGATTAACTATTCTAACTCAAACTTGTTGGTTCACACTCTGCACAACTCAGCAGCAACTGTTCCATCAGATTAGTTCAGGTGATAGAATTGTTTATTGAGGTCCCAGGACACTGTAGAAGGGGCTGTGTCAAAATGAGTTTCAAATCACAGCAAGTTCCAGTCAAAAGCCCAATAGAAAATCTACAAATGTGTCAAGTGTGATGAACAGCTAGCACCATTCACTGTTCATTTACTGCTGATTGCAAAATCTGTGCCATTATGCAAAAATGGTACCTCAGTGGGAGAGGTTCAATAACTGCAGGGATGTTCCACGAGAGTATCAATGAATCACACCCTTTAGAGAATGTGAGAGTTTAGCGCACTTGTCCATCTCTAACCTTTGCACATCCTGCATGTACATAACACACTGCATTTGGCATGAAATGCATCGGATTTTACCATAAGATTTCCTTTCACTCCTCATGTTTGAAGCTAGATATGTGGACAGATTTAAAACTTTGCACAGAAAAGGCCGCTGTCATCAGTAAACATTCATCAGATCCTCATCAAATATTGTGTCATTTTTTTACTCAATTGTCTTTTACATGGACTGTCCCTGGCTTACTCACCCTTGTGAAAAAAATACTCCTTCCTTCTAATAATCTATACATCGGAAAACATTCTACTAATATGCCCTTTGATTTTTTTTCCGGTACTAATCATCAGTCTGAGCTCCCTTTTATTACTGCTTGGTTATCGACCTTTTTTGAATCAACAGCAAGAAGACCTTGGTTTGGCTGAACTGCTGATGAACTTTATTGCAGAATTAATTTGTTTATTTCTACTGTGCCTCCTGATGCAATTGGAAATGTTACTTTGTTAGTGGTGATTTACATTCTGCCCATGTTTCTCTTCACACAGTAAAACTGCTCTATATCATACGTTGCACCTTCCTTTCCTTCTTTCTGTAACTTTGGGTCTCTATATTCCTTCCTTTACTCTAGGTGTCATAGGATCATATAGTACAGAAGAGGCCCTTCAGCCCATCAAGTCTGTACCGCCAAAACTATGCTAAATCTAAACTAGTCTCACTTTCAAGTACTTGGCCCATTGCCTTGAATGTTATCACATTCCAAGTCCTCACCTCTAAATACTTTTTAAAGGCTGAGAGATTTCTGCCTCAACTACGGTCTCTCTCTGGTGCTCTTTTATTTTTAGTCTCTCTCTATTCATCATTTACTCTGGGACTGTCTGGTCATCCTTTACTCTGGGTATCTGTCCTTCCTTTACGCCTTGTCTCGCTCTCTGTATGTTCTTTACTCTTGATCTCTCTGGCCCTCCTTTACTCATGGTCTCTCTCTGTTCATCCTTTACTTTCAGTCTCTTTCTGTTCATCATTTATTCTGGGTCTATACTCACTCACTTCATTTAACTGTACTCCTTTCTTTTCTCTCTACAGTGAGAAATCTTCCTGAGTTTTGAACAGGACTGACAAAGGAAGTATTGAATTGTCAACAGTGAGAGATCATGACTCAGAGGAATGATGTGAGGTTAAATTGATCTGGCAAATTTCACTTACAGAAATAATATTGTCCTTTCTTTTCCCCCTGTTTAGCCACAAGTTAAGTTTTAAGGAGCGTGTCCGAATGACCAGCCCCAGGGGTCAAGGTGTAAAGGGCAGACAGGCTTCATTAGTTACAGACCACCGGTCATCCAGCAATGACCAAACCACAGAAGCTAGTCCCACCAAGATGCAGAAGAGCTGGAGCTTCAATGATCGGACTCGATTCCGACCTTCACTCCGTTATAAGAGCTGTCAGACACGGGGAGCTTCGGACGGTGAGAGAGACATTCCAGTAGCCTGGCCCATGGTCTTCCACAACCTTCCCACTGCGGGCTCACTATGGCCCAACAGGATCACTGACACACCTCATTAGATCAGTGAACATTGTGGGGATGGTGGATGGAGGATGGAGGTGGGATTGGCGGCAAGGTGGTAAGATGTTGAGGTCAGGCGGATTGAGAACAGACTGTGGGTTGAGAGGGTTGTGGTGGGGAGAAGGACAGAAACCTCATCTGAAGTGGGTGTGGGTCAGAACACATTAGGCAGGATGAAAGGAATGCCTTAGATACAATTTCCGTCAGCTTTTTACAGAATGTCCCCACCCCACACCCATCCCATCACACCAGGTTTGGGGGTTTGAAGGTGGCCTGTAAGCTGACCCAGGACTTGGAGAGATTGACCCTGTGACCTGTCACCTGTCACCTGACCTCTTTCTGCAGAACATTCTTTGTATAAGAGTGGAATGCAGTGAAAGGCCAGTGTTTGGTTATTCATTTAGCAAAAGGGGGAATTCAAACATTTTCAATCTGAGAACCATGTATCTCTAATTCACTCCTTTGCAATGACACACAAACCAACCTTTGTTCAATTCTTGCAGACACTGCTCTCGGTACAGATGAAGGTTTTGATGAGAGGGGAGCTCAGTGTGAGTTCTCCATGGAAGAGCTCACCTCGGTTCTCAAGACTGTGATCAGAGCTATCAGGTGAAGCGTCCTTTGCTCTTTTGAATGAGTAGTGTGCTGGGATTTGCTTAGGAATCTGCTGGGATCCTGACGTGTTTGGAGAAATGCATTTGTAAGAACACTGTACACTTTTAATTCCACACGGTCATTTGTCCTCAGCTATAAGTCACTTTGATTCTAGAACGAGCAGCCATTAAACATGCCACATGAAACATACACCAGGATTGAATGCTTTTTACAGATGTCTTTAATGGTAACTAACCCTCTCCCCAGAACTTCAGAAACAGACCATCAAGTGGATGTGAGGTGAGAGATAGGAATCAGTGCTTTGTGCAACATCAAAACATTGCTCCTGGTGATGACACAAAAATGAAGCTTGAGGCGAATGAAGGAATTATACTTGTCCTGAGATTTTAAATGAATCTGAGAGCGCAGAGCAAAGGAATGAAGATCTACTAGTCTAGATAGTAAACATTAAGTAAAATCCACTCATCTTAACTGAAGCTATTCAAAACTCTGTTAACTCTATGCAGACCAGAAGAAATTTGTATCGATTTCCAGACCATTTAGCCATTGATTGCTGACCGGATCCTAAAAGATTACAAAGGTGTTTCCTTTCAGTTCTTTGTATGGCTTCCTGGTGAATTCCATCTGAAGTGGAAGAGCGCATGAGTCCAACTCAGCATCTTCCCCAAGGAACGTTCCGGCTGTCTTCAGTCCAACTGAAAAGACAAGATAGAGGAGCTGGACAAGATGGGACAAGCAAGTGACAATTCCTAAAGCCTCCTTGCATTGAAAAACTTATGAAAGTTGAGTATGTACAGATCCATAGTACCATACAATATAGGAACAGAATTAGGCCATTTGGTCCATCACATCATTTCTGCCGTTCAATCATCCCTGATATTTTCTCAATCCCACGCTCCTGCCTTCTACCCATAACCTTTGATTCCCTTACTAATCAAGAACCTATCTACCTCTGTCTCAGTGGTTGGTACTGCTGCCTCACAGCGGCAGGGACCCGGGTTCAATTCCACCATCAGTTGACTGTCTATGTGGAGTTTGCACATTCTCCCTGTGTCTGCGTGGGTTTCCTCCGGGTGCTCCGA
Organism: Ginglymostoma cirratum; assembly: GCA_024137785.1. Classification (NCBI taxonomy): domain Eukaryota; kingdom Metazoa; phylum Chordata; class Chondrichthyes; order Orectolobiformes; family Ginglymostomatidae; genus Ginglymostoma; species Ginglymostoma cirratum. The sequence continues at coordinate 13,836,860 of JAHRHZ010000111.1, read as the reverse complement.
CTTCCTCCCACAGTCCAAAAATGTGCAGGCTAGGTGGATTGGCCATTGTTAACTGTCCATTGTGTCCAGGGGTGTAAGTTTGGTGGATTAGACATGGAAAATGCCAGGTTACAGGGAAATGGTAGGGGAATGGGTCTGGGTGGGATGCTCTTCCAAGGGGCGGTGTGGACTTGCTGGGCCGAATAACCTGTTTCCACACTGCAGGGATTCTATGATTAAAGACACTCAGTGACTTGGCCTCCATGGTCTTCTGTGGCAATGAGTTCCACCACCCTCAGGCTGAAGAAATTCCTCATCTTAGTTCTAACGGGTCATCCCTTCACTCTGAGGCTGTGACCTCGGGCCTGAGTCTCTCCTACTAGTGGAAACATCCCCTCCATGTCCACTTTATCCAGGCCTCTCAGTATTCGGTAAGTTAGAGTCAGCCCCCCTCAGCCTTCTAGACTCAGAATACAGACCCAGAGTCCTCAACCTCTCCTCATATAACAAGCCCTTCATTCCCAGGATCATTCTTGTAAACCCCCTTTGGACTCCATCCAATGCCAGCACATCCTTCCTTTAATATGGGGCCCAAAACTTCTCTCAATATTCCAAATATGGTCTAATCAGAGCCTTATACAGCCTCAGCAGTACATCCCTGCTCTTGTATTCTAGCCCTCTCAAAGTGAATGCAAACACTATATTTGCCTTCCTAATTGCCAACTAAACCTACAAGTTAACCTTTAGAGAAATCTGAACTAGGACTCCTAAGTGTCTTTGTGCTTTAGATTTCTGAAACCTTTCCCCATTCAGAAGATAGTCTAAGTCTCTATTCGTCCTACCAAAATGCATTATCTCACATTTTCCACATTGTGTTCCATCTGCCATTTTTTTGCCCAGTCTCCTATCCTGTCCAAGTCCTGCTGCAGCCTCCCCGCCCCTCCAACCTCCAAAGGATTTCAGTTAAGCTTCAAGGATGTCCCACGACACAAAGTTCACTAATGAAGAAATTTTACAACTATTTGCCAAAACAGAAGTTTTTACTACCCTCAATGAAAATAATAATTACACACAAGTGAAGCTGAATGAAAGCAGCAGTTTTCCAATTACATTCTGGACATCATTCAGGAGTTACAGCTTACTGTGGATGCTAGTTGTCATTTCCACTGCTTTAGAGCAATGCCAACACAGATTTGATAAATTGGTTAGTGATTTTCTGAAGTTGAGGTTGTTGTGGATGATCTATGAGCCTAGGATGTGGAGATACCATGGAAGAAGCCATTGTGAGCAAAAAATCAGAATCCAGGACATCTACTAGAAAGAGCTTGCCAGATTAATTTAAAGCAGAACAAGAAGGAGATGCAATTAAAAAGATTTCTGATGACAAGAACTTCGGTGATGTACTGGCAGCAAAAGAACTTCACCTGGACCCAGACAAAGTGAAAGCTGCAGCAGAAATATAGCAACCAACCAATGGCAAAGTGGTGAAATGATTTGTTGAATTTATGATCTACCTAGTGCAGTTGTTACCTAATTTATCATCAGAGTGTGACCACCTACGCAAGCTCATGGCATGGGACAAGAAACAGACAATTTAGCAATAACAGCTCAGCACAATGTGAAAGTCATCAATACAACAGAAACCTGAAAGATATGCATCTTACTCTGATCATGCACTCACTAGGAGATCGACATTTTGCAGAGAAGAAACATCACTCTAGATACTGGATGAACAGCCAGAAACACTGTGCACATGCACCATCAGAAGATCTGCAGGGTTTAAAGATTATCTATGCAACTGTATGTGTACAGTCTCACTGAACCTCGATTGACTGGGATGAACATTCTGTTTTTGTTCACGGTTGATCATTTTCTTCATTGGCCTTGTATATTGGATAAATTGTAACAGCAAAATTATATTTTTCTTTCTATAATGGAAAGGTGGAAGTTTGAACAAACACATTCGTAAGGAGACTTCACACTCACAACTTGATGTAGGCGAGTGGCCTCTGCTATAAGATCTTTGCACTTTAAAATGTACAGCCATAAAACACACTAAAAGAAACATAAAGGGACTAAAATAAAGGACCAGATCAAGCTGTGTCACCTTGTCCAAAATGGTAGAACCAGAGGCTTGAACTTGGAGGAGGAGAAATTCAGGATAACTTAAGGAAACAATATTTTAGTGAGACAGTGGAACAAAATTCCCATGGGAGACTGGGGAAACAGCTAACACAGTATTGATTCATTACAATACAAATCAAATTTCATCAAAAAAAAAAGACATCTTGGAATATGGTATGTTAGTAAGCTGAGACATGATGTAGTGAGGGTGGCATGTCTGAGAGGACCAGGTGACTTTGGACCTTTGCTTTGCAAAGCTTTTCATCAGTGGAATTTTTCGCAGCTCATATCGTCTATTACTGCTGTAATTAGTCACAAAATACTTTACTGTCGAGTCAAATGTAGATAGACGGTGAACTCAAGGTACCTCAGTCTTTTGTCCATCTTGTATTTCCAGTCTTCCAAATTCCTATTTCTAAATTGCTTTCCCTGATTGTGCTCTAACATGGTTCCATGCTATGGTGCAAGATCATTTAGTTTGCTATACTACGTAATGAAAACAATTAGTTCAGTTCTCCTTCCTAAGTTAATCACAAGTTAAAATGTTGCTCCATCAGCTTCAGAATGATGGGTGGTGAATCTGATCAGTTTTAAATTGTGAATCTGGCCCTGCTTGTGAATTAATCCAAACAATTATCAACTGGGTGGGGAAAATGATTCCATTTTGATTGTCAATAACCCAATCTTACAGCAGATAGATGACTACTCATGCATCTCCTCTGGCATATTCTAGGATTGTGAAGTTTCATGTTGCAAAGAGAAAGTTCAAAGAGACTTTACGTCCATATGATGTGAAAGACGTGATCGAACAATATTCTGCTGGACATTTGGACATGCTCTGTAGGATCAAGAGCCTGCAGTCACGGTGAGTGCAGATACTAGGACATGCTCAGGTATAAATTAACCAGCATAGCCCTCAAGATCTGGATTACTACAGTGTACAAATTTGCATAAAATTGATCAGCTGGGAGGGTGAGTGTGTGGCTTAAAGGGAGACAAAGATTTTGACTCATGGAACACCAGCTTCAGTACGGGGGAAAAGCAAGGGCAGTTTCGCTGAGATGGACACCACCTAAAGCAAACCAGGCAGTTGCCTAGTAAATTAAACTAGAGAGTGTGGGGAAGACACCAATGGAGATACATTTTAAACCTAGGCAGAAAAGTCAAGGCAGTTAGGGACAGTAGGAAGTAGGGGGTTAGTAGTAAAGGCACTAGCATTATAATCTAGAGACCCAAGCTAATTCTCTGGATGCAGGTGGTGGGATTTAAATTCAATTATTAAAATCTGGAATATAGTGAAAAGTTTAAAGTTTAGCCAAATTTGAGTAAAAACAGGCAGAGTGTGAAAGAAGGGGGTAGAGAGTTTAACATTATTGGATCCTCTTTTTATTTCAGTTACACCAGGGGAAAATTAAAAGTACTATTTCTGAATTCACAAAGCATTCCTAACAAGACAGATATGTTAAAACATGGTCTGAAACTGAGATAGATGGGTTTGGTGTAATAGCCATCACAGAGATCCATTGCTTGATGACCAAGGTAGGAAATATCCCACAATACCAGTATTTCAGAAGGATAGATAAAATGGGAAGGAGGGGTTAATAGCCCTGATAATGTAGGTGATATAAATACAATAGTTAGGAAGGATTTGGCCTAATAGAATTAGTTTGGGTGAAAATAGGAAAGAACAAGAAACAAGAAACACTAATTGGAATGGTTATAGTTCATCTGATGCTATCTACATGAGACATAGTATTAATCAAGGCATTAAAAAAAATCTTAAAGATAATACAATAATCATTTGGGATTTTAATCCTTATGTGTTGTGGCCAAATCAAATTGGCACAAGTGATGGGTTCACGAAATGCATTCAGGACAGTTTCCCAGAATAACATACCGTAAAACCATTTTGACAATGAGCTTATTTTAGATGATGCCTTCTGTAATGAGACAAAGTTGATTCAGAACCTCACAAAATGACTTCTGAGGAAGAGCAAACATAAAACAATAGAATCTCAAATTGTAATTGGGCATAGCATCCTTATGCCTAAAATAAAACTGATATAAAGTCAATTATGGGTGTGAGGGGCAAGTTGGCTAAGGCCATTTGGAATCCAGATTAAAAGATATGATAATAGCTAAGTGTTAATAATATTCTAAAGAAATGCTTTGTAATTCTTAACAAATACAGCCTTCATTGAGAAATTTAAAATTTCATCAAGAAAGCAATTCTTCTGAGGCTAACTATAGACGTTAACAAGAGAATTTGATTAAAAGGAGAGGTTTGCATTGTTGTCAAAGAAAGGACCAACATGAGGGTTGGGTGAACTTTAGAAACCAGTGAAGGGTGACCAAAAATTGATATTAAGACAGACAAATTGAATATGAGAGTAAGCTAAACAGAAATATGAAAATAGATTGTCAGGGTTTTTACAAAAATGCAGAAGGACGGGAGTAGCTAAAGTAAACATGGACTCCTTAGAGACTGACAGGTTAAATTACAAAAAGGAATAACAGGTGGCAAAGACGTAGTGAACAATGAAGAAGGTTATCTCAGAGTACAATGGGACCATGATCAGATGAACCAATGGGCTGAGGAGTTGCAAATGCAGTTTAATTTAGTTAAATGTAAGGTGTTTCGTTTTGGAAAGGCAAATCAGGGCAGGACTTATACACCTAATGGTAAGGTGTTAGGGGGCATTGCCAAATTAAGAGACCTTGGAGTACGGGTTCATAGTTCCTTGGAGGTGGAGTCGCAGGTAGAAAGGTTAGTGAAGGCGGCATTTGGTACACATACCTTTATTGGTCAGTGATTTGAATATAGGAGTTGGAACGTAATGTTGCAACTGTATAGGACTTTGTTTAGGCATTTTATGGAATACTGCACTTACTTCTGGCCTCCCTGCTTTGCAAAGATGTTGTGAAACTTAAAAGGCTGCAGAAGAGATTTCCAAGGATGTTGCCAGGGTTGGAGGGTTTGAGCTATAGGGAGAGGCTGAATAGGCTGGGGCTATTTTCCATGGAGCGTCAGAAGCTGAGGGGTGACCTCATAGGTTTGTAAAATCATGATGGGGATGGAGAGAATGAATAGCCAAGGTCTTTTTCCCAGGGTAGGGAAGTCCAAAACTAGAGGGGCATAGGTTTAAGATAAGAAGGGAAAGATCTAAAAGGGGCCTAAAGGATACCTTTTTCAGGCAGAGGGTGGTATGTGTGTGGAATGAACTGCCAGAGGAAGTGGTGGAGGCTGGTAAAATTACAACATTTAAAAGCCATCTGGGTGGGTATATGATTAAGGAAGGTTTAGAGGGATATAGGGCCAAATGCTGGCAAATAGGACTGGATTTATTTAGGGTATCTGGTTAGCATGGACAAGTTGGACCAAAGGATCTGTTTCCGTGCTAAACAGCTTGCTGACCCTATGATGTAAAGTGAGTATTTTGCATCTGTCTTCCAGGTAGAAATTGAACATGTCTAACAAATTTGCTGGTTAACCAAATATTGAATTAACAGTAAGGAAATTAAATGGAACTAATATTAGTAAAGATAATGGACTGGAGAAATTAAAGACAATAAAAGACAACAACTGCCCTTGAGCCAATGGCCTGCAGTGTAGTGTTCTAAGGGAGGTGACTGCAAAGATCATCCCGAATTTCCTAGATCATGGAACATTCCCAGCGGAGTAGAAACTAAGAAACATAACATCACAATTCAAGAAGGGAGGGAGAGACAGAGACAGTACAATAGGCCAATTACTCTGACAGCAATCTTCAGATAAACGTTTAAATATTTTGTTAGACAAGCAGTTGTGGGAAAAAATTAGTAAAACATACCAGGATCAGGTCGGATGTACGAAAGGAAAATCATATTCGACAATCAAGAGTGTTTTGAATATGTAACTAACATTCTAAATAAAAGGAAATTAGTGGATGTCGCATATTTTGATTTCCAATTATGTGCCAGAAGAAATGTTATTACACAAGATGTGTGCTCATTGAGTTAAGAGTGAAATATTACCACTGTTAGAGAATTGGTAAAAAGCAGAAAACCAAGAAAAATGGATAATGTTCACATTGGCAAGATCTTACCAAAACGATCAGTGCTTGGGCTTCAACTATTTATAATCTATTTTAATGATCTAGATGAGGGAATAAATTGTAATTTATCCAAGCTTGCTGAAGATACTGTTACAACCACATCTCGGGCAATGTTCCCTAATTCACTACTATTTCAGATGGGATACCGCAAATGGTTAAACTCCTGGGTGTGGAGAGATGAACTGGTTCACTTTCTTTATTAATCCATCCACCTCGGCTGGTTGCAACAAGGTTAATTTATTAAAGAACCCTTTCTCTTGTGAATACCCATCCCCCAGACCCGAATGAACTTAAATTTCAAAAGAAGCCCATTTCTCCAGGCTTTCTTGAGTTAACAATGTGAGTTTACTCCTTAATAATTGCAAAAAGAACTAGTAATGCAACATACATACAGACTAAAAAATAAGTGAGTCCAAAAAGATAATTTTGTTTTAAAAAGTACATACCAACTTATCTCCGCATTTCTCTTTAAGAATGGCTAGTTGAATGTTGAGGGCATCACAGTGGAAGTTACTGGTTGGTAGGTCAACAGTTGGCTGCAAGGTCCTTAGATTTGCCAATTGGTTGAGATTCTGAAGTTCTATTTCCTTTCAACTGAGATTGAATTCCAGCATTCATGGGTAGGAATAAATCCTTTTTGTGATGCAGTTTTCTTTTTAACTGGATTACAACACTTAGTTAGAGAGGGGTTTTACCTGTAACATGGGGTAACCAGTGGATAATTCTTCAACATTGACTTTCACAACCCACGAACACTCAAATACATTTGACAACATTCAGTTTCACTAGCCCATACCTGCGGAATTGAAGCTGGCTTTTTAACCATTGTTTGCATATTCCTGGAGGATAAAAGGGGAGGAGATGGCTTGGTGGTATTACTGCACTGTTAATGCAGAGACCCAGGTAATGTTAGATCATGGAACATAGAACTATACAGCACAGGAATAGGCCCTTCAGCTCACAATATTGTGCCAAACTTGACACCAAATGAAACTAATCTCTTCTGTCGGCCATTGGTCCATATGCCTCCATTCCTTGCATATTCATGTGCTTATCTACAAGTCCCTTAAATGCCCCTATCGTATCTGCCTCTACCACCACCCCTGGCAGTGCATTCCAGACTCCTACCACTCTGTGTAAAAAACTTGCCCCTCATGTTTCCCTCAAACATTCCCCCTCTAACCTTAAATGCATGCCCCTTAGCATTAGACATTTCAACTCTGGAAAAAGATTCTGACCATCAACCCTATCTAAACATCTCATAATTTTATAGACTTCTATCAAGTCTCCACTCAGCCTGCACTGCTCAAGAGAAAGTAACCCAAGTCTTTGTAGCCTTACCTTATAGTTCATACCCTCCAATCCACACAACATCCTGGTAAACCTTTTCTGCATCCTCTCCAAAGCCTCCACATCCTTCCTGTAATGCGGTGACCAGAACTGAATGCAGTACTCTAAATGTGGCCCAGCCAAAGTATTGTAAACCTGCAACATGGCATTCTGACTCTTGTACTCAGTTCCCTGACTAATAAAGGCAAGCATGCTGTACACCTTCTTTACCACCCTATCTACTTGCGTGGCTGCTTCCAGGTAGCTATGGACTTGAACCCCAAGATCCCTCTGTACATCAATGCTGTTCACAGTGCTGCCATTAACTGTATACTTTTCCTTCACATTTGATCTCCCAAAGTGCAGCACTTCACACTTACCCGGATTAAACTCCGTCGGCCATTTCTCCACCCATGACTGCAACTGATCTATATCCCGCTGTCTCCTTTGACAACCTTCTACAGTATCCACAACTCCACTAATCTTTGTATCATCTGTAAACTTACTAATCCACCCATGTACATTTTCACCTAAGTCATTTATACATATCACAAACAGCAAGGTCCCAGTATGGATCCCTGTGGAACACCACTAATCACCAACCTTCAGCCTGAAAAACATTCTGCCACCACTACACTCTGCCTTCTACGGGCAAATCGATTCTGAATCCATGGGGCCAAGTCACCATGGATCCCGTGCATCTTAATCTTCTGAATGAGCCTACCACGAGTGACCTTGTCAAAAGCCTTACTAAAATCCATGTAAACAACATCCACTGGTCTACCCTCATCAATCACATTTGTTACCTCCACGAAAATTTCGATTAAGTTAGTAAGACATGACCTGCCTTGCACAAAGCAATGCTGACTGTCCCTAATTAGGCCATGCTTTACCAAATGTGCGCAAATCCTATCCTTAAGCATTCTCTCCAATAGCTTCCAACCACCAATGTGAGACTCACTGGTCTGTAGTTTCTTGGATTATCCCTACTTACCTTCTTGAACAGAGGAACAACATTAGCTACTCCCCAGTCCTGTGGGACCTTTCCAATGGCTAGCAAGGATACAAAGATCTTGGTCGAGGCCCCAGCAACCTCCTCTCTTGCCTCTCTCAATAACCTGAGGTAGATGCCATCATGCCCTGGGGTCTTAACTACCTTAATGCTCTTCAAGAGATCCAACACCACTTCTTTCTTGATCTCAAAATGCCCTAGCATATTAGCATGCTTCATACAAATCTCATTATCCACCAAATCCTTTTCCTGGGTGAATACCGATGTAAAGTACTCATTTAGGTTCTAACCCACATTCTCTGCCTCCAAGCACAAGTTTCCTGCTTTATCTTTGAGTGGCCCTATCTTCTCCCTCGTTATCCTTTTGTTTTTAATGTATCTATAGAATGCCTTGGGATTCCCTTGAACCCTACTTACCAAGGTCATTTCATGGTCCCTTCTTGCTCTCCTCATCACCTGCCCGAGTACATTCCTGCTTTCCTTATATTCCTCACAGGCCCTGTCCAATTTTACCTCCCCAAACCTTACAGGTGCTTCTTTTTACTTTTTGACTAAATTCACAACCTCCCTTCTTATCCAAGGGCCCTTACATTGCCATCCTTATCCTTCCTCTTTTCTGAAACATGCCAGTCTTGAACTCTCTCCAGCAGGTCTTTAAACAGTTCCAACATGTCAAATATGGACTTGCCTGATAACAGCTCCTCCCAGTTAATGTTCTGGGACCCTAGTTCAAATCCCACGATGGCAGATGGTGGAATTTGAAATCAATAAAAAAAATCTGGAATTAAGAGGCTAATGGTGACCATCGTGAATTGTCAGAAAAATCCATCTGGTTCAATAATGTCATTTAGGGAAGAAAACTGCCGTTTTTACCTGGTCTGGCCTACATGTGATTCCAGATCCATAGCAATGTGGTTGACTCTTAACTGCCCTTTTGAATAGGCAATAAATACTGGCCTGGCCAGTAATGCCAATATCCCGTAAATGAATTAAACTAATAAAACAGACATGTCTGCAAGATGTAGCTTTCTTCCAAGATGGGAGAGATACTCAGCACTCACCCCCAATTATTTCTTCTTTTTAAGTCTATAACTGTTTGATATTTCCCAAATACTTCACAAGTGTGACATTCTGCGGACTTCACCAAGGACTTTTCCAGACAGTGACTGGATTTAAATCCGCAGTGTTTTCTATGGCAGCCCTCCTTTTACAAGCAACACATGTTGGAATTGGAAGTCAAAAATTTCTTTGCAGCTCTGGTCCTTAAGGATACAAAGCAAGGTAGGAAAGCAAGCTGTGAGGAGGATACAAGAGGCTGAAAATTCCAGGCCTGTTGAGATTTGTTCGGAGAAAAGCGAGGACAGAGAAGTGACAAGAAACCTTGGGGATCTCATCAGGATAGCTTCCTAATCCTGGCCCCATCCCAGGTGAGTTTTGCAGGGCAGGCTGCCAAGGAAATTAGCAGCTTGCTCTGTGGAGGCTTGCAATTGGAGCCCCAATTAAGACCAGAATTGAAGGTGATTATCCAATGCTAAGGGAATATTCTTGGTGTCAGGTGAGCACCCCGCTCCCCCTCAACCCCCCATCCACCCTCCTGTTTCGATTAGGAGTAGGGCTGCCTAGCTGCAATTTTACAGATCCTTGTTAAGACCATACTTGGAATATTGTGTGCAGTTCAAGCCTCCTTATCTGAGGAAGGATGTTCTGGCCACAGATGGAATGCAACAAATATTGCTGGAATGACAGGACTGACTCATGAAGGCAGACTGGATCAATTGGGATTATATTAACCAGAGTTTGGAAGAATCAGAGGACATCACATAGAAACCTATAAAATTCTCATAGGATTAGACATAGTAAATGTAGGACAGATGATCCCTATGACAATGGTATCCAAAACCAGGCCTCACGCTTTAAGGATACAGTGTAGGTCATTTAGAACTGAGATAACAAGAAATTTCTTTACCTAAAGAGCGGTGAGGCTGTGAAGATCTCTGCCACAGGAAGCAGTTAAGGCCAAATATGGCATGTTTTCAAGAATGAGTTAGTTACATAAAGCTCTTAGGGCCGAAGCTATCAAACAGTAAAGAGAGAGAGCAGGAACAGGGCAGTGAGTTGGATCATCAGCCATGATCACATTGAATAACAGAACTCCTCAAAGGGCTGAATGGCCTACTTATGCTCCTGTTTTTTGTTTCTATGTGATGCTGCCAGCTACTTGTATCAGAGTCTAGTTACTTCGCCAGCTCATACAAAATCACCTGTGAGACCTGATCTTCGCTTCATGACAGAATCTATAAACGTGATCCAATACAGCCTGCTGCATTTAAACAGCTTATCCCACCTCACTTTTTATTCACTGAGGTGAATTTTTATATTCCTCAGCAGGGGGTGGGAGGCCAATCTAGAACTGTGTGGTCCACTGACTCCTGCTCCCATCTTTTGTAGACACCAGATTAAGCTTATCAAGGTCAATTAGTGGTCACCCAGTGAGAAACCAACCAAATAAGGCTGGAGAGGAAATTGCTACCCAACTGAAAATGCTTCCTCTTTCCCCTTCAAGGTTTGCAATTCGTATCAGCTCCAGTTTTACTTGTCTTTTCTAAATGCCACCACATACTACACTCCTGTGCTTGAGTTAACATAATAAATGATACAGTAGTGATTTGGCAGTGCAGAGCATGAGGATTACTGAAAAAATGACACACTTTGTCAAAGCTTTTTATCTTGCACACATCAGAACAGTTCACGAGAATACCAGTTCAACATTTGCAAAACTCTTTTAAATCTTTAGTTCTGCAATACTCAGACCATAAGAGTGTTGAATTTTTGTTGCAGTTACATGCGTATTGTAATAGGAATAGCACCTTGCTGTGAGGTCTCTGAGAATCAGCACTGCAGGTTGGAGAGGGAAACATCAATTGCGCAAAAAAACACAGTAACATTTGGAGTTAAATGCGCTGGTGATTCTGTGTCATTCGTGAGTTTTACTGTTTTGTTTCCTTCCAGTTAATGTTACAGCCGCAACTCAAATCCCCTTGCTCTCAGAATCCGTCTTTATTCACCAATTCAAAGACACACAAAAGATTTTCAAAAATTACAAAATGAAAGCAAAAGCATGCAGACACTGTCACATTCCGCAGCAGAATCTACTGGAACATTCAAACATGGTCAATGTGCCAAGTCTTGTTATACCACCTTTGTGCTGCCTTGGTTAAATTGGCAGAAATAACACCCAAACCATTCTATATCTGCAGCTTGTAAAATCCAGCAGGTCACAGAAAATCTCAGAAGAAGGCGTTGTTAATATACTCAGTAAACTCTGTAAGAAACAATGATTGAACTGGTCTGAATGCAGCTTGTATACCTTCAAAAGGAACTCCAGTTTGGACCAACACCATTATTTCTTTATTTTACTGAGGGTTGGTAGTGAGCACTCTAAAATGGCAGGGACCTGCCAATTTCTGCAACTGCTTGACTTTCATATTTTTCAGAGATCAGTGTGATGACATTGATTTTGCAGGAAAGCCAATGTACCCAATTTCCCAATGTAAAAACTAAGCTCACTGTGTCCCTTCATCCCTTCTCTTTCTGGAATTGCATCTAATTGTGCTTCACCCTTATTTGCCATGAACTACAAAAGCTTTTGCCCACTGATTTGTTCTGGACTCTCTCACGTTTGGGTGAATAAGTTCTCAAAGGTTTGCTTGGGCACTCAGCTCTGGGCCTAGAAGAGAAATGCAACTTATGGTTGAGGTAAATCGGCTCCACACACTGATATTGTCCATCTCTCTCTATATCCATAATGGGACAAGCATCTATGAGCTTAACACACCCGATGTGACTCACTGTTATTTAGATAAAGATACAAACATAGTGGGTGCTGATCTACTCTTGGAATACCAAACTGATTCAATGAACTTTGATGAGATCAGTTGTGGAGTAATGGAAAGGGTAATCTTGTTGTTTAAACTGTGGCTTATTTTAGACCCCTGTGCTTAAAGGTTTCAGTCTGCGTAATATCTGGTTTCCTGATGAGTGTTTCTACAGGGTAGCACCATTAGAAGGTATATTTAATCATCACTATTTGCAAGAGGCCAATGTGAAAGATTCTTTGCACAATGGGTATGTGAGAATTTCCAAACTTCTTTATTTTATTCAACATAGTGTGGATCATATGCTCGGAAGAGGACAGCTCACAACAGACAAGCGGTCGCGTGAGAAAGTCCCACCAGACATTAATGCCTCTGACGATCTCAGCATGATGGGACGGGTGGTAAAAGTTGAAAAACAGGTAAAAACAATGTACCATTCAGAAATCGTTCCAGTCACTTCCAAACAAGCAACCTTTCCCATTCATAAAGAAGTACATAACCAAAATAACAGCTCTGTGATTATCAATATCATTTAAGAATATTGTTTTGTCCATGAACAGACTGGATGACTGCGTGTCAATCCATCAATTCTCTAGTCTCTAATATGGTGTTTTGGGGTAATCAATCAGTCTCCAGTCTTTAATCTGCATATTTGGGGGTTATTCTGAAGGGCAATGAAAAATGGGCAATAAGCGCTAACCTAGCCAGTGGTACTCACATCCCACAAGCAAATAAAAAAGATCAATTGATTCTCTAATCTGTAATCTGTGTGTTTTGGGGTTAATCCATTGATTGTACCATCTCTAATCTAGATCAGGTTTCACTTTGCGAAAGTCATAACATTTAGTGATCTCGGGCAGTTATATGCTGATAGTGATACTGTGACATTGATCTTTGCAGGTACAGTCTATCGAATCAAAGCTGGACTGCCTCCTGGATATCTACAGACAATGTTTGCACACAGGCTCTGTCTCAGCACTGACACTCGCCTCGCTGCAGATGCCTGCATTTGAGTCTGATCAGACATCAGATTACCAAAGTCCTTTGGATGGACCTAGCTCAGCACAATTTAGTGGCTGCATGTCAAGATCCACAAGTACGAGGGGATTACAGCACATCCCATCACCTCATGATCCATGTGTTCCCTCTTGCTGCACCATGAGCTCAGCTACACACACTCCACTTCCTCCAACCACCGACGGTGATGGACCCACACCGTCTGCAGTAAATCAAAAGGTTCAATCTGCCAAAGTCGCCATGCCAACACGACAGCTGTCACCAATTCAGAATGCATGCAGGGCAACACCTCTCCAGATTATCCCAACCGCCAGGGAGCGGGTCGGTTCCGATGCCACTTGCTACCCTTCTGCCGGCCAAGGAATGGAAAATAATTTCATCCAGGAGACACCATGGAGGAGAAGCCAAAGTGTGGAAAATGAATCCTTGGTCAGAGTTGGCTCGCTCGCAGAAAAACCATTAGAACATTCGCTGTCTGTGCAAAATCTGATCCAATCTACACACAGTCTGAGGGTGCCAACCACCGGCAGCAGCCAGAAGGTGAGCCAAGAGCACTACCAGTTGGCAGAGTCATGCCTTTTGCCGCAAGATGAGGAGACTGGTGCAGAGATGCTGGAAACCAATGTCTCACTGAGAACGGGTATAACCAGAACCCATCAGCACTTTAGTCGAACTGAGGACCCATCAAGCCCCTTGAGTCTGTCTCATGTTCGACTAAAATGACATCGGAAGAAGCTTTCCTTTCAACTCTGGCTTCTCTCTCTGAAATGTATCAGTGCATGGACTGTTGCTGAGGATGATACAAATTGTAAAACTTTCACATACAAGATTATGAACAAATCAGAAAGGCACTTGTAGGAACAGTTATGAGCTAGTTGCATGAAAAATGCATGTTAAATTTGAAATGATATCCGTTTACAGTGCTTTGAGTGAAACAGCCTGATTCTGCTCACATAGCAGGAACTATTCTTGTATGAAATGCGCACAGAAATTATTTGAGGATGAACCAGAGTACGTATATTCAAGAGTCTGAACAGATTAAAACCATTGTTATTTACAGCACGTGTTCAGTGATGTTGCATCTCGAGGCTTCCAGGCCAATTGTAAAATGCAATTATTTTATCCAGGTAATGGTTCCTGTTTACGTCAGAAGTATTTTTCAACTACCTGTGAGGTACAAAGATCAGTCTGTCTGTTACAGGGCAAACCACTCATTCACCACCATTTTGAAAGCTTATTCCATATATTTTTGTGAACCGTTGACAACTTTATTTTAAAATTGTATTCTAGTTTAATCTTTCATTTGCTGGGGAAAGTGTGAGGGTAGTCTGCGAGATTGAAATTCAGATAGTACCAGAGCTGAACATCTGAACTTGCTGTGGAGTGCAATGTGAATTAAGTGACAAGACCTCCTGTAGAGCAGATGTAATTTTTGATATACTGTTTTCCAACAGAATGAAATGTTGATGCTTCACGGAAAAAATGAACTCACTATCGAATGTTTTGTGTATCATTTTGTTAATCTATGGGATGCTGATATTTGTACTAATTAGTTGCACGATACCATGTTAAACAGCAGCTGAGCTGGTGGATCCAGTTGCTGCCTTGAAGCACAATTTGCTGCATGACTGATCATTTATAAAAAATATCGAATTTTACAGCACAGGAGGAGATCATTCAGTCTATCATACCTTCAAAAGAGTTATCAAATTTGTCACACTCTCCCTACATTTTCCTCTTAACCATGTGAATGTTTCCCTTCTAGTGATTGTCCAAATTTTTAGAGAAGATATCATTAAATCTATTTCCACCTCCCCGCCAGACTGTGCATTCCATATCATCGTAACTTACTATGTTAAATATGTCGCCTTATCTCAAAGTTTGACTTGCCAGTTATTCTAAATCTGACTTCTAATGCTCTTGCATTGGAAACATTTTCTCCCTGTCTACTGTATCAAAATTCTTAATACTTTTCACAACCTCTATGCAATCACCTATTAAGCTTCTCTGCCCTCAAGGAAACAATCTCAGCCTCTCCAGGCTCTCCATATTCATTCAACTCCCTCATCCCTAGTACCATTGCAGTAAAGCTTCTCTGCACCTTCTCAAGCACTTGACATCAATTTCTAAAGTGTCAAATTTGACAAAATGCTCTGGCTGGTGCCTAATTAGTTTTTATAGAGGTTTAGCTTAACTTTGTGTTTAGTATGAAATGACTTTGTTTATAAAGCCCAGCATCTTAGATGATTTCTTTTTACAGCCCCAGCAACTGTCCTGACCCACAAAGACGTGTGTACATGAACCCCCCAGATATCTTTGTTGTTCACCCATAATTTACAGTTTCAAGAAATATCGCCACCACTGATGTTTGTCTAACTGGCCTAGAGTTGTCGGGTTTAAAATTTTTTGAAACAGAGGGGTAACATTTGTGGTCCTCCTGTCCTCTGCCAACCAAATCCATATCCAAAACATTTGTAAGATTGTGTCCAGAGCTTCCATAAATTCCACTAATCCCAAATTAGTTCCCTCATTAACCTGAGGCCCAGAACGGGTGACTTTTCTACTTTGAGCCCCATTAAGTAATTCAAATTTTTGTACCAAAATGCCTAACTTCACAATTCTCTACAATTAATTTATCCACCGTGAGTCTGCCCGTTTTACTAGTCTGTTTTTGTTTTCCAGACATCTACTATTCTCATCATTTTTTCACCACAACTCTAAATTTTAGATCATTTGTTCCCTTTGAAATTATGCATTGTATATACAACTCCATATCATTTTTAGAAAGTAAAAAGAGCAATGGTCCTAGTACTGATCCCAAAGAACACCCTGTATACTATTCTCTAATCTGAAAAACAACTGTTCACTACTGCTGTCTAGTTTCTGACCTTTAGGCACTTTATATCCACACTGTTGCTGCCTCCTTACTCCTTAGGATTTAGTTTTCCTAACAGGTATTTTGTGTAGGACTTTACCAATTGCCTTTTAAATGCTTCTACACGTATCCATCACAAAATCCTTTCAATTACTTCATCAAAGAATCCAATTATTTTTTTCTAGACATGATCTGCCTTGAACAAATGCATGCTGACTTTTATTTATTAACCCATATTTTTCAAAGTGACAGTGCACTAGGATTCCAGTTTCAAGAAATATTCCCACCACTGATGTTTGTCTAATTGGCCGAGTTATTAGGTCAAAGCCTTTTTGGAAAAAAGGTGTAACATCTGTGATCCTCTCATCTCCTGACAACCAACCCCATATCCAAAAAGTTTAGAAGATTTGGTCCAGAGCTTCCACAGTTCCCATTTTTAGCTTCCTCATTAACCTGTGGTCCACACTGAGTGACTTTTCTACTTTGAGCCCCCTTAAGTGCTTTTTGTTATTTTTATTCAATCCAATGTTTCTTCTGTATCCTCACTGAATGTCACCTTGACAGCAACATTTTCTTCAGTGAAGACAGTAAGCTGTTTCTCCCAAGCATCTCTCCTTTATGACTCTTAATTTTCCCCATCTCACTTCCATTGACTACTTGTTTAGAATCTATGTGCTTATATTGACATTTGGAACCACATTTCTATTAACTTCTCATCTGTTCCCATACTTTCTGTTCACCGCTCTTCCTTTTTAAGATTTCTTTCGTACTTTCTGTGATTAGCTAGATTCTCTAATTTACTATGAATCTGACATTTATGATCATCTTCATTCTTCTGTTTAATTTTAATGCCAACTTCTTTAGTCAACTAGGGAGCTCAAGCTTTGGAAACCCTTCTTGCCCCATCACAGGAGTATGTTTATCGAACCTTCTTCTGTTTGAAGATCTCCTGCTGATCACTTACTGATTTACCTGCCAGTATTTTGATTCCAAATTGCTTTAACTTCACTGAAATTAGTCTACCTCTTTGAGTGTCTTGACATTTGATTGTTCCTTGCTCTTTTCCATTGCTCCTCCAACATGTCCACGAATTCCCAGCTGTCGGCTCCCCACTGAAAATGCTCCATGTTATTCCCAAGAACCAGATCCAACACTGTTCCATTCTTTGTTAGGCTGGAAACAGGGTAATTGGAAAAGTTCTCTTATACACATTTCAGGAATTATTGCTGCCCTTATCCTTTTACATCTTTTCCCAACTATAGTTAAAGACTCCCACTATCCCACTTATGTAACATGACTGATAGAGCTGCATATAGCTCACTTTAAATTTTTGCCATGATGTAACCTAACATTGTCAGGACAGTGAAAAAGTAATTTTCTCATCAGCTTCTTAAAATCTTAACTTATTTGGTATATGCAGACATTTGTAAATAATTGCTAAAAACTTAAAGATACAATGAATGAATCTGCATTTCCATTCATCAAAAATCAGTCTGTAAATTTTATGAACTGTATAATATATAAAGGATATATAGGTTTTACAGCCAATGATTCTTTTTTGTATTTGATCTGTATATCGTGCCTTTCTTGCCAATGTTCTATCGAATGTGAACACTAAAGATGAATCCCTAATGTAAGGGAGGCTCCTGACAAATGATAAGGGTCTTTTAAGATCAATTTTAATTGTGCTTAATGTCAATTAAAATCCTATCTGAATAATTTTCATGGATTGTTTCAGAAGTAATTTATTACATGGAACAAAGTCATTTTGCCTTAAATAACCTGATTGAGGTAAAATTTAGATTGGATTAATTTAATTTGCTCGGTAACAGGTCAATTCTAGCTCCTGTAATAAGGTAGTGACATTTTTTCTTAAAGTCTAATAAACTAAGAGAAATCAAATCCTGTTTTTGTTTATTCTTCAACAATTTTCTTTATGTTTCTGAAGAGTACGTTTTACTACTCCCAGTGTTTTGGAGTTGATTTCATTTATAAGTTTTTTTTTCTGGACAATTTCCGTATCATTGTGAACATCTTACGTTTATCTAAAGTTGAGGAAACAAGAATCCTAGAGAACAGGCAGCTCCAGGTGCAGAATGAAATATCACACAACTAGGTGTCACACAGGAGCTGTAGAGTTTTTAACAGCACGGAAATAGGCCCCTGGGGCCACGCTGGTCATCAAGTATCCATCAGCATCATGCTGAGGTTGAAGTCCAAAGGCCTCTCAATCAGAGAAGGAGAGAAAGGAGTTTCTGTTTTGAATTCTTTGGAGCAGATTTTCTATTCAATGCCTAAGAAAAGTGGGGAATCTTGCTGAAAGGACCACATGTGGGACACAGAGCCCTGTATGGTTTCCTTCCCAGCAGCTTCTTATACAATTTATTCAATATAGAATCATAGAATAGGTCTGAAGGAGAACATTAGGCCCACCATCTCTGTACTGGCTCTCTGTAAGGACCAGGTAGTTGCAAGATTGTCAGCTCTGCGTTCAGGTACTGCTTAAAGCCTAGCAGTAGTTACTTTTGACATATAGGACATGTGGCAGCTAATTTATGCAAAGCAAGCTCCTACAAATAGTAATATGATTATGACGGGATGTTGTAATGACATAAACAGCCAAATCAAATCAGTCTTCCATTCTGTGTTTGCAACACAGTAAAATTAAAATTCGATGACCCTCACATTTGCCCCAAAAGATCCTAATGACACTTTTTGAATAACCCATACCAGACACCAAGCATATAGCTTAAACCATTAACAATTATTAATACAGTAGTTTCAGCGGAGCAAAGTTAAATGACAAGTAATCTAATTAATGTCTATGATTTAAACCCAACCATCCTTGATGCTCGCTCCAACTCAATAGACAGACATATACAGTTAAGAAATAAATCAAAAGAAAAATAAGAGATGTAACTGGCCAGTTCACTTAAGCAGTTTCCACGATCCATACTGTCACAGGCACATGGGATTGTAACTTGTCTAGTTTCTGAAGAGACTGGTCAATGCAATAGCTTCTAGTAGGCTCCAAGGAATATTCACTTAATACTTATGACTGAGATTCTACACTCCAAACTTTTAAAATGTTGATAATGAGAGGATAACCCGAAAGCAATCAAACCTCCTTCTGTATATCTTTGGCATCCACAATCCTTCTGACAAAACACACACTTCAAAATCAGTTCAAACTTGGGTTTCTCTTTGTTAGACTAATTAATTCTGGTCTCCCTGTGGGGCCCCAATTAATATCCAAATACCTACCATCTGTTTGAACATAATGCTTGTCTGGACCTGAAATGTCTAGTGTTCTTTGATCAAGAATCAACCTGCAATTAAATTCCAGGATTGACCTCATAGACAAATACCAATTTGTCTGTTCTCTTTCTTGAAAAAAAACAAGCTGCTGCTGATAGCCCAAAGGTCACCTTCAGTTCTCAGCTCACAGTTCACAGCTCCAAACCAAAAATGATTTAAAAAGAAAATGAAGGTTGATTTGGGGATAAATATTGGCCTGGACAGCAATGATAATTCCCATGTTCTTCTTTGAATAGAGCTCTTAGATCTTTTATCGCTACCTGAGGCAGCAGATGGGGCCTCAATTTAACGTTTCATTCAAAAGTGACACATTTTCAGTACTGCACTGGAGTGGCACTGTCAATGGTTGTGCTCACGCCCTGAAGTGGGACCAGCTACAGCCTTCTAACTCACAGGATGGAGTTCCACCCACTGTACCATAGAAAACACAAAGTTCCAGACCCACAGCAATGTGGATAACTCTAACTGTCCTCTGGACTATTAGGGATGAGCAATTAGGCTGACAATGGTATCCAGAAACTCAACTGGACTGGTCATATAAGTACTGTGGTTACAAGAGCATTCCAATGGCTAAGAATCTTGCAGTGGGTAACGCATCTTCTGATTCTCAAAAAAATAAGGAGTCCCACCATGTGGAACTTGACTGTGGTTGGCTCTTAAATGCCCTCTGGGCAGTAAGTGCTGACGGAGCCAGTGACACATATCTCATGAATTTTTTTTAAAAATTGTCTCAATCTCAGTCTCAGAAGTAGAACAAGCAATGCCCCTTTCCCCTTATCTGGGACACACACAAATCCAAGAAACAGTCTCAGGTGTGTTTGCTCACCAGTTTGACGACACCATTGTCTATATTAGAATAAGTAAAATGACCCAATTATATAACTTTATTATCCTTCCTTAAATGCCTGCAAATCTCCCCATCTTTCTCATCTCTACTGTTGTGCAGTATTTACTTTAATCATGAGTTTTGGGAGTCCTCATGCATGTATCACAAAAAAGCTGGTACTCAAGTTCAGCATGTAATAGGGAAGGCAATTGGAATATTGGCCTTTATTTCAAAGAGAATTGTGTATAAAAGTGGGGGGGTTTCGCTAAAGTTATACAGGTACTTGTCAGACCGCAGCTGGACTATCTAAGCATAGATGTACTGGCATTGGAGGCAGTCCTGACAATGCATTAGCGTTGAAACCAGGCTGAAACCAGGCATAGAGGGATTGACCCATGAGGAGAGGTTGAGTAAGTTGATCTAGTACTCATTGGAATTTTAAAGAATGAGAGGCCTCGGATTAAAACATGTAAGATTCCCAGGGATAGTAGGAACTGCCAATGCTGGAGAATTTGAGATAGCAAGGTGTAGAGCTGGATGAACACAGCAGGCCAAGCAGCATCAGAGGATGCTGATGCTACCTCCGATGCTGCTTGGCCTGTCGTGTTCATCCAGCTCCACACCTTGTTAACTAAGATTCCTAGGGGACTGGACAAGGTGGATGCAGAAAGGTTATTTCCCATTGTGGGAGAGTCTAGGACTAGGGGGCATCATCTCAGAACATAGGATCATAGATTTAAGACAGGGATGAGGAGAACATTGTTTTCTCAAGAAAGAGTGAATCTTTGCCATTCTTTACTCCAGAGCACTGTTAAGGCTGCGTCATTAAGTATAATCAAGGGTGAGGTTGACAAATTTTTAATCAGTAAGAGAATAAAGGATTACAGAGAAAGGGCAGGAAAGTGGAATTGAGAATTATCAGATCAACTGTGATCTCATTGATGGGCTGAATAGCCTACTTCTGCTCTACTATGATGATACTATGGCTTTAAGAGGTGTATTTTGTCTTTTGTCTTTTATGAAGAGAGGTTGAGACAGATGCCAAGTAGTCTGTTCCAAGCCAACAAAGTAAACAGCTTGTAAGGCATTGGATTTTTTAAAAAAATTTGGACAATAGATGCAGCAGGAAGGGGTGGGGTTAAGCTCCCACAGAACTAGGATTTTAGTCTAACTTTCAGTATGTCTTAGGGTTTGGAAGCTGCTATACATCTCTCCCTGCTACAACAAAGCACTTGAGTTCACCCACTCTCAGAGTTTTCTTTTGTTGCTCTTTCCTCCTGGACTGGAGAATTGCATATGAGACAATATGTTTTACTAAATTTGCCTTAGCCAAGGGTGTGTTTGTGGGATGTTGCTATACTGGAACAGTTGCTCTTTAGTAGTTAAATAATCTATTATTCTAAGTTTTCCAATAAAGTTGTTATGCCAATTCTTCTTCCTTTTGTTTGTGTTTTAACTTTAGTGTAAGAATAAAGTGTGTTTTGCTTCAAGCCTGGTAATTTGACCAATCAAATTGCATCTGGAAAATAATGTCTTACATTTGCGTTTATAAATAAGAAGAAGTTGGGTCTAGGCTATATTCTTAGTATATTTTGAGGGGATTTGGTCTAGTCCATAAGACTACTCCTCATGTTATTACCTGTTCAACCTCATGCTCTCAATGCAAAGCTTTACTCATAGACTGCACCTACTATACATTACCAGTCCCACATTGCCCAATCTTCCCAATCCAACTGAGATTGCATGCCTTGATGTTAATGGTGCTGTGTTTGTTTGGGGGGCCACTAGTGGCTTTATTGGCAGGCATTTATGGTTTGGAAGTTTTGATGTGCTTGGGGTCACAGTGTTTGAAGATCACCAATGCTTCAGGGGACGAATGGTTTGAAGGTTATTGTTGGGTTTGGTAGTTGTTGATGGTTTTGGAGGTTATTGATGGATTTGGGGGTCATTGATAGGTTTGGAGGTTATTGATGGGTTTGTTAGTTGATGGATTTGGAGGTTATTGATGGGTTTGGG
>JAHRHZ010000111.1:13794648-13813620 GCA_024137785.1 Ginglymostoma cirratum | reverse complement strand
GGGGGGGGGACTGTGAGTGGGGTAAATACCCTAGGGGGGACTGAGTGGGGTAAATACCCGGGGAGGGGACTGTGAAGGGGTAAATACCCGGTGGGGTCTGTGAGGGAGTTAAATACATGGGGGGATTGTCAGTGGGGCAAATACCCGGGGGGGGAAGAGACTGTCGGGGGCAAATACCTGGGGGGAGACTGGTATGGGTCAGATACCCACAGGGAGACTGCCAGGGGTCAAATACCCAGGGGCAGAAACCTTGGGGAGACTGTCAGGGAGTAAGTACCTGGAGTAAGTATTTCAGGGTAAATACCTGGGGGCAGTGTCAGAGGGTAAATACCTGGTGCAATTACCCCAGGGCAAATAATTGGAGGAGACTGTCGGGCAGTGAATATGTGGGGCAAATACCCGGGGAAGACTGTCGGGGGGGGGTGGTGACATGCCCATTGGTGAGATTCAGAGGATAAATACCCAGGGGTGACTGCTGTGGGGTCCAAATGGGAAGGTCAGGGGGTAAATGCCTATGTACATACATCTGCATAAAGTGTGAAGTTAGGACTAACTCTCCAGGTGTGAGAGTCAAATCCAAAATCTTGATTTGTGTTTGTTAGGGTTCAAGCCTGGTGCAAATTCCTTGAAAATATTTCTGATTTGATTGTCAGTTGTAAGTAACCACCGATAAATACTAGATCGCAATCCTGCTGTCAGCAGTACCCTGTTGTAATTAAATAGGATTATGTATGCAGTTGTGAGTACTAGTGATAAATATCAGAGTGAGAATTTCAGAGGTACTGTGGCATATTTCAGCTTTAAATACCAGGTGTGAAACACACTCCAGTGACTTGCATCCCTGTCTCTGTCAAGAATAAATAGATGTAAATGTTGTAGAATGGTAATACAAAGAAGGGAGCCATTCCCCCGACAGAGTCTGTATTTGTTCTCTGCAGAGTGGTGTGGTCGTTCCTATTTTCCTGATCCAATTCCAAAGCCTTTCAATTTTATTTCCTTCAAAGAAGGGAAGTCATAGATACCTGTGGGGGAGACTGTTAGGAGTCAAATACCCAGGGGCAAAGACAAGACATTTTCCCTCCCCACCCTTGTCTGCTTTGCAGAGGGACCACTCTCTCTGTGATTCCCTTGCCTGCTCCACACTCCCCACCAGCCCCAACACCCCCAGCACTTCTCCCTCCAACCGCAGGAAGTGCTACACCTGCCCCTACACCTCCCCCCTTACCCCCATCCCAGGCCCCAACAAGACCTTCCACATCAAGCAGATGTTCACCTGCACATCTGCTAATGTGGTATGCTGTATCCGCTGTTCCCGATGTGGCCTCCTCTACGTCGGGGAAACCAAGCGGAGGCTTGGAGACCACTTTGTTAAACACCTGCACTTGGTTCGTGACAAACGACTGCACCTCCCAGTAGTGAACCATTTCAACACCCCCTCCAACTCCTTGGACGACGTGTCCATCCTGGGCCTCCTGCAGTGCCACAACGATGCCACCCGAAGGTTGCAGGAACAGCATCTCATATTTTGCTACGGAACCCTGCGGCCCAATGGTATCAGTGTGGACTTCACAAGCCTCAAAATCTCCCCTCCCCCTACCACATCCCAAAACCAGTCCAGCTTGTCCCCGACTCCCTAACCTGTCCTTCCTCCCACCTATGCCCTCCTTCCACCTCAAGCCCTAGCCCCACCCCCACCTACCTACCAGCCTCATCCCACTTCCTTGACCTGTCCCCTCCTCCCTGGACTGACCTATCCCCACCTACACTCCCCTTTACCGGCTCCATCCCCGCCTCTTTGACCTGTCTGTCTCTTGTCCACCTATCTGCTCCTTTATCCACCTTCCATCCACCTTCTCCTCGCTCTCTCCCTCTCTCTCTCTTTATTTCAGAATCTCCTTCCCCTCCCCCATTTCTGAAAAAGGGTCCAGACCCAAAATGTCAGCTTTCCTGCTCCTCTGATGCTGCTTGGCCTGCTGTGTTTATCCAGCTCCTCACCTTGTTATTTATAGTTAGATTCTATCTTGTTCACCATAATCATCATCTGGAACTTGTGAATGCTTCATGCCACTTATCAGCCCAGGTCAAATATTTTTCCACGTCTTGCTGCACGTGGATAGGGACTACTTCAGTATCTGATGAGCTGTGAATAGGACTGAACACAGTAATTGTCAGCAAATGTCCCCACTTCCAACCTTATAGTGGAAAGGCCATTGATGAAGTAGGTAAAGATCGTTGGGCCTCAGACATTACCTTGAGGAGCTATAAGGGCACAGGTTGCATTGTGATAGCGTACCAACCTCCAGGCTAGGAGATCCAGGTTCAAGTACCACCTGCTTCAGAGCTGTGTAACAAAATCTCTGAACAGGTTGATTTTTGTTTATTTTAAAAAAAAAAAATCCTGAGAAACTCCTGCAGTGATGTCTTTGGAGTCCAGAGACCAGCAGCGGTGTGCTACAAGGACACATCTTCATAATTGCTTACTACTCATGATAACTTGTTCTGTGTAGAAGGGCATAGAAATCCTCCTGTATACCAACATGGACTCTTTTTTGCCTTTTAAAATGGATGTTTTGTTTCTTTGCTCTTGCTACCAAAATGAATGATTTGACACTTCCTGATGTAATTTTCATGGATCATGTTCTTGCCTAATCATTAACTGGTCTATATCCCTTTGTAGTCTCTTTGCAACATCAAACTTGGATATATTACACTCTTTCCCTTTCATTGAAGTCGTTGATAAATAACTCAAGCTCAAGCACTGATCCTTCCAGCACTCTGGTTGCAGCCCAGTCATCTCAAAAATGACCAATTTATTCCTGCTTTGTGTTTCTGTCCATTAACCAGCAGCCAATCTTCAGAATTACCCCAGTTCATTGAGTCCTAATCTTGTATAATAACGTCTGGTATGGCACCTAATTGACTGCCTCCTGAAAATACACATTCACTGGTTTACTGCTCTTCTAGAGAGTTGTAAAGGTGATGGAAATGTAAATAGAATGTCTAAATTAGGAATTTGATGAGAGTGAGTATTCAATGTAGAGTGGGAGTGGGGGAGAGATACTGCTTTAACTCTCCAATGCGTGCAATCTGTGAAAGCATGAGGCAGGGACTGGGCAGTTAAGAAAAAGAGTCTGAGAGCAAACTAATTTGTAAAAACAAAATCATTCAGCAAACTGATAAGTAAATATAAATAATCTAGACTTGGATAAGGCTGAGCAAGTTGAGAGTCCAGACTGCATTGCATGGGAATTTGTGCAAAGCTAAGTCATCCCTAGTTAAATACGTTTACAGTGTTAGTCCTTATTTCAGTTCTGTCTGCCTCAGAGAGACATGCTCGTTGGAGACTTTCAAAGGAAGCAGTATCTGGACCATTTACACCAAATGCTGTAACTGTTCACGCAGGGTTGGTGTGAATTATGAACAAAAACTGAAGTTGCTGGAAAAGCTCAGCAGGTCTGGTAGCATTTGTGAAGAAAAAATCAGAGTTAACGTTTCGGGACTGGTGACCCTTCTTCAGAACTGACTTTTTGTTGTACTCTCTCTCCTTTTCATTTGTTTTTTTAAATATTATGATACTTTTCCACCTTATCCCTCCCTGATCTGCCAGACCTGCTGAGCTTTTCCGGCAACTTCTGTTTTTGTTACTGATTTACAGCATCTGCAGTTCTTCCAGTTTTGTTTTTGGTGTGAATTATAGTGTCCAGAGTAGAAGACCCAGGTGAGGTAGAAGATGAGGATCAGAAATTGATCATATTCAATAGGTGAAACATATGTTTTAAAAACTAAAAGAACTGCGGATACTGTAAATCAGGAACAAAAACAGAAGTCGCTGGAAAAGCTCAGCAGGTCTGGCAGCCTCTGTGAAGAGAAAATCAGAGCTAACATCTCGAGTCCAATCTCCCTTCCTCAGAACAATATATGTTTTACTTGTTAGGGTAAGGTTGTAGACTTTTTGAAGCATAATCATAATGCGGGGGCTGCACATTGGAGCAGAAAACTGGCCAAACGTGGGTGCAATGAAGAATGAAGAGTTGTAGGGGATTCAGTTTAAAGCAGAATCAAGAGTCCCACTTGGTATATTGGCAACCCCATTGCCAAGATGGAAGAGCATTTAAAACCGGTTAAAAGGATATTAGAGCAGTGCATGACAGGATTGAATTATTGTGATCCAAGTTGGGGACATATAAGGAAATGTAAATAAGAGGTCCTGTTTGGAAAGTACCAGACGTTTGGAGTGAAAGGCTAAAACTTCAAGAGTTGAAAACTCTGCAGTATTACCAATTCCATGTGCAAGCTGCCATGGAGATGAGCAGATTGGTTGAAGGACTGGTGTGGGAAATACTGTTTCCATTTTATTGAACATTGCCCCTGTCCCAGTGCTTGTACTAATCAGTGCTATTGAATGGGATCCTCCTGAAGTGGCTGGAAGCAAAATCCTAACTCAGAAGCTCTCAAGGACTCATAAAGATGGGTCAGGGATAGATAAGGGGAGGGAGGGAAAAGCTTGAAAAGTATCATAATATTTTTAAAAACAGACAAAAAGGAAAGAGAGTACAGTAACAAGTCAGAAATCATGCTTTTGGCATTACTGGAGTAAAGAAAGCTATAAAATGTGAAATTATTAAAACAGCAGAAAGACATAGGAAAGGTGAGTAAGGGACCAGGGCAGAAGAATAGGTTAGGAGGTATGCAGCCCGAATAAGACATCTTCATACAAACATGTGCAAAATAAGGAGCAGAGTTGATTAATTGCAGGCACCAATTCAAATTGGAGGGGATGGTAGAATAACCATTTGTGACGCAGGGCTGCAAGATGATCAGGACAGGGAAGTAAATATACCAGGCTATAACATCTGCAAGAAAGGTGGGAAGTAGGTGGAGAGAGGTGTAACATTAATAATTCCTCTGTTACTGAAGCTAATTGATATTTGCTTTCGTTTTGATCTGTTTGTCTGTAAATACTTTATCCCAGAAATTAATGGATGGATTTCAACAAAATGTCAGGTTATGGCCCAGGGAGGAACTGATTAGTTTTGGAGAAAATGTGGAGCCAGACCTGGATTCTGGATTTTTTTTTTTAAAAGCTCATTAGCATTGAGTGTCGGACATATTGACTTTCTTTAGAATGTCATGGATTGGTTTATTTTGAAAGCTGTTCAGAATTGTGTGTGTGCTGTGATGAAAAATTGTCGCAATTCTCAAATGTGAGCAAAATTTTCTGTGAAGGTTGTTGAATGAGAATGAAAGGCCCCTTATAAATAGATTTCATTTCTTAGCTTTGTAGTCAGTCTGTATCATCCAGTCATGTATGGAAAATAATCGAAGAAGCTAATGGGATCCTAGCCCCTGTAATCTATAGGACTAGAATGCAAAGGTGTTGACATTATACAATAGCTATACAAGTCAACTGAGACCACATAGGAGTCCTGTGAATAGCTCCGAACACCGAGCATGACGCAGGATAGTTTGGCCTTGGAGGAAGTGCGGTGTGGATTGATCAGATTGCTACCTCAACTCTAAGGATTAAATTATGAGCTGAGATTACACAAACTAGGATTGTTTTCCACGGAACTGAGGTGGTTAAGTGGTGATGTGATCAAAGTATTCAAGATATTAAAGGAAAGAGGAGGATGCAAAATATTTCTGCTGATTGAGGTGTCTGGGACTAGAGGGCAAATCACAAGATTTGGAACTATGCCTTTCGGCAAATTAGAAAATGCTTCTACCTGTGAAGGGTGTGAAGAGTTTGGAACTCTCTTCTCCGAATGACAATCGGTGTTCAATCAACTGTTACATCTTACTTGCAATTGATAGATTTAAGACTGAAAAAATTGCTAACTAAAGTTGTTGAAGGATAATGGGCAAAAAAGGTATGTAGTTCTTGTAGATCAACTATCATTTCATGGAATGTACAACAGGCTCAGGCTAAGTGACCTGCTCCTGTTCCTATGTTTCTACCCCCAACGAAAATGTTTTATTTTCTCAAAACTCGCAATAAATTTGTCAAGTGCAATTTCTCATCATAAATCTGTGTTGACTGTGTTTAATTATAACCTGGGGTGAACAACACAAACTAGGGTTGCATTCCCTGTAATTTAGATGATAATTAAATACTGTGACTGATTACCCATAGTAAAGATCCTTCCTTCTCTTTCTTTCTCCTACCCTTACTGATACATATAGAAGGAGGGTTAGCAGTTGCTGTCATTGCTATGTTGCAGGGATCTCCCCTACTTTTCCCTGTTTTATTATATAAATGTTGCAAAAACTGGTGCTTCCTCAGGAGGTTTATTCCATGCTAGGCACAATGTCAACTGCCATTGCTTGAAATCCAATTTTGCTAAGCAATTTTGAAATAGGTGGTATTTCCACTTTTGTCTAAAGAGTCTATCCCCTACTTTGGGTATATACCCTGCCTTCCTACTGAGGGCAGTTTACCAATATGGTAGGTAGAGAATAATTATTGTGTGCCTGCTACATGCTGAATCAGAGCCTAGCTTACTTCTATTGTACAGTTAGTCATTTTCTTTATCTATCACTTTAAATATTGTGCAGTAGCAGTGTGTGTCAGCACAATATTAGGATTCACTTGAAGTGTCTGGTGTCTTTTATAACATTATCTGAACCAATCCATGTTGGCTCCATCCTCCAATTGTTTGCAGTCTGTTGTTGGGAAGGCCTTTATTGTGCAATATCAGAGGAGGGTTTTATGCAAGGTCTGAGAGTAAGACCAGGTATCCCAAAAGATAAAGACATTTAAATCAGTCCAGTAACTTTACAGTTCTTTCTTCAGCTGCACTGTCTAGTTTAAAGTTTGATGTAAATATGTTTGTTTAGGTCGAGGAGGATCTAAAATACGTGAGCTGGAGGAAACATCAGGATCAAAAATACAGGTAAGAACTTGTTGAGAGCATTCTCAAAACTCAAATTCATTGTGATCCAGATTCACCTGTAGAGTGTGATTTTTCTGTAAAACACGAGCCGAGATTTCTGCTGGATCCCAGGTGCACCAAGTTCTAGTTAATGCAGTATTCATAAACCAGTTGTAGATTGTGTGCTACAACCAAAGTTATACAGGAGCAGTTGGATGTGGTTCTTGTAGCACATTAATTTAAAAAATTACCAAAAAATTTAAGACTTCAATGTATTAAAATTGAAATTGAATTTCTGGTGAATCTGTAGATTAAATGTCCCCATTTGCAAATATTAGATCTTGCCATCTGTACTTCACCATAATGGATGTGAGTTGGGGTTGATTAGTTTGGGTTGGTGCAAGAAAACTGTTTGATACACTGATAACCATCTGGAGGTTTGTTGATCGGCCACCTACTCTGGAAGTGTGACTTCATCCAGACATGCAGTTCCACGTGGCTACAGGAGAAATCTGGAATTGAGATTACATATTTTTATTCTTTCAGTTGTCCATTTTAGTAAAGGAAAGGTGATGGGATTAAACAGTTCCAGGATATATAGCAGATGAAAGGTATCAATGAAGAGTAGAATTGTGATGCTAGGACTGTTACTGTGTGACTAAATTTAAGATTTGTTTGAGGTATTCGGGAGATCATGAGGAGTCTGGACAGTGTAAGTGGGGAGTCTTAAAGCAATTGGCAAACGAAGCGATAATGACGCAAAAGATTTTTTTCACACGGCAAGTGGTTAGGATCTGGAATGTACTGTCTGTGAGTTGGTAGAGGCAGAATCAGTTGAGGCTTTCAAAACAGAATTGCGTTATTATCTTAAAAAATTATGCAAGGGTACAGGGAAAAGGCAAGGGAGTGACACAAGGCACCATGTTTCTTTGAAGTGCTGGCACAGGCACAACAGGCCAAATGGCCACTTTCTATGCTGTGACTCGTTCTGTGATTTTCTTCACACTGTAGTGCGGACACTGTTCAAAACAGGGAGAATGTTCTGCTAACTGTTCCATGAGAATCCTGCCCCCCGAGTGCAATGATGAAACCCAAGGTAAAGGCAATATTTCACCAACTTAAACAGAAAGCAAGCCAGTGTCAATTCTGAAACATTCATGTTATTCTTAAAAGCAGGACAAAGATCAACTAGATCATGGCAATAGTGAGGTTTAAGATTGAGAGCATCTTGTAACAACTGAGGTTGTTTCAAAGTTTGAAGACAGCAGGTCTGAATTCGACTGTCATTCATCCTGATTCGTGATGTAAGCAGCTGACTCATGCTCCAAACAAGGCTGCACATCACTGCTAAGGAGAATGGAGTCTGTTAGCTTTCTGTATCCAATACCATTACCACAAGCAGTTACTAGAATAAGCTGCTTTGCCCTATTTTGGTGCCATTGGACTGCTGATTTTGCACTGTGTTTTTATGTATCTTTCATTTTAGATATTAAAAGGAGATTTTGAAGTTGAAGTGAAGCTGTTTGGAAGCCACGCAGCACAGCTGAAAGCCAAGGAGCTAATTGAGAATATTGTTGAGAGGAGAAATGCAGATGAGGTGAATGGAACAAAGAGGACTGATCGAAGTAAGTCTGAGAGGTCCTACTTTTCCTACAATGTTCACACACTTCATTTTTGGCATCAAATATTGTTTATAATGTTTGATCAGCTTTATCTCAAAGTTTTGTCAACTCCACTCTGTATCCAGAATGTTCACCGATTGTGCTAATGCAGGAGGGTGGAGGTAGGAAGTAGGGAATTGTCCACACTCTCTGACTGTTGTGGAGGGGAGGGAAGCACATGCACTGCCCTGGGGTAGGAGAATGAAGCAGTGTCTACACCATCTGTCTGAGGGTGGGATTTGCCTCCCTTGACTAATCAAACAGAATCATCACATTGCTATGATAAACCTGATCCAAGGGTTCTGCTCTTGAAGCCTATGGTGCAATCATGGATTTCAGAGTCTGTCACAAACCACTCTGGTTTAAGGATCAGCCAAATTAACCAATCCTATTGCTCTTCATTACAGTAGAAGGTAATTGTATAAAGGGTGCTCTTCTAAGTGATTTGCCCATGGTTAAGGGTGTGATTTGTGTTTGTTTGGGACCGATTTTTAAGGTGCTTTAAGTCTAATAGCGGTTGGTATTGAGTCACAGATCTCTGGATCTCCGATGTGGAAGGAAGCTCACAATCTGTGGGAAATCTTCATTAATTGTTTGCCTTTTCTTGTTCCTTCCTTTGCCCATCCCTCAAGGCATTTCGTCAAAATTAAGTAACAGTGCAAGGACCAGCTCTGACACTCACTATGCTAAATGCAGCAACGTGAGCACACCTCGTCCTGTCATCAACTGGAGCTCATTGCGTGCAAACAAGGAGAAATATGAAGCCATGAAGTGGGCTGGTTGGTATTTCTGTTCTCCTTAAACTTTCCCCTGTATTTCTCCTTACACAAACACTCAGAAACCCTGGTCACCAATACAGACTGAGGCTGAGTCTCCATAGCCCATATTAAGATTGACCAGAAAGAATCTGTTTTACAAATAACAACTTTCTCTTTTTGCATTAAGGCCTTTCACCAATTAAAAAAAACTTCTACATCGAAGCTGAGACAGTTGTCAATATGACAGCAGAAGAAGTTACAAATTGGAGGTAATTTTTTTCTGGAATCTGACAATACAAATTCAGAGATACATTTTCCAAAACATTTGTGATTTGTTTTTAACTCCAGCTACTAAAAAGCTGAAACTTTTCTTCTGCAGTTCTCTTGCAGCATTTGGCTGGCAGCCTGATCTCTAGACCTGCGCATGCAGCACTCAGACTTGCTTTATAAGATTGGAAAGCAATATAATTCAAATAGGCCAAAATGCAGTATATGCTGCCTCGCCATTCTTGAGTTAGTGCAAATTGCTTCATAGAAAGTTATTGGCATTCGAGGCCTTTGTTGCCAGTAAGCTGCCCAGTCGTGTAACTGCTTGAAAGTTCCTATATCAACCAAGTACAAGTCAGCCCCTTTCAGTTACCTGCAGTTGCAGGCTGTGCAATTAGCTTAAAGGGCCTGGACACTTAAATACCAAAAAAGGAGGAGGAAAGCTGGTCATGACCAAGTTAGCAGCTATCTTGTTTTTGAGTCTGAAGGAAGTGGGTTCAAGTCCCACTCCAAAGATTCAAGGCCAGTAATCAAAGCCAACACTCCCAAGGCAGTGCTGTCAATGGCTGTGCTGTTGGAGAGACAGATCCAAGCAAGGGTTGCAGTGTTGGAGGGTAAGTAATGAAGGGTGGCTGCGCTGTCAAAGGTCGGTATTGCATAAGAGTTGCCTTGTGAGAGATGCAGTGTCTCTATGCCAGAGGAGGGTAGAACCTCGGAATGGGTGATTGTTGGATGGGCTGCACCACCAGAGGGAAAACATCAAAGATGTGTGTACTATCAGAGGAGCAAGGCTGAGGGACGTGATGTTTTTCAGATGAGATATAAACCCCCAAGGCTTCATCTGCCCTGTCAGGTAAAGGTAAAACACCCTGTGGTACTACTTTCAGATAAAGCAGAGGAATATTCTGTGTTCTGGTCCAAATTTACCCCTCAGTCAACATCAGTACCACTGCTCATTTATCTCATTGCTGTTCACGGGATCTTACTGTGTATGTGTTGGCCATTCCCGCCATTCCTACATCACAGCAATGATGATTCTTCGGAAGAAAATCCTTCACAAAAAAAAACCCAAAGAACTGTGAATGCTCAAAATCAGAATCAAAAACAGAAATTGCTTGAGAAACTCAGCAGGTCTGGCAGCAACTGTGGAGAGAAATCTATTAACGTTTTGAGTCTAGTGACCCTTCTTCAGAACTGATTGTAGCAAGGAAAATGTTGGGATAACTGCTGATGATGGAGTGGGGGAATGAGTAAACAATACATGGAGATGGAGCTCAGACAGAGAGGATAACAATTGGACAGACAAAGGAATGGATAATGATCAGCCTGGGAGAATCAGTAGCTGCTAAAGGGGGCCATTAGTTGACAATGGATTGTGTGTGGTAGCTCCTCATGTAATGACGAGGACTGGTGTGTGTGATTAGGGTAAGGACATAAGAGAAGGTGCTCAAGACCTAAAATTATTGAACTCGATATTGAGTCCTAGAGGCTGCAGGATCCCCAAGCAGAAAATGTGGTGTTATTCTTGTAGCTTGCACTGAGCTTTGCTGGAGCACTGCAGCAAGCCTGACACAGACTTGTTAGCCAGGGTAAATAGTGCTGTGTTAATGACAGGCAATAGGAAGCTCAGGATCATTTTTGCAGACGGAACTCGGGTGTTCTTCAAAGCGGTAGCCCTGTCGGCATTTTGTCTCCCCAGTGTAGAGGCGACCATGTTGTGAGCAGCAAATACAGTAGATTAGATTGAGTGAGGTGCAGGTAAATTGCTGCTTCACCTAGGAGGTGTGTATGAGGCCTTGAATAGTGAGGTGGGAGGAAGTAGATGGGCTGGTGTTACACCTTCTGTGATTGTTTGGGAATGTACCATGGGGGGTTTTGGGAATGGTGGAGTGTCTGATGGTGGCAGAAACTAATGGTCCTTTGGATGTGGATGCTAACAGGATGCTAAGTGATGACCAGGGGAACCCTATCACTATTGTGGGAGCGAAGGTAGGGGACGAAGGCAGAAATATGGGAGATGTGTTGACCACAGCTGAGGACTCTGTTGACCACAGTGGTGGGGAATCCCCAGTTGATGAACAAGTTGGACATTTTGGAGGCCTCCTTATAGAAGCTGGCATCATCGGAACAGATATAATGAAGCAGGAGAAACTGGGAGAATGGAATGGAGTCTTTACAGGAAGCAGGAAGTGAGGATGTATGGTTATGATCACCAAGGGAATTGGTGTATTTGTAGTGAATAGTGTTGCCAGCCTGTCCCCAGAAGTAGAAACCAACGTCTAGGAAGGGAAGCAAGGAATCAGAGATAGACCAGGGGAAGGTGAGGGCAGGGTGGAGATTGGATGAGAGGGGGAACAGTCCAATGATGTCATTGATGTACCAGAGAAGGAGTTGCAGGTGGGAGCTGGAGTAGGACAGGAACAAGGAATGTTTCTTGTAACCCACAAAGAGACAGGCATAACTAGGGCCCCATGAGGGTACCCATGGCTACACTTTTGACCTGAAGTAAATGAGAAGAGTTAAAGGAGAAGTTGTTCAAAATGAGAACTGGCTCGGCGAGGCGGAGGAGGGTGGTGGTGATGGATGAGGACAATTCAGGCCTTTTTTCCAGGAAAAAGCAGTGAATCCTGAGACCATTCTGATGCAGAATGAACATGTATAGGGATTGCACATCCGTAGTGTAGAGGAGACGCTGGAGCCTGTGACTTTTCATAAGAATCGTGGATGTAAAGTGAGAAGGGTCTGGACAAAGGAAGAAAAAAATCGAGTTGAGGTAGGAAAATGCTTCATTGGCTTTGAATCACTTTGTCATGCTGTGAAGCTGTCAAAGGTGCTGAATTCTGAACTTTGAGGACCGAGAAGATCTCATTAAAATATCCTTACAGCACTTTGTCAGGGTCAATGCAAGATCGATGTTTCCCCTGGCTGTTTTGGGGAGCGGGGGGTTTGCGGGGTGATGTGTAGAAATATGGGATACGGAATAAGAGATCATTTAGGACTGAATTGAGGTGCAGTTGCTTCACTCTGAGGGTGGTGAATCTTTGGAATACTTTGCCTCAGAGGGTTGTGGAAGCTGACTGATTGTATAGTTCCAAGACTGCATTGATGCATTTCTAGATATGAAACATATCAAGGGTTGTGGGCATAGTGTGGGAGAATAGTCTGAGGTAGAAGATTAGCAATGATCTAGTTGAACACAGGCTCAAGGAGCTGAATTGCCTACTTCTACACCTGTTCCCTGTGCACCCTACTCCATACAATTCCTTTCTTGTATACTTGTAACATCTGTGGGCCAACTGCAGGGGTGATCAGTCTTATACAACTGTGCTCAATTGATTGGAGTGTTGCACAGTCCTTGGAGTCAAAGCTGCAAGCAAGTGGATTTAATTCCCAGTCATCTTAATTGTTACAGTGTTTGAGTGGTGGCATTTGTACTCTAGCTGTTAACAGCTGTTGAATGCTCTCCATTTTATGGAATATGGCTGGCTTCGTACTGAAGCAAAAAGGAATTGTTGCTTTTGCCACCTGTGTTTTGCTGACTTTTTTGCCCTGATTGCTGTACAAATGTTGAGTAATTATTCTGGCAGATGTAGTTCTGCTTTTTACCGTAAGCTCTCAATAAGTACCTTCCCTGCTGCTGTATATGTTGGAAAGCTGTATCGGGTGTGTTGATAAGTAGTTTTGTATTGTGAGGAAAGAACTGAACCCGATTTCCATTTTCAGACTCTAAGGGTAGGTGGACTCTTCACGCAAGCAGATCCAGGTGGATAAGGGTCAGGAGTTTGTTATCTTAAAGCAACACTTTCCACTGTTAGATTTACAACCTAGTCTCAGAAGAGTCATTTCTGAGTAGGGAGTTGCCTCATGTCCAGATGGGAAGAGCTGATTAGCTGCAAAGTTATCAATCTCTTTCAGAGCTTCTCTTGGCAAGAACAGTGTATTTACACTTAGCAGTTCTTGCCTGAGAGAACAATCCACATATGTTGACTTTTCAATACTTCCTTTGACCTCTGTGAATCCTGTTCTTGTATTCATTTTACTCCTCCTTAATTTGAATTACAGTTGTACAAAATAATTCTTCCTGTACTGTTCACTTAAATGACTTAACTTCAAATAACTCTGGAGGATTCCATTTTTCAGGTTAAAACACAACTTCCAATTAAGTGGAGTAGACTATGGACCTACTGTATATTTTGGATAAAGTTCGCATTTCTGAGTTGTGGGATAGAGTTTTTTTTAAGGTCTTAGTGAAAATTTGTAGCTCGGTTTGTGGATGCAGTTGTTCATTAGCTCACTGAGCCAATTGTTCTGTGGTGTGCAGAAGTTTTGTTACCCTTCTAGGCAACAACATCAGTGTGACCTCCTAATTGAAGCATTGGTGTTCTTCTTTCCAGACTTATATGATCCTGTAGGTTTGATGGGCATGTCACTTCCAGTTCTGTTGTTTTAGCAGTGCTCTGTATACGGGATTTATTTCTATGTGTTTGTTAATGGAGTCCCGTGTTGAGAACGAGACTTCCAGGAATTCCCTTGCATGTCTGGTGTTCACTTGGCCTAGTGTGGTCACTTTGTCCCAGTCGAACTGATGGCCCTCATTGTCTGTGGGTATTGAGACAAGTGAATATTGGTCATGTCTTTTTACCGCCAGCTGGTTTTTGAGTATCCTGGTCGTCAGTTTCCCCCTTGTTTGTCCAATGTAGTGTTTATTGCACTCGCTGCAAGGGATTCTGTGTATCACATTGATCTTGTTTACTGTCGGTATGGGGTCTTTAGTCTTTGAAAACATTTGGCACAGTGTTGCTGTAGGTTTGTGTGCAATCGTGATCTTATGCAGTCTTAGGAGTCTGGTAGTCATCCCTGATATATTTTTCATGTAGGGTAGCATTGCTAGTGTCTTCTGTTGTACCGTGTCCTTTGATTGTCCTTGTTTTGTAGGCATCTGCAGATGAAACTTCTTGGGTATCCATTGTCAGTGAAAAATTTGTGTAGGCGTTCCTGTTCCATTCTCCAGAGTTCTGGGTGTTGCAGTGTGATGCAGCTTGTTTAAGTAATATCTTGATACACTTCTGTTTGTGTATGGTGGGGTGGTTGCTATCGAAGTTAAGGATTTGGTCCGTGTGTGTGGCCTTCCTGGATACTTGGGTCCAGAATTTGCTGTTAGTCAGTCTCCCTACCATTACGTCTATTTGTTGTTTTCTCCCTCTCTAGTGAAATTTATGTTTGCGAAGATGTTGTTGATAAGTTGGTGGGTTTCTTCTATTTTTGTGCGTTTGATTATTACAAATGTGTCATCCACGTATCTTACCCACAGTTCTGGTTGGATTATAGGAAGGATTGTGTGTTCCAATCTTTGCATCACTGCTTCCACGATGCGACCTGAGATGGGTGATCCCATCAGTGTGTCATTGATTTGTTTGTATACCTGTCCATCGAACGTGAAGTGGGTTGTGAGGCATAACTCGAGTGGTTACAGTAAGCTGTCCTTGCTGATGTTGTTGCCGGTGTTCAGGGTCGGTGCTCCTTGTACATCAAGTAGTGTGACTAGTGTCTGTCTGGCTAACGGTATGTCAATGGACATAAATAGTGCTGTAACATCAAAAGAGATCATGATTTTGTCCTTGTCGATTTCACTTGTCTCAATACACACAGATAATGAAGGCATTCAGTTTGATTGGGACAAGCGAACACTAGACGTGCAAGGCAATTCCTGGAAGCCTGGTTCTCAACACAGGACTCCATCAACAAACACATAAAAGTAGACCCTGTATACAGACAGCTAAAACAACAGAACCGGAAATGACAAAACCATCACACCAGAGGATCATATAAATCTGGAAAGAAGCAGAACACCAACGCTTCAATTAGAGGTCACACTGATGATGTTGCCTAGAAGGGTAATGAAACGTGTACTCACCACAGAATAACCTACACGGCGAGCTAATGACCAACTGGATAGAGCTTTTGCTACATTGTGCTTTTTTTTTGTGTAATTAATCAAAACTTGATGTGACTTGTGCAAAAATCAAGAATTTTAAGCACGAGGTGCATTCAAGCATATCATTTTCTGGTAATTCTGTACTAGAAAACAGCCCAGCACAAGAAACTACCCTGTGACTGAACTATTGCCATTCGATGTTTTTATTTGTACCACTTATGGCCTTTCAAAGAAGCTCTAAAAATGAAGCTTTTGCTTTGTGCACAAGAGCACAAATATATATTTTTTAAAAGCTTTTCCACTTAAAATTAATTTACAAAGACATTGACTAATATATCCCTTTAATATCAGTAGCAAATGGTCCTATACATTTGTTGAAAGTCATTTTCAGTCAATTAAAATCAGGTGACTCGAAGGTGAAGAGCGATATTGAATAAAAACTTTTCTTGTGATATTCTAATTTTCTGTTGTATAAGAAACATTCCAAGTTACCATCCATTAATATACGAAGCAATTTGTTTTCAAACGTTACACAGCATAGTGTCACCCAGTTGCTCAAGTTCATGGCAGATTTTGTTGTTGATGTGCAGTTGGTTACGGGAAAATGGCAGGGGATCAGGGAGAAAACACTTTAAAAGAGTGCACATCTCCAACTGCATCCAAGACAACAACTCCAGGCCGTTAAATTTGAATGCCATTTTGCTTCCCACATCAATCACCACAATTAAAAGCAATTTGGTGGGTAAGATGATTGGAGATATTTAAATATTTATACTTGTATTGAAATCATATGTAAGAAAAAATATTATAGGGTTGTAGAACTGGAATTCTTTTATAATCTTGCAAGCTTTTTCAGGTATGGTGAATTTATTTTACTCCTAGATTTCCCACGAAATGTCTTCAAACTGGATACCAAGCCATGTTGGTACTTGGCTCGTAGAATTCTAAGTTCTCTTATTCTGTTATGAGGTACTTGATCAAAGACCTTTTGACAATTTGGATAAATTACATCCACTACATTATTTCTCTTACTCTGTTACTTCATTAATCAAAAAGTTTTTGGTGAAGCACAATTTTCCTTTTGAAGTTCATGTTGTTCCTTATTAGAGTTTCAATTTATAGATTTCCATTTTTTTCCTTTTGTGAGAAGTCCACTTTTCCTATAATCAACATCGAGATGACTGGTCTGCCGCATTCTTAAACATGACAGTTATATTAGCGATGTACCAGTGCTCTCGTGGTACACTTTTTTACACTGAATTATTAAACATCTGTTGTAATGCAATTCCTGTAGTAATCTCATCCCTAATCATTTTAAATTTTGCGGGTTCAATCCATTCACACTAGGAGTTTTGCCCTCTGAATTTGTTTATTTACAACATTCTCATTTATGTTTAAATGTACTTATCTCATTGTTTGTCACAACACTAAATGATGAGATGATGTGTTCTATCTTCCTGTGAAATATTGAAACAATGTAATTTTAGCATTTTTGTCCTTTCATTCAGTCCCTATGAAATTATCCTGTCTATTTTTAGGAATCTTATTCCAACTATGGCTCTTATTTTTATTAATGTGTCGATGAAATATTTTACTATTTTATGTAAATTTCATAATTTTTCTTTTCCTTCCGAATTGTTTTTCTTCTTTTAGCTTTTTGTTTTCTCTCTGCTTTCCATATACTTAATTTAAGCTCTTTCCTAACGCTCAGTTGTGCTTTATGCCTTTAGTCATCCATGGAATTGCAATATTGTTTAATCTGATCTTCTCTTTTAGCTGAGTAAACCTTTCCTGCATTATGTTGAGCACTGTTAAATGTTTCCCATTGTTGTTCTAAACAACTTTTTGCTAATATTGTTGCCCTTTTTCCTTCAAGTTCTATTCTCAGCCCCTCAAAGTCAGCCTTTCCCCAAGCTATTAACCTAGTTCTCATATTTATGTCTTTTTCTATCATGATCTTAAAGTATATGCTCACTATTGCCTCGATATTCCCTTACTTTTACGTCTCTTGCCTGTTCTGGATTACTTCCCATTACTAGGTTGGGCTTTTTACATTTGGACTAAAAAGGAGTCCTGTAAACGTTATAGGAACAAGGCCAAAATTTGTTATCTCTTCCTAATTGCTGTCAAGAAGGTGGTGGGTAGTCCACTGCTGTGCTTTGAACCATAGTAGGACATTTGTTGCTGTTGAAGGTGGAGTTCCAGGATTTTGATCCAGCCATAGTGAAGGAACAGTGATGTAGTTCCAAGTCAGGAAATTGCATCTTGGCAGGAAACCTGCAGGTCATGGTGTTCCTATGTGACTGTTGCCCTTGCCCTTCCAAGTGATAGTGATCAGGGCTTGGAAGATGCTTAGTGAATTGCTGCGATGCATCTTGCATAAGGTGCAAATTGCTACGACTATGTCAGTGGTGGAGGGAGTGAGTATTTAAGGCTGTGAATAGGATACTGATGAAGCAGGCTGCTTTCTCTTGGATGGTGTCAAACTTCTTGATATTTGAGGAAGTCACACTCTTAAAGCCAAGTAGGGAGTATTCCATTACACTCCAGACTTTTAGATGGAGACAGGTTCTGGGGGAATCTGAAAATTACTGCAGAATTCTAAACCTTTCGCTTCCTTTTGTAGCCATTTTTTTTGTG
Source organism: Ginglymostoma cirratum (assembly GCA_024137785.1). Lineage (NCBI taxonomy): Eukaryota > Metazoa > Chordata > Chondrichthyes > Orectolobiformes > Ginglymostomatidae > Ginglymostoma > Ginglymostoma cirratum. The sequence goes on along the minus strand of JAHRHZ010000111.1, from coordinate 13,795,487 downwards.
GCTGGTTATTCAATTTCTGATCAGTGGTAGCCCCCAGAATGTTAATTGTGGGGTTTCAGCAGCGGTAATGCCCTTGAATGTAAATGGAGATAGTTGGATTCCACCTTGTTGTAGACTTGGAGGGAAACTTACAAGTGGTGGTATTAGGTGTAGACACACTCACCGAGCCTGTGTATTCGGTTGCAAATGTTTCGTCACCCTGCTACGTATCATGGTCAGAGCGCCTCTGGTGAAGCATCGGTGTTCTGTCCCAATTGTTATTAATTTGCCTCCGTTTGTTGTGGTGTTTAGTACCACTTCCAGTTTTATTTCTCAGTGGTTTGTACACAGGGTCTAATTCAATGTGTTTGTTGATGGAGTTCCGGTTAGAATACTAGGCCTCCAGGAATTCCCTGATGAGTCTCTGTTTGGCTTGTGCAGTTATGGATGTGTTGTCCCAGTCAAATTTGTGTCCCTCGCTGTCCGTGTGTAGTGAAACAAGTGAGAATTGGTTGTGTCTCTTGGTGGCTAGTTGGTGTTTGTGTATCCATGTTGTCAGTTTTCTTCCAGTTTGGCCTATGTTGTGTTCGTCATATCTTGCATGGTATTTTGTGTATTACACCGGTTTTGCTAGTTTTGGGTATGGGATCCTATACATTCATCAGCTGCTGTCGTAGTATGGTTGTTGGTTTGTGGGCTACCCTGATACCTAGGGGTCTGAGTAGTCTTGTGGTCATCTCTGAAATGTCCTTAGTGTATAGTAGGTTAATAAGTGATCCTGAGATAAAAGGTACTGCAGATGCTGGAGAATCCGAGATAACAAGGCGTGGGGCTGGATGAACACAGCAGGCCAAGCAGCA
>JAHRHZ010000111.1:13773715-13789648 GCA_024137785.1 Ginglymostoma cirratum | reverse complement strand
CTGGAGGAACACAGCAGGTCAGGCAGCATCAGTGGAGCAGGAGAGTTGATGTTTTGGGCCTAGACCCGAAATGTAAACTCTCCTGCTCCACTGATGCTGCCTGACCTGCTGTGTTCCTCCAGCTCCACACCATATCAACTCCAATTCTAGTTACTTGTTCTGTAACATTGCAATTTAGCCAGATATGCCAGTATTAAAGCTCCCTCTTTTGGCAGACAAGGCTTAGTCCTGGCATGCAATCGTATAATTAGTCCTTCATTTATTTACATTTTATTATTGAGCTGTTGTTGATTATTGTAATCTATTACTGAAATCTAACTTCTGGCCAGACAATGTGTTGTAGCATCAAGGTTATAACCATTTTACAATGAATGACAAGCTTCAATATGATATAATTATAGTACCAATACCTTATCCGTCTGCAACTTTCAGTATCACTCGTTCCTTCGTTTTTGTGAAGGATGTTCTTAAAGACTAAGGTGCATCATCTGTCTGTCTTTTTAATTAATGCCTGGAAAATCTCTAGTTTTTGTTACCTCACCATCTGTCCTCAGCTGCTGCATTTTTAAAATTCGATTTGTTCACTTTTGTGTTGCATGTTTAAAATGTACTAAAGGAGACACGTTTGTGATATGATGGAATAGTGTGTTATATCAAGACACGGAGGCACAGCATTCTTGATTTCTATTTTAGTGTTCCCCCCGACCCGGCTTCAGTTTCACTGATCAGGCAGTACTGACTGGATGCAGAGTTTTACCGTTAAAGCAGTGAGAATTTCATCATTATGACTCATATTAGGGGTTGCACCCCCTGCACCCCTGCATATTAATGCACCCCCCTGCAACCCCTTAAAACAGTACGGGAGAAAGCTTAGGAGCAGGTCTCCTGTTCCTTTGGGCCTGAGGAATCTGAAGAAGGTTCTTTTGAAGTTAATTTTAAAGTTGTATTATCTCAAAATGAGCATTACAGAGTCTCTCTGAATTGATGTGTTTGTTTTAATAGAAAGATAAACAACAATATAATATGTGAAGATATGATTGAAGGCAATAAACGACACATTCCTAATCCAGTACGCACATTTATGGAAGCTTTTCAGCATTATCCAGAGATCATAGCAAATATCAAGAGAGTTGGATTCCAGCATCCAACTCCTATCCAGGTATGGGAACATCACTGTATATTCCTGTAATCTGATTGTTCTCTGTTCTCTGAATGCAAGTGTGACTTAGTATTGTTTTGTGTGGATTGTATTTCTGCTTCAGTCTCAAGCATGGCCAGTAATTTTACTGGGAATTGACTTGATTGGAATAGCGCAGACTGGAACTGGAAAAACCCTGGCATATCTCTTACCTGGCTTCATCCACCTGGACCTGCAGCCAACGTAAGCTACTATTTTCTGCTAGGTTTCTGACATAAAAACTCCATCTTCATTCTCTCCTTTGCCTCTCCCATTATTAACCTTGTGATTCCTCCAATTCTAGCCAGGCCTGAGAGAGCCACAACTCATCAGATACAAATCAGCTGAGTACAGGAGCAGTGCACAGTGTGGTGAGGCAAACCCTGCTGCTTTTTGCCATGATTGCCTGTACCAGCCTGCTGAAAACTGGTGAAAACAAACAAGCCAATGGCAATAGTGCTGGCTTCACTACTTGGACAGCACATTCCAGTCCCTGAGAATATCAAGAAATCTTAGTCATGAGTGTAGGCTTTTAGAGCAAAACAGTGCCTTGGTCAGGAAGAGAGGAATTAAAAATGGTTAAGGCAACACCAAATGTGGATTGTAATGAGCAAATTATTGAGGGAGGAAGATAACTCAGTAATGTACACTTACTGGGAGAGATCAAGTGTGGGAAACTCTTATGAATACCAGAAATCAGTATTTAAGATTCTGTTTGGCACTTTGAAAGAATGTTAGGGATGTTCTGGAAGGTGGCTTGTATTAGTTTCTGATTCAGTAACAAGAGGACATTGATTTCAGATCAGCATCTTATGAACAAAATAGCAACAAAAGCAACTGGAGGGGTTTTAATGCAGCCGGGTGTGGAGCTTTTGAAACAATGAGAGATGCAGAGTTCTCATGCTAATGTATGAAAAAGAGCAATGGGATAGCACTGAAGGGAGAGCTCATTCACCAAGTAATTCACAGGGGTGATGGTGAACACAGCAGAGGGGAGAGGTTGTGCAGTGAGAGGCTTGGGGTTCGATGGAGAGCAAGACCAATAAGAGAAGCTATTCAGCGAGAGAGCACAGGGCTGATGGGAATGGGCTGAGGGTGAGATTATTCAGAAAGAAGGAACATGGTTGATGGAGAATTGGTCCAGTGGCGAAGCGATTCAAATGGAGGGCACAAGACTAAGGGGTGATGGATCTGAGGGGAGATGGATCAGAGAGGGGGACAGAGAATGGGACCAAGTGGACATGGAATTGGAGAGAGGGAACCTGGATGATGAGAAATTGTTCAGAGAAAGGGAACAGCGATGATGAGGAATGGGACTGAGGTTCGGAAGGAGGGTATAAGGATGATGTGGAATGGTTCTGTGAGGATGTTTAGATCGAAGTTACAGGGACAATGAGGAATGGGACTAGGTGATTATTCAGGGAGAGGGCCTGGGTGATGTAACTGGCTCTGAGGAGAGAAATTATTTGGATAGAGGGATAGAGTCGCTAGGTAATAGGGACCAAGAGGGCTGGAAATAATGTGTGATGTAATTGCACAGACCTGGCACTGGTATGAGGGACTGAACTGGCCTCTTTTGCTGTGAAATTCAATGGGACCTATAATCATTGGAATAGCAGTAAAATTAAATTTAAAAACTCAACAGGAAGACTAAGAAGTCATGAACACTTGTGTGCTTTGTCAGTTTTCAGACAGGCTGCCAGATTAACCCTGGGTTTTACGTAAACTGCAGGGTTAGTGGCTTTGCTGAGTGTACTTCTTTGCATTAATTGCTTGGCTTTAGCACACCACAAGCATGTGACTTGAACAAATAATCCTGCTGTGAAGACTATTGTCAATACGACAAATGAAATCTGTATCCTACACTGCTTAAACCGTGATAATTTTCTGTTCTCCTATTTGAATTCAAGACAGCCATTCCCTGTGTCCTGGGACAACCTCAGGCATTATTGAGTAATAGCTTTCTTCTATGTTGCAGTTTGAGTCTAGTATTGTTTCTTTCAAATGAATCATTAGATGTCTCGACAAGTTTCGATTCTCAGTTTTGTAACAGGAAGTGAAACCAGTGTACAGCATGTGATGTGGAACAAGTACAATTGATGCAGCAAAAAATACTTGTGGAAAAAAAACGTTGTGACCAATTATAAAATCTGGAATTTTTTTAGTAAATGTTCAAGTGAACTCGTGCAGTATAAACGGAACAAAATTTAGACACTTTCACGTTTAAAGCTGCCAATTGTGCATTGTATAGTTCCTCATGAGAATACTGCACTGAGATCGTTAATTGATGTGATTACATCACTGTAATCCTTACTCAGTGAGATTACTGCTCTAACAAGAATAATTATAGACTTCGGCATGACAGACTGAATGATGAAATGCGCAGAAATGTGACAGATCTGAATTTAATGCAAGAAAGTGTGACGTGTTGGGAGGACTAATATGGAAAGACAGAATACTATAAATAACATTATTCTGGACTGTGAATGAGTAAAGAGACTTGATACGTGTATATGCAGTTCCTTAAACATCAGACAAGTTGATATGGTTCTTGTAAATTATTTGGGTTACTTGAGTTTATAATCAGAGGAATAGGATATGAAAGCATAGAGATCATGCTGGAACTTTATAAATCATTGATTAGGCCCCAGACGACACATTGTAGACAAGTCTGACACTTCAGAGAAGATGTACAGTTTTTAGAAAGATGTGGAGGGAGGTGATGAAGTGGCCTATTTGAGATGTTCAAGGTAATTAAAGGATTGTTCAAACAAACAGGGGAAACTTGTTCTTTTTGACAAGTAGGTCAATATTCAGTGGTCATAAAATAAAAATTATTAGGAAAGGTAGGAAGATACAGGAGAATTTTATTTCATGCAGTTTTTAGGATCTGGGACGCTCTACCTGAACAAGTGATGGAAGCTCATTAAGAGTGTATTTGCCAGGTATTTGACCACGAGAACTTTACCAGATTACGGACAAAACGCTTAGTGTAATTGTGATGACTCTTGAAGGCAGCAGGCATGATGTGCTGAATGGCCTTATTCAGTGCTGTAAGTTTCTCTAGCTAATCATTAATTAGTGAGCTTCCTCCACTATAATTATCCTGTAGCTCCATCTTCAATTGTTATGCTGTGACTGCATTTGATGGTTGCTGACAATAGACAATTGCAACAGCTTGTTTTGTTGGATAAGTAGTCCTTTATTTATTCTTGGGTTTTCTGGTAAATTAGGAATGTTCTAGAATAATGCCATTTATTTGGTGTCAAATTGAGCTATTGAAATTTTGATCACACTGAAACATTAATCATCATGTTGATATGATCATACAAGGGCAGGACTTTGCATCAAAAAGTGCATGCCTTGAAACTTGTCAAGCGACATTCAGCTGTTCAGGACCATCTTGTTTCCCATTGGTTTACACCATGCCTGCACTCTGTAACAGATCTGTTTGTATTTAGGCTGCGGGAGAAAGGTGATGGCCCTGGGATGTTGGTCCTCACTCCGACTAGAGAGCTCGCTCTTCAGATACAGGAAGAGTGCAACAAGTACAGTTACAAAGGAATTAAGAGGTACTGATGATAGCTGTGCAATACTTTAGCAGTTAGAGAACATTTCTTCCATATGTCCCCATTGTGTCTTTATCAGTGGCCCTCACCTCATGCTCTAGCAATTTGGAACCAACAGGATATTTTAGTGGATTTTGTCTGCAGAATTTTCACATGTTCAAATCTCAAATTCTCAGACCCTTCAATAATATCAAATCAGTAATATTAACATCTCCGCGAGGTGAATTTCAAGATGGTGTACTTTGTTTGCAAATACACCTTAATGTTTCTCAGACCTATAGTGTGAGAAACAGCCACAGCAGGGTAAAACCACCTATGCTGAGCCACGACCATTAACATCTCTTGACCATAACATCAGTTCCATTTCTCAGGTGCTGGGAAATGCAAAATGTTGTAACAAAGCATGGCAAGAAATGTTTCTTGGGGCCTCTGATTCCAGTCCCAATTGCAGCTTTCTTAAGTTAAGTTTTGCTGTGCTTAGTATTCAGCCCCACATTATAGATAGGTGCTGCTGACATCTGTATAGCTGGAAGTGTTCAGCAGACTTGAATAGCAGTGTCAGTGCAGGTGGGTGTTTCTGATACCAATGGCATTAAAGTGAACAATTACGAGAAGATGCAGATGATTTTTCACAATCAATTCTCCAATTCTCCAATTCCAGCGCAAGGTCGGCCAGATTAAAATGCCATAAAAATCAGAAAATGCTACAAAAACTGAAGGGCAGGCATCATCAATATAAAGAAACAAGGTTAATATTTCAGGTTGCTGGTCTTTCCTCAGAATTTCTTTCTGCCTTCAAAGATGCTGCCAGAAATGCTGAGTATTTTCCAGTATTCTTTCTTGCCCTGTTGGATTTTCAACATTTGAAGTATTTCTCTTTTGCTTCAGATAACCGTACATTCAGTTTCTGGGAGATAGCAAGAACTGCAGGTGCTGGAGTCAGAGATAAGAGTGTGGGGCTGGCGGAACACAGCAGGCCAGGCAGCATCAGAGGAGCAGGAGAGTCGACATTTTGGGCCAGGACCCTTCAGTGGGACTAGGGAGGAGGAAGTGGGGTGGGGCTGGGGAAATGTAGGTGGGATGGTGATAGGTGGATGCAGGTTTTTTTTTAAATCATTTGTGCGATGTGGGTGATGCTGGCTGGCCAGCATTTCTTGCCCCATCCCAAGTTGCTCTTCAGAAGGTGGTGGTGAGCTGCCTTCTTGAACCGCTGCAGTCTTCCTGCTGTGGGTTGACCCACAATGCATTGAGGGAGAGAATTCCAGGATTTTGACCCAGCGACATTGAAGGACTGGTGATACATTTCCAAGTCAGGATGGTGAGTGACTTGGAGGGGAACTTGGAGGTGGTGGTGTTCCCATATATCTGCTGCCCTTGTCCTTCTAGGTGGAAGTGGTCACGGGTTTGGATGGTGCTGTCTGAGGATCTTTGGTGAATTTCTGCAGTGCATCTTGTGGATAGTACACACTGCTGCTACTGAGGGTGGTGGAGGGAGTGAATGCTTGTGGATGTAGTGCCAATCAAGTGGGCTGCTTTGTCCTGGATGGTGTCAAGCTTCTTGAGTGTTGTTGGGGCTGCACTCATCCAGGCAAGTGGGGAGTATTCCATCACACTGCTGACTTGTGCCTTGTAGATGGTAGACAGGCTTGGAGGAGTCAAGAGGTGAGTTACTCACCACAGTATTCCTAGCTTCTGGCCTGCTCTTGTAGCTACTGTGTTAATTTGGTGAGTCCATTTGAGTTTCTGGTCGATAATAACACCCAGGATGTTGATACTGGGGGATTCAGTGATGGTAATTCCATTGAATGTCAAGGGGTGATGGTTAGATTGTCTCTTATTGCTGATGGTCATGGCCTAGAATTTGTGTGGCAAATGTCACTTGCCACTTGTCAACCCAAACCTGGATATTGTCCAGATCTTGTTGCATGTGAACATGGACTGCTTCAGTGTCTGAAGAGTGATGGATGGTGCTGAACATTGTGCAATTATCAGCAAACATCCCCACTTCTGACCTTATGATAGAGGAAAGGTCATTGATGAAGCAGCTGAAGACAGTTGGGCCTAGGACGTGACCCTGAGAAACTCCTGCAGAGATGTCCTGGAGCTGAGATGACTGACCTCCCACAACCACAACCATCTTCCTGTGTGTCAAGTATGACTCCAGCCACTGATGATTTAGTTTTGCTAGGGCTCCTTGACACCACACTCGGTCGAACGCAGCCTTGATATCAAGGGCTGTCACTCTGACCTCACCTCTGGAATTCAGCTCTTTTGTCCATGTTTGAACCAAGGCTGTAATGAGGTCAGGAGCTGAGTGGTCCTGGCGGAACCCAAACTGGGTGTCACTGAGCAGGTTATTCCTGAGCAGGTGCTGCTTGATAGCACTGTTGATGACCCCTTCCATCACTTTACTGATGATCGAGAGTAGACTGATGGGGCGGTAATTGGTCGGGTTGGATTTGTCCTGCTTTTTGTATACAGGACATAACTGGGCAATTTTCCACATTGTCGGGTAGATACCAGTGTTGTAACTGTACTGGAACAGCTTGGCTAGGGGAGCGGCAGGTTCTGGAGCACAAGTCTTCAGTACTATTGCCAGGATGTTGTCAGGACCCATAGCCTTTGCAGTTCCAGTGTCTCCAACCGTTTCTTGATACCACGTGGAGTGAATCGAATTGGCTGGAGATTGGTATCTGTAATGCTGGGGACCACTGGAGGAGGCCGAGATGGATCATCCACTTGGCACTTCTGGCTGAAGATTGCTGCGAATGCTTCAGCCTTATCTTTTGCACTGATGTCCTGGGCTCTTCCATCATTGAGGATGGGGATATTTGTGGAGTCTCCTCCTCCAGTGAGTTGTTTAGTTGAACACCGCCATTCACAACTGGATGTGGCAGGACTGCAGAACTTTGATCTGATCCCTTGATTGTGGGATCACTTAGCTCTGTCAATCACTTGCTGCTTTCGCTGTTTGATGTGCAAGTAGTCCTGTTTGGTGGCTTCACTAGGTTGATACCTCATCTTCAGGTATGCCTGATGCTGCTCCTGGCATGCCCTCCTGCACTCATCATTGAACCAGTGTTGATCCCCTGGCTTGATGGTAATGGTTGAGTGGGGGATATGCCGGTCCATGAGGTTACAGATTGCGTTGGAGTACAATTCTGCTACTGTTGATGGCCAACAGTACACCATGGATGCCCAGTCTTGAGTCGCTAGATCTGTGCGAAGTCTGTCCCATTTAGCACGGTGATATTGCCACACAACACGATGGAGGTTATTCGCAATGTGAAGGTGGGACTTCGTCTCCACAAGGACTGTGCAGTGGTCACTCTTACCAATGCTGTCATGGACAGATGCAGCTGCAGCTGGCAGATTGGTAAGGATGAGGTCAAGTATGTTTTTCCCTCTTGTTGGTTCCCTCACCACCTGCTGCAGACCCAGTCTAGCAGCAATGTCCTTTAGGACCCGACCAGCTCGATCAGTAGTATTGCTGCCAAGCCACTCTTGGTGGACATTGAAATCCCCCACCCAGAGTACATTTTGCCATCCCCAGTGCTACCTCTTCAGTGTTGTTCAACATGGAGGAGTACTGGTCCATCAGCTGAGGGAGGACGGTATGCGGTAATCAGCAGGAGGATTCATTGCCCATATTTAACCTGTAGTCATGAGACTTCATGGGGTCCGGAGTCAACATTGAGGACTCACAGGTCAACACCCTCCTGACTGTATACCACTGCACCACTGCTTCTGTTGGGTCTGTCCTGCCGGTGAGACAGGACATATCCAGGGATGGTGATGGTGGTGTCTGCAGCATAGTCTGTAAGGTATGATTCTGTGAGTATGACTGTGTCAGGCTGTTGCTTGACTCGTCTGTGAGACAGCTCTCCCAATTTTGGCACTAACCTCCAGATGTTAGTGAGAAGGACTTTGCAGGGTTGACAGGGCTGTTTCTGCCGTTGTCTTCTCCAGTGCCTCGGTCGATGCCAGGTGATCCGTCCAGTTTCATTTCTTTGAGACTTTGTAGTGATTGGTACAACTAGTGGCTTGCCAGGCCATTTCAGAGGGCAGTTGATAGTCAACCACGTTGCTGTGGGTCTGGAGTTGTATCTAGGCCAGACCAGGTGAGGGTGGCAGATTTCCTTCCGTGAAGGACATCAGTGAACCAGATGGGTTTTTCTGACACTTGGCAGTGATTTCATGGTGATCAGTATATTCTTAATTCCTGGCTTTTTTTTAAAATCATTGTATTCAAATTCCACCATCTGCTGTGGTGGGATTCGAACTTGGGTCCCCAGAACATCAGCTGGGTTTCTGGATTAATAGTCTAGCAATAATACCACTAGGCCATCACCTACCCTAGGTCAGGGTAGTGGGGATTGGTCAGTGGGAAGTGGGGTGGATAGGTGGCAGAGAAGATGGACATGTTGTCTCAGGTCAAGGAGGGAAGGGTGAGAGGGAGGGTTGGACATGGGATGAGGCCAGGTGGTGGTGTCATCTTTCCTGCTCCTCTGATGCTGCCTGACCTACTGTGTTTCTTTCAGTTTCTGGCCAATTTTAGGAATCTTCCACCACCTTGCTGAGGATGAGTAGTGATCCATTTTCAGGCTGTGCCTCAACAGCTTTGCAGGAAGCAGTGGGCATTGATCTGGACAGAGCTTTTCTGGTGGAGCTTCTGCTATATCTCAAATAGGATCAGAAAATTAGTTTATGTTTCACTTTGAAGACTGTCACAGTAGCACACATGCTCCTCTCCAGCGATGCATTTTACATGTCAAGAAAGTTATAGTGCGAGATCAGAGCAGTTCCAATGGGAACTCGGACTCCAGATTTGTTCACTTGAACAAGGAATTTTTTGTATTTTTTGCACCCTTTTATGTTGAATAGATTTCAATACCCTTGAGTTCTGTGTTGATTTGTATTTAATTGTCAGATGTTTACATCTGCAGCATTTGTATTTATGGAGGCGGAAGCCGTAAAGATCAGATCAGTATCATAATGAAAGGGGTGGACATAGTTATTGCAACTCCCGGACGGCTGAATGACCTTCAAATGAACAGTTTCATCAATCTGAAGAGCATCACATATTTGGTGAGTGAACAGGAGAAGTGAAGCAGAACTTACCTCAAGTTTGGTCTCTTTTCACGCGAATGCTTTATTTAATGTCAGTGTCGGAGGGGTGCACAGCTGGTGCCAGGGGTGGCCATCTTTCACATAAGGTGTTAAACTAAAGGCCCCATCTTTACTCTCAGATGGATAGATAATGTCTCCAACTAAAGTCATTACATCCTATCAACTAATCACTATGTTCATTGCTATTTGTTGAATTTTGCTATATGCTTACCTATGAAGTAAGTTGGAGTGTACTTCTAAAGTAAACAAGTAGATGTCATGTTTTTGCAACTTCCGCACTGATATGTAAATGCAAGTTTGGTCTTGCCAAAGTGACCCCAGATTTGCTGATGAGAAGAGGTCATTCTCAAACCAGCACTTGCAGTGGCCTATTTGTTGTGGACTGTACTGGATATTGCTCTCTCAACTACTAACATATAAAGAAGAAAGAGCTGGTATTTATGTGGTTTCTTTCACGTACACTGCTATTTGAATAGTGCCATTTTGACTGAAAAACAATACCAGCTGTAGGTGGCTCCCTTGGGATTGACCCTCTAACGGTGGGCTGTTTCCTTGAGACTGACCTCTGATATTGGAGTGCTCCCTTGGGACTGGCCTGCTAATGCTAATATCAGCCTGGACTTGAGGTTTCCTCTGTTTCTTATGTTAGATTGTTGGCATTAAACTTTTCTGACTTGTCTTCTTTCTGTGTAGTGTTTTGTTCCCAAGTGAACTGGTATAACTGATTCATCAACATGCCAGAAATGTCAAAGTCTGTTTGAGGACACTCTTGTGAAGCACTTTGGGGTGTGCTATTATGTTGAAGGTGCTGAATAAATGCAAGTTATTGTTGATCCCCTCGTATACGAGGTTCTATGTGGCTTTGTTAGATAGTGTAACGTTTTTCTTGGCTTCAAGTCATGCAGAGACAAAGCATCCTGCTGGTGTGTTAATTCAGTAATTAATTGCTTTATTGTATGTATTAAAGTGAGTTATATTTCTTCTGGGAATGGAACACCTTACCAGAGTCTGCAAACTGCTTTCAAGCCAGGCACAGCAAGGTTCACTGGGCCTTGACATTCCCTTGCCTGTATTGACAAAAGACCTCAGCTCCAGCACACCCCTCCTGCCCCGGTGCAGTAAATGTTCCTGTTCCCCAACCTTCCCCATGGTTCTCTATCTGACAGATAAACAGAAAGTGCTGCAAGTGGTCAACTGGTCAGCTCGTATCTGTAGAGAGAGAGAGAAATAAAGTTTACCCTTCAGATCAGTGACTCTTCATCAGAATTGGAGTCGAGGCCACTTGGAGCTAGTTCTCTGGGCAGTCAGTGCTGAGACAGGCTGAACTCATTTCATGCCAGATCCGGCTGGTCAGCAGACAGAAGCACTTTCAGGCTGTCAGCCCAGAATGAATTTCAGCCCAGTCTCCAACTTCGTCAGATAAGCTTACAGATTGAGTTCTTAATGCTGGACATTGCATTTGTGATTCATGTTACAATTACATTGTTTAGGCTTTGCTTGGTTTAACCAGTCTTAATCGAAATCCTTAATCGGATAGATTTCGGAACGATAGACTGGAATTGGATGAGGTACCTAAAGGTGGTTCTTCTGTAAATGGCTGCTAAAATCTCTGGGGCTATGTTGCAGTGTATATGTTTCCCAGCAGATGGTGTTACATTCAAACTCTGTTTCAGTTACTTTATTTTTTTTTGAGAGAGGGAATTATACAGGAGCAAACATCTGTATCAAAGAAACTTGTCTTCGTGTCAGTCTCTTCCCAAGGAATGGTCACTGACAGTACAGCTGGTTAGAAATCAGAGGTAGGAATCCCAGCTCCTAACAGCCCAGCTCCAGATCATTGGATTATTATATTTTGGTTAGTCAATCTCTTTTTGATGATTGCTACAGGAGTTCCTTGGGGTAGTGCCTTAGGCCTGATGTCAGCGTGAGGTCAGGTATGAGGATGTTCACAGAAGATTGCTCAGTCCTATTGGCAATTCTTCAGATAATAACATGCAGCAAGACCTGAACGACATCCAGGCTTGGGCTGATAAGTGGCAAGTAACATTCGTACCTTGCAATTTAGGCAATGACCATCCCCACCAGGGGAGAATCTGACCATCTCCCCTTGACAATCAATGCCGTTGTTCAATACCCCACAATCAACATCCTAGGGATTTTCTTTGACCAGAAATTGAACTGGAGCATTCATATAAATGTTTGGCTACAAGAGTAGGTCCGAGTCTGGGAGTTTTGCAGTGAGCAACTCCTGTCTTCACTTCTTAAATGTTCCAACAAGACGCTGATTAGGAACGTGATGGAACATTCTCCTGTTGCTTGGATGAATATGGCTCAAACAACACCAAAGAAGCTTTACATCTTTTATGACAAAACAGCCTTCCTGATCAGTGCCCACCTTAAGCATTCTGTCCCTGCGCCACCATCTACAAGATGCACTGTAGCGACTCATCAAGGTTCCTTCAACAGCACCATCCCAACCTATAAAAGCTCCACAACTCAGAAAAAGTAAGGGAAAGTGCATGGAAACAAGTTTTTCCTTCCAATCTCTGATTATCCGGACTTCAAGCTACTTTTCCATTGCTTCGCTGGTCACTGGATCAAAATCATGGAGCTCCTTCCTTTCACAACACATTGCAAGTACGCATGCCATAAAACCTGCGGCATTTCAAGAAAGCAGTCCATGCCGCGACCTAGAGTTGAGTTGGGGGCTAGGCAATAATATTGACCTTACCAGCAATTCCCAGGTCCTATGAATGAAGAATTAGCACAAACAGTCACTTTTATACTTGGAATCCAGTGAATTGAAGTTGCACAGAAGAGTCAGTGCCTCTTGTATGTAGTTGCTAGTCTTTCTTTTAAAATTAGGCTTTCTATTTCAAATTTCCATCATAAAATTCTCTGTTCACTTTTATTGTTGAAGCTGCAAGTGTATTGATTCAGGTGTACATCATGCCAGCATTGGTAGGAAGGTGTTATTTCAGCAGGACGCGTATATCTGGGCAGTTCCCCTCAGAAATATAGAGAATGGAATTTCAAAAGTTAGCAAGCTCTAATGTATGGTTCCACCTGTCAATATGATATGTTACCCTTGCCAGTAATGAAGTGCTCAACCCAGCAGTGACTGTGTTGCTATAGTTCAGTATCTTTTTTTTTTATTATTCATTTTTGTGGGACTTGGGCATCATTGGCCAACACTTATTGCCCGACCCTGGTTGCCCTTGAGGAGGTGATGGTGAGCTACCTTCTCGAACAGGTGGACTGCAACGGTTCAAGAAGGCAGCTCACCACCACCTTCTCAAGGGAAACTAGGGATGGGCAATAAATGTCGGCCAGCCAGCAACGCTCGCATTCCCACAAAAATGATTAAATACCTCTATATACACACATAGTCACTAAAGCAGTTTGGTTCTGGACAGTGGCATATGAAGAAACAAACAAATATTGGAGGGTGACTCTATCCGGCAAACAAATCCAAGTCATTTCTTTCTTGTACTAAATTAGATTTTCATACATTTGATAATGGAATGGATGCCCATTTAACTTTGACAGAAAAACCTCAGATGGTGGTCTTTCCCCACAACACCTTGGCGGCCACTGCCCCAAACTTTAGTGCATCCCTCGGCACGTAGTCCTGGACCTTGGAATGTGCCTGTCTGCAGCACTTGTTAGAAGTCAGGTCCTTGCTATTGGAAGTTACCTTCAGCTTTCGCTTCCCACTTTTTTTACCCAGGGTTCCCTTACTCCACCCTCTTCCACTGTCTGAGTCTTAGCTCAGCCTTCGCTCACATACACTGTGTGCTAGCACCTTACAGTTTCACCTCCTGGTTTGATCACTGCAGTACATGTACCGTACAACCACTGAAGATGGGATAAATCTGTGTCATCTGATGGACCTTCCACTCAGCGCACCACAATTTCAACTTCCCACCCAGAGTCCACATTCCTTCATCTCTGCAACATTTTGATGTAATAACCAATCACCGTTTTGTTTTAATTTTATCTACTTTTCACTAATACTGCTTCCATCGTTTTAAAGTCAGTTTCTCTATGGATTATGTCAATGCCTTATCATGTAAACTCTGCGCTCATCCAGGCTACAATAACCATTTTGTCAAGTAGGTGTACATGTCTGACACCTGTTATTCAGTGCACTTTTGCCATGTATTCACTCATGTTTGTTACTTCAGATGTAACGGTCTCTTTTGCACAGTTACATGGGCATCCCAAGATCGTGCCATGTAGTTTTGACTTGCAGGCAATCTTTCAGAAAATCAAATGTCAGTGGAGGGTCCCTGTGTATTCTCCTCGCCTGGTCCCTGTGTTCTGGTTGGTGACCAAATCATCAAATTCAATTCCCTTTTGAAAAAACTCACTGGCAAGGGGGCACACATTTCAAAAAGAAAACTTTTTGTTGTTTAATTCTATCTACAGTTTGATTTCGTTGCATTTATTCCATTTGGCTACACCCAAGGTGAGTCATCCCCAGTTCCATTTGATGCTGTGTTACTTTTTCCTCGTCACTATTCTTTTTATTCTAACTGTGGCCCCCATCAACTACCATTATAACTGATTCAAGAATTCTATTGTAAACGTTACTATCCAGAGTTAACAAAAAAACATGTTTTCACCATAGCTTTAAAAGTGACAGATGAACATTATTGCTTGTGGTTTCAAACATTACCTAATTTCACTTGTTTGGTCTTTCTTACAAAAAGTACATACAGGTTTCTAAAATGTGACTCACTAACTTGTACTCAACTTTTCTTCTTTCAAAATTATTACAGCTTCAAACTTAGTCCAAATTCAAAATTGACAACAGCAGATTCGGGTTTATTGTATACACTGCCTCAGCAGTGATGTTGGGCTGTCAAACTTCATGAGTGATCAACAATGTATTCAGTTTTATTCAGATACATATTAAAACCACCCAGACCTTTTTGTTTCTATTGGCTCTTGCTTTAAATTAAAATGTAAAGGTTTAAATTTATTTGTCATTTAAAAATCAATTGAAGTTCCCATCATGTGCTTGAATAGCAACTTATTCAAGTTTCAGAAACAATTACATCCAGGCTTGATGGTTTTTACACAGTGTTCTTATATTAAAGCTTAAAATTATTATAGTCAGTTCAGGGTTCTCCTGTTTTCAAAAACTGTTTTCGCAAGACTTCACAAAGACTATCTTTCACTGTGTTCTTGAAACCTGTTCAAAAAACAAAAATAAATCCACTTTCTCTGTTTCTGTGGAAGAGGCCCAATGAATTAGTAATATTCAAACATATCTGTGATATTTAGAAATCTAGAATTTTGTCCTGTCCAAAATCTTACATTTCATCACACAGTTATGTGAGAAGATTTAAAACTGTCAGTAGAAAGAGTTAACTCTACTGGTCTCAGAAAAGCAGGACCCATTGGTGACATCATGTCATACTTTCACATATTCAGTTTTAAAAAAGTCACAATCTTCTTTTAATTTCAGGCTGGCATTTTAAATTTCTATTATCTTAAAGAAAAGCTTTCCTAATTCTTTCTTTGAAGACTATTTAAGGTTTTGAATTAGATTTGTAGCTCAGGTTGTGGGTGTTGAGGTTGGTTGGCTCGCCGAGCTGGTTTCTTGTTTCGCAGACGTTTCGTTACCATGCTGGATAACATGATCAGTGCAGCCTCTGATGAAGCATCTGTTTGTTTTCCCGCCTGGTTTTTAAACTCTAGAGTCTGTTGAGTTGGATTGCCTCACTTCCGGTTTTCCTCCTCAGTTCAATGTAAATGGGTTCAAGCTCAATGTGTTTATTAATAGCATGCTTCGTGGAGTGCCAGGCTTCTAGGAATTCTCGTGCCTGTCTCTGCTTAGCTTATCCCAGGATTTTGGTGTTGTCCCAGTCGAAATGGTGGTTCTCCTTGTCCATGTGGATTGAGATGAGTGAGAGATAAAAGGTACTGCAGATGCTGGAGAATCCGAGATAACAAGCATGGGGCTGGATGAACACAGCAGGTCAAGCAGCATCATAGGAGCAGGAAAACTTGACGTTTCGGGCCTAAACCCTTGAAGGGTTTAGGCCC
>JAHRHZ010000111.1:13636390-13773315 GCA_024137785.1 Ginglymostoma cirratum | reverse complement strand
GGGCCTAAACCCTTGAAGGGTTTAGGCCCGAAACGTCAAGTTTTCCTGCTCCTATGATGCTGCTTGACCTGCTGTGTTCATCCAGCCCCATGCTTGAGATGAGTGAGTATTGGTCGTGCCTTTTTGTAGCCAGTTGGTGTTCATGTGCTCTTGTTAATTTCCTTCCTGTTTGTCCGATTTAGTGTTTCTCTCAGTCTCTGCAGGGGATCTTGTAGATGACATTGGTCCTGTCCATGGCGGGGAGTGGGTCTTTAGTTTGAGTGAGCAGTTGTCGTAGGGTTGACATGGGCTTGTGTGCCACTCTGATGCCCAGCGGTCATGGGAGTCTTATGGTGAGTTCCAATGTGTCCCTGATGTAGAGTCGTGTGATGAGTGTGTCGGGGCATGTAGTAGCTTCCTGATGTTGTTCGTGTAGGCGTCTTCTGACCCAGTGAATTGGATATCCATTATCCTTGAAAACCTGGATCCACTCAGCCCAAGAATTCCTCAACTCCATCAAAGACATAAGGATAGACGAAGAGATGCTGCCCTTGTAACTGCAATGGGAATTCTGTGAATATAATCCAATTTTTACAGAGAGCTTCTTTAACTTTAACTTTACTGGGAGAACAGAGACTTGATGATCTTTTCTCTAGCTGTGTCTAAGGGTCTTACTCCTTTTGCCCAGTCTTTCCAACTCATGGTTGACATTACAAATGGCTTTGTTTCACTACACAGGTATGGAACATTTTTAGGGACGTGCTATCCACTACATTCTCAAGGTTACCTGCCTTGTCTTGCAAGATAACAGTCCCAGCTGCTGCCTGTTCACAGATTTCTGTCTGGTGTGTTTTGATCTTTGCTGTCAGAAAAATCTGTTCAAAAAGAATTACCTTGCCAAAATTCCAATTTTCCCCACTTGCGGAATACCAATTCTTACTAACAAACATTTAAGAGCAAATCTTATTATCCAGAATTAAAGATTCACTCATATATTACAATAATATTTGGGAGTACAGTCTGACCAGAAAACGAAATTCCAAACTCAGTAATTCAATCATAAAGATTTTGAAATTTACTGTTTAACTAGAACTGTCTCCTTGAACTACATACAACACAGGCAGTACAGTGTTTTAAGGAAAGAGGAAGTAAGTTATGCTGTTGAGCTTAATTTCCTTTCATCATTGGTTTTGTATGAGTACAACCAATTGCAAGAGGTAAATTTTCACCAAGCCCTTAAGAAATTCATTCCAAAATAAACGTTTCGTAGCAGGTTCTTTACAAATTACTGATCATTCCTTAAAGGGGACATTAACTCAACCATACATGTTCCAAACACACACTACACTGTCACATCACTGTACACTCTCAAAATATAAACAAAATTCAAAGCCTTGCCAGATCTTGAACACCGGGGACGAAAAACACACAACTGATGCAAGACGATATTTTGGCAGCAATCAAATAAAAACACACGAACCGGACCACAAAGGGTTAACAGTTCACTGTTGACACTCAAAGAATTCACATCCAGACATTTTTTTTGCCTCAATCAAGCACAAAAGCTGGATTGACTCTCTCTCTTGCTCCCTCTCTCTCTCTGCTACAACTTGTGGATATTTTCTTCCAAACTTATTTTTAACTTTAGATATTTTGTAATGAACCTGTTCAGGGACAGTAATACACAGCTCAGGGACTTGAATCTAAGCCTCCTGACTCAGAAGTAGGACACTACTTCTGCATCACGAATCCCTCAGTTTTAACTTTATGCTTATCCTTTACTTGTAGCAAGAGTGAGATGTACAAATAATTTCACATCCAATGACCTGCATTCCAGAACCAGCAGAAGTCAGACAGGAAAGATTTGTTACCTTTTATTCAACAACCAACACACTAGCCTGGCTTTTTGGTCAAGTCCTGCCTGTCAGAGCAACTCTGAGATCCTTCTCTGAGGTAGCTGCCGTGCTTAGCTAACTTTCAGTTGTCCAAACTATTGTGACTACACCCCATAGCTCCACACAATTAATTCAGTATCTACCACCCTTTTGAAGCAGTGTGTACCTTCCTCTTTAAAAGCAGAATGACTACATCAAAGGGCTCATTGTCCATCTCTCTCTCTCTGGTTTGCCTACTTGTTGTGCTGAACGGCATGCTCTACTAGTCTGCTTCTTCTCCGCTTTATCTGCTCTGTCCTGAGCAGTCCAAGCCAGTCCAGCAGCACACCCTTCTGTTGTCCTGCTGTGGCCAGAATATACCGTTCACCTCCTTTTAATCCACCTCATTTGAGCGACACCCTTGGTTTGCTTTCGGAAACTGACTTCCGCTTACTTCTTTAACCGTGAGCCTAACCCTCCCTCTACTGACCCCTTCTCCCACCTCCAATGCACCTCCTCCTCCTGGACACCACCCCAAGGCCTTCTACCCTCCCTCGACCCCTTCATCTCCAACTGCCGTCGAGACATCAATCGCCTCAACCTCTCCACCCCTCTCACCCACTCCAACCTCTCCCCTGCAGAATGTATAGCCCTCCGTTCCCTCCACTCCAATCCCAACCTCACCATAAAACCTGCGGACAAGGGAGGCGCAGTTGTAGTATGTCGCACTGACCTCTACATTGCCGAGGCCAGACGCCAACTCCGACACCACCTCCTACCGCCCCCTTGATCATGACCCCACCCCTGAACACCAAACCATCATCTCCCAAACCATCCATAACCTCATCACTTCAGGTGACCTCATTGTTCCTCAACCTCGCACCACCGGCTTCTATCTCCTTCCCAAAATCCACAAACCTGACTGCCCTGGTCAACCCATTGTCTCCACCTGCTCCTGCCCCACTGAACTTAACTCCACCTATCTGGACTCCATTTTCTCCTCCTTGGCCCAGGAACTCCCTACATACGTCCGTGACACCACCCACACCCTCCACCTCCTCCAGAACTTCCAATTCCCCGGTCCCCAACACCTCATCTTTACCATGGACGCCCAGTCTCTATACACCTGCATTCCCCATACAGATGGCCTAAAGGCCCCCCACTTCTTCCTGTCCCACAGGCCCGACCAGTCCCCCTCCACTGACACCCTCATCCGCTTAGCCGAACTCGTCCTCACCCTCAACAACTTCTCTTTCAATTCCTCCCTCTTCCTACAGACAAAGGGGGTGGCCATGGGTACCCGCATGGGCCCAAGCTTTGCCTGTTTCTTTGTAGGTTACGTGAAACAATCCCTCTTCCATACCTACACTGGCCCCAAATCCCACCTCTTCCTCTGTTACATTGACTGTATCGGCACTGCCTCGTGTTCCCACGAGGAGCTCGAACAGTTCATCCACTTCACCAACACCTTCCACCCCAACCTGAAGTTCACCTGGACCATCTCCAATACCTCTCTCTCCTTCCTGAACCCCTCTGTCTCCATCTCCGGCAACCACCTAGAAACCGATATCCATTTCAAGCCCACCGACTCCCACAGCTACCTAGAAAACGCCACCTCCCACCCACCTTCCTGCAAAAATGCCATCCCCTATTCCCAATTCCTTCGCCTCTGCCGCATCTGCTCCCAGGATGAGGCATTCCACTCCCCTACATCTCAGATGTCATCGTTTTTCAAGGACCGCAACCTCCCCCCCTCAATGGTCGAGAACGCCCTCGACCGTGTCACCCGCATTTCCCACAACTCATCCCTCACACCACCTCCCTGCAGTAAAAACCAAAACGGAATCCCCTCGTCCTCACGTACCACCCCACCAACCTCCGGATCCAACGCATCATCCTCCGACACTTCCGCCATCTGCAATCTGACCCCACCACCAAAAACATTTTTCCCTCCCCACCCTTATCTGCCTTCCGGAGGGACCACTCTCTCCGTGACTCCCTTGTCTGCTCCACACTCCCCTCCAGCCCCACCACACCCGGCACTTTTCCCTGCAACCGCAGGAAGTGTTACACCTGCCGCTACACATTCCCGGCCCAACCCCCATCCCAGGCCCCAAGAAGACTTTCCACATCAAGCAGATGTTCACCTGCACATCTGCCAATGTGGTATACTGCATCCGCTGTTCCCGTTGTGGCCCCCTCTACATCGGGGAAACCAAGCGGGAGGCTTGGGGACTGCTTTGCAGAACACCTACGCTCAGTTCGCACTAAACAACTGCACCTCCCAGTAGCAAACCATTTCAACTCCACCTCCCATTCCACAGACAACATGTCCATCCTGGGCCTCCTGCAGTGCCACAACGATGTTACCCAAAGGTTGCAGGAACAGCAACTCATATTCCGCTTGGGAACCCTGCAGCCCAATGGTATCAATGTGGACTTCACAAGCTTCAAAATCTCCCCTCCCCCGACCCCATCCCTAAACCAGCCCAGCTCGTCCCCGCCTCCCTAACCTGTCCTTCCTCCCACCTATCCCCTCCTACTGCCTCAAGCCCCACCCCCATCTCCTACCTCCTAACCTCATCCCGCTCCCTTGACCTGTCCGTCCTCCCTGGACTGACCTATCTCCTCCCTACCTCCCCATCTACACTCACCTTTACTGGCTCCATCCCCACCTCTTTGACCGGTCTATCGCCTCTCCACCTATCTGCTCCTTTATCCATCTTCTATCCACCTCCCCCTCTCTCCCTATTTATTTCAGAACTCCCTTCCCCTCCCCCATTTCTGAAGAAGGGTCTAGGCCCGAAACGTCAAGCTTTCCTGCTCCTATGATGTTGCTTGGCCTGCTGTGTTCATCCAGCTCTACACCTTGTTATCTCTTCCTTCAGACAGTGCTCCTTGAGATTTTGCTCGAAATCCCACTCCCTGCTTCCAAAAAAGACTGCAGGAGCCCCAGTCCAGCCAACAGGTTCTCTTGCATTCTGTGATACACGGTATCATCCTCCTTGAACATTTTGCTCAGACCCTGCTCAGAGTGCTGTGTATTGTTAGGATGAAAGTACCTGCCGGGTTCCTTTTAAGGTCTGATCCAAATTAATGCAAGAAGGTATGGCGCTTCGATACATAGCAAATTTATTAGCTTAATCTGTTTAGTATAAATGCAGACGAATGAGCAAATCTATTAGCTTAGGCCCATAATAGAAATACAAATAATGAGTCTCACTGCCTTTTGGCCATTGGGGAATTGGCAACAGTGGCACCATCTCAGATTGCATGGCACCGGTCTCACGAACCCCAAGCTAATGGGGAAAGTCCAACAAGTGAGATAAAGTCCTTGATGTTAATTCTATTCTGAATTTAACGTTACACACTGATATCACCATTTCATAGTACTTGCCATGTTTTTCCAGACATTCCATTGTGCAGAAAACACGACATCTCCAAGTGGCTGTGTTAACTGCATAAAGGAATGGCTCCCAGCTCTCCTCCGCTACACCTCTCTCCACCGCCCCCCCACCCCAGGCAAAACAGGCTGTTTTTGCAATGGGCCAGTAATGTTCCACTTGCCTCCAGTTGCTCATTGTCATGTCCAATGAACCCTTAAACATTGATTCTTAAACAATCTGGTTTGGAGGTAGTTACACTACAGTGACAAAGAAGTAAAATTATTTCTAGTCATTTGATCAGAAAATAACTGTTTTGATTAATATTGTTATTTTCCTGCTTATTGTGTTGCTTCTTCCTTTAAACAGGTATTGGATGAGGCAGATCGAATGCTGGATATGGGATTTGAACCTCAGATTATGAAGATTCTTTTGGACATACGACCTGATAGACAGACCATTATGACCAGGTTGAAAAGGGCTAACTGATTTATTCATCACCCCAAGTAATCTGTTAAAACCAGTTAATTGATCAAGGACTATTCATTGACAGACATTGTACGATTGGTTCAGTTCCAGGTTAGGGTTTGGAGGGGAGGTTAATGACAACAGGGTCCAGCTCCTGATCGTCAGCACTGCCCTGCTGCCGAAAGGAGCTGAATTAGTTTCATCTGTGCTCCCATTTTCTGATTGCACAGCTCGTTCCACAGGCAGAGGAGTTGGCGGGTTGATTATTTATATTTAGTACTGTACCCCGGCATTGAGCACAGTATGTGGAATGACCCAGAGTCAAGTCAACATCTTTTCAGGAAAACTGTGAAGCAGGGCAGGGTACAGCGAGATCATAAGTGAACAGTTCCATACTTACAGATAGGGTCCTACATGGCCTGGAATCAGCCTTGGAGCACTTTGCAAGGAACAAGTTGAATGCTCAGCAGTGAGCACCAGTATATGTTGTTAACTCTTTCTCCTCTCTCTGCAGTGCAACATGGCCTGATGGGGTTCGGAGATTAGCAAAATCATATCTGAAGAATCCGATGATGGTTTATGTAGGAACACTGGATTTAGCAGTGAGTAAAGGCAGATTATTTGGTTTTGTTTGCAAGCTGTTGAACATGTTCAGAATGTTACTGTAATGTATTTTGTGCAGGAGGTAATTGTACAAGTATGTTGCACTTTTAAATTGAGGATTTTGGTAGTTTGGTTTGTTAAATTAGCTTAGGGTGTGCAGGAGAATTCAAGAGTTCACTTAACATATCTGAATGCAGCTAAAATTTTCAGAAGGTTAAAAATAATTTGAAGAGTACGTCTAATGGGTGATTTTAAAGCCAGCAGTGATTAACACTCAATCAGTGGGAAAACTGTCGTGTAGAGTTAGGGCAAGCGGGCATTTTGACAGAATTGCTCCAACTACTTCAATCATGCACTGACAGATTATTTTGGAATAGCACAAGGTGATAGCAAACAGGACAGAGGGATTTGAAAGATTATATTACCCTGGTATGAGGGCAAGTGGGGCAGATTGGGATTGTATTCCCTTGATTTGGAAGATTCTGGGTTGTCTGATTGAATTGATGAAGTGATTCAACAACATTTGAGAGAAGATGTTTTCCCCTGGTGGCAAAGAGTCCTGGATAAGGGGGCACATACTTATAATTACAGGTTGGCCGGTGAGAAATGTTATCAGAAATACTACTTCATGCAGCGTAGTGGAAATCTGAAACTCTCTTCCTCCTGGAAAGCTGATGGGAGTTGGAGTTTCCAAGACTAAAGATCGATTGATTTCTGTAAGGATCGAAAGATATGGAGCAGAGTCCGATAATTGGATCTGAGTTGCCGATCAGTCATGTTCTAATTAAATATTGAAGCTGAACGGTCTCCTGTTTTGAATGCTCCAGTTTTAGGGAATATGAATATGTGTAAATGCAACAATACTGGGGGAAAACATGGCAAAAGGAAATGCTGTAGAATGTAGTAGCAGTGCAACTTGTACTTCCTTCATGTTGTGGGTGTAGCTTTGCTAAATCTACCCAATATCCTAAATACATAAGGTGTTAATGCTATAACTAAATCGCCACACTGAATGTGTTTCTACGACACAGCAGAAGAGTACTCGTAGGAAGAAAATTCATAATGTTTTTCTCAGGCAGTGGAAACGGTGGAACAGCATGTACTAGTTATCCCTGAAGAAGAGAAAAGAAGCTACACACTTCACTTCATTGAGTCCATGAGTCCTGAAGACAAAGTCATCATCTTTGTGGGAAGAAAGCTCACGTACGTTGAGTGCAAACTACATTAATGGAGGTGTACTTAGTCCAATTTTTTTTTAGTTTTACTGACGATCTGAATGGTTTCAAAAGCTGAGATTTTGGCAGTGAACTAATGGATGCAAAGTGAGAGATATTAAGCACATGGCAATTATTTTGCTACCTTGGTATATTTTATCAGGAAGTTTTATTGCTCTTTAAAGGAGCAGTACCTGAAACTCTGTCATGCAGTAGTCTAGCTCAGGATTTAGAGCAATTAAGAGATCTGATTACAGAAAGAAAGGAAGTTTTGGATTTATATAGTGCTGTTCAGTAGCTTAGGACGTCCCAAAATCTTTCACAGTTTTTTTTGTTTGCCCATTCCTGGGACGTGAGCATTGCTGACTGGCCAGTCAGTATTTAATGCCCATCTCTAGTTGCCCTTAAGAAGGTGGTAGTGAGCTGAACTCACTTGAACCGCTGCAGTCTACCTGCTATGGGTTGACCCACAAGGCCGTCAGGGAGGGAATTCCAGGATTTTGACCCAGCGACAGTGAACAAGCAGCAGTGTGTTTCCAAGTCAAGATGGTGAGCGAGTTGGAGGGCTTTCAGGAATGGTGTTGCCAGATATCTGTTGCCCTTGTCCTTCTAGATGGAAGTGGTCGTAGGTTTGGAAGGTGTAGTGTGAAGCACTTATGATGAATTTCTGCAGTGCATCTTGTAGGTAGTATACACCTCTTCTCCTGAACATTGGTGGTAAAGGGAGTGAATGTTTGTGGAATTAAATACTTAGTTGTGCTGGAGGAAATGTGGCAGCTAATTTATACTCTCAGTCCCACAACAACAATTTGCTGATGACCAGATAATGTGCTGGTCATTTTGGCTGAAGAATAAGTATTGGCCAGGACAACTAGGGGAATTCACCTCATTACATTGGGAGCTAGATGAGTTATCTGATTTTCCACATACAGGTTAGTTGCATCCTTTCTCCTATAGTTGATTCCTGACTTATTTCCTTTTTATTTTAAAACACTTTGTTGACTTAGTGCCGGCAGCATAGCAGTGATTCCTGGAATTGTTGTAATACAACTACAGCTGTGATACAACAATGATAGCAACAAGTGCCATCTCAACAGAATGCCCAGTTACCCCAAAACAAATCTGAAAGATATTTTTAAAATCAAGTATTTGACTGAATAGTGACTTTCAAAGGGGGATAGGATTAAGTACTTTAAAACAAAATTCTGTAGGGTTATTGAGAAAGAAGAGGGGAGTGGACAGATTGAATAGTTCTATCAAAGAGCCCCCAGAGGTAAAATGACTGAATGATGGACATCTTCTGTGCTGTAAGATTCTGTGTAAGTTAAGGTATTTCTGGCCAGCAGATTTGACTACAAAGAATGACCAGTGATAAAGATGGAGCTGTAAAGAGAATTCTTTCAAATGTAAACACAAATCAATCTTTACTGAATGATGGTTTATTGCAAATCATTAGCTTGACTTCTGTGCTAGAAGCGCTTCCATACAGTGGAAGAGTGTTCTATTGCTCCTTCACATTAAGTCTACAGCGTGGAAACCAGGCCCACGTCCAACCACACTACACCAGCCTTGAGCACAAGACTCTTCCCACCCTTCCTCGTCAAACACAATCAGCGTAAAGGTCTCTGTCTAAATTTGATTTTCCTTGTCTAATCGCATCAAAGTTGATAAATTCTCACATAAAACCCGCTGTTATTTACTATGTCCGTCAACTTGAATCCTGCTTTGTTTATGGACTTGCAATGGCATTGTGTGGGAAGGTTTCAGTTTAATTTTAGTATAACTATAGAATGAGAATTGCTTTAGATTCTGATTGAGCAAGATGTAAGCAAGTCATTCGTTGGAGTTCTGTATGAAATGATACAGGGCGTGGAAAGGGGAAAACTCTTCAGCCCATCAACCTGTCCTTTGCAATGTTAAATTAAATTTTTATAATTGCGTTGATAGTGTAATGTTAGCACTTTCTAGTCTACGTGTTGTGCCTGTCTGATGTTATTCTCAGACATGGGATCACCTCCCACATGAATACTAATGATTCTCAGTTGTACCTCACTGCCGCCTCTCAATCCTGCCGCACTGTGTTCTGTCTGCTTGTCTAACGTGCAGTTTTTAATTAACTGTTACTTCCTCGAGCTAAACATGGGGAAGAGCAATGACATTATCTTCGGTCCTGATGCATCCTTCATTCTGTCATCACCTGATCCCCTTCCTGCCTCAGATTAAACCAGATTATTTGCAATATTGGTGCCCTAGTTGATGTCAAATTGCACTTCTGACCCACACCTCTCTTATCGATATTTCCATATCTGTGACATTGTCTGTCTCCATCCCTAATTTGGCTCATCTGTTGCTGAAACCTTCATCCGTATGTTTGTCATTTTGACTAATTCAGTGCTCTGACAGTCACCTATCCTCAGCTGTACTTAATGAATTTGCACTCATCCAAGACTGTTGTGAGTAACCTAACTCTCACCACATCCACTTACTGTACAACGATGTCTTTGATTTGGTACTCCCATCCTTCACACCCTTCCAGATGATATCCCCTGATGATCTGGTTCTTGTCACTTCTATCTCTAACACCCCAACCAACACCTCCCAAAGTAGAACTTTTTATTTCTTTAATTCTGTTTCTTATGCATCCCATTTCCCTTTAGCCAGCCATTGGCAACATTGCCTTTGGCTGACCAGTACCTAAACTCTGGAATTATCTCCCTAAATCTCATCGCCATTGTATTTCTCTTGCCTCTGTTAAGATGCTTCTTAAAATCTAGCTCTGCAACCAGAATGTTTGTCCTCCAACCTCCTCAAGCTTGATGTCATTTTTTAATTTGATTCCATTTTGATGAAGGGTCTTAGGACTCCTTTCTGTGTTTAAAGTCACGGTATGAATGTCAGTGTTCTATACCAAGTTTTATGGTCTGATTTGGTGTGGTGGGAAATACTGAAGGAAATTGTGCAAAAATGTTTTGTTTCAGCTGAATCGAAGTCCAACTGGCTAGATGACTCAACTCTCAATATTACATCAATCAAGCTGATTGTGTGCATGCCTCCTCCAAAACAATTCTCAGTATCCGGGAGAGGATTAGCCAGATGGTTGGAAATCTAAACATTTCAGGCTGCTTTGTAGTTTCGTAAGAATGTCCCATTCAGTCTGAATCTTAATTAACCCTTTAGTTTCTGATTTTTATTTTCTAACATTACATGACTCAGGAACATGCTCTAATCTTCCACAACTCTGCCAAAAAGCATTTTTTGGCAACCTCTGAATGCCGATCTAAATTGTGACTTGGAAAAATGTGCAGAACCAGTGCAACCTGCAGCTGCTTAAACATCAGTAGCTCAGTGGTTAGTACTGCTGCCTCACGGCACCCTCTGTGTGGAGTTTGCACGTTCTCCCCGTGTCTGCGTGGGTTTCTGCTGGGTGCTCCAGTTTCCTTCCACAATCCAACACGTGCAGGTTGGGTGGATTGGTAATGCTAAATTGCCCGTAGTGTTCAAGGATGTATAGGTTAGGTGCATTAGCCATGGGAAGTGTAGGGATACAGGGATATGGTAGGGAGATGGGTCTGGGTGGGATGCTGTTCAGAGGGTCAGTGTGGACCTGTTGGGCCAGATAGTGTGTGTGTTTGTGTGTGTGTGTGTGTGTGTGTTTGTGTGTGTGTGAAGTATCTGACAGTTTCATAAATAGTATTTGATGGTGTGGAAGTTGATGAGCATGAGACAGCAAATTTCTGCAGCAAGTATTCATCAATATTTGATGGCCCCCCACTGTTTGGGGACACGGGAACTGCTTGGAGAGGAGGTTTCCTTATTTTAGTATGAAAACTTATGGAAGGTGACTAATTGAATATTGTTTGTGCCCGTGTAGAGCTGATGACTTGTCGAGTGATTTCAGCCTGCAAGGGATCCCCGTGCAGTCTCTTCACGGTGACCGGGAGCAATGCGATCGAGAGCAGGCCCTGGAAGATTTTAAGGAAGGTACCGCAAAGGGGAATTTTTGTAACCAGTTCCTGGGACAGTTTAATATCAATTTTTAAAAACATATGGGCCATTTGGAAATTTGAGCCATTGTCTGCTCTTCAAATACTTGGTGGCTTTTAGCTATTTCTCACTGTCTCTTGCACACAGTTTCAGCACAGAGCCTCTTCCTCGGTCATCCTGGAAATCAGGCATCTGTGGTTGAGTGAGAGGAGCATTTAAGGAAGTGACTGAGCATTGACAGCTCTGGTCAGGTGTGTTCCTGGAAGTTTAATCACACGACTTTGTGTCCTTAACCACCCCACACAGTCAAATGACCTTTTTATTATCTTAATATTACCATGACTAATTCTTTTAAAAAAAGATCCAAAGAAAATTGCACACAATTATTTTGGTGACGTAATTACTCTCCTGGGTAATAAGTATCACAAAACAACCTGTTTTTATTTGGTCAAAAATGCACATTTACAGTTATGACACACATGAAACTTAGGACAACGGTTGTTAACCGAATTTAATAAACAGTTTGAGAGAGACTACAATCAAAGAGTTTGATCAGAATTCCAGAAGACGCTGAAGACATCAGATTGGAAGAGGCTGATGGGATATTACAACGTAGGAGCATATTGAAAATAGGGACAGTGTGTTTTTTAAATCTGTTCATAGAATGTGGCCGCTGTTAACTACACCAGTACTTATTATCCACCCCTAAAGCCTTTGAGAAGGTGGCGCTAAGCTGCCTTTTGGAACCACTGTAGCCCTTGGGGTTTAGATAGTGCTGTAGGGAGGGAATTCCAGGATTTGAGAGAATAGACAGGATGTTGTGTAACTTGGAGAGGAACTTGCAGGTTCATGTTGCTTCCAGCTTACCAGCCCAAGCATGAACATTGTCCAAGTCTTGCTGCACTTGGGCGCAGACTCTTTCAGTATCTGACAAATTGTAACTGATGCTGAACATTTTATTCATTGGGAAATGTTTCCACTTCTGACATTATGGTAGAGAGAAGGAGCTGGAGAAGCAGCTAAAGATGTTTGAGCCTCGGACAGTCCCATGAGGATCTCAGACAGTGGTGTATTGGGACTGTGATAATAAGCTTCCAACAGCTACAGTCATTTTCCTTTGGGCTAGGTATGATTCTGCCCAATGAAGAGTTTTATCCTGCTCACAATTGCCTTCAAATTTGCCAGGGCTTCATGATGCCACAATCAATCAAATGTGGTCTTGATGTCAAAGGCGGTCATTCTCACTTCACCTCGCCTCTGGTGTTCACCTGTTTTGTTCATGTTCAGACCAAGGCTGTAATGAATCCAGGAGTCAAGTACAAAAACAAAGTTGCTGGAAAAGCTCAGCAGGCCTGGCAGCATCTATGAAGGAAAAAACAGAGTTAATGTTTCGGATCCCGTGAAACGTTAACTCTGTTTTTTTCCCTTCACAGATGCTGCCAGACCTGCTGAGCTTTTCCAGCAACTTTGTTTTTGTTCCTGATTTACAGCATCCGCAGTTCTTTCAGTTTTTATTTCAGGAATCAAGTAGCCCTGGTCAGTCCAAAATGAAGTGTCGCTAATCAGGTGGCTTCTTTCCAAGAGATGTTTGATAGCACTGTCAACAACCCCTCCATCCTTTGATCAAGGTTAGTCTGATGAGGCTTTAGTTGCTCAGTTTGCGCTTGTCCTGGTGTTATTTTTAACAGGTGATACCTGGTCAGTTTTCACATTGTTGAGTTAGATTTCACTGTTGTTACTGTGTACGAACTGTTTGCTTTCAGGGCACAACTAATTCTAAAGCATGAGTTTTCAGTACTATTGTCAGTGTTGTCAAGGCCCATAGCTTTTGTAGTGTCTAGTGCCTTCAGCATGCTCTTGATATCAACTGAAGTGAAGTGAAGTGAATTGAATTGGTTGAAAATCAGCATCTGTGATGCTGGGAATTTCAGAAGGAGGCTGAGATGGCTCATCTATTCAGCACTTCTGACTAAAGATTATTGTAAATGCTACAGCTTGAATTTTGCACTGATGTGCTGGGCTCCCACATCTTTGAGAATGGGGATGTCTGTGGAGCCTCACCCATACACTACATGATGTGATGGGGCTGTTTTTTTTTTAAATTTGTTCTTGGAATGTAGATGGACAGCATTTATTACCTATCATACAGTTAAGGGTCACCCTCATTGTTACGGGTCTGCAGCCACATGTATGCTAGACCTGGTAAGGATGACACATTTCCTCCCCTAAAGGATTGGTTTAAATGCCAGTCAACATGCTCACGATTTGACTAGTTTTTTTTAATTCCACTATTTTATTGAATTCAAATTTCACCGTCTGCCATGGGAATTGAACCTGTACCCCTAGAACATTGACCTGGGGTTCTTGATTACTAGTGCACTGATATAACTGTTTTGCCACTGCCTCCCAGAGCCAGCGCCTCCCCCCTACACAGCTTCGATCTGATGGATTGGTTATGGAATCATTAGATCTATCACTTGCTACTTCTACTGCTTGGCATGCAAACAGTCTGTGTTGAAGTTTTACCAAGTTGTCAGCCTCCCTTTTAGGTATGCCTGCTGCTGTTCCTAGCATTCCCTCTTGGACTCTTCATTGAACTTGAACCTCAGGATGAAAATGTAGTGAAAGATTTTGTTTGTGGTTGAAGAATATAAGAAGGAGAAGCACGAGTGACTCATGCAGCCCACAATGTTTAGCTTTTATCCCAGTTTATGTAATCTCTCTTCATAATCTAACTTTTGGCATCCAGGTATCATTATGGTAAATCAATGCAGCACTACCTCTGAAGTCAAGATCAGTCTATTCTCCAATGCGATCTATTCTTAGTTATCCATGTGGACCCAGGGAATCCCCTGAAATGACTTCCCACTTGACCATGACTACCTCTACCCCACACACCCCTCTTTCTCATCTACATGCTACCCCTCAGCAACATCACCTGTAAACATGAGATCCCATGTGTATATTGAGAACACCCAGCTCTTCCCCACCATCACCTCCCTTGATCTGTCCACTGTCTCTGAATTATCAAACTGCCTTTCCGATATCCAGTGTTGTGAAGTAGAAACATTCTCCATTTAAATTCCAGGAATGCCACAGTACTCTCTTTAGTCCTCACCACAAGCTCTGCTGCAGGTGGCTGATTTTGATCCTTTCCTGTGCCCATTTGGAGTTGAACCAACCTCTTTTCAACTGTGCTTACTCACCCCTGTCTAGGCCATCTCCCCCACCGCCATCACCACCAGCCCACCCCCCCCTGCACCACCACAATGTTATTCTTTAATCAGGGTCATGAGCTAGTTGGGGAGTGGTTAGCCGTAGTTACCCCCAGCAGCCATCCTGTCGCATATAGACTGAAAAAAAATTGGATATTGACAATTGGTATGGAATAAAAGTATCATGAATTACACACGAGTAATAGGGAGTTCATAAAGTCACATGAGCAATCCCATTGTGCTTTTTTGCTGTGGGAATTCAGCTATCTGGGAAAATCCATGTTCTTCTGTCCTTCTCATCAATTGCATGAGAAAGATGATGAATTCATATCATAAACAGTGTTGCCAGATGGATATGTGGACAGTGAGCAGGCTAATGTCCATGCCAGCAGTGTCTTTGTTTTTATATATGATATGTTGTCCCTCATCATATAGATTGTTACAGAACATTTCCTCCCATTTGCACCTTGCCTAGCTGTTATTTTTGGAATGTTTGTAGTGTTTACCATGAAGATTGATGTATATTATTGATTTAAATTATCTGCCATTTCCCTATTTCCCATTCTCAATGTGCTAGTCACATCTTTTCAGAGTTCCACACCCACTTTAGATAGTCATTTTGAATCCCCTGTAGAAGCTCTTGCTGTTTGATTTGATACTTCTTGACAGTTTACTTCATAATCATTTTTTCCATTTTTATCAGCTTTTAGTTATCCACTGGTCATTCCCAAGAAGAAAAATCCCAAAACTCTGGCTTACCATTAGTTTTTGCTACTTTGTATGTCTTAGTTTTTGATTGAATACTATTGTTAATGGCCTTTGTTAACAATGGGTAGTTCATCCTTCTCATCAAGTCCTTTTTGATCAGAATAAACTTTGCTGAGAATTATGAAATATCTGCTTAAATGCCTGCCACTGCTCATCTACTGACTTTCCCCTTGGTCTATTTTCCTAGTTTGATTTAGACCACATTTTCTTCGTATTTCTGTAATTGCCCTTATTTAACTGGAGCATACTGGTTTGATACCCAATTGCTGTCCCTCAAACTGAATTTGAATTTCTAGTATGTTGTGATTGCTACTCCCTAGAGGATCCTCACCTATGAGATTTCTTATTAATCCTACTTTATTACACGTTACTAGATCTGAAATAGCCAGTTCCTGGATAGGTTCTGCAACATACTGAACTAAGGAAGAGTCCTAGATGTTCTCAAGAAATTTATCTTTCTTGTTACCCCTGCTCTTCTGATTTATTTTTATCTGGAAATAAAAATTACCCATGACAAGCAATGGTGTGCTTCTTGCATGCATCCATTTTTTAAAAATTCATACTTTTTGGGGACCTTTAGACAAGTCCCACCCATGACGTCTTTCCCTGACACTTTCTTATTTCCGTCCAAACTGATTCCACGCCATAAACTATTGTACCTACGATGCTACTCACCACTACACTGATAGTTTTATTAACACTGCCATGTGATCTGTGCCCTCATTCACACTGGGAATAAGAACCTATAAGTTGATGGCTCCAATTGAGGCTCCTCCAAAGGCTAAATTCTGGATCTCATAACTGCCCCACTCTCAGTCACACCTTCCTGTTCTTGAAAACAGACCAAATTTGGAGTAATTAGTGTTAGAGGTCTTACTGCCTCCTAAAACACAGTGTCAAAGTAAGTCTCCCCATTGCCTGAAGTGTCACAGTGTCTGCAGTTTGGACTCCAGTTCATCAGCTCTGAGCTGAAGTTCCCTAAACAGCCAATGCTTGCTGCAAATATGGTCACCATTGATAGCACAGGATCCATTAACCCCCACTTATTGCAGCTGCAACATGTTGCGTGTCCCACCATCTCTATTTTAATTAATTTAGTTAAATTAGATGTTAGAAATGAATTTCCTCACTGATTATTCAGCTATAATATCCTCTCATGATTTAACCCACTTGACCAATCAGAAGAAATATCCACCAATGCCTGCCTAGTTTCCTGTGATTTCATGCTTCAGCTTTGACAGGTTGAAGAAGCTATCTGCCCCTGGTTCTTAGCTCTAGCTGCCCTTCTAACACCGATCCACTCTCCCAGCCTGCTTCACAGTGATGGTGACCTGCTGTATGTTCCTCCCATCTGCAGCACAGTGTGACTGACATGCGTACTCCTTCTAGCCCCTGTATAATCTACAAGTTGTTCCTGAATTTCAGAAGTTGAATTACAGTATACTTAAAATAAGGAATGGTTGGGTTTACAGCAAAGGTGCAAATGTTACTGTAAGTTTTGAAAATAATTGCAAACCTCTTTGCTCTCCAGGGAGAGTTCGGATTCTTATTGCTACTGATCTTGCATCTCGTGGACTGGATGTGCATGATGTCTCACACGTGTTCAACTTCGACTTTCCCCGCAACATAGAAGAGTATGTACACAGAATTGGGAGAACTGGGAGAGCAGGGTATGCATTGATCCCATGTCTTTCATCTGTGACACTTTCTACATCTCTGCTGCCTCCCTGCTGTATATGCATTTACTTCGGTTATTCACCACTTATACTCTGTGTGCTGTATTGTCATAGATACTGCCCTCTCAGATGGATGTAGAAAATCCAAAAGCATGATTTTGAAAAAAAGTCAGTGATGCCGTGGCTAATTTTTTTTTTATATACCTCAATCAAAATCACAATAGAAAATATTTATTTGTTATTGTTTTAGAGAAAATTGGTTACTGGGCTTCCTAACCTGCAACAGTGACTACAATTTAAAAATACTTGTTGGATATAAAGAACTTTGGAACATTCTATCATCATGAACAGTTAAAAATAAATACAGGTCTTCAACACTTTTTACACTTTTCACACTTTTGAAAGAGGTGGATTCTCTCGCTCTGCTCTACATGTGTTCTCCTTATCCCCTTTGTATTCTGTAAACCTTAGCAGTGTTATTGCAGGAAGCCTTTATCTGCTTGCCCTACTGCTGCCTTTTTGCAGCACCTTTCATAAGTTCATAAATTCATAAGAAATAGGGGCAGAATTAGGCCATTCGGCCCATCAGAGGCTGCTCCACCATTTGATTATGGCTGATACACTCTGCGCCTCCATTTTCCTGTCTTCAGTTTCCCTCCACCCCACCCCCCACCTGCCATAACCCTTCAACCCATTGCCAATTAAAAAACTATCTAACTCCTCCTTAAATGTACTCACTGTCCCAGCATTGACTGCATTTTGGGGTAGCAAATTCCACAGATTCACAACCCTTTGGGAGAAATAATTTCTCAGTTCTGTTTTAGATTTGCTACCCCTTATCCTAAGACAATGACCTTTCATCCTAGAGGGAGCATCCGTCCCATGTCTATTTTATATATACCTTTTATCATCTTGGATACCTTAATTTGATCTCCCCTTATTCTTCTTAATTCCAGACAGTATAGGCCTAAACTATTCAATCTCTCTTCAAACGACCAACCCCTCATCTCTGGGATCAATCTAGTGAACCGCCTCTGAACTGCCACCAATTCCACCACATCCTTCCTCAAATAAGGAGACCAAAACTGTGCACAATACTCCAAGTGTGGTCTCACCAATGCCTTGTATAGTTGCAACAATACTTCCTTATCTTTATATTCTATTCCTTTAGCTGTAAAAGCCAACATTCCATTCACTTTCTTTATTATCTGCTGTACCTGCATGCTAGTTTTCTATGACTCATGAATGAGGACACCCAGATCCCTCTGCACCGGCGTACCCTGATGTCTGGCTGCATTTAGATACTAGGTCGCCTTCACATTTCTCTGACCAAAATGTATGACCTCACACTTATCCACACTAAACTCCATCTGCCACATTTTGGCCCACTCTTCTAACCTATTGATATCCATTTGTAAGGTTCTTATTTCCTCATTGGAATATACCATCCCGCCTATTTTTGTGTCATCCACAAATTTGACTACAGAGCCTTCTATCCCTGTATCCAAGTCGTTAATGTAGATTGTAAATAGCTAGGCTCCAAGGACCAAATCCTGTGGCACCCCACTTGTTACTTCTTGCCATCCAGAAAAAACCTATTTATCCCCACTCTTCGTCTTCTGCCCAAGGTAGTAGATTGCCCCAAATGCCATATGATCCAACCTTGTGAATTAACTTTTTGTGCAGGACCTTATCAAACACCTTCCAGAAGTCCAGATATATTACATCTATTACACCTTTCCTGTCCAGGGAATTTTGGAATATTGTAACTAATATTTCACCTGCTGTCTCTTGTATAGCCACTTTGTAGTATAGGAAAGTGGCAGCTAATTTGCATAAATACCAGCAAACAGCAACGACTTAATGCTGAGGCGATCTGCTTTCTTTGATGTTGGTTCAAGGGATGAATACTTGCCAGAGGATTAAACCCCCAATTGCAACATGGTAAACCTTTTCATAGCTTTAATAACTTAGACTGAGTATCTGTGTAACTGTCTCTCTCAGAAGACCGCACAACTTCGAGTGCTAATTGCCTGCATAGATCACTTTTTCAAATATTGTTATTGATCCTTCCCCCAATGATATGATATTTTCTAGGTGAATAATTGTCCAAATGTGAGAAATGTCAGAAAATCCATGGACAATTCTAAAATTATCTCATTGATTTATCACTTTGCTTTGGTTGCTGCCCGAAGCCAGTGGAGGCTCAATTATGTCAGGAGTGATGTACCAGTATCTGTACCTGACTGATGCCCTCCTGCATGTTCTTGACATGTGCACCTAAAAGAAGGGACCCTATTACTGAACTTGCAACTGCCTTGAACTCTATCTGCCGCATCATTGCTCTTAACTCCCTCCGTGCATTACAATTTATAACCTTGGTAAGATCTGCAATTTTAGGCAGTTTTGAAATTGCTGGTCTTCAAAACATTTGTAAGAACAAAAAGGGTAACACTGACTTGAGACAACCAACATCTTCAAATCTTCTTTCTTTACCCATTAGCTCATTCTGTTTTATTCTGCCATCCTTCTTTCAGTTAGTGGCGGTATGCAAGTCATAGGAGGGTTGTAACAATGGTGCTTCTGAAGGAAGTGTCTTTCATTACCACCATCCCCCCCCTCCCCCCCCACCAATTGCTTGTAGCCTGGAGCTATAGATAACTACATCTTTCTAATTTCTTTCTGTTACATCACTGACCAGGAGTTTCTCCTGCTCTTAATGACCTATCATTGGCATTTGTTAACATCATATGCAAGTTGTTTGGCCAGGCTATGAAATGCACCTTCCATGGGTGTCAAGTGCTGGAGTGGGACTTTAATCAGGAACTTTGATTCAGAGTCAAGAATAAAACCATCTCCATTTACAGCATTGTACAACAAAACTTTCCCTTTTCAGGTGCAGCTGTAATCTGTCCTTGTGTTAGCAGTACAATTGCTTCACTCCACACATGGCCCAGAGGGTTGTCAGTGTGGAAATCACCACCCCACCTCTATTTTGTCCCCTTTGAGTAGGAGATAGAACAACTGGCTTTCTCCTGTTTCGGTGATTTGCTTATGCTGGTAGCAGGCAAGTTATAACTTCGTTGTAAATGTACAGTTTCCATCTCTGTCAACTTAAGGATTTATTGTCAACATAACTGTGTTCTGTTTCAGTCGTGTGGGATCAGCAATAACCCTTGTCACAAGGAATGACTGGAGATTTGCTGCAGAGTTGATTGCAATTCTTGAACGAGCATGTCAGGTACGTTTCTGCAGTTCTCGTGGACCCTTGGACTAGAGCTAACCAGTGAAATACTAATATAACATCTCAACAGAAGGAACGGGTGTAGATTGTGCAACTGAAAAGT
The DNA here is from genome assembly GCA_024137785.1 of Ginglymostoma cirratum. Classification (NCBI taxonomy): domain Eukaryota; kingdom Metazoa; phylum Chordata; class Chondrichthyes; order Orectolobiformes; family Ginglymostomatidae; genus Ginglymostoma; species Ginglymostoma cirratum. The sequence continues at coordinate 13,752,804 of JAHRHZ010000111.1, read as the reverse complement.
GGGGGTTAAATGGTTCATAACTTCAAGATTGGGAAAATTCAGAGAGAGATTTCTGTTGTGGGAGTTCTGGCTTGAGCTTGAGAACATCTCCTGTACCCAAGCCTTTGGAAAATGAACTGGTGGAAAAACCTTCAGATGGGATTGTATAATCCCCGATAATGCAGAAATGAAAAAGAGCCCTCAAGTTGATGGCGCAGCGCTGATATAAAATAACCTACCTGTGTTTGGGCAAAATGACCTGAAGTCGACGGATCTATTGTCTTAGGGTGTTCGTGGACTCCGGCTCATAGCTTGGGGCTTTACAAGAGAAGGCTGAAGAGTGACCTAATGGAGATTTTTAAAGTTGTAGAAAGGGTTGATAATGTTGAAGTTTGAGAGGTGCCCCCACCAGTCTGTGAATTAAAGGACTATGTGTGTAAGGCGGTTATTAACAGATAAAACGAGGTGTTCAGAACAAAAGTCTTCACTCAGAGAGGTGAGAATGTGGAACTTTTTTCAGGGAGTGGTTGAGTGAATAGCATAGATTTAAGGGAAAGCTGGTCATAAATCTATGGGGAAGGAAGAAATGGATATATTGATGAGGTTAGATGAAACAAAACGAGAAGAAGCTTGTGTGTGAAGCATGAACCAGTTGAACAGAACGTCCTGTTTCTGTGGTGCAATTTCTGTCATTTTATTTCCATCTACCCTCTGTATAGAACAAGGTGTAAGGCTATTTTATAGGTTCAGCTCTGTAGCTGAATTCAATTGTGTAAGATGTGGGCTTTTCATGTGCAGCCTGTTCCTGAAGAGCTTCTGACAATGGCGAAAAGATTTGAGCAAAACAAAATGAAGAAGGAATATGAGCGGGAGCTTGCAGCCTCCCATGGTGAAGGCCGTAGAGGTCGTGGGCAAGGCAGAAGAGGTTGGAACAAAGTAAGATCCAAAAACATTCTCGCAATTTGGTTTTTTTTTGTATGAGATAATATCTGTGGTGATTCATAAGTCTGGACAATTCTTCATCTGTTTCTTGGTTTTGGTCTGCAATTAAATTATTTCAGTAAAGTTGGTGCTGGATCCAATGTTGGCATTTAGACTTGAAGAAGAAAGCAACAAGATAATCTGAAAGATATGAAACAGGTATTTAAAGGTCAAATCATCCCTGCAGAGAGAATGCGGTCAGCGGTGGAATTGGCAGCATTAAGAAATGAGGACAGATGAAAACTGAGCAGTGTTGGTAAAATTTTGATACCGATGACAGAACTGAAGGAAATATTATTCTTCCTGTCCAGGTTTAATACTACAAGCCATACTTGCATTCATTCAGCTCTAAGAGGCCATATTAAAGTTATTGAAGCCATGGCGTGTTTGGGTTTCTTTCCCAGAATAAGGTTATTCACAGAGGCCACTGACAGGCAATCACAAGCAGAGCTGCGTTTTACTTTTGGAGTTGTTTTTATTCATTTGTGCCCCTTAATCTCCTCAGGAAGCTGTAAACCAACATTGTCTTCCCAGAAAGTATTCAGTGTACGTTTAATGGGGAACAGCACATCTCTCATCACAGCCTCCCTCCCTCTTCCCTGTTCAAAGTGGGTTTTAAAAATACCTTTTATAAATTTACCTAGCAATACATTGGCATGGGAATTGCTTGTGCTGAATGATCAGACCAACTTTCAGCCGTTGGTTCTGTAAAGTTTCCCATCTCAGCCTGCTGGCACCAGCTTGCATTGGGAGTGGTTTAGACCGAGTTCAAATAGTGGAAGAAATGTTACAGGTAAAACTCAATGTGGTTGGTTTTCAATTAAATGGACCATGTATGTTTTTAAAAAATGACATTAAACTAAAGGAATGTTAGTTTATAATCATGTAGGCAAACAGCTGGCTAATTTGCACATTTTATATCTTTGCAGGGAAACTGAAACAACGAGATCCGCTTCTTGTTGTCATGTAACAGTAAAATCAAACTTGACTTGTACAGCGCAGCAAAGTGTAAATTACTGCACAGGCTCAGTTCCAAGACACGTGAGCACCGCACTTTACTGCATCCTTCACTTTTTGGAAACCTTAAGTGTTTTGTGAACAATGGCTTTTTTTCTTTATGCAAACAGAATGTTGTTTTCAACTGATGGCGGCGTAGTGTTGAAGGAGCCAATGTGGTTCCATATGGTTGCTGGGATAGCAGCAGTGTGTGCTGTTACTGCATGTTGATGTTTAACATTCTGCGCATTTCATTGTATTTTATTGGAAGATGAATAAACACAGCTAGTTCCAGTTTTAAATGTCCCTATCTTTATGTGCCTCGCCTGAGGCTCCTGACCAGTCTCGTGTGAAGGAATCTGTGTTCACTGTTCCCTTGGCATGCACCATGGCTATGTGTCTATACAATTGTCTATACAATTCATTTTAAACAAGCCATTCTTTAAGCATAACATTATGGATTGAAGTTTGTAGGTAAGTATTCCACTGTTCTCCGTGACTTCAGTTTGAATGTCTGTGGGCTAAAGGCAAGTGTTTTCTGTTTCTGTTATGTTTCTTCAACATAAGTGCACCACTCACGTGACATAGATTGGTGAAATAATCTATGTCTTGAAAAAAAATTGAGACTGTACAAATAATGTTAACTCAGAAGTGAAATGTACATCTGACCCTTGCCATCTGCTGTTGTACACGGATTAAAGGTAATGTGACTAATAAGCACATCCTGTCAAATTAGTAGTATTGAGAACAGTTTACAATAACATCACAACATTCCTTATTTCTAAACAGATTTACATTTACAGAATCAAACTTACATTTAACTGGATAACAAAATAATAGCCTGTCTGAATATATCCTTGTGTAAAGCAATTGATTTACAAGATACTGACATACATCTGTTTGCTTATCTATCCAGACTTAGTTAGAATGATCTTTGTTGGATACTACACGTTTTCAGAATGCTGGTTGAGGGTGCTGTTTTTGTCATGTTTGAGAACTTATTCTGTTCACAATAGGTGATCCTGTTTATGGTTGCAGTATTGTTTTGATTTGGCATCTGTTTCATTGCATTGTCATGCCATTTGGTGTTCATATATAACAGTCTTTGTTCTCAGCACATGTTGACAATTTCTGCTAAGTATTGAACTCAAACCTTTTGTCTGTTCAGATTGAGCCATTCATCGTCTACCTACTGCTCATGGACATCTTTCACCTTGCCCTGTTTTTCAAGTAGTACATCTTGTCTTCCTGGGAGTGTCGTAAAGTGATGATTGGGTCTGCCAAATTGCAATTCTGCGTTGGTTCCACAGTACATCGAACTGTGCGCGTTCAGAATGGGTATACAAATTCTATTGCTCAGCCTGTTCACTGGCTAAGCTACATTGCAGAGTTAGTTGATCTTCTCCCAATGTATGCATGGAGTTTCCAATGGCACGCTCTATGGTCTATGGTCTATGGTCTTTGCTCTTGTCTTGATGATGTTTTGCGCGGTGACCAAGAATAGGTCACACCCTATCAGCAGACCCATGACAGCTGAAGCTGGGTGTCCATAATATAAAATATCTGGAGTGACCAGGGTAAGCTGCTGTAGTTACACTGGTGTAATGGCTCCAGGAGTGGAATATCCAAGCCATTATACATGATGCGCTTCAGCAATGATTGGTTGAACCATCGTTAGTCCTTGCTGTGGATAGACATTTCAATGTGCAAAGTGAAAGAATGTTTGCATTTGCACCAGTATCCAGTTTAGCCTGTTGGTTGTGCTGACCTTCCATCTGTAACCACTAAATCTGGGCAGTCACTAATGCTACTGTTGGTACCACTTGACCAATTCATCTTGTATGTTCACTGTGCTGAATGATTGCTCCCTATGTATCAATGTGATAGTTATCCTGCTCATCTGCTCTTGTAAGTTGGCTACATATTTCATGGATCTTGTAATGTTTTGTTTGATGGGCACTCTTGGTTGGGTGGAAAGCTGCACCTGTGCAGTTTTTGAGCGTGCTTTCTCAGACGTTAAACTTGCTGTGGCCTTTGCTTTGTGCATCGACACTTCCAGTGTCCTTTGGGCACATGCATCACACGCAGCACGAAATGTTGGACAGTTACCGGATATGACTTTGAAGTCACACTGCCCTGCATTGCTTACTAGCTTGCCTACATGTAATGGTGAACAAATTACACACAACCTGTACACTCTGTCTTCCTGTTGTAATTTGTAATTTGTATTTTGTGTCCACTTTGCAGTCGTACTTCCCCACTGTAACCTTTGGGCTGGTCCAAGATGGGATTTGAGACACTCCTACTAGGGTGGATGCTATCTCGAGATCTGTTATTCTGCCTATTGGCTCTACTGTAAAATTGCAATCATACCCCTTTTCTCTGCATGTGTTTAGGAATTAGTCAATCGTTTTTGTGGCTTGTTGCCTAAAAGACGCAAATCACACTATTCTGAACTTCACATCATCAGTCCTTGAGTGTTGACTGTATTTTATCTGGCTTTTTAAAAGATTATCAGACAGACTTAATGTGTTTACTCTGTATAAGTCTTCATTGCCTACAGCAGATTTAAGTTACAAAATATTTCAGATTTAAAAATATGCAGGTCCACAAAACAGTTCCATCTGGTTTTCAGAACATTGTTATCTCAGTTGAGAGATTCAGTGCCAATTATAGTAACAGAAAGAAGACATTCAGTGTAAAAGGTTGACCAGTGTTCCCATCTGTTATTGTCACAGGCGATGGCCTAGTGGAATTATCGCTAGACTATTAATCCAAAAACCCACCTAATGTTCTAGGGACCCCAGTTCAAACTCACCACGGCAGATGGTGGAATTTGAATTCAATAATTTTTTTTCAAAGTCTGGTATTAAGAATCTACGGATCACCATGAAATCATTGCCAGTTGTCAGAAAAACCCATCTGGTTCAAAAATGACCTTCAGGGAAGGAAATCTTCCACCTTCGCCTGGTCTGGCCTGCATGTGACTCCACCTCCATGTGATTGACTCTCAATTGCTGAAATAGCCTAGCAAGCCACTCAGTTGTACCAATTGCTACAAAGTCTCAAAGAAATGAAACCAGACGGATCACCTGGCATCGACCTAGGCACCGGAAAAGACAGCAGCAGAAACAGCCCTGTCGAACCTGCAAAATCCTCCTCACTAACATCTGGGGGCTAGTGCCAAAATTGGGGAGCTGCCTCACAGACTAGTCAAGCAACAGCCTGACATAGTCATACTCACAGAATCGTACCTTACAGACAATGCCCCAGACACCACCATCCCCATCCCCGGATATGTCTGTCTCACCGGCAGGACAGACCCAGCAGAGGGGGTGGCACAGTGGTATACAGTCAGGAGGGTGTTGCCCTGTGAGTCCTCAGCATTGACTCTAAACCCCATGAAGTCTCATGGCTTCAGGTTAAACATGGGCAAGGAATCCCTCTGCTGATTACCACATACAACCCTCCCTCAGCTGATGAATCGGTACTCCTCAATGATAAACAACACTTAGAAGAAGCACTGAGGATGGCAAGGGCACAAAATGTACTCTGGGTGGGGGATTTCAATGTCCACCACCAAGAGTGGCTCGGCAGCAGTACTCCTGATCGAACTGTTCGGGTCCTAAAGGACATGACTGCTAGACTGGGTCTACGGCAGGTGGTGAGGGAGCCGACAAGAGGGAAAAACATACTTGACCTCATCCTTACCAATCTGCCAGCTGCAGCTGCATCTGTCCATGACAGTATCGGTAAGAGTGACCATTGCACCGTCCTTGTGGAGGTGAAGTCCCGCCTTCGCTTTGAGAACAGCCTCCATCGTGTTGTGTGGCACTATAACCATGTTAAATGGCACAGACTTCACAGATCTAGCAGCTCAAGACTGGGCATCCATGAGGCGCAGCCTTCTCCAGCGGCAGAATTGTACTCCAACACGATCTGTAACCTCATGGACCGGCATATCCCCCACTCAGCCATTACCATCAAGCCAGGGGATCAACCCTGGTTCAATGAAGAGTGCAGGAGGGCATACCAGGATCAGCACCAGGCATACCTGAAGATGAGGTATCAACCTGGTGAAGCCACCAAACAGGACTACTTGCACGACAAACAGCGAAAGCAGCAAGTGATAGACAGAGCTAAGCGATCCCACAACCAATGGATCAGATCTAAGCTCTGCAGTCCTGCCACATCCAGTCGTGAATGGTGATGGACAATTAAACAACTCACTGGAGGAGGTGGCTCCACGAATATCCCCATCCTCAATGATGGAAGAGCCCATCATGTCAGTGCAGAAGATAAGGCTGAAGCATATGCAGGAATCATCAGCCAGAAGTGCCAAGTGGATGATCCATCTCGGCCTCCTCCAGTGGTCCCCAGCATTACAGATACCAATCTCCAGCCAATTCGATTCACTCCATGTGATATCAAGAAACGGTTGGAGACACCGGATACTGCAAAGGCCACGGGCCCTGACAACATCCCGGCAATAGTATTGAAGACTTGTGCTCCAGAACTTGCTGCTCCCCTAGCCAAGCTGTTCCAGTACAGTTGCAACACTGGTATCTACCCGACAATGTGGAAAATTGCCCATAAAAAGCAGGACAAACCCAGCCTGGCCAGTTACCGCCCCATCAGTCTACTCTCGATCATCAGTAACGTGATGGAAGGTGTCATCAACAGTGCTATCAAGCAGCACCTGCTCAGGAATAACCTGCTCAGTGACACCCAGTGTGGGTTCTGCCAGGGCCACTCGGCTCCTGATCTCATTACAGCCTTGGTTTAAACACGGACAAAAAACGCTGAGTTCCAGAGCTGAGGTGAGAGTGATATCAAGGCTGCTTCTGACCAAGTGTGGCATCAAGGAGCCCTAGCAAAACTGGAATCAATGGGTATCAGGGGGCGAATGCTCCGGTGGTAGAAGTCATACCTGACACATAGGAAGATGGTTGTAGTTGTTGGAGGTCAATCATCTCAGCTGCAGGACATCTCTGAAGGCATTCTTCAGGGTCGTGTCCTAGGCCCAGCCACCACCAGCTGCTTCATCAATGACCTTTCCTCCATCGTAAGGTCAGAAGTGGGGATGTTCGCCGATGATTGTGCAATGTTCAGCACTGTTTGTGACTCCTCAGATACTGGAGCAGTCCATGTTCACATGCAACAAGATCTGGACAATATCCAGGTTTGGGCTGACAAGTAACAAGTGACATTTGTGCCACACAAATTCTAGGCCATGGCCATCAGCAATAAGAGACAATCTAACTGCTATCCCTTGACATTCAGTAGAATTACCATCACTGAATTCCCCAGTATCAACATCCTGGGTGTTATTATCGACCAGAAACTCAACTGGACTCACCACATTAACAGAATGGCTACAAGGGCAGGTCAGAAGCTGGGAATACTGTGGTGAGTAATTCACCTCCTGACTCCTCAAAGCCTGTCCACCAATCAAGAAGCTTGACACCATCCAGGACAAAGCAGCCCACTTGATTGGCACTACATCCACAAGCATTCACTCCTTCCAACACTGACGCTCAGTAGCAGCAGTGTGTACTATCTACAAGATACATTGCAAAAATTCTCCAAAGATCCTCAGACAGCATCTTCCAAATCGACGACCGCTTCCATCTGGAAGTACAAGGGCATCAGACATATGGGAACACTGCCACCTCCAAGTTCCCCTCCAAGCCACTCACCATCCTGACTTGGAAATATATCGCTGTTTTTTCACTGTCACTGGGTCAAAATTCTGGAATTCTCTCCCTAATAGCATTGTGGGTGAACCCATAGCTGGAGGATTGCAGCAGTTCAGGAAGGCAGCTCACCACCACCTTCTCAAGGGCAACTAGGGATGGGCAAGAAATGCTGGCCGGCCAGCCAGCGACACCCACATCCCACAAGTGAATAGAAAAGCACATCTAGCAGTATCACAAAAGGCATGAGTAGTGATAATGTTGATGGGCTACTAAATCAGAGGCCCAGACTAATGCTTGTTTAAACTAAATTAATAAAATCTGGAATTGAAAGCTCAGACTCGGTAATGGTGACTATGAAATTGCCATCAATTATTGTTAAAACCCATCTAGTTTGCTAATATTCTTTAATAAAGTATTTCTGCTGTCCTTCCCTAAACTGGCCCACACGTTGTCACCTACATGGATTTGGTAAGACTTTTAACAAGGTGTTGCATGGGAGACTGGTCAAAAAGCTGAGAGCCCTAGAGAAATAGAGCAATTTAACAAATTGGATCCAAAATTGGCTTAGTGGCAGGAAGTTGATGGAGCTAGGTGAAAATTCTTTGTGACTAGAAATTTGTGTCTTGTAGTGTTCTGTAGGCTTTATTATGTTTGTAGTCTAAACTAATGATTTAGACAAGGATATAGGAGGCCTTATAAGTGCATTCACAGATGACCCAAAAATTAGTGGTGTGATAAGTAGTGAGAGGGAAAGCTTTAGTTTACAGGGAAAATTAGATCACCTGGTCAGATGGACAGAACAGTGGTAGATGGAGTTTAATCCTGAAAGGCGCAGAGTGATGTATTTTGGGAGGGCTAGCAAGACAAGGGAATATATAACAAATGATAGGAGCCTGGGTAGTACTGAAGATAAGAGGGAACCTGGTTTGTGCATTCATATATCCTTAAAGGTGACAGCAACTTTCCCGTATTAGTCAAGAGCCGAGTTCTGAGGAAGGGTCACCGGACCTGAAACGTTAACTCTGATTCTTTTTTCCTGCACAAATGCTGTCAGACCTGCTGAGCTCTTCCAGCAACTTCTGTTTTTGTTCCTGATTTTACAGCATCTGTAGTTCTTTTGGTTTTTATTTAGAATTGCTGGGTTGTTCACCTAAGAGCAGACTAGACTAAGGGGACCTGATTGAAAAATCTGCAGAATTAGGAGGGTAGGTAGGAAGAAAGTGTTCCCCTTGGAAGGAAGTGGATCTGAAACAAAACTGCCTGAAAGGGCTGTAGAGACAGGAACTTTCAAACTTAGACAATGGGTGTAGGAATGGGCTATACAAACCTTCTAGCCTGCTCACCCAATTTAGTATGATTGTGGTTGATCTTCCAACTGAGTACCTTGCCCCTGCTTTCTCCCCATATCCTTTTGATCTCTTTGGCCCTAAGAACAATATCTCACTCCTTGAAAATATTCAATGTTTTGGCATCAGTTGTTTCTCTCTGGTTTTCCACAGGCTCACCACTCCCAGGGTGAAGGAATATTTCCTCATCTCAGTCCTAAATGGCCTACCCTGTACCCTTCAACGATTACCCCTGGTTCTGGACTCCCTGCTCATAGGATGTTCCCAATCTGTGTTTACCCTAGCCCCATTAAAGTTTTATGGGTTACTACAAGATGCCTCTCATTCTCCTAAATTCCAGTCAGTATCATCCTAACTGATCCAGTCTCTCCTCGTACATCAGACCTGCCATCCCAGGAATCAGTCTGGTAAACCTTTGTTGCTCTCCCTGAATTGCTGGAACATCCATTCTCGGATAAGGATGCTAAAATTGCACGCACTATCCAGGTGTGATCTCAGCAGAGCCCTGTGCTCTAGTCCTCACTGTGAATGTCAACATACCATTTGTCTGCTGCATCTGCATGCTTACTTTCGGTGACTGGTGTATAAGGACACCCAGGTCTCATTGCACTTCCCCTTTCCCAATCTGTCGCTGTTCACATAGTAATCTGCCTTCCAGTTTTTTCTACGAAAGTGGATAACCTGACATTTATGCAGATTTTATTTCATCTGCTAAAGATTTGCCTACTCGCGTGTCCAAATTATACTAAACAATGTCTGTATCCACCCCACAGTTCACCCACCCAGCTTTGTGTCAACTGCAAGCTTGGACATATTATGTTTTGTTTCTTCATTTAAATCATTAATATATATTGTGAATAGCTGGGGTCCAACAATTGATCCCTGCGGTGCTGCACTGGGCACTGTCTGGCTCCTCGGAAAATGTCTCATTTAACATGAAAACATGTAAAAGCATTTAAATGAGCACTTCAGATGCCATGGTGTACAAGGCTGTGGGCTGGGTGCTGGGAAATGGGATTAGAGTAGGTAGGTGCTTGATAACCAGCATGGATGCAATGAGCTGAAGAGCCTCTTTCTGTGCTGCAATACTCTGTACATGTGACTCCAGACCAACAGGTATGTCGTTAACACATAACTAACTTTTGAAATGGCCTAGCAAGGTGTTCAGTTCATGGATAATTAAGGATGAGCAACAAATCCTGCTCTTAACAACATACCTATATTCGATGAAAGTATAAGTAAAAAATGACTTTCGTGGTAGCAGGGAGTACAAGACAGTGGCATTTTTGTATCTGCAGATAAGCTACTCAGCTATTCCAACTTTCCTCCGCTAATAGTAATGTACCTCCCTGCAAGCAGCAAGCCTCAAGAGCTGATGAAAGTGGCTAACATCTGAATCCTCAATTTCAAGTTGAGACAGATTTCATAGATCTCCACATTGAAAACAGGTTGTTGAAGACCTTGAGATGGCTATATGTAATGTATATGCTAGCTTTGATTCTGGACCTACAGACAGCTTATGGCTTCACTATCTAGAGTAATTTTGCCCTTGAGCCACTTCCCTTTTTCTCCTCCCTACAAATCGAGTGGTTCAATTTCAAGGAAGCAGACAAAAAGCCCATTTTGGCAAGATTAAGATGAATTAATCACTTGCATGAGGTTGTGGGTAAAAAGAAAACTAGATTTTTAGGTCCGGCAAAGGCCATGTTACTTCAAGGCCTGGTGAGCCCGGGTGGAGGTCAGTGAGGCCTGGTGAGCCCGGGTGGGAATTAGACCAGTGCATGGGAGAGCAAGCCCTCATGGGAAAAGACCAGCATAGAGCATCTGCAGGTCCATGGCTTAAGAAAGGAGTGTAATTTTTAACTTTTAATTTTATTTCTATGTTTCTACTTTGTACCGAGAACTGTACTGTTGAACTTCTTCAACTTATTTCTTTATTTTTCTATTTTTGTACCAAAGATTTTGTACATAGGTACTTTTGTATTTAAGATGGCGCAGGGAATGGCAACATTGTACACTTTTCATTGCAGTCCTGTATCCCTGTAGTGGAGTACATGTGACAATAAAACCTAAATCTAAATACTCAGAATTGTCTTCTGTCAACACTCTGCTTTTGCTACAGATAGAATATTGATATCTTTATATTTGTGGTTCTAAAAATACTGTGGATTGAATGAGAGAGAACTTTTTGAAAACCATTTTTTAAAAGGGTGGCTGCAGACACCCATTTCAGGCAGCACATAAACAACTGCTTGAACAAGTAGTAATTGAAATGAGTTGCAGATGATTTAGAGCTGAGAGAGGGATGAACAGATGCAGTTTTTGCTGGGACTGGGAAGTTGATTGGTCTGTGGCCTTGTGACCAGTTATCTGTGACTGACATTTTTTTTTTTCCTAGCAACTGTATGATTGGTTCTCAGTTAACTGAACAGCTTGGAGCTGGAACAAGCTACAGAGAGAACTGTGATCGGAACTTCCCAGGCTCAGGTTCTCTGTTCTCTGCAGTCAAACCTTGCTGTAAACATGAAGAAAACCAGTTTATCTTAAATGCAATAGTTGTTGTACGCTGTGACTCTTAACTGACAAGTCAGAGACATTTTATGAATGAACTAGCCACCTTGTGTTTTTAGTCAATATGTGGAAGCATCTGGAGAAAAATGACTAAAGCGATGTGCTGGCCAGCAAAAGAGTCATAAGGATAATCTCAACAATAGATCCTGAACTGTGTCCAGATTTTCCCATCGGTCCATGACTTCTTTAATGTTGTTTGTTTGTTTGTGTATGTAAGAGGAAGTTTATGAGGCAATCAGTGTTTTAATTAGTAGTAGAGCCTTGTAATGAATACTGATTCTTGTTCACTACAGAAACCTGATCCATGCTTTGTATCAATCTGCAAATCGGGTAAATTGGGAATCGGAGTTTCTTAAAAACCTCTTAATTTTTGGGACAAGGCTGGGAACCACAGTGCTCAGTTTGTAGCACACTACTCCTGTCAACACTAACAACATAGAGACATTAATAATTATAAATAATGTTCTGTGGAGAACTTTTGCTTAACTGAGAAAGGTCTTTGATTAGCACTTATGGTTTTATTTTGCAAGGTACGGTCATGTGAAGGAAACACAGGCCTGAACCACTGAATCAAAAATGTATCCACTATAGAGCTCACGTAGGCTGACAAAGCATACTTACCCAGGCTTCACAAGACTAACCTCTCAGCATCTCACTTTACAGTCTTCTAGCCTCAACGTTGAGTTCCACAATTATGTAAGATAACCACTGCTACTATTTTTTTTAATGAAACAGCAATTGTTGGTAATAATTCTGCTTTCAGTAAGTGGAGTTTAAGGCCCATCCTGTGTATTTTCTTACCGCATTGCCATTTCTTTTCATCTTGCATCATCCTTTCTATTTTATTTTAATTTAATGTCCTGCGTTTCACCCTTGTTGTTCTTCACACAGTTCCCTCTCCCCATTTCCTCTGCTTAAGAGCTGCAATAAGTCATTTGGACGTTTTAGCCAGCTCTGCCATTCCAAAGGATTGTGGCTCATCTTGTAGTTCAATTCCATCTTCCTGCACTTCGGCTACTTTAAAACAGCTGCTATGGCGTTTTTAAATTGGCCCACACTTCAGAAGGATTATTTCATTTCTGCATCAATTACGCTAATTGGCAAACCTATTGTCTAGTCAAATACTGGCCTGTCTCTGCAAACATAGTAAGCTGTGATGATTTCCCCACTGATGCGGGGTCAGTTCCTGTGGATAGCTCTTGAAATGGAAAATAGACATTGTAGGCAACGGGAGAGACTGAGAGTAAATTAAACAGTGTAGGTTTACTTATAATCAACAAAGTACATACTGCAGCTAGGAGATAAGAACATGTAATCTGACTGGATAAGATAAGCATGTGTATTGGTTTGTATATGATTGGATCATGTTATCATGTGTACTAACTTGGAATGTGAGCTGTACAAAGATGGTAAGGTAAAGAAAGGAGTGAGTAAAGTATAATATTTTGATTGGTATTTATTGTTTGTAGGAATAGTCAATTGAAAGCATGTTATCTGTAAAATTGGTGTAAAACCTTTGTCCTCGTGATCAAATTTGAACTGTACCCCATTTTTGGGTATGTATATCTACCAAGCGTGCATGAATAAATCTTCAAACAAGGAAACCAGAGTATTTTTCTGGTCTCAGAGGAAATAAAGTGTAGAACTTACTCTCTTTCTTGGTTGTGAAGTCAGATCCCCAACTGTAGAGGCAAACCCATGACCAAAGTATATGGTTAATGTCTCTGCCATTTCATTGTTCACCATTATAATTTCAGTTGTCTGTGCCTGTAATGAATCCATATTGACTTCCACAAAATTCCTGATTTACAATGTTCAGAAACTGTTAGTCTTGTCTTTTCTCTTGCTAGTCCATTCTCATGTTCTCTTTCTTTGTCACTATCTTCATGTGCTGCGTTCAATAATCCACCCAATCATAAGGCCAGCTACTTTTTTTGTGGAACATAATTATCCTGTTCCTTTGGTCAAATGCAATCTTTAATTCCTTTTGTGGTTTATGCTGCATTTCCTGTGAGTTTGTGTTTTAATGGACTATGTTTTTTTTTGTTGCAAATGATACCTTAATTATTTAGGTGCTTTCAATGGCTTATACACCATCATGATCTTTAATCTAGATGTTCAATCTACTTTAGTCAATTCATCACTCACAGTATTTAATTTGCTTTGTTTGAATTTAAAACTCTGGTTAATTTTATATTGAGTTTGAAAGTATTTAGTTATCACATTATGGTCACACTTCCTTGGGGGCCCTTGACCAAGTTGTTATTTTTAATTCATTCATGAACCTGATACATTCAGTACAACCAATGGAAAGCAGCAAGTCCTTTTCTATGGTTCGTGGAGGTAGCTCAGGAAACTTGGATATTTGCTTCTCAGCTGTCTTGTGGCAGAGATAAGAACCTGCATTATCCCAATATAATTTAATGAGTGTAGTCACTGGCTGAGCCAATATTTATTTCCCATCCATAATTTCACAGAAGACAGTTAAGAGTCAACCACGTTGCAGTGGATCTGAGGTCACACGTAGGCCAGACTAGGTAAGGATGGCAGTTTCCTTCCCTAAAGGACATTAGTGAATCCGATGGGTTTTACCAACAATCAACAACGGTCATTACCAGACTCTTAATTCCGGATTTTCTGTTGAATTCAAATTCCACCATTTGCCATGGCAGAATTCGAACACGGATCCCCAGAACATTACCTGAGTCTTTGGATTAACTGTCCAGCAATAATACCACTAGGCCTTAATTAGCTTTTTCCCTTTGCATTATCCTACATTCAGAGTAGCACATTTCCTGGCTGGTTATCCAATATACTGATCTAGAAGATTATCTTGTGGGAAATAGTTGGTTGAGCGAAGTATATGTTTCTTGCAAATTTAATCTGTCAGTCCATTTGAAATTTAAAGTTCCTCATGAATACTATATTACCATTGTTATATGCAGCCTGTAATTTTCTAATTTATTTTCTGCCTTGCCTTGCCTTGCCCTGCCCTGCATTACGCTACAATTACTTCACGGGCCTTAACAATAACTGATACAAAGTCAAGGTTGTAAAATCTTCCATTTATTCATCACCAACAATTTACAGATAAACATAAAAGTTCTTCATTTATAAATGTTAAACAATTTAGGGTTGAAATCTTAAGTTGATGTAAACAAAGTGGCAAGATTGTAACAGAAGTGATGGTGGATCCTTGCTCCTTTGGTTCCGTAGCTTATATTAACAAATAAAAAGTATAAAAGCATATTTTGGTGAATCTATTTTTACAGTAACATTGTTTTTCAGATACTGTTTACAGCACTGTACGTTTTCTGGTTTATTTTATTTAAAGCTGAACCTGATGCATTTAGTACAACCAACAGAAAGCACCAAGTCCTTTTCTATGGTTCATGGAGGTAGCTCAGGAAACTTGGATATTTGCTTCTCCGCTGTCTTGGGACAAAGATAAGAATTTGCATTATCCCAGTATAATTTAATGAGGGTAGTTAATAGAATAGTGTGATGAAAAACAAGAGAAGATTTGTTTCATCCTTGAAGCCAGCTCCACAAACATTCAAAATGCCTGCAAAATCAACCACAATAGATCAATCACTGTCTGGATGCCTAACAGGCATCACCAGGATATATTTTCTCAAATGGCAACGTTCCAGGGCAAGACAAAGAAAACGCTGCAAAGACACTCAGAGGCCTGATGGCATTTGACATTAATGACTGGGAAGAGACTGCTTCCAGTCATTAAAGATGGCAACAGCCTGTCCTATGAGCTACACCACACTTTGGGTCCTTAATGATGAGGCCAAATGGAAACATATTCTGTATTCCAGGTATGAATGCTTTGTAGAATGCCCTGCTTTCATGTGCCTGTGAGCGTCAGCCTGGTCCGTCACACGAAGATCCACAGTAGAAACCTATAACCCTGAATGGACATCATTGTCAAAAGACAGGCAGCAATGTCCTTATTTTCGTACGTTTCCGTTATCATACCTTCGGTCCATAATTTGTATTCATATTTGGCTGTTGTGAACTAGTCACACTAATATTACACCCAGTGATGGTTCTGTTGGCCCTAAAAACATAAAGTCACCATAGTCCCAGAGAACTATGCGTTCATTAAAAAGAAATAACTGATGGTGATTTAACCTGAGGGTCACCGTGGTTCAGGTGAGGGGTGAGGTCGACAAGGTGGGACTTCCATTGTAACTTCAGCCTGTGTGAGAATTGAAGCAGTTGGCATCACTGTGCATTACAAACCAGCCGTCTGACCGGTGAGCTAACCATGTGTGTACATGTAACCTTTTGATTTAAAATTTCAAAAATGAACAGACAAATTTAGTCACTAAAACAAGTTCAGGCTCTTCTAAAAATGTCTGAAGGTCCTGCTTCACTGTTATGCTTGAACTTGCTTGTCATTGTATTAAATTCACTGGTTTGTGGACTTTTTAATCCCAGTAAATTAACCAGCATTAAAATGAGAACAAGATTCTAGGGTTTTACCAAATTGGTTCAAAATCTATTGCACAAATCCATCAGATTCTCATTTCATAGACTGACTTGTAGCACAAAAGGAGGTTATTCAGCACATTGTGCCCATGTTGTTTCTTTGAAAAGGATGTCTAATTATTCCCTTTCCCCTGCTCTTTCACAGTAGTCTGATAAATTTCACGTTTCCAAGTAATTACTTGTTGAACATTTTGAATAATTTCAACTATTGAAGCTGCTTCCAACATCACTCAGACAGCATATCCCACATCAACTCATTGTGATAGAACATAATACACCTCCCTGCTTCTTTTGCCAATTACCTTCAATCTGTCCCCCTCTTGATTACAAATTGTGCTGTCAGTCTCAATATCTCCTGAATCAGAAACTTGTTATGATGTTCTCATGACCCACTCTGCTATTGCGAGAATAATCCCACCTTGTTCAGTTTCTCTGCACAACTTGTGTCCCTCATCTAAAGCACTATTCTTGTAAATCTTCTCTGCACACTCACTAAGGTCAACATAGTTCTCCAGCTTGAGGTGTAACCAGTGATTTACAAACATTTAGCATAATTTCCTTGCCTATGTGCTGTATTTGGTATGCATTTAGTTAAGGTTTCCAGAGGCTATTTTTAAACCAAACTTCTCAACTTATCCAGCCATCTGTGTTTCTCCCAAACTGAATCATCAGTGACTGTTATGCAATTACCGGGGCCTTGAGAAGATTTGGAAGTCGTTCTTTCTCTCTCTTTCAATTAGACGCAACAGGGTTTCCCTGCATTTTGAACTAAATGAGGAAGGGTTGAAGAGATTGAATGTTGGAATGAAAAAATGAGGAAGGTTGGATGCCTTTAGGTGTTCAGTGAAGTCATCCACCAGCTGAAGAAAGCAGGTGTCAAGTTCTTCAAACGGCCACTGTTCATCTTTAGGTCTTTTGACACATGCATGCAGCAGCGTTGTTTTTGCATGGTATGAAACAACATTCGCCAGAATGCGAGGATTCTTCACCTTAAGTTTTTGGATGAGGTTTTTCAAAAGTTTCAGACAGGGCTTCCTGTGAAAAATTACAACAGTTTCAGTCTACATTTTATTTGCTGTGCAACTTTCTGCTCACCGTTCCTGACCTACGGGGGCAATGGCCTCTTAAGTGGCATTTGCCCTCTTGCCCTTCACCTAACCCCCCCACCCCCCCGTTCTTAATGGAGCAGCCTAAGCAGTGAGGACCCTGCCCCATCCCACGTGGAGGGTCGAAGCTGAGTACTATCATCTGTACCCAATGCAGCTGGAAAATTGGATAGTAATGAGTGTATTTTAAAAATAATTAGAAATGGAGGAAAACCGATTTAAAAAGCAATTAATACACTAGATTTGCAAAAGGCTGACTTCAGTGGAATATGATACACAATCCATTTATGTCTGTAAACAGCAAGAGCTCTTTTTGCCACAAGAAGCCATGGACATCCAAACAGATTAGAACTAAACATATAAATCTAAAAAGACTTAAATACAAAGAAAATGCACAAATCCAGCAAAGGATCACAAAACGGTGAGGAAGACAAGAATAGAATATGAAAAAAAACTTGCAAGGAATTCAAAATCAACACTTTTTTTAACTAAAAGAATGAGTGGCCAGAAAAAATGTGAGCTATGGAAAATCAACCACGGTGATGTGGATTTTGTAGACGAAATTGCATCGGTATTTACAATAGAGGATCGGGTCAAACATGCCAACAATCACAAAAACTAAAATTAAATCTTGGAGAGGTAATAATCACAATTAACATAACAAAAACATTAATGAAGGGAATAATGACCAATTCCCCACAGTGGATGAAGAGCTCTGCTTTGTTAGGGTAAGTAACGCATGACTCTCTCTCTCTTAGCTCACACTCACTATCTGAGCTACTGCACCCACCTCCCACCAAGGCTCATGCTCCACCACACTCTCTATTCCCTACAACATCTTCCCTCACTCATTCTCATCACTGACACTAACCCTACTTGGCCTGTATACTACCTACTCACTCCTGGGATACCTCACCACCTTTCCCCCCACCTTCACCAGCTGTGCCACCCACTTCCACCTCACTGAATATCTCTCTTTCTCTCTGCCTAGATGAAGGCAACACACGATAAAACAGAAAAGGCCTGGATGGTTAGAGAGATACTTGACATCAGGCTCACCCAGGAGGAGGCCGTGGCTGCTGCAGCAGGGATACTGAGATATTCATGTTTTGCCAACTCAGTAAGTGCCACTTTTCATTCCACTGCAGCTCTCTCATTTAACCCCACTCCCAGTGGCATTCATCAGACACCACTTCTAACCACTGGCTGTGACACCTTCATTCCTTGTGTCTTGCAGATACCAGTGGGATGATCACAGTCCTGGTGGAGAAGCCACCTCCTCGACCTATGAGGATGACAGTACCAAAGTCTCAGTGGAAGCATTGGCATGGCTACCTCCTGCACCCCCTGCCAGGTCAGATACTGACACCTCAGGGAGAATGTCTTGTTTAGAAAGTTTGGGAGCACAAGCTGGTGAGCACCTCACTTCCACAACTCCGCTGCTGGTCAGGTACCTGCTCAGTGCCAGGCAGGAGAGGACCCTGTAGTGTAGGTAATCAGAGAATTTGTTCATATGCGCAGGGAGGAGCAACAAATGGGTATGTGGGATGCTGCAGGAGTTCAGCTACACTGTGGGGACTCCGCTGCCTCAAGCAAGCAATCATCTGGCTGCCTCCGTAGACAGGTTAGAGAGCTGGGTCCGGTACCCTCAGGGTCTGCTGGAAAGGCGTATACACCTGCACTCCCATTGCCACAGCCATTGGTCCTCAAGAGAATCTGAGAGAGAGTCTAGGACTAGAAGGCATAATCTTAGAATAAGGGACTGCTAAAACAGCAATGAAGAGGAATTGCTTCTCTGAAAGTAATATATCTATTGAATTCTTTGCTACAAGAAGGCTATTGAGGCTGGTTCATTAAGTATATTAAAGGCTCAATTAGACTGATTTTTAATCGGCAAGGAATTCAAAAGTTACAGGGAAAAGGCAGGAAAATGAAGCTGAGGATTGTCAGATCAGCCATGGTCCCATGAATGGCAGAGGGGCGATGGACTGAATTGCTCTACTCCTGCTTTTACGTTTCATGTTCTCGCGTCTGTACCAAAACCCACTTATCTATGAATCTCTAAGAAATGTTTCTGGATGTCATTTACATAGAGTTCCAGAAGGCATTTGATTTTATTTCTCAAGAGACAGTTGTCTAAAATTGAAGTCAAATGACTGACGTGATTGGGAAATTTGCTGAAAGATGTGCAGGTTAGGTGGACTGGCCATGGTAAAAACCCCATGTGGGGTTACGGGGATTGGGTGGGGTATGGCCTGGGTGTATCTTCTTCAGGGGTGAGTGCAGATTTGAGGGGACGAAGGCCTGTTTCTGCACTATAGGGATTCTATGATGGGAAACAGTAGAGTTAACGGGCACAAAGTCTAATCAGCAAGGTTTGACTAGTAGTATCCCCAAAGATCCATGTTGGAACGTCAACTATTTCCTGTATTTATTCGGAACTTCAGTGACGGTATAAAAAGGCATGAATCTAATTTGCAGATAGGCAGCAGAATTATAAGCAGAATATGTGGAAGCAAAATATTCCAAAGAATTATTGGCATATTAAGTGGATGGACCTAACTGTGGTAAATGGATTTTGGTGTATGCAAACTTGAGGATCTAAGAAGGATGGAACAGGGTATTTTGTCAATAGTTAAAAATAAAAATAGTGACAGCACAAAGACACTTGGTGGTTCAACTACACATCATCAAAATGTACAGATAATAATGCAAAATGCTAATTTACTGCCGGCCTTTCCAACTAGAGCACTAGAACACGTAAAAATCATGCTTCATCTTTACAAAGCTGTCTAGACTACACCCAGAGTACTGTAAACAGTTCAGGACACCAAAACCTATGGAAGGACCTTGGAATGTGTACAACCTAGTTTTTTTTTTTTAGAATGATGCCTGGACTCCTGGTTGAAATTATGAGAACAGATTTTACAAAGCTTGGTTGTATTACCTGGAATTCAGAAGGTTGAGATGATTTGATCAAAGTTTTTAATGTATTAAAAACATGAAGGATGGAATGGAACATGAAGGACCGATCGAACTAGTTTCCACTGATGTAGGTGTCTAGAACTAGGGCATATATAACACCTGAGCTCAAAGCAGTAAAATTAGGAAACATCTCTGAGCACAAAGTGGCAGAATTTTGGTACTCTCTTCTGCAAATGGTGCTGGATCCATTGTTAACTTTAAATCTGAGAATGATGTATTTTTATTATTCAAAAATATTCAGGAGCATGAGGAATTAGGTCATAGATCTACCATGATCTCACTGAAAGACAGAATAATCTCAAACTGAAAAGTAGCTTACTGCTATTCTTGTTTTTCGTATCGTCCACTCTGTCAAATCCTGCAGCTGACTTGACTCAACAAACCTCCAAAGCGTTTAATGAAGTGCCCCCCCCCCCCCCAACCCAACATTAACGTGATCAAAGTATCTTAGCTATTAACATCATGTGATTTGCCTCACTCAGTACAGAGAAGGAAATTAAGTAGGTAGGAAAAGAACAAAGTTCACATGAGAGTACATGCCTGTTTTCCATTGTTCTTAACCAGGTCAGTAATAGGTGACAGTAATGAGTAACAAATCTCACCTGCAACATTTAGATGCTCCATTTTCACAGCAGGTCTTTAAGCTGCCATGGTTCAGGAGCATCGTCTTTTCAATATGGGAGAATGAAATCCGCCACATTTCTGTAATGATTAAAACATAATCAAAATGTAATAGCCAAAAGCTCAGGTTTCAACCAGAAAGCAGTATTAGTTGTGCCATTCCCATGCTCCCTGGTCCACCATTCGTTTCCCTGCAGTCAGGTTTGTGAACTCCAGTACAAGGCTTCATGCAGCTCGATCTTCCTTAGAAAGATTGCCGGCTTTTGACAATCCTCCTGTTGTGATTATGCAGAAGTGCAATAGACAACACCAAATCAGGCTGGCGTGGTGGCTCAGTGGTTAGCACTGCTGCCTCACAGTGCCAGGCACCCGGGCTCGATTCCTGCCTGGGGCAAGTGCCTGTGTGGAGTTTGCACATTCTCTGTTTGTCCACGTGGGTTTCCTCTGGGTCCTCTAGTTTCCTCCCACAGTCGAGGGATATGCAGGTTAGATGGATTAGCCACAGGAAATGCAAGGTTACAGGGATTTAGAGGGGTAAGATGGGGCGCTGGTTCTGGACGAGATGCCCTTCAAAGGGTCGGTAATGGACTCAATAGGTTGAATGGCCTGCTTCCACACTGTAGGGATTCAGTGATTCTACGAAAATACAGCTCCAGATTCACAATCCTTTTGACTGGTTTTTGCCAGGATTGCTTGTGAAGAGAAAATTCTCTGACCACCCCTACCGGTTTTGTGAGGATTTCTGTGGGAACCTGATTTCCGTACTTGAGAGTTTTTGGTGAAGTCATGAGAGTGAGATCCCTCAACCATTTAGTAACGTTAGTACATGTAAGTAGAGAAAGTGTTATGTATTTGGCAGTTTGTCCAAGAGGTGGTCGTGTATTGGGTGTATGTATGGGTGTAAGGGTAAGTTACCTTTCTGTGATTGATTGCGTGCTCCTTCTGCCAGGTTAAGTGGATGCTTTGGTACAAGATAAAAAGGCTTCATCCTGAATTCTTTCCTGACTTTTTTTCCCAGCCAGTTTTCAATCTTTAAACCATCGGTGGTGCTCCGTGGCCATGTCTGTGAATGAACCTCCAGGGCCAAAACCATGTCCAGAGAGATTGGCCCATCTTCCTTGTCCTCAATCTGAAGGGTCACAGCAGGACATCCCGGCTTTCTCCTTTCCAATTTTATGTTGTATTCTGTCAGAAAGGAGTTTAAAAGGAGTAAGCTTTCTAACCAGTATGGTAAATAATTGTAACTATTCTGAATAATTGCAGTGTAAAAAGGATTTGGGCCATTAACAAGAAACATTTACTAATTTTCAGAGTTGCTCCACCAAAGTGAATTGCTAGTGGTCAACAGGAGAAAACCAACCAGAGGTGAAGTGGCTGTTTCCACGCCATTAACTTAGAAAAGACCATTTAGCCCCTGTAAGCTTTTCCACCATCCAAATAAATTATTGGTAGATCTATGCATCAGAATGCCATTTACCCACCCCTGAGTCATACCCTTTGACATTCCTATCCAACAAGAATCTTTCAGTCTCATTCTTAAAACTTTCTATTGACTCCCAATATGCACTTTTTTGGTGCAGAGAGAGTTCCAGATTTCCAGCACGCTTTCTGTATCTTTGGTGTATGTGATACAGAAGTGGTTAAAATGAAAACCAGCCACCCAGAGCTGGTTGAATACCAAACTGTACCAGGGATAAGACATATCTGCCATCCAGCAGAGTTCTGACTTTTCCAACATTCTGCCAAATGCAGAATTCTGCCCTTGGAAATGATTTTCTGCCTCTCCATAGTTGTTCACACATTCTACCTCGGTCGAAGCTCTTCACTTCATTGCTGAAGTCCAAGCTGCCTGAGAAACAAGCTGAACCCCAGAGTAGGGAGCCTCATCATAGCTCACTCATCCCACCAGGAGAGCATACTCTGCAGCTAGTTACTTTGTGTGGTTGCTGGGAGTGACACATGTACTTTGTTCCTAACCTTTAATTCGCAGCTAAGTCACAGGATATTAATCATGCAAGAACAATCCTGCCATCCCTTCCATATCCAGAGAGGTAGCAATCAACAACATTCACTCACAGTGTGAGGGATAACACGGTACTTCCCAGAGTTCACACTTGCACAATTTTAATATTCATCTTGATTTTTCACTCCACTGTTTTGGGTGCATTCAGGCACAAGTGGTGCTGTAAATGGACTGTAGCTTTCTGATGCTATTCTGGAGTTAAACATGCATTATAGATAATTTTGTTGCATATTTTGTTTCAGATACAAAAGTGGCAAATGGTATTTCATCCTAATAATGCATTTGGAGACAACAGTACAAGGGCACAAAAACAAAGTAGAATTCATAAAAGTTCAGAGGGACAAAGGCAACTTGGCTTTTATGTCTATAAGAGCTCAATGTAGCAGGACGGGTTTTTAAAAAAATGGAAAAGGTGGTTTATGGAATATTGTGATGGTCATCGTCTACAGCATACTGACAGATTATGTTGGAACAGTATAAAACACCATAAGCTAAGAAATGGACACACAGACTCTAAGATGTAGACAGATTAATTGAGTGTGAAACAAAGAGACCAGAGGAATTTGGGTATACTCATATAAGTAATGCAGAAGGTTAGCACAATGATACAGCAAGCAGTTAAAGTGAATAGCATGTTGGCTTTTATTAAATGGGGGTTGGAGTATAAAAATAAGTCTTGCTGAAATTGTACGGGGCTATGAAACCACAACAGGAGTTCTGAACGTACTCCTGGCTTCCATATCTATGCAATGATGTACTTGCATTGGAAGCAGTACAGTCAACGTTCACTAGATGGGTCCCTGAGATGAGTCAGTCCCTATGATGAGGTTGAGTACATTGTGTAAAGATTATATCTTTTTATTTTTGTTTCTGGTTGTGGATTGAAATGGAAAAAATACTGATGTAAAAGCCAAGGATTGTTGATGGATTGCTGCATTTATTTTTAAAAGAATGTTAATTGACATTTATTATAAGTGCTATTTACATAGCTGTTTGTTCATGCAATGGGTAAAGCCTAGTTAACAGACGAGCTGCAACCAAGGGGTATGTATGAACAGAGCTTCAGCCACAAACAAGTCTCTGGTTTGTGATATGGTGATCAATTATCAATGGTGAAGACTTTCTGCCTGCCAATGACTGAGATTGGCTAAATGTTTGAGCGTGAAGCTATCAAACCTCTGAAAGCTAAGGAGCTGTTCCTGCTCTCTGCAGTTAAAAACCATCTCAAGCCTGAAGAAAGAGATAAAAGGTACTGCAGATGCTGGAGAATCCGAGATAACAAGGCGTGGAGCTGGATGAACACAGCAGGCCAAGCAGCATCATAGTTCTGATGAAGGGTCTCGGCCCGAAACGTCAAGTTTTCCTGCTCCTATGATGCTGCTTGGCCTGCTGTGTTCATCCAGCCCCACGCCTTGTTATCAAGCCTGAAGAAAGCCAGTTTTATTTTTCCCTCGTAATTTTCTTTAAGCTGTGGCTCTTAAACACTAAGTCAGAGATTTTATAAATGTGAATCAACTATTCTGTGCCTCCTGCAAGCAAGTGAAAAGACATGGAGAAGGAGCATCAAGGAGCAGCAAGTCCTGACAAGGAAAAAAAGATTACCTCAGTGAACCCTGTGGAATGGGACCATTGAGCTGCCTTCCCTTCTAAGGGGGAATTTATAAGAATTTAGAGTTTTAACCAGTAGAGTTATATGTCAACGGTTCATAATTGTAAATCCGTAATTAAAATCTATTTATTCAAAATGAGTAGAAATTCTTGTTAAGTATAGAAATCAGCCGTGGTTTCTGTGTGAAAGTCAGGTAAGCTGGGAAATTGTGTGTAATTTTTCAAATCTTTAACTTTTGTGACAACTTCAAGTATAGCAGGGCTTGACTTCCAGTGTGCTACTCGGTCAGGCAAAACAAGAAAAACATTTTGAGCAGTTTGGCTGGAAATTGTCTTCATGGGCAGCATGGTGGCTCAGTGGTTAGCACTGCAGCCTCACAGCACCAGGAACCCAGACTCGATTCCAACTTCAGGTAACTGTCTATGTGGAGTTTGCACATTATCCCTTTGTCTGCATGGGTGCTCCAGTTTCCTCCCACAGTCCAAAGATGTACAGGTTAGGTGGATTAGCCATGGGAAATGTAGGGTTATAGGGATCGGGTGAGGGAGTGGGTCTGGGAGGGATGCTCCTCAGAGGTTGGTGTGGACTCAATTGGCCAAATGGCCTGCTTCCACACTCTAGGGATTCTGTGGCATAAATCACCAGCAACTATACAGAGGAACTGCTGTGTTATAATAGAAACAGCTTTATTCACAATGCAGACAAGATGTCCTCTCCAATGATATGGGGGCTGTGAATTTTCCTTTTCTCATTTCAGCAAGTCATGTATCTTGACACTGTCAAGATAAAAATTCCTGACCCAGATGTTCACTATTATCTTACCGAAGTGATAAGGTATTTTCCTTAAGAAAGTGATAATTATTTGTTTGCCACACTAACAGTCACCTGAGTTTGGGGCCACTTCCTCAAAGCATTTGGATTTCACTACAGATCATAAAGCTTTAATTTTCCAATCCCTCATGATTCAATGTGTTTGCCATTTTGTGCTATAATGTTTGTGTGATTCCTTGTCTGGAAATTTTCAGATCTTTTTGTGTATTTGGCCATGAATTTTCATAAATTCTTACCTTCAACCATTCTCATTCCCTTTATACGCAGCAGGAAGTTCCATGGCTCACAAGAACATAAGAAATAAGAGCAGAGTTTAGTCCCTCAAGCCTGCCCTACTATTCTGTAAGATCATGACTGATCTGCCCCAGCCCTCAACTCTTTGATATTTCAGAAATCTATGTAACACCTCTTCAAATTTTTGTGATCTCAGCTCCACAGCTCTTTGGGCTAGACAAATTTACAAATCACCACTTTCCAGGAGAAGAAATACCTTTGCATTTATTTTTATATGAACATCCCTGCATTCTGTAAGTATGCCCACTAGTGGAGACATCTTCTCAAAATCTACTGTCAAACCCACTCAGAATTCTATGTTTCAATAAGATCACACCTCATTCTTCTAACATCTGAATAAAGGCTTAAGCTGTTTAACTGTTCTTGATAAGTCAATCTCTTTTTGCTACAGGAATCTGCCTAATTAGTTGCTCTAGAACTATCTCCAGAGCCTTTCTGTGGAACTCCACCACTTGCATCTTTCCGACCTGAAAAAGACCCATTCGTCCTCACTGTTTTCTATGTGTTAACAAATCCTCAATTCATGATACTGTGTTACCCCCAGTACTCTGAGCTCCTATCATATGCATTAATGTTTTATGTGGTATCTTATCAAATGCTGTTTGGGGTGGCACAATGGCTAGCACTGCTGTCTCACAGCACCAGGGACCCAGGTTCAATTCTATCCTCAGGTAACTGTCTGTGTGGAGTTTGCACATTCTCCCTTTGTGTGTGTGTGGGTGTCCTCTGGCTGCTCTAGTTTTCTCCCACAGTCCAAAGATGTGCAAGTTAGGGTGGATTGACCACGGTATATTACCCATTATCTCCATCGATGAATAGGTTAGGTGGATTAGCCATGGGAAATACAGGGTTATAGGGATAGAATAAGGGTCAGAGTCTGGGTGGGATGCTCTTCGCAGACTTGGTGTGGACATTTTGGGCCGAATGGCCTGTTTCCACACTCTAGGGATTCTTTGAAATCCATCTACTGGTGTTCCCCATTATCAACTATAACACCGTAAGAAATAGAAACAGTAGGCTGTTTGTCCACATCAAGCCTGCTCTGCCATTCAATAGGATCACGGCTGATCCAGCATTCTTCACATCCACTTTCCTGCAAACTGTAACCATTGATTTCCCGACTTATCAAGAATCAATCTATCTCTGCCTTAAATATATACAAGGACCCTGTCCCTTCAGCCCTCTATGGCAAGGAGTTCCAAAGACTCTCGACCCACTGAGAGAAGAAATTCCTCCTATCTCGGTCTTAAATTTATACCCCTTAATTCTGAGACTATGCCCTTTCGTCTCAGACTTTCCCATGAAGGGAAACATCCTCTCTACACTTACTTTGTCAAGCCCCTTGAGAATCCTATGTTCCACTGAGATCACCTCTCATTCTTCTAAACTCCAGTGAGTAGAGTCCCAACCTGTTTAGGCTTTGCTCATAAGACAATCTCTCAAAACCACCATCATCCTTGTGAACCTTCACTTAGCTGCCTCCCATGAAATTAGTATTTTTCCTTACGTTAGAGGACCAAAACTGCTCATAGTACTCCAGATGTGGTCTCCCGAGCACCTTGTACTGTTGCAGTAAGACTTCTTTACTCTTATGCTCCAACCCCCTTGAAATAAGGGTCAACATTCCATTAGCCTTCCTGATTACCTGCTGTACCTGTATGTTAGCTTTGTGTTTTCTGCAGCTTTTCTCTATTTAAATAACATTCTGTGCTTTTGTTCTCCCTTCCAAAATAAGTAACTTCACATTTTCCCACATTATACTCCATTTGCCAACTTCTTGCATGCACTTAACCTATTGCCTTGTTATACTCATTTTACGTTCAAAGACCTCTGCCAAATTTGTCAAATATTATTTCTCCTTCACAAAACCTGTTGACTGTTTCATTGCATTAAGCCTTCCCAAATATGCTGCTATTTCTTCCTTAATAATCGATGCTAGCATTTTTCCCAATGACAAATGTTAGGCTTCCTAGCCTATTGTTTCTGTATCCCTCCTTTCACGAACAGGGGTGTTATATGAGCAGTTTTTCAATTCACTGGAACCCTCCAAGAATCCAGTGAGTTCTATAATATTCCCACCTCTGCATCTGCTATCTTTTCGGCCGTTTCCTAGATCCCAGTGCATGAGCCAAATTACTTGATACCAGTGAGCAAAGTACAGCTTCTAAATGCCCGCACTTAGAAGGTAACCCGCTCATCAAGTTACCCACTGCAGCCACCAGTAATGCGTTGGATAAAAGCAGGATGGGTGTCTGTTCTGATCTCACTTCAGTGACCCACTTTTCCTGAGCAACAGCCACCTTATAATGGAGGAATGTGTAAATTATATGACCACAACCTAATACCAACCTGTCAGAGTTTTCACCCCTTCTTTGATGAGTTTCCTGAGGTGACCGATCATTTCTTCAGCTGACAGTGTGTCATTGCAAACAAACTGACTGAGGGGGTTTGCACCTGGATTTCTCTTAAATGTCACTTGGTAGAAAGCACCTTCAGTGTCCACTTCCAGAAACTCAATTCTTTTAATAGGGATGACGATCATAATGTCAAATTCATTTGGTTCTGAAATCTGCACAGACCAAAAGTAAAATGCTGAAATAAAGATGATCTCATCACAAGCTCATTGTTCCTCTTCCCCCAACCCTCCAAACACACATGCGCACACACACAGCGACCATACAACTCACTGGCCTCTGTATTCATCAAATTGTCTTCTGCTACATGATCCCACCACCAAACCCATCTCCCCACTCTCTCCAGCTGTTTTAGACTGAGATGAAGATGAATTTCTTCACTTGAAGGATTATGAATCTTGGAATTCTCTGCCCCATAGGGGTGTGAATGTTCAGTCGTCTAAATTGGAGACTGAGATTGATGGTTTTCCAAAAGTAAGGGAATCGAAAAAGAAGGTAAAAGAAACTTGGTGTCAAGGTTCAGCTCTGATCTTAGCAAATGGCTCGGGTTCAAAGAGCTTTATTCCAACTCCAATTCCTACTTCTTATGCTTTTATGAAAGGCACCAACCCTTCTAAATCATTCTGGTCGAGTGTTCCATTGCCTCTAGCATTTGTTCCTCCCCTGAGACTAGCCTATGGGATGCCTACCTTTCTACCCTGGACCTCAGAAATTCTTTCCATTTAATTACGTTCTCCAACCTTAAAAATGTCCCCATTCCCTCAGATAGCATTCTTCCCTTAGGGAGGAGAGAGGTCTCCTTTCCTCAGGCTTCCACAGCATCACTGCATAGCATACAGAAATCTCCATGTTGCAGGATGCTTCTATGTCTTTTCTGTGTTGGAAGAGTTACACCTTTACTGTAGCAATAATAAGTGATTTAGGTTGTAGATTTGCTCGCTGAGCCAGTGTAGTTGATTGCAGATGTTTCGTCACCCGAATAGGTAACATCGTCAGTGCACCTCCAGTGAATCATTGGTGTTCTGTCCTGCTCGTTATTTACATATATTACTGACGAATGTAAAGGACTGCATACCCACAACCAATAAAACTAACATAATATACAAAATACCATGCAAGGACTGTGAGAGACATTACATAGGCCAAACTAGAAGAAAACTGACAATAAGGATACATGAACACCAATTAGGCACCAAGAGGCATGACCAATTCTCACTGGTCTCAATTCACGTGGACAAAGAAGGACACGAATTTGACTGGATCAAGACATCCATAATAGCACAAGCCAAACAGAGACATACCAGGGAATTCCTGGAGGTCTGGCATTCCAACCAGAACTCCGTCAACAAACACATTGAACTGGACCTGAGATACAAACCACTGAAAAACAGAACTGGAAGTAATGCCTACCACCCCAGCAAAACCAAGGCATACAAATAAGACAGAACACTAATGCCTCACCAGAGGTGCACTGACAATGTTACCTAGCAGGGTGACTATTGCTACAGTAAGGGTGTAATTCTTCCAACACAGATCAGACATAGGAGCACCCTGCAACATGGAGATTTCTGTATGCTATGCAGTGATGCTGTGGAAACCTGAGGAAAGGAGGCCTCTCTCCTCCCTCAGGGAAGGTGAATGCTACCTGAGGGAATGGGGACATTTTTAAGGTTGGAGGATGTAATTAAATGGGAAGAATTTCTGGGGTCCAGGGTAGAAAGGTAGGCATTCCATAGGCTGGTCTCAGGGGAGGGTGCACGGGGAAGAGCTTAACATCATTGCAAAAGACAATACCAAAACATTCACAGCAATCTTCAGTTAGAAGTGCCAATTGGATGATCTGTCTCACCCTCCTCTGGAGGGCATCACAGATATCAGTCTTAAGCCAATTTAGTTCACTCCATGTGATATTAAGAAATGGTGGGAGACACTAGAAACCGCAAAGTCTATGGGCCCTGACAGCATTCCAGCAATAGTACTGAAGACTTGTCCTCCACAACTTGCTGCTCTCCCAGCCAAGCTCTTCCATTACAGTTACTGCACTGGCATCTGTCCAGCAATGTGGAAAATTGCCCAATGCTCGAGATACACAGCAGGAATTCACCAAGGATCCTTATGCAGCATCTTTCAAATCCACAGCCACTTCCAATGTAGAAGGTCATGGGCAACAGATACATGGGAAAACCACCACCTCCAAGTTCCTCTCAAAACCACTCACCATCCTAACTTGGAACTACATCACCATTCCTTCACCGTTGCTGAGTCAAAATCCTAGAATTCCCTCCCCAATAGCATTGTGGGTCAACCTACAGCATGTGTACTGCTGCGGTTCAAGAAGGTAGCTTACCACCACCAACTTGTCAAGGGCAACTAGGTTCAGACAATAAATGCTGACCCAGTCAGTGATGCCCACATCCCACAAGTCAGTAAGAGAAAGCTCTCCTCCAGGGTCACACTGACCATCACCACTCCTTCAGTGGAGTCACTGACCACTGACACCTGCTGCCCAAGGTCACTCTGACCACCGACAATATACTTCCTGATGTCACTCTCTGACCACTGACAA
Organism: Ginglymostoma cirratum; assembly: GCA_024137785.1. Classification (NCBI taxonomy): domain Eukaryota; kingdom Metazoa; phylum Chordata; class Chondrichthyes; order Orectolobiformes; family Ginglymostomatidae; genus Ginglymostoma; species Ginglymostoma cirratum. Next base: position 13,722,280 of record JAHRHZ010000111.1, on the reverse strand, counting down.
CCCACTGCTTGGGGTCAACTCTGACCACTGACAAATCCTCCCTGCAGCCACTCTCTGACCAGAGCCGGCCATTCAGCAGCTTCCTGCCTTTGCAGCTGCTCCCAATGCCAGAGGAAGGGATCCTGTGATTTTGGGGGAGGGTGCAGCATGAGAGGGACAGGGTCAGTGAATAGAGAGGAGATCCCAGATTCACTCCCAAACCTCTCCCAGCTTGCTCAGCGCTCCGATTGATTTAAGCACGGTAACTGAGGAAGTGGTCCATGCCCCTACACCCTCACTCCCGCCCACCTGACTCCGTACCTTGAGCACCAAACTTTCGGCCACTTGCTCCGAGCAGACAGTTATCGATTGACAGACACCACAGAGAGGCAAACCACAGGAGGCGGCGGCTGACAGCCCATCTCCCGAGAGGTAGCAGAAAACAGAGGGGCCGAGTGGACAGATCAGAGGCGCAGTCGACGAACCCAGACGGGACCTGCCTTAAGTTAAGGGCAGATTTCGGCAGCGAAAAGGTGGAAAGTTGGGACAACTTACTCGGAGAGGCGAAGATCCACCTGAAGGTGGGGGTGCTAGGTTCACGACCCAAAGTGACATAAAAGTGCCTTGGGCCTGGTGGGAGACAGTTCCGTATCAGGATTATCTCCCAAACACGGAGGAAAATGAAACTAAAAGCACAATCAGAAGGAGGGAAATATTTGAGAGAGAAAAGAAAGTTGTGGGGGCGGGGGGAACGGCAGGTGAAATTTGTTTAAAAAAAGTGAATAACCTTCACGTTTTCGTAGTAGCTGCCACTGGCCAACTTTTCCACATCAGAGAAACAGCCTCCAGATTCCTTCCTGATGTATCGAAGTAAGTGATCCACCACCTCATTGACCTGTCTCGATGCTCGGGATTTCTGCACCGACCTGATCCTCAGGTTTTCTACCACATTCCTCAGCGCTTTGTTCAGGTCCTCGGCTCTCACCGCCGTGACCCTTCGGCCCCCGCTATCGCTACTATCCCCGGCAGCAGCTCTCCCCTTCCCCCGGACCCCGCTGCTCGGCCTTGCCGCCCCCCGTTTATTGCTGCCTCCTCTCCCCACTCCCCCCGCGGGGCTCTCGCTGTCCTTTCGGCGGGTCCCCACGGGGATGCTGCATTCCCTCACACCCACCTCCTTACCCCCTTTCCCAGCCTGGCCTTTCGGCCCGTCAGCCGTCCTGCCCGAGCCGCCGGCTTTCCCGGACACCCCGCCGCCGACCCCCCCGGCCCCGGCTCTCCCTGCCGCCCGGCCCGCTGCCTTCCTCTGGCTCATCGCTCGCTCCGAACCTCCAGGCCCACTTTAGGCGCGATCTTCAAAAAACCAATACATCAGCACCAGCCAGAATCGAAACCGGGAACGATGCCCGCCCCAAAACCGCGGGAAACCCCGCCTGTCCACTCCCATTCCCTCACTCCCACTCACTCCTCACTCCCGTTCCCACACCCAATACCTGTTCATTCCCATTCGCGCAACCAATACCCGTTCACTCCTATTCCCACACCCACTCCCTGCTCACTCCTATTCCTGCACCCACTCCCTGTTCAGTCCCATTCTACACCCACTCTCTCCTCACTCCCATTCCTGCACCCACTCCCTCCTCACTCCTGCACCCACTTCCTGCTCCCTCCACTTCTAACCCATTCCTGTATCTGATCCCTATCCCCTCCCACTCCTAGATTCACTCCCATTCCTCAATCCACTTTGTTCACTCTCTCCCATTCCTACACCCACTCCCCTTTGAGACTAATTTATCCCTCCTGATGTACAGTGCCCAAAACCAAATGCAAGAACTCTGTTGGAGTCTCAGTAAACCTGAACCATTGTTTTCCCACTTGTGTTTTCAATCTCCTTTTGATTAAAGATGAACAACCTGTTCTATTTGTCCAGTTTTTTTGTATGACTAGTTTTGAGGACTTGTGTAACTTGTTTACATGAGAACTGACTCTACTGTAAGAACATTGTCAAAAATCACACAACACCAGGTCATAGTCCAACAGGTTTATCTGAAATCACAAGCTTTTGGTGTGCAGCCCCTTTATCAGGTGCAATGAGTTTTGACTTTGTCCATCCCAGTCCAATACCAGCACCTCCACATCGTAAGAACATTGTGACAAAAAAACAATGTAGGGTGGGCCAGAACAGGGTACATTGGGAGTGGTGAATCAACAAAGGTTCAGATTTAAGAGAAGAGTTGGCGATCTTTCCAGATAGAATGTCAGAATTGAGAATTGATTGCATTTCTTTTCATTCATTTGGCCATATTACACAAGGTAATGGTTCTGATGGGGTTAATATTCATTTACTTTGGCTCCAGCTTGTTCTATTGTTGTTTTAGCTTTCAGAAAAAGCAGATTTATCTGTACCATCTCCTGAAGGTCCTACTAATTAAACTTACATTAACTAAATGTATTTTTATTTACTCTTATCTTGCAATAAACTTTCTTATTAACTAAGAATAGTTGTTCTACAGATATTCCATTGTGGTGTATCCTCCACCATTAACCAGTAGATAAGGCCGAGGCAAAGCAAAACCAAATAAAGATTGATGTCAGCAAACTGCCTCAAATAGTTGCATGACCAGAAGCACATTAAGATAGAGATGGCAAATACCATAAAGTGCCAAGAATGGTCATCGAGCAAAATATCACAAATCCCTCTTTCTAAGTGTTAACTCCATTAATTATTGGCAGAGATACTGGCAATAGATAGTGCACATCCAGAGATGTCCCTAAAGGTAATGAGACACTCTGAATATACATTCCTTGGGATCCTATAAATTTATGTCATCTTCCTCCCATCCCCCCCAATTCAAAGCAGTGTTCTAGGCCCAACCAATGGCCTTCCCTCCATCATAACATCAGTGATAGGGAATCAATTGGAAAAAATTCTTAAGGATAGAATTAATCTCCACTTGGGAAGGCAAGAACCAATCAAGGATAGCATGACCTTGTCAGGGGAGTTCATACCTGATAAATGTAATTTTTTTTTAGGAGATGACTAGGTGTGTAGATGAGGGTAGTGCTGTTGATGTAGTCTATGTGGACTTCAGCAAGACTTTTGACAAGGTCTCCCAAAAGCCCATGGGATGCAGGGCAATTTGGGAAATTGGATCCGAAATTGGTTTTGTGGCAGGAAGCAGAGGGTGATGGACAAAGGGTGTTTTTGTGACCGGCAACCTTATATCCAGTGGCATAACATGGGGTTCGAGTCCCTTGCTGTTTCTAGTGTAGACTAATGATGTAAACATGAATGTGGGGAGATATATGATATTGGTACAAAATTGGTGGTGTGATAAATAGTGAGGAGGAAAGCTTTAAACTGCAGGACAATATAGATGAGCTCATCAGGTTGGCTGAACAATGGCAAATGGAATTTAATCCAGAAAGTTTTGAGGTGATTCATTTTGGGCAGACTGACAAGGCAACAGAACGCACATCGAGTAGTAGGGCACTAGGAAGTACAGGGGATTAGAGAGACTTTGTTGTGCATGTCCATAGATCCTTGAAGGTAAATAAGATGATTAAGAAGGCATCTGGGATACTTGCTTTTCTTAATCACCATTGGGTACAAGAGGTGGGAGGTTATGATGGAGCCGTAAATGACATTAGTTAGGCTGGAATAGTGTGTACAGTTCTGGTTACCACACTGTAGGAAGGATTTAATTGCGCTAGACAAGGCGTAGAGCAGATTCACCAGGATGTTTCCTGGGCTAGAGCAATTCAGCTATGAAGAGAGATGAGGTAAGCTGGGACTTTTTCTTAGAGGAAGAAGGCTGAGAGGGGATCTGATTGAGGTGTACACTATTATGAAGGAGCTTGGATGGGATACATAAGGAGAAAGTTTTCCCCTTACCCAGGGGCTGAATGCCTTACGATCAACATGCTTTGGTTGCTATTGACCAAAACCTGGACTGGAGCAGCCGTATAAATACCGTGGCTAGAAAAACAGGGCAGAGGCTGGGAATTCTGCAGCGAGTTACTCACCTCCTTTCTCCCCTACGCCTGTACATCTTAAGGTACATTCAGAAGTATGACAGAACATTATCAACTTGTCTGGATGGGGATAGCTTCAACAACACCCAAAAAGCTCAACACTATCCAAGTCAAAGTAATTCATGCAATTCAAACATACCCCTATCTTCAGTGTTCACTCCCTTCACCACTAACACACAGCAGCAAAAGATATGGAGTCAGTTAGCTCAGTTGGCTGGTTTGTGAAACCAACAGCAGGGATTCAATTCCCTTACCAGCTGAGATTACCAAGAAGGTGCTGCCTTCTCAACTTCATATGAGGTGGAGTGACACTCAGGTTAAACTCACCACCAGCTGCCTCTCTCTAATGAGAGAGTAGCTCTATGGTCCTCTGGGACTAAAGTTTGCATGACAATAAGTTTCTTTCAATCTCCCATCTAGAAAAGTAACTCATGGGAATATCACCATCTACAAGTTGCCCTCCAAGTCACACTGTCCTAACTTGGAGCTAGATCATCGATCCTTCATTTCACCTGATGAACGAGCAATGGTTTATTTGTGATTTCAAATAAACCAGTGGGACCATAGCCTGGTGTCGTGTGACTTCTGACTTTATTCACCTTCATATCATCAATCCTTCACTCTTACTGGTTAAACCCACAAACTCCCTTCCTGACAACAGGGCTCTGTAAGAGCTGGCACACTCCCAGTAACCCTCACTGACACATACTTCTGACTCCCCTCAAAATGTTAACATATTCCTGGAGCTTTGTGTAAACAATATTACACTCCCAGGGACACCCTGTAAATAGTGGCAAACTCTTAGGGATTCTCTGTCAACACTAACATACCAGCAGAGATCCCCCATAAATACTGACACAATGCCACACATCTGGGTTGGCAACTGCAAAGTTCTACTAACAACTGCAATCTGGAATATACAAGGATTGGGAGAGCAATACCACAGACTAGTTAGCCAACAGCTTGACTTAATCATTCTCATGGAATCATACTTTTCTAAGGTTTTTTCTGAAGAAGGGACCTGACCCGAAACGTCAACTTTCCTGCTCCTCTGATGCTGCCTGGCCGGCTGTGTTCCTCCAGTTCCACACTGTGTTGCCGTGATCTAGTGACTGACAGAGCCAGTTCATGAAATCATCAATCATAACACCCAGTCTGAACTAAAATCAGCATGTCATCTTTACCTCCTGTCTGATCTATACTTTTCTAGAAGTTTCACATACAGTATTAAGATGAATATCACCTGAAGGTTATGCAGATTGAGAAAATGCAATGAAGCTGGACACAGTAATACACAAAAGAATGGTATTTTAGGCAACAGCTTGTGAACAGAGCAGAAAGGGAAATAGATTCGTAGTAGCAGAACTGGTTGACTTGCTCTCCCTCTCTCTCTCTGTTTCTCTCAGCCTCTCAAAAATTAGCACCCATTGATATAGCAGATTGGAGAGACATCCATGCACTGAGAACTCAAGAATATCAACAGATTGTGCCACTGCTGAGGATACAAGACTGGAATTCTTTAATGCAGAGGGCTGGAGAGGTTGAGTCGTTAAGTATATTCAAGGCTGAGACAGAATTTGAATCAGTAAGGGAATCAGGGGTGTATGGGGAAAAGGCGGGGAGGTGGAGTTGAGGATTGTCAGATCAGCCACCATTGAATTGAATGGCACAGGAGACTCAAAAGGCTGAATAGCTTACTTCTTTTCCTGTGTCTTATGGTCTCAAGTTATAATCTAATGCCTTAAGGACTGAAAGGATTTTTAAATGTAAGTATTCTTGATTTTTTTGTAATACTCTCCCTTTTTAAGGCATTATACTTCTGTATGTTGCATATGGTGTTTGATTATTTTTCTTGGGTGTAGTAATAAAATTCCTTTCTTCTCACCCAGAATTACTGTAATTGGCTGCTTAGTTTTGATTAGTAACACATTTGTATTAAAGTGTGATATAGCTACATACTAAGTGTAATTAAAAATCGTTGTCAATTTACTCCTCAGACAATTTATCATGGTATACTGCCTCTCAATTTCTAGCTGACTGGGATGCTATAATTTCCTATGTTCTGAAGATATCCTTCTGTCTTCTTTCTTCTCTTTGAATACAATACAATTGAGAACCAGGCTTTATTAATCCCTACTAACCATCATCCACAGAGATTAATTATTAGAACACCCAGTGCTCTAATTGGCTTATTAGTACATGAACAGAGCGTGAATAGTCTGATGTTAACTTTGGGTTGACTAAATAATATCTGCAAACATCTTAAAACCCAAAAGAACCACCAATGCTGTAAATCAGAAATAAAAGCAGAAATTGCTGGAAAACCTCAGTAGGCCTGGCAGCATCTGTGGAGAAAAATCAGAGTTAAATGTTTCAAGTCGAGTGATCCTTCCTCAGAACTGATAGCAGCTATGAAAATATTGGTATACAGGCAGAAATTAGGGTGGGAGCAGGGGATAAGGAGTAAATGATAGGTGGGGATAAGCCCAAAGAGAGAGAACAGTTCAACAGACAGAGGAATGGATAACAATCTGGCTGCAATAACTTGCTGCGACTTCTCCAACTTAGAATAACATTGATGTCAGATACAAGAGACTGTTTCCCAAAACTTCCCCTCCCAGGTGGTACTATCCCAATTTGTGATTACATTACTGTTTCAATTTTTCCTGGATAAAAATCCTGGAATTCCTTTCTAACAGTCCTGTGACTATTAATAACTTGCTGTCTCTCCATGGATGATGTCTGACCTGCTGTGATCTCCGGCATTTGTTTTCAGTACAGATTCCAGCATCTGCAGTAATTTCTTACGAGGTAAACTAATAATCTCTCTTTTAATATTCAAAAGCACTATCAGAGCTAAATTCACCCTCCTGATAATATTCTGGATGTTGCCACTGGCCAGAAACTTCTTTGTACCATTGCAACAAGAGCAAATATGAGGCTGAGAAATCTGTGGTGATTCCTCAAGCCTATCCACCAACTGCAAGGCAGAAGTCAGGAGTGTGATGGGTTTCTTCCCACCTTTGGATGAGTGCTGCCACTATAACAGTCAAGAAACATGATGCCATTCAAGACAAAGCAACCTGAGAGGTTGCTAGTCCATTCACTAATGTTAGCATTCGGCCCTTCTATCACAGATATGCAGCGGCTGTGGTGTGTGCCATTTACAAGGGGCACTGCAATAACTTGCTGCGACTTCTCCAACTTAGAATAACATTGACGTCAGATACAAGAGACCGTTTCCCAAAACTTCCCCTCCCAGGTGGTACTATCCCAATTTGTGATTACATTACTGTTTCAATTTTTCCTGGATAAAAATCCTGGAATTCCTTTCTAACAGTCCTGTGACTATTCCTACACCACGTTCAAAAGGTGACTCATTTCTGTCTTCTGAAGGACAATTGTAAATGGGCAACGTTGCTAGCAATGTTTATGTCCATGAGAAAGTAAGGAAACATCTTATGACAGCTTATCGTCCTGACGTGCCTGACGACTTGCTATAGCTGACAATCCCATTGTAGGATTGAGTTTCTAAAAATAATTTGACTTGATTAAATGAGTTGGAATTATTTTTCTGTTTAATTGAAGTTTTAAAACATTTTCTTTGAGGGAGAAAGCCATTTGGCCCAGGTCAAAATCAAGAATATAGTTTTATGGTTGCCTTTAATGAATTAAACTAATGTAAATTTTGAAAATGCTTTGAGACAAAATGATTTTACTCAAAGACACGGTTATGTTTTAAAATTGTTATTTTGTGATTTAAAACTGGTAATAGGCCAATGGTATGTACGTAAAACTTCGGCATTAGGTTTTGTAGATTTGAGCTTTTTAGATGTATTACTTGGGATATTTGAGGACGATATTAAATCCCTATGTGGTGAAAATTTTCTAATCAGCCTGTTCAGAGATGTTATTATACTTTTCTGGAGCAGATGGAATTTGAACCAATGGCTCCCAGCTCAGAGGTAGGACATTACCATTGTGCACAACAGCCCTCCCTGGGTGACACTGCATAGTCTAGACAGACACATAATTGGTCTCATTGGTGCCCTGTTATCTTGGTAAAGATCTATGGAAATGGTAAATGAAGAATGACAAGCTGTCAAAGGGATGATCTGACAAAGCGTGTGAAAAAAGTAATTAGGAGATAGTAGGAATTGATGCTACTAAAACGACCATCACATCTCAAGAAGCGAATTGAAGTTGTTGGCAGAAACAAAACAGAAATTGCTGGAAAAGCTCAGAAGGTCTGGCAGCATCTGTGGAGAGAAATTGGAGTTAATGTTTTGGGTCGGGGGCAGGGGGCATTGAGTAAACAATAGTTGGAGATAAGCCTAAAGAAACAGAAGAACCAAGGAGTGCATTCTGATCTGGCTAGGAGGGTGAATAGTTATTAACGGGGACTGTTAGTGGATGACAATTGGTTCTGTGTAACATGTAATCTGCTATTACACACAAGCCATTGTTAGCCATTAACAGTGTCCATTAATAGCTTGCTGTCTCTCCATGGATGATGTCTGACCTGCTGTGATCTCCGGCATTTGTTTTCAGTACAGATTCCAGCATCTGCAGTAATTTCTTACGAGGTAAACTAATAATCTCTCTTTTAATATTCAAAAGCACTATCAGAGCTAAATTCACCCTCCTGATAATATCCTGGATGTTGCCACTGGCCAGAAACTTCTTTGTACCATTGCAACAAGAGCAAATATGAGGCTGAGAAATCTGTGGTGATTCCTCAAGCCTATCCACCACCTGCAAGGCACAAGTCAGGAGTGTGATGGGTTTCTTCCCACCTTTGGATGAGTGCTAACGTTTCAAGTCTAGAAGACTCTTCCTCAAAGCTGAAGTGAAATGTGGAGGGGACAACATTTATGCTAGAGATTGGTGGAGGGTGGTGGACAAAAAATGTTTATAGTTCAGATTAAGTGATCGGCGTGTGAGAATGGGAGAACAATGGGGTGTCTAACTGCTAGATCTGAAAGGACAATAATTGGGATGGAGGAGAAGGGGAGGACATGACAACAAGCTAAAAGTAAAGGAAGAAATGGTTCACAATTTAAAGGTGTTAAACTCAATATTAAGTCCAGAAGGTTGTAAAGTTCCTAGTCTGAAGATGAGATGTTGTTCCTCCAGTTTGTGCTGTGATTCACTGGAACGCTGCAGCATGCTGAGGAGAGACATTTGGTCATATGAGCAGGACGCTGTAATAAAATGGACAGCTATGGGAAGGTCAGGGTCATGCTTGCGCACAGACCGGAGGTGTTCTGCAAAGCTGTCACCCAGTCTGCGTTCAGTTCCTCTAATGTAGAGTAGGCCGCATTGGGTGCACCATATACAATACACAAGGCTGGAGGAGGTACAGGTGAAATTTTGCTTCACCTGGAAAGACAGTTTAGGCCCTTGGATGGTGAGCAAGGAGGAGGTGAAGGAGCAGGTGTTGCAGCTTCTACAGTTATGTGGGAAGGTGCCATGGAAAGGGGGTGGGATGTTGGTGGTTGTGAAATGGACTAGAATAGCCCGGAGGGAACAATCCCTGCGAAATGCAGACAAGGGGAGTGAGCGGAAGATGTCGTTGATGGTGGCATTCTGCTGGAGTTGTCTGAAAAAGCAGAGAATGTGGAGGCTGGTGGGTTAAAAAGTAGGGGAACCCAATCACGCTGTTGCGAGTGATGGCTAGGGGCAAGGGCGGAAGCACGCGCAACAGGTTGGATGTGATTGAGGGCCCCGTCAATTACAGTGGATGGAAAACCAAGGTTATGAAAGAACGAAGCCATGTCAGTAGTGCTGTTTCGGAAGGTGGCACCATCCAAACAGATGTGACATAGATGAAGGAACTGGGAGAATGGGATGGAGTCATTGCAGGATGTGGGGTGTGACAAGCTGTCGTGAAGGTAGCTATAGGAGTCAGTGTCTTTGTAGCGGATGGCAGTGGACAGTTTATTCCCCAAAATGGAGATGGGGCGGGGGCGGGGGGGGGGGGGGAGGTGGTGGTCAAGTAAGGGAAGGGAAGTGTCAGACTGAACCATATGGAAGTTATAGAGGGGTGGAAATTGGAGGCTAAATTAATGAAGTTTTCAAGGTCCTGGCAGGGGCATGCAGCAGTACCAAAGCAGTCGTCAATGTAATGATAAAAAGAATTGTGGTAGAAGGCCAGTGTAAGACTGAAACAAGGATTGCTCCACATGCCCCATAAAGAGGCAGGCGTAATGCAGGTGCCCATGGCCACTCCTTTGACTTGGCAGCAGTGAGATGAATTAAAGGAGAAATTGTTCAGTGAGAGAACAAGTCCAGCCGGGGGAAGGAGAGTGGTGGTGGATGGAGATTGTTCTGGCATCTGGTCAAGGAAGAAGGTGAGAGCTCTGGGACCATCCTGGTAGGGGAGTGGAGGTTTAGAAGAATTGGACATCCCATGGTGAACCAGAGGCAGTTGAGGCCAGGGAACTGGAAATTGTCAACATGGTGGAGGGGATCAGAGGACTCGTGGATGTAGGGGGACAGGATCTGGACAAAGGGAGAACAGATGGAGTCAAGGTAGGAGGAAAATGAGCCCAGTGAGGCAGGAACAGGCTGATACAGTGGGTCTACTGGAGCAGTCTGGTTTGTGGATTTTGGGAAGGAGGTAGAAGTGAGATAGACGTGGGCTGCCTGGAGTTGGGGGACTATAAGGTTGGAGGCAGCGGAGAGAATCTCCAGAGGTAATGACAGCCCTGGCACCAATGGCTTGACGTTCGGACGTAGAGGGCGGTAGGAAGTGTTTGAGAGCTGGCTTTGAGCCTCTGCAAGGTAAAGATCAGTGCACCAGACTGCAATAGCATCACATTTGTTGGCCAGTTTGATACCAAAGTTAGGGTTGGACCTGAGAGCGAAGTGCAGCACTTTCAAAAGGGAACAGGTTAGGATGGGTGACAGGAGCAGAGAAATCAAGATGGCCAATGTCACATTGAAAATTGCCAATGAAGAGAGATCAAGGGCAGGGAAGGTTTCCAAGTGGAAGGTGAATACTGGAGACGGGTGAAGGAATCAGTGGGGGGGGGGGGTCCTGTCCAAAGGAGTAAGCATGGAGATGGAGGCGACGGTAATACAGTTCAACAGCATGACAAACCCAAAATTTATTAAGGTGAGGGCGTAAGAGTATGAAACTCAGTCCTTTGTCAAGAACAGTATGTACAACCTCAGAGCGTGGAAGGTCAGGAAGTATAGTAAATGCATGGCAAGGGCTGGGTTTGCGGGCTGCCTGGAGGGGGACAGGAAACAATGGTAACTGAAGGCTGAGTGTTAACGGGCAGTCCACAGGACAGACGTTGGAGTCAAGGAGTTGCTGGAGCTTGCTCGCCTTGATGCCCATAAGAAGTCATCTTTTATTGAGGTGACAGATGAAACAAAGAATGAAATAAAACTGGGGGCTGATGCAGCTTTGAGAGGGGGTGAGTCGATATTGCTGCAGAGTGAAGTAGAGTGTGCACAGTGCTGTGCACAGCACTGATTGTGGTTCCCAGGATCCAGCAGAAACAGCAGTCTGACAAACAATGTACATCCTGGAGATACTTGTAATCCTGGGTGAATTCAAAACACAACTTGAAACTTGAGTTGAAATCCCTTGGTGGTGGTGGTGGGGGGGGGGGGGCACGTTAAAGCCTGAGTCATTGGCAGTTGCTGGAGGAAGGAAACATGTCTGTGGAAGCAAGTTTTTGCAAATAGCTTGTCAAACACCAGCAGTGAAATCGACAACAACGAAGATATACACGGTCAGAGTCAACTGGAATTCCTATGGTAGGGAAGAGCAAAACTGCCTCAGGATAGGTATTACTCAAAGAGATGTGGCAGTTGATTAAACAATATGCATGAACAAATTACTGCAGATACTGGAATCTGTACTAAAAGCAAATGTAGGAGCCGCACATTCCTGTAGCTGGTCATTTTAACACAGTCTCCTGCCCTCATGGCCAAATATCCGTCCTCAGCATGCTGCTGCGTTCTAGTGAATCACAGTGCAAACTGGAGGAACATCTCATCTTCAGACTAGGAACTTGACAGCCTTCTGGGCTTAAATACCGAGTTCAATACCTTTAAATTGTGAACTTTTTCTTCTTGTTTATCATGTCCTCCCATCCCAGTTACTGTCCTTTCAAGTCTGACAGTTAGACACAGCATTGTTCTTCCAATCCAATCACTTAATCTGAACTATCAACATCTTTTCTCCACCAGCACCCCTACACTCACTACCCCCAATCAAAACTACAGCATAAATGCGGTCTCAAATACAAGTCTCTAGGTTCCTCTCCAGTTCTTGAAAAGTGGCAAAGGATGCTATCATTGACTGGACCTTCCCCATTATGGCCCGAGATGGGGCTCCAAGCAAGAATTAGAGTACCATGGAGAGGGGGAGCGGCAGCGGCAGCAGCAGCAACAACAGATTCCACAATCAATGCTAATAAAAACTATGAAAGCTACACTGGATTAGCTTGAAAATTTGTAGAGGAAAATTAGAAGATTACTGGAGTTCAAACTGTACTTGCAAAACTGCTTACAAGGTTGGCTCAGTTGGATGGATAGCTAGTTTTCAATGCAGAGTAATGCCAATAGCATGGGTTGAGTTCCTGTACCTGCTGAGCTTACCATGGACTCCTTCTCAACCCGTCCCCTTGCCTGAAGCATGGTGATCTTCAGTTTAAACTACTACCAGCTGTGTTTCTCTAAAAGTGCAGCCCAACATCTGCCAGGACAACAATAAAAACTTTACCTCTGACTTTTGCAAGAACAGTCTGGCACACATTAGTAAAACATTAAAAAACAAACATATCACTCTAGTATAGCCAACAGTACACAATCCTGCCTTCAAGTAAACGAGTAAAATAATTGCAAGTGATAGATTAGATACTTCGGAATGATATAAAAGGCACTAATTTGAGGAGTTTATCACAATAGTTAGTGCAACTTTAAAATCAACAAAAACCCAAGATTATAGTATTCCCTTTTTAGGAATTTTTTTTTGTTTAAAAGTTCTGGAATGATTTCAAGTAGTGTTTGCCCCCAGCTCTGGATCTTCCTTCACTGGATGTAAACTTTGTTTTCTTTTAATTAATCCATTCACAGAATGTGGGTGGTACAGGCGAGGCCAGCAATCACCACCCATCCTCAACTGCCCAAATGTCAGTCAAGAAGTAGACACACTGCAATCACAGGTAAGGATGCAGTTTCGTCCCCTGAAAGAGGATAATCAGCCGGGTTTTTTTGATAAAGACCATCATTAGACACTTCACTCCGTATTTTTATTGAATTCAAATTCCACTATCTTCCATGGTGGGATTCAAACCTGGGTACCTAGATCATTACATGGGTCTCTGGATTAACAATCTTGCTATAGTAGCAATAATGCTACTAAGCCGTCATCTTCCCTTCTTACTCCCTTGCTCCTCACTTGATGCCCTTAAATGCATTGTTATACCCCAGAGAAATCATTTCTTCATTTACTATGAACTTTACTGGTTTTTGATGGAACAGATAAACTCACTTCACAACTATCTTAACAAGTAACATCCAAGAACAGCTAGTTGCACAAGTCAACAGACAAATGGCTTTTAACCAGCCAATTCAAGTCATTTCACTTTAACCAGCAACATTTAGAAATTATTTTCATCATTACAGTTATTCACTATATGGCAACATAAAACTTTTGTATTTGAGTTAATGATTTCAAGGAAACCATGGATTGCTAGAGATTTGTTAAAAGGGTACCACAAGTTATGATGCAAAAGCATGTATGGTAATCGTGGCAAAGAATAAGAACAGGAACAAGACAAAAAGATTTTCAGAAGTTAAAAAAGGGACATTAAAAAAAAAAGTGTATTCTGGAGTCATGGTCTCAGAGAAATGGAGAAAAACATTCCAAATCATGGTTTAACAGCTTTAATTTCTATGACAATTGTCAAGGCATTGGTTTTCACTTAAAAGTACACCCTTTAAAACTAATAACTTAAAACTGCTACAACGTAGATTAATGAAATGGTCCACAATCCTTTCCTTCGGAAGTATTTACGATGCATTTTGATTAACCAGTCTTTTATTTTGGAGCTTAAATGGTAAACTGTGATCATCCACTCTAAAACTGGGCTGCCAACTGTGGAGGCTGAAGAAGTGGCAACCGACAAACGTCGAATTCATCTGCTTTTCTGAGCCTTTTGGGCAGACTTGGTTACTTTGCCAGCACCAGTAGCCTTTCTCTCAACAGCTTTGATGACGCCAACTGCCACAGTTTGTCTCATGTCACGAACCGCAAAACGACCTGGAACATTTTTTAAAAAGTCTGGGTTACATTCAAGTTTAGTTTGACAGTAGGTGAACAAGTATGCAATTTTACTTACCTAAAGGTGGGTACTCAGAGAAGCTCTCAACACACATGGGCTTCCCAGGTATCATTTCAACAATGGCAGCATCCCCAGACTTCAGAGATTTGGGGTTATCTTCTAGTTTCTTTCCAGAGCGACGGTCAATCTTCTCCTTTAACTCAGCAAACTTGCAAGCAATGTGAGCAGTATGGCAATCCAAGACAGGAGCATAACCAGCAGCAATCTGTCCTGGGTGGTTCAAAATGATTACCTGTATTAAAAGAAAACTGGTTTTCAATATGCAGTTTTAAAATTTAAAATTTTACTGCAAACATTTTTCAGAAGAGGAGAAACTTTAAACAGCATATTTAAAGCATCCTAAAGGCACATGAGAGAATTATCAGCAAAAATATGGCCATAGATAAATATACTATGCCAGGTGACCCACAATTTATTAAAGAAAGATTTTAGAAAGTACCTTAAGGAGGTAAGATACAGGAATAGAGGAGTAGTTTACTGAGGGAATTTCAGACTTCAAGAGCAAAGCATCTGAAAATGTGGATCCCACTGGAGGAGCAATTAAAACTGAGAAAATAATTGGATAAAAGTGTGACAAATTGCTAACGTGACATCCCTATTTAAAAAAGGGAGTAAGGCAAAAGACAAAGTTACAGAGCGATTAGCCTAACCCTCGGTTGTGGGTAAGATTTTGGAGTCCATTGTAAAGGATGAGATTTCTGAATATTTGAAAGCGTACGGCAAAATAGGGCAAAGTCAGCATGGTTTCATCAAGGGGAGGTCATGCCTGACAAATCTGCTAGAATTCTTTGAGGAACTAACGAGCAGGGTAGACCAAGGAGAACCAATGGATGTTATCTACCTGGACTTCAAGAAGGCCTTTGAAAGGGGTCACACAGCAGGCTGCTGAGTAAGATAAGGGCCCATGGTGTTAGAGGCCAGGTGCTAGCATGGACAGACGATTGGCTGTGTGGCAGAAAGCAGAGAGTGGGGATAAAAGGGTCTCTCTCAGGATGGCAGTCGGTGACAAGTGGTGTTCCACAAGGGTCAGTGTTGGGACCACAACTTTTCACTTTATACATTAAATGATCTAGAAGGAACTGTGTATCATCTGCAAACTTAGCTAGAATGCCCAAAGATAGGTGGAGGGACAGGTAGTATGGAGGTGGGGAGGCGCAGAAGGATTTGGACAGTGGGCAAAGAAGCGGCAGATGGAGTACAACATGGGAAAGTGTGAGGTCATGCACTTTGGTAAGAAGAACAAAAGAACGGATTATTTTCTAAGTGGGGAGAAAATGCATAAGCCTGAAGTGCAAAGACACTTGGGAGTGCTAGTCCAGGATTCTCTCAAGGTAAACTTGCAGGTTGAGTCAGTAGTCAGGGAGGCAAATGCAATGCTGGCATTTATTTTCAGGAGGACTTGAAAATAAAAGCAGGGATGTACTACTGAGGTTTTATAAGGCTCTGGTCAGGCCACATTTGGAGTACTGTGTGCAGTTTTGGGCCCCATATCTCAGGAAGGATGTAGTGGCCCTGGGCAGGTTCATGAGAATGGTCCCAGTAATGAAAAGCTTAACATATGAGGAACATTTGAGGACTCTGGGACTATACTAATTGGAGTTTAGAAGGAGGAGGAGGGGGGGGGACCTAATTGAAACTTCCAGAATACTGAATGGCCTGGACAGAGTGGATGTTGGGAAGATGCTTCCATTGGTAGGAAAGACTAGGACCTGGGGGCACAGCCTTAGAGTAAATGGGAAGACAAGGAGAAACTTCTTCAGCCAGAGAGTCGTGAATCTATGGAATTCACTGCCACAGAAGGCTGTGGACACCTGGTCATTGAGTACATTTAAGACTGAGATAGATAGGTTCTTGATTATCAGGGGATTAAAGGATTACGGGGAGAAAGCGGGAGAATGGGGTTGAGGAACTTATCAGCCATGATTGAATGGCAGAACAGGCCTGATGGGCCAAATGACCTAATTTCTGCTCCTATGTCTTATAAACAATTGCCTACGAAGCCATTTGAAAACAAAAAGTTGAGGGTTCTAAAATTCTGGTCTTTCTGACCTGCAGCCGATGCTGGTCAAAAAGCACAGAGCAATGGCTCAATCATGGATTCAAAACACGAATGGAGATTTAGATAAGCAAAACATTTGAGGATTGAAAATGGGAGGCTGGTCAGGAGCACATTATAAAGAGGCAAATCTAGAGATAAATAATGTATAGATCTGAGTTCCAGCAGCAAATATGCTGAAATGAGTCAGTTGAACAGTGCAACAGGTGGGAAGTGGGCAGCGTTGGTGATTATATAAATGTGGTTTTAAAATCATGATCATGAATGATTTGTTCAGTTCACGACTGGCTACCAAGAATGTAAACTGCCATCGGGGGAACAGACTGTGTTGAGGACTGAACTGGCTACACTACCCTCCCAATATTTAACTAGAGAAGGCATCTTCTCAGACATGCAGCTCGACAAGTTTAAAAAAGTCCATGGACAGTGGTGGTGAGAACCAAACTGTCACTGGCACACGTGGCTTCTGGTTGGCAGTCTCAAAAAAAAAGTTATCGCGAAAGGATAATGTTGAGATGTAGATGACAAGTTATAGGGGCCAAGGATAGAATGAATAACAGAATGGAGGGGAGAAGCCTTTGTGGCAGATTTTCTAGCTACAAACAGGATAGATAAGAATGGACAAAGGTAAGACAGCTTGATGACAGTAAACAGGATTTGGAAGGAGGGTGAAATAGTCAGCTTTATCACAAAGAATGCGGAGACTTTGACAAGGGTCATTTCAAGCTGTTACTGGACCAGAAACTTCATTGGAAGTTTTCAGACACTGAGATGGAGAAAGTAAGCACACAGATTTAGAAGCAACAAGTACATTCAAGAAACTCAGGGGCAAATAAAATGAGAGAGGTTAAAAGGAGAATTTAAATAGAGTGATGACCAATGTTCTATCAAGTGCTGTGCTCTCATATGGCTTAAAAATACGATGCAGTTAACAGACCACACACTAGCAACATTCCCTTGAAGATGTTTACGTACGCAGCAACTTTAAAAATGACTGCACAGAGCATTACTTCGATTGCACGGATCAAATACTGGTGACAATAGTAAATTTAGGAGGGGACTTAAAGTGCCTAAGGAGAAGGAGCTGTTAACAATATCAAGCAATGTAAAAGCTCTGAAAGGAAGTTAACTGTCAATTTGTTCAGACTGGGAGGGGATGAGGAGGAGCGGTCTGTAAGAGATATGATAGACTCAGGACATCAGGTGAGAGTTAGGGTAGTAGGGAACACATTTGTCTTATTGAACTGGAATCCATGAAGTTTTTTTTTTGTTATTGAAGGCAACGGCCATTTAAGAGCATGTTTTCCACTGAAGGATTATATTTTCATGCACAAACACTCATTGAATAGGTCAACAGTTTTAGTGATCAACAGGATAATTAACAATGCCTTAAGTGGTCCACTAATGACAATTAAAATCACTCACTTACCAAAGACTTACAATTCAGTGATTTTTTTTTGGTTTAAAAAAAAAACACAAAACAGAAGATGGAAATACGAGGAGGAACAATTCAGTCAAGACAGTAAACATTTAAAGGTTGAGATGTATAATCAGCAAATCATGCTCCAGGCCAAGTATTCGGGTAGTTTATAAGTACATGCATAAGACCCTGGGGGGGGGGAAGGGTTTATTTCCGAAGGACAAAGAAATGACATTGGAGGGGGTGATCAAGGGCATAGAGCAATATTGAAATGACAGACCTCCTTGTCTAATTTGTGTTATTAACAATGGAGTAACAAAGATCACATGTGTGGCCACGTGTGGCTAGAAGAGATTGTGGGAGGTGAGGGCTGCAGTAAACCAAAAGAAAAAAAAACACACCAAAAAGAGTCACAGTGCAGAGACAGAGGAGGAGTAGGAAAAAATCTCTAATGAGAAACTTGATGCAACACTTGTATGGATAATACAGAACAAGGTGGTTACACTGACTTTTTGAAGATAGAGGAAGAAGAGGCGAAGAGTGAAAAGCAAAAAAGAGTGAATTGAAGGGCGCAGGTGAAAAATGGCAAAAATACGCACCTCAAAAAGGATACCCGAAAATTAATGATGCACAAGCAACCTACAGAATGGACAGAACATAATCTGTGGGGAAGACCAAGCTAAAGTTAGGCCTAATGAAGTTGCTGCTGGTTGGATGGAATCAGCAACAAACTAACATTGGAAACAATAGCTTGGCAACCAATGTATATTCTGTAGTTAGAAACTAGAGGAGTATACCTCAGAACGTGTGCTTTTGAACATTTAAAACAGCTGGTGCCAGTGCCTACACTGCCTAGTGAAAATAAAAATCGAAACATCCATGCTAAGCTACCCATAGTATCAGGGCACGTGCAGGCTAGGTGGATTAGCCATGGGGAATGCAGAGTTACAGGAATGGGTGAGTCTGGGTGGGATGCTCTTCCAAGGGTCAGTGTGAATTGATGGGCCAAATGGCTTTCTTCCACACTGTAGGGATTTTATGATTCTAACAATACAGCCAAGGCTATGTCTGCTGATAGATAAATGATTCCCAGCATAGCTATAAGCAAACTACTGATAACAAGGTAACATTTTCCTAACCATTAAAACTGAGAACTGAGAAGACAGCAAAACAACAATACAAGTTACGTGATTCAAACAAATTTTAGATACCATCAGTCAGTCATCATCCCAACCTCTGTTGCTCCAACCTCAATTTGCATTTTGACACGGCAACAAGATGTGACTTCTATCTTCAACATCACCACCACCTGTACTAAACCATACATCATCCTGACTCGGTACTATATTACCACTCCTTCAATGTCACCAGGTCAAAAATTCTTTCTAAAACAGCACTGTGAGGTGTCCCTATACTAGATGGTTTGCAACAGTTCAAGAAGGTAGCTCACCACCACCCACCTTGATGGAACTAGAGATGGATAACAGATGTTGGCCTAGTCAATGACAGCAATATCCCATTTAAAAAAAAAAAGCAAGAATGAAAATTAAGGAAAAAAACTCAGTCAATAGAGGTTTCCATTCAATGCCAAAGAACAAAGAACAATCTTGTAATTAATATGGACTAATAGAAAACAATACCAAAGCACTGACTTGTGAAGTGAAGTTGGCAGCTTCCATTGGTGGGTCATTCTTGCTATCCCCAGCAACATTGCCACGGCGAACATCTTTTACAGACACATTCTTAACATTGAAGCCAACATTGTCACCAGGCATAGCTTCAGTCAGGGCTTCATGGTGCATTTCAACAGATTTTACTTCTGTTGTCACATTAACAGGTGCAAATGTAACTACCATTCCGGGTTTCAGAATACCAGTTTCAACACGACCCACTGGTACAGTACCAATACCTGCAAGTGAACATAACAAGTTCATACTTTAAGATTAGTATACCAGCTTGCCCAACCCAAAATGTACACTTTGACTTTGCTAAGTTCACCATTTAAAATTATGATTAAGAAACAAAGGCCATAGATTCAAATACCACATTATTACTGGAGTGGTTACAATATACAGTGATCATTCAGGTCACATTATTTCTAAAGTTAATACTTTTGTGGCCCCCTATTCTCATCATACTACAGTATAAGAATGGTATACATTGTATTTTTACTAAGCAGGAAACATGGATTTGTCATAATAACAGGTTTGTTCACTTTAAACTTCTTTGATATTCGAGAACTTTTATTAAAGCTATTTATTTCAAAATTTCACAGTTGGTAAATCACAGCAGTAAATTCGGAATGAATTTGCTTAGGCTCAATACTTAAAGTAGTAAAAGGACAGTACCCAAATTTTAAATTGGCATTCGTGCCTTTTGACAAATGATCTTTTGTGACATCCACTGATGGATTATTTTTGTACATGGAAAAATCCACCACTAAGTTTTAGTAGAAAAAAGAAGAACATATATTTTGCTTCAAAACAGCCACTTGACAACATTCAGATCTGAGTACTGTAATACTTGCCACCAATTTTGTAGACATCTTGCAGAGGAAGACGAAGGGGTTTTTCTGTTGGCCGTTGTGGTGGTAGTATAGAATCTAAAGCCTCCAACAAAGTAACTCCATTAGCATTACCTTCCTTACGGTTGATCTTCCAGCCTTTGAACCAAGTCATCTGTGTAAAAGAAACACCTTGAATATTTACTTACTACTGAACAGTAATATAGTCTATGAATAATGTTCCTTTATATTCAGCAGATTTCACAAACAAAAAAACAAAACAACTTTGGAATGGGCAATCAACTCTATTAGATTAACTCCAGCCTTCCTGTTAAATGCAGAAAACATTGACCCTGAGCCCTTATTCAAAATTAAGTAGGCTTAGGCATCATCAGCTGGCAACTGCAATACCACCCCAATTAAGCAGTAGGGCAAGAAGAGTTGATGCAGGAGTCCCAGCAAGAACGCAGGATGTCCATTAAAGACTCCCATTTAATCCCCAACCCCACCAGTAGTCAGGCACCATACACATCAGGAGTTGGGTGATCATTAACTTTACTTCAGAATTCCTGCTTCCAACTCACCCCCACTACCACTGGCTTGAATGCCATTATGATCTCGGCCTTCTATTAGGTAGATTACATTGCCACAACACCGCTGCTGGCAAAGACAATTTGCCAGCTTTTGCACAGTGACAGCAATGTGGAATCTACACCACAGTAGACACCGATCATGGGAAAGGCTACTATATCGCCCGGAAGGCACTCAATTCCCCCAGGAAGGTCCAGAATTCACAAGTGTCCCCCAGTGTCTCTGAACAGTGGGCAAGATTCCCATTAGTCCAACAAGATCATGGCCATTAGTAAAGGTAGCACCTTCAGTAACATTTAAGACTGCACAAGATTACTACAAATTAAACAAGTTTTTAAACAAAATAAAAAGTGTTTTAAGTTACTTACATTAGAACTAGCTTCCAGCATGTTGTCACCATGCCAGCCAGAGATTGGTACAAATGCCACAGTGTCTGGATTGTAACCGATTTTCTTGATATAAGTGCTGACTTCTTTAACAATCTCTTCATACCGTTTTTGGCTATATGGGGGTTCAGTTGAATCCATCTTATTCACTCCTACGATGAGCTGTTTCACACCCAAAGTGTAGGCCAGAAGAGCATGCTCCCGAGTCTGACCATTTTTAGATATGCCAGCTTCAAATTCACCAACTCCAGCCGCCACAATTAATACAGCACAGTCAGCCTTTAAAACAAATAGATATTATATAATTCACTTTACTGTCATTTTTCAAAACTGTTACCTTGGTAGTTCTTCTCTTGACATACCTGAGAAGTACCAGTAATCATGTTTTTAATGAAATCTCTGTGACCAGGAGCATCAATAATGGTAATATAATACTTGCTGGTTTCAAATTTCCAGAGAGAAATGTCAATCGTAATACCACGTTCACGTTCAGCCTTCAACTTGTCCAATACCCAGGCATACTTGAAGGATCCTTTGCCCATCTAGAAGAATAGATACAATGATTGCACATCAGAACTGCTGCAAGCCAAAATTATACAGAAACACAATTCCAGCATCCAGAGGTTTTGATAAATTAAAACACACAAAGACAAAATTATAAAAGCAAATCTTGGTCATGCAGATCAATGTTGTACACTAACCATTAGGAGATTTTTATATCAGCATTTGTAGTGACTATCAGTTGCTGTTTCTCAAAGATTCAAGACCACAAAGCTTAGCACATCTGCACTGTTGAAATTCTAAGTCAACCTTCCTGCCTGTTCCCATTCTGCAGAATGAAAAGGTATACCCAAGTTGGTTCTGTACTAACAGAACTAACTGTTGGAGATAATACTGGTTACATTTTTATTTGACTCTTACCAGGGAGAAAATAAGACCCTAGCATGAACTGTTGTTTATTATTATGATGGTCACAATTTCTTATAATAATCTCGGATCATAGATGGAAAAATGCTAGTATTCACAGGAATGAAACTGGGGGCTCCAATTTTCATGCAAAGGACACTGAACGTGAAGGCATCAGCCCAGATGCCATTAGGTAATGGGGGTTTATCCAGAATTGACAGACAATGAAGATAGTATTTTGTCACAGCTTTCAGAAGGATCATAGGAGTGCCACAGTTTTTGTTCACTTTTCCCTTGGGACGAAGGGCTAGCACAAACCAAGTTCAGCAGATGCACTGGTTTCCTAAGGAGTTGTATTTTTGGCAGGAGCAGCGTTTCTTGGGCAAAAAGTGTGAAGCAACTATTCATTTCCACTGTAGAGGCCAGTTTCACTCATTTCTTTCCTATTCAGTGCAGCAAATGCTTTTGAAAATGAAACAAAAATTGTTTATTTTATAATTCAACTGACAGATCGCAAACATTCATACAAAAAACACTGTAGATGCTGGGAATCAGAAACAAAAGCAGAACACTGGAAAAACTCAGCAGGTCTGGCAGCATTTGTGGAGACAAAGCAGAGTTAACATTTCAGATCCACTGACCTTTCTTCATAACTATATTCTGAAGAGGAGGAGAGTGACTGGGCCCGAAATGTTAACTGTTTTCTCTCCACAAATGTTGCCAGACCTGCTAACTTCTTTTTCCAGCAATTTCTCTTTTGATTGCCAGCATCTGTAGTTCTTTCCATTTTCACAAAGGGTTGAGGGTTGTGTGGTGTATAAGAACTTCCTAAAGGCATTGGACAGCATCACATAACCGTCTTGCCAGCAACGTTGAAGCCTGTGAACAAAAGGCCGACAGCATGGATACAAAGTTATCAGAGTGATAGAAAAACAACTGGTCACCATTGCTGTTTACTAACTGCAGGACAGTGAACAGCCACGTTCTCCAGGGATCAATGTTAAACCCATTGATGTTTATGGGTATTCTTGATTACCTTTGATGTACTGAGCACAATTTCAAAATTTACAGATGATAAACCCTGGAAGAACACCAAGGAGGATATTGACAACTCAAGGATACAGGGTAAGCCGTTTAAGACTGTGGAGAAATTTTTTTCACAGAGTGGTGAGCCTGTGAAATTCTCTGCTGCAGAAAGCTGTTAAAGGCCAAAACATTTAAATGTTTTGAGAAGTCAATAAATATAGTTCTTAGGACCAAGGGATCAAAGGGTATGGGCCAAGAGCAGAAACAGCTATCAAGGTGGACGATCAGCCATGATTATATAAAATGTCAGAGGCCCAAATGACTTATTCCTATTCTCGATGTAACGGTTCAAAAAGAGAGACTGGTTGGTGGGAAGTACAGACAAAGATGAAATTTAATGCAGCAGTGTGAAATAACAGATTTTGATGGGACGAATGAGTAAAAGCAACATAAAAATGAATTTAAAGTAGCATGCAGGAGCACAAGAAAACTGGAAACACATTTGTTGAAGCCGACAGAGCAGGTTGAGAAACTGGTCAGTAAGCAATACAGGATCTTGGGCTTTAATTGAGACAATTTTAAGAAAAAGCAAGAATGTTAACCACCTTCATACAGCACTGAACCAGAAGAAACTGTAGATGCTGGAAACCTGAAACATCTATGGAGAGAAAACAATGTTTCAGGTACAGTGACCCTTCTTCAGCACTTCAGTGGGCATTACACTTCAAAAAAATGAGGATTAGAGAGAATATACAGAAAAACAGTTACAAAAATGGCTCTGGGAATGAGATTTCAGTTAGAGGTAAAAAGGTATTAGCCAAGCTTCTCTCAAGAAAGCCAAGATGACAAGACAAATTGAATGGTCTCCTTCTACACTAACACTTGTTTTTGTTTGCAGTTTATACTAATGTTGTGTACCTGACTTAAACAGAAATTCTACAAAGATCTTAATTTCAAATATATTTCAAGCAGTATACCTATGAACTCTATATCAATCACAGGCTAACAAAGTAATAAGACAACCCTGCAATTACAGCCTTCACAAAAATAATTCAAATTGTTGGGTTTTTTTTTGACCAGCTGTCAATTGGTTATTTTAGAAGTTTCTATACACCCAACGCATTTCCTCTGACAGCATACCACAACTGTTAGACCTGACCCAAGATCAGACGTGTCAGGGACTAGTTTCAAGGCTCTGTGCATGTAATTAACTTAGGTACACATAAGCAACTTTTTTGGCAAAATAATGCTTGAAGGTTCTGTTCTGTCCAAATAGGGTAGCTTTTATTTTCATATTTGCTTACAATAGTTTTCTTTTAAAAAAAATGAAAAAATCTGAAAGGGCACAGACTGCATCAGTCAACCACCCACCCAACATAGCTACCTAGAATCCAAATCCTTGAAGCATAACCTACTCCAGGTTTTCTATTCAGATGCTTCTCTGGAAAAAGAAACTGCAAACAAGACAACCACAGTAACATGCTTATGTAGGGATCCTGGTAAGTGAATGCTCCAATCATGCAAGACCTATAAGCAATTTAACCCTTTGAGCACTCTAGCTCTTTCCAGGCCAGAACAACCTGGGACATACATTTCATTGTAGTTTCAATTTTACTAGCAAAGGGAATTTAATTTGGATCATACTCAAATCAAACGCTATCTACTAACGGCTACTGGATTAGAACTTGTGTACTCAAAGGATTATTTTCTTTCCACCCAAAAGCCAGAAGAACTTTGTACCACATATGGTACATTAGTAGCTTTCAGTCTAATAAAGCTTAACAAAAACAAAAACAAAAACAAATGGAGAAAAAAATAGGAGATAGGCAAGTGCAAATCCTGCTGAAGCTACAGATGCAACACCTTGGATTCTCTTCAGAATTTAGCCTACCATTGACTTTGGTAGTTTCATTCTCATTTTTCAAGAGCTTGGATCCACAAAAACAGAATAGTAACTTCGTGTCTAGTTGCAGTGATGAATACAACTGAAGTGGGAGGGTTAAAAAGAGACAGTTTCATTATAATGCAAGTTTGTTCAGTATTCTACATGGTATTTACAATACTGTCATACTCATCACACCTTTAATTATAGAATCGTACAAGGTAACTTTGCAACAATACATCAACAGCCATAAAGTTGACCTTCTTGCTTTCTCACCTCAGCAGCTTCCTTCTCAAACTTCTCAATGGTTCTCTTGTCAATGCCACCACATTTGTAGATCAAATGGCCAGTGGTGGTGGACTTGCCAGAATCCACATGGCCAATGACAACAATGTTGATGTGGATCTTTTCCTTAACCATTGCTTTTGCCAGTGGGTTGTTGTCTCAGCCCTAAGGAACTAGGGATGGGAGTTAAATTGGTCGATAGACAGAAAAAAAAGTTACGAAGCCAAAAAACGCAATACAGACGCCCTCTCCCCATCCCAAGTCTCCGAATTACAGGAGTCAGTGGGTTTACTCTAAAGACAGTGACCATCTCCTCCTGTATGAGAAGTGGGGGGGGAGAGCGCCTCTCTCGCCCTTCAGCCGCTTTCCCTCCTTTTTTTTGTTAAGCACATCTGTCATTTCTCCGAATTGTTACAGTGATAAAGATACCTGCCGACTTTCCCACTCTAACGCCCCCATCCCAGTTGATGTTGCTCTCCTCCATTTTGACTGACAATAACCGCACGGACACACCGGCCATTTTCTCATTAACGGGCACCGAGCCGCCCCCACCCCCAACAGCCCGCTCCTCCGGGCACGGTCAGGGACAAGCTTCACCCGTAACCTTCGCCGAACATCACCAACGTTTACGGGAAAACGGCAGAAGAAAAAAATCTTCAAAAAAAAAAAGAGATAAAATAAAAAGCTCCCCCCTCCTATTTTATACTAACGATGCCACAGAAAAGCGAACGCCAATGGTGGGGGGATAAACAGAGAGAAAAGGCTGCTCCGGTAATAGAAGATTAAAATGTTTGGGGTTGGAGAGGGTTCCCCACCCTCCCCTCTCAATTCACCCCGGAATTAGCCACATCGAACCGAAACCCGTTTAGCGGCGGCCGCCGCCTTCTAACGGGGACGCGGCCAACGGAGCTGGCCCGCAGCTTCGGTTCCCTCCAGCCCGGTCACACCATCTCCTCCAACAGCAGCCCTCCCACCACCCATGCAGTTTCTTTCACCGCTTCACCCTCTTACCCTCTCAATGGAGGTGGAGGTAGTGATAGTGGTAGTGGTGATTATCGCCCGCCCTCCCGCACTGGGTCAATGCGTTGAGCGAAAGGTCCACCCGACACCCACCTACTCCACACGCGCTCGGCGAACAGGCGGAATGCGGCTGCGTCACGGCTATTAATAGGCGCCAGCGGATGGGTGTTGGGGGTCCGCCGATTGACTTCAATTGTGACCCCCCCCCCAAACACACACAATCTGCCCCCCACCTTCCTTTGCCCTCAAGACTGGAGCTCGAGCTCGCCCGCTGCCTAAACAGATTCGACGGCGGCGCTTGGGTCAGACCGAGAGAATATCATCGCCCCCACACAGCGCACGAGGCCATTCAGCCCGATGTGTCTGTGCTGCCTCAACAGGGAGCCACTGTCCCTCACCCACCCAATGACCCGATGCCCCCCGCTAACCTGCGCTGTGTGGAGGCGATGGTATTCTCTCGGTGTGACCCAAGCACCGCCGTCGAATCCGTTTAGGCAATGACCCGATGCCCCCCGCTAACCTTCCAGCGGCTCTGAAAACTTTTCCTCCTCAGGTAATTCTCCTTCGAAAGCCTCCACCGCAGCCCCCAAAGAAAAACGCACCTTTTGCCAATTGCTTAAAAGGGCGGTTTCTCCCAGTGTGCTGACATCTCATGTTATCTCACGTAAAATATAACCTGTTTGATTAGGTGTGAGGGTTTGTCCCCATTGGCCTCTCACTGTAAGCTTTGCCACACTAACAAATGTACCAAATTTGTTGACCATGCATCGACTGAGAGAAAGCAGTGTGGCAGGTTGAGGTGAGGGAATAGGGGTGAAGTGCCATGCGTGTTAGTGCATATGTAGACCCCCTCCTTCCAAATTTTGAAGGGATATTTCAAGGGTTAACTTATACACCAAGTTTAAAAGTGAACCACACGTGTTTGTGGGTGACAGTGACCGTTTTGAAACACCAGCAACCAACACCAACAACAGTGCTACTCCCCTGCATCTTCACCAAATAGCCCAGATTGCCAGCTTGATCCCTTTCGTCTGTTCAGGAGATATTAGTGAGAGAAGATCTTAGATTGGAAGATCAATATCTAGAATCAGTTTAGATGGAGCTAAGAAACAGTGATGGGCAGCAAAAAGTGGTGGAAGTTGTTTATAGGCCACCAAGCAGTAGTGCTAATAAAACTGGAGATGCATGTAACAAGAATGAGAGTGTAATCACAGAAGACTTCGGTCTACATATAGACTTGATAAAACTAATTGGCACCATTGCTGTGGAGAGGGAATTCCTGAAAATGGTCTTCTTGAGGAACCAAGTAAAGAATAGATTACCTTAGATCTAGTTTTGTGCAATGAGAAAAGACTGATTAATAATCTTGTAAAGGAGCATTCAGGGATGAATTACTATAGTATTTGGGAATTTTTGGGAAGTTTGAAAATAATGTGGTTCAATTATAAGAAGAGGCAGGTTATGATAGAACTATATAGGTCATTGTACTCTAGTTGTGGCCTAATCAATGTGCATTTCTGGATGAGGGACAAGTTGGCTATGGTAAATTGAGAAAGTACATTACATAAGAACTAGGAGCAGGAGTAGGCCATCTGGCCCCTGGAGCCTGCCCCGCCATTCAATAAGATCATGTGATCTTTTTGAAACTCAGCCCCACTTACCCTCCCGCTCACCAAAACCCTTAATTCCTTTACTGTTCAGAAATTTATCTAGCCTTGCCTTGATAACATTCAGTGAGGTAGCTTCAACCGCTTCACTGGGCAGGGAATTCCACAGATTCACCAGCCTTTGGGTGAAGAAGTGCCTCCTAACCTCAGTCCTACAGCTGCTTCCCTTTATTTTGAGGCGATGTCCTCTAGTCCTAGTTTCACCTGCTAGCAGAAACAACCTCTTTGCCTCCAGTTTATCTTTTCCCTTCATAGTCTTATATGTCTCTATAGGATCTCCCCTCATTCTTCTGAATTCCAATGAGTATAATCCTAGCCTATTCAGTCTCTCCTCATAATCCAACCCTCTCAACTCTGGAATCAACCGAGTGAATTTCCTCTGCACCCCCTCCAGTGCTAGTATAATCCCTTCTCAAGTAAGGAGACCAAAACTGCATACAGTACTCCAGGCATGGCCTCACCAGGACCCTATACAGCTGCAGCATAGCCTCCCTGTTTTTAAACTCCATCCCCCTAGCAATGGCAGACAAATTAAAGACAGGCACTAAAGGTTATGACCGAAGACAAACACTGGCTAACCTTTAAAGAATTAATAAATTATTTATAGAAAATATATATTCCTTTGAGGCATAAAAACCTAACCACAAAAATGATTCAACCATGGCTAACAAGAGAAAGATTCTAGGAGATCTCAAAAAGAGACTTAGTTGCCAAAAAAATAGAAAGCATAAGGATTGGGAATATTTTAGAACTTAGCAAAGCAAGGCCAAGAAACCGATGATGGGAAAATATAATACAAAGGTAAAAGAGCAAAAAAACATAAAAACAGATTGTAAAACCTTCTGTATATGTATCCAAAGAGGAAAAGACTAATAAAGACAAATGTGGGCCAATTACAGGCAGAGTCAGTACAGTTTATAATAAAGAATAAGGAAATGACAGAAAATTTACAAACAGTTTGAATCTTGTCTTCACAGAGGAAAATATAAACAGTCACCTGGAAATGAGAGAACCTGAATTAGTGAAAATGGGAAACTAAAATAAATTAGCATTACTAAAAATATAGCATCTGAACGTGATGATCTCCATCTCAAAGTTGAAAAGAATGCTGTAAAAGTAATGATCCTTAAATGATCATATTTCAAGTTTTTTTAAGACTCAAACAGTCTGTACAGATTAGAAAGTAGGAAATATAACTCCACTATTTAAGAAAGAAGATAACAAGGAACTGTAGCTTTGTTATTCTGACATCAGTCATCAGGAAATACAATCATGAATTATAAAGGATGTGCTAACTGCACATTGGAAAATAATAGTAAGTTTAGGCAATGGCAAAAGGGATTTATGTAAGGAAAATTATGTTTGACAACGTGAATGGAACTAGCAGAATAGCTAAAGGGGAACTAGTAGATGTGGTGTATTTGGATTTTCATAAAGTATTCAACAAGGTCCAGTTCTATAGTAGGCCAAATAACTAGGAACAGGGTTTTAAATTAAATGAGGAGGGCAAAGGATCAAATTTGATTTACTGCATCATTTTCCATATTAACACCATTGTCTCTTCCTTCCCAAAGACCGTGGGAAAGAAGAGAGAATGGTGTTAATATGGAAAACGATAAACAGACCACAATGGAAAGGAACAGAGAGTACAAATCCATGAGTAAATCCACTGATTGTTCAAAAGATTACAAAAATAATAACTAAAGGCTCAGTATCTGAATGCACATAGCAAAAGAAAACGGAGCACAAGTATAACTAGGCAAGTGAAATACAATAGCCATTACAGAGAGATGACTGTGGACTGAGGTAGGTTGGGACCTGAATATTGAAGATTACATGACATTTAGGAAGGATAGAAAGCAAGGAAAAGGTGGCAGTGTAGCTGTGTTAATTAGTGACGGTATTAGCACAACAAAGAGGGATGTCCTGAGTTTTCAGAATAGCACATGTAGAAGTAATTTGGATGGACATATTAAATGATCAAGTCAAGTCATTGAGTCATACAACACAGAAACAGACCCTTCAATCTGTGGGAGTTTGAAACTAGTGGGCATATTTTTAAGATGAGCGGAGAAAGACTTAAAGGGGACCCGAGGGGCAACTTTTTCACAGAGGATGGTTTTTATGTGGAACAAATTACCAGAGGAAGTGGTGAATGCAGGTACAGTTACAATATTTAAAAGACATTTGGAAAGGTACATGAATAGGAAAGGTTTAGAGGGATATGGGCCACATGCAGGCAAGTGGGACTAGTTTAGTTTGGGAAACTTACTCAGCATGGACAAGATGATGGGAATGACGTACAGGTCCCCTAATAGTAACCACAAAATAGGATGGAGTATATACAGGAGAAATAATGAGAATGTATCAGAAAAGTACAGCAATAATGTGGGGTATTTTAATCTGCAAATGGACTGGAAATATTGGATAGGCAAAAGCAACTTAGATGAGAAGTTTGTGGACTGTTTCTCAGCTAATTTCTTAAGATAGTACAATGAGGAGCCAACCAGATGTCAGGCTATTCTAGACCTGGTATTGTACAATGAGATAGGATAAATGAATGACCTAGTAATGAAGGCACACTTAGTGAGCAAAAACCATAGTACAATTGAATTTTACTTTCAGCTTGAGAAAATGAAGTATAACTTCAAGTCCAGTGTTTTAAACTGAAATAAAGGCAATTATGATGGCATGAAAACAGAATTTTGGTAAAGAATTCCAGAGAATTACAAACTGAGAAGAGAACTTCCTCTTCATCTCAGTCGTAAATTGATAACCCTTCATTCCGACACTATGCCCTTTGGTCCCAAACCCTCCCATGAAGGGAAACATCCTCAATACTTACCCAGTTAAACCACTTCAGAATCCTACATGGTTCAATGAGACAATCCCTCATTCTTCTAAAATTCAGTGAATGGAGTCCCCACCTGTTTAGCCTTTGCTCAGAAGACAATCCCTCCATATTGGAGCTCATCCTAGTGAACCTTCTCTGAAATGCCTCCAATGAAATGACGTCTTTGCTTAAATAAGGGGACAAGAACTGTTGACATCACTCCAGATGTGGTCTTGTCAGCATCTTGTACTGTTGCAGTAAGACTTCCCTACTCTGCTACTCCAGCCTCTTGAAATAAAAGGACAACATTCCATGAGCCTTCCTGATTACCTGTCTGCTAGCTTTCTGTGTCACATGCACTAATAAGTACCCCACGTCCTTCGGTGTTTCAGCTTTCTGCAGTTTTTTTCATTCAAATAATATTCTGTTCTTTTATTTCCTTTTGTTGGAGAATTTAGAACAAGAGTCACTGTTTCAAAACAAGGGATCACCCATTTAAGATGGAGATGGGGAGAATTTTTGTTTTTACAAAGAGTTGAGAGACTTTGGAACTTTGTTCATCAAAAGGTAGTGGAAACAGAGCCTTTGAATTATTTTAAGGCAGAGGTAGACAGATTCTTGAAATACAAAAGGGTGAAAGATTATGAGGGAATGTAGAGTAATCACATTAGTGATCCCATTACCAAATGGCAGACCATGCTTAAGGGGCTGTGGCTTACTTTTGCTTCTAATTCATATGTTTGAATGGGTCTCTCAAGAGCTTAGTGACCAAAATCAGGGGAAATGGGATCAGGGCTAATATGCTGGCACGGATTGAAAACTGTTTCACAGACCGAATCAAAAGAGTAGGAAAGTATGCGTCATTCTCAGGTCAGTGCACTGTGACTAGTGGGTACTGCAAAGATCATTGCTTTGACCTCAGCTATTCACAGATTGCAGCAATTCTTTGGTTGTGGGGATCAATTGTAATATCTCCAAGTTTGCTAGTGATGTAAAACTAGATGAGAATGTGAACAGTGCAGGGGATGCAAAGAGGCTTTAATGGAATGTAGACACTAATTGATTGGGCAAGAACATGGAAGATGGAAAGATACAAAGTTATCCACTTTGAAATGATAAACAGTAATGGAGATTAATTTTTAAATAGTGTGAAATTGGTAAGTGTTGATGTCCAGAGACACTTGGGCATCCTTGTTCGTAAGCCACTAAAATTCAATTTGCAGGTGCAGCAAGAAATTAGGAATGCAAATTATCTGTTGATTTTTATTGCAAGAGGATTTGAGTACAAGAGTAAAAATGTCCTGCTGCAATGGAGTAGAGTCTTGGGTGATACTGCACCTGGCACAGTGAGTACAGTATAGGGGTCCTTAATTGAGGAAGGTTACTTTTGCCATAGAATGCAAAGGTTGACCAGACCAATTTCAGATGGTGGGATTCACCTGAAAGGAGAGATTAAGATTGCCTGTAATCTCTAGCATTTATAGTAATGAGGTGATCTCATTCATTTAAAATTCTTATATGGCTCAAAAGGTTAGATGTAGGAAAGGTATTTCCCCTGAATAAGGAGTCTCGAATAAGGAGTAGGCTGTTTAAAACTGAGATGAGGAGGTTTTTTCCCCCACTTAAAGAGAAGCAAATCTCTGGAATTCTTCTCCACCTCCCCCGCCCGCCCGCCATAGCTATGGAGGCAATTCATTTAGTATGTTTGGGATAGCAGTGATATATTTCTATATATAAAAGATATCAAGGGATCTGGGGACAGTGGTATTGAGGAAATTAGCCATGATTTATTTAGATGGCAGAGCAGGCAAGTGACCTATTCCTACTCCTGCTCCTATATTGCCAAGGACCAGTGGGTAAAACTTTCCCTTGTGGGGTGAAAAATTGAGGCTGATGACCAAAGTGTAGAATATTGTACCTAGAAAATTGTTTGGGGGGTGGTGAAAGTGCGTTTACAATACACTGAATACATGCAAGAAAGTCTGATTTTGGGGGCTGGAGGGTTGGTCTAGCTACGTTACCTTCATTGGCTCCGTTTCAAAATAGTGAGAACGTCAAAACCAGGCAGCAATTATCAAGGTTACTTTTAAAAAATGATCTTACAAACACATACTTGATAATATTTAGTTATGAAGCAAGTTAGTGGCATTGTTGTGCGCAATAGATTTTTTTATAAACAAATATTTATACAATTATTTTGCTTATTACATACTGTGCTCATAAAACAGAAAAACATGCCAACTTCTGTGTTAGCTAAGAAACAGGTACAACAGTAACTTTTGTGTTGAGACATTAAGGTGCTTATGCAGGAAGAATATCAGCCTACTTAGGCTCTCAAGGCTGTCTCACAATTCAATGGGATCAGAGCTGATCTGGGACTTCATGTCATATAGCCACCTTTTGATAACAAAAATTCAGTCGGAGTTTTAAAATCAACTATTGATCCATCTTAAACACTGTCAAGGAAGAAAGTTCCAGATTTTTACCACCCCATGTATGAAGTATGTTTCCCAACTACACTCTGAAATTTCTGGATCTGCACTTCCAAACCATTGAAATTAGTTTTCTCACTCAAATGTATCTGTTCCCCTTAACATATTGAAAATTTTAATCAAACTAACATTTTAACTTTCTGAATTCCAGGGAATAAAGTCCTACTTTAATTTATCTTCTTAGCCCTTAGAGTCTGGCTATCATTGCAATAAGTCTTTGCTGCATTCCCAGGACCAATATATGGGTAAGTTATCTCAGTTGACTAGATTCTAGAGTGTGGTGTAAAATAAAGCCAACAGCATGAATTCAATCCTCCTTCTGCTGTAGTAGTTCATAAATACCTTCCACCTCATCATACCCGAAGATGGGACCTCTAAGAAACACATAATAAGATTAAACAGTGACAGCATGGCTTCATAAAGAGGAAATCATGTCTTTGAGGAGATAATAAGTAGAGAAAATAAATGAGCAGCATATATTTAGGTATACAAGAAGTAATATATTTAGATTTTAAGAAGAGTTTTGATAAGTTAACATATTAGGCTACTTAGTCAGATTATCTCCATATTGTTGGAGGTACAGCAAACATTTTATTAACTGGCCACCTGTGGAACCAGGAGTGTGCCTGTTGATCAAATATTCTGGTTGAACATCACTATTATACTTAAATAATAATGCAACTTTGCCTTACATGAAACTTACCAGCAAGAGAGCCTTCTCACTAGCACCCTTAACTGCTGACTCAGACATCACAAAAACACAGTAAAAGTCCAGTATTTCAGGTGTATGATTTTTGCCAGTTTATCATGAGTACTGGTTCATAAGGTTACAAGACAAAAATAACTGCAGCTGCAGGAATCCAAGGTAGACAAACAGGAGACTGGAAGAACATAGCAGGCCAGGCTAACCTCCCAGTCACTGCCCATTTCAGCTCCCCCTCCAACATGTCCGTCCTTGGCCTCCTCCAGTGTCACAGTGAGTTGGGACGCAAATTTGAAAAACAATACCTTATCTTCCACCTGGGCACCCTACAGCAAGGAGGGCCCAACATCGAGTTCTCTGATCTCCCATCTCCCCTTCAAGCCTGACCTCCTCTCTTCCATTCCTATTTAACCTTCTGACCCTCCCTTCCAATCACCAACCAGATTCATCCCTCCCATCAACCAATCAGGTCATACCTACCACCAGTGTCCACCTATCACCACATTGTGCCTCCACCCCTTCCCTGCTCTCTTTATCTGCAGCTCCCCCTACCCCCACATCCAGCCCTGAAGAAGGGTAATACCTGAAATGTTGACTGCTCCTTTATCCTCAGAAGATAATCTAATTCTCTTTTAAAATCCACAATTAAATCACCCACTACAGAACCCTCAGGCAGCAATATCCAGATCCTGACCACTTGGTATGCCAAAAAAAAATTTCCTCATGTTATCTCTTCATTTACTAGTCATCGCAAAAGGGAGTTCTTAAATGTGCCTAAAAAGTGAAACAATATTCCATTTAAAATCCAACCAGCATTTTATAAATGTCACTATAAATACCTGGCATATATCTCACTGTACAAAGCCCAGGATCTATATGCCCCATGTAAGAGACCACACATTTCAGTTTTTTGGGACTGTAAACTGAAGTGGAAGTTGGACTGCAATGGCTGGAATATCAGGAAAGTTTTGCAACTTGAAAATCAGGTGTTGCATATTGTTGAGCTATGTAAGAAAATGTTGCTTTTTGGAAGCAAAACAAGAGAGAAAAGTCAAGGCTGAATGGCACCAAGAATCTTTTGAGTTGAGGAAATTCTGCCAGGCCACAGCCCTCTGATTGGTTGAGCTACAGCATATTAAAAGTTGTAAATGCCAAGAGCAAGTAGAGAATGAGAAACATCCAGAGCCTGCAGACAAAGAGCATCTCTTTGCCTCTCATACTGCGTGGGGGCAGAAAAAGAAAATCCATGAAAGCTTAAAAGAAAGAATTTATCTAAGACCTCTGGTCACCCAATCAACCATCGAATCAAAGGACAACCATAACTGTACAAAGTGTTTCATAATTGCAATAATAGTATCGATGTTACATATGTCTTTTACATAATTATGATTGTGTGGGGGGGGGGGAGGGGTTTTGAAGGAGTATTGTTTAAGTTACATTAATTAGAAATCCTTTTCTTTTCATTGTTGTTAAAGTTAAGTATGCTACAGTAAACAGTTACTTCCACTGTTTCTGAAGTAATCAGGTGTGAATCGCTTTTGTCCCAAGTAGCAGTTGGTAAAGCAACAGTCATTTTGGTAGTCTTATTAGAAGACTTTTGGAAAAATGGGGCATACTTATTGACACTGTTTTCCTAGTCAAGTTGTTGCACTTAGCAAGAATGTTTTTCATCCACACTACTGCTTTCAATGATTTGTGCAAGCATTCCCTCAGACGTTTCGTTCTTCGACCCATTTTACAATTGTGTCCTTTTTTTTAACAGATTCTTCCTACCAAATGCATCACTTAACACTTCTTTCCAAAGAATTTCTTCTTGCACGTGAATACCTATTCCTTCAGCCTATGTCATCTTAAATCTATCACAATCGTCCTCTCAACGTGGCCAAGTTGTGTGTCACTCGCACATTTTGAAATTATGCCGTATTCTGCTACTGAAAATGAACTAACTTGGCATCAAATAAGGATTTGGCCCGTAAAACGTTTAGCCTCTGGCTCTGTACCACACTAGATTTCACATTTGCCACATAACATTAGTTATTACTTCAAATCTGGCTGGACCATGCACAATATGCCCAGAAAGAATGTCTAAATATATCAAAAACTGATTAAAAGAAAGGTTAATAGGGGTATCCAAAATGAAATCTGCATGCAACAAAATTAGGTGTAGCTTTCTTTATTCAATGGGCTCAGATGTTTCTGATGCGAGCAAGCTAAAAATTTGAAGAAATACTCCTGTTGGATTATTAAACCTTCATTTAATGTTTATAAGGCATATTATTTCTAATATTAAAAATAAAGCCACAGATAACAATGAATGATTCTCTGAACATGGAATAAATCAGCTGTCATGAACAATGCCCTAAACCCAACAAGCATACCCAGCCAAAGTAACTCAGCATGCTTTCCAATGAGGAGATGGGCTATCCAGCCTATTTTTGATTCCTGATCTGTGCTACATTAACTATTCATAGAAGATGGCATAATGGATTAGGAAAGGAAAAAATTGGCAAGATACCTTCCTGTTCACAAACTAACATCTTGGGCTGTAAATGTGCTGTGAACAGGATTAAACTCGGTGGTAATGTGCTTCATATCTGTTTTCACTGTTGAGGATCATGAATTGGAGCCTTCTAGAGTAAAATAAAATTGGAGATATAGAACTAAATGCTGGCAGAAGTAATAAGAAATTGATTGTTACTTTTGGCACATCTGAAAGATGGTAGCTCTTATACAATCTCAAGGCACAACTTTGATTTACAATTAATACTAAACCTAAGCAGTTTGATCAAAGATTCAGTAAGTTTTATCAATACTTTCAAAGAGACAATAACTTAATATATTTACCACTGGTGTCATTCCTTTTGATTAGAAAAGACAAGAAATAATCCAGAATGTATAAAAATGTTTGCTTCTTCCAAATTGCACACTTACAAAGCAGCTTGCTTCTTGGGTTTACTCTCTGGTAATTAGAGTTAGGTCCACATCAGGGACATGAATCCTTGACATTTTAGTTATAAGATTCCCATTTCAATAATAGTACACTTGGGTATTACTGAAAAAAAAACACATTTTATCAAAGGTTTCCTTCCTGCAGTTGTCAGGGTGTTTCACAAGAATACCAATTCAAGGAAACACCGTATTTAATACTCCATAAGAGAAGTGGGTTAATTAGTTGCAAGTGGGCTCTGATTGGTAGAGCCATGGAAAATGTACCCATTAATGGTGATTGACAGTTAACTGCTAGGTTTGGTTCAAATTTTGACTGGGAGGTTGATTCTGATTTGTCAGGAAATTGCCCTGAGAAATGAACCAAATGAACCAAACTCTTTGGAATTGTAAATTAAGGAATTTGTCTGTTGAGCTGGCTTAAGCATATGCATATTTAGAGCTCCTAAAATCAAGCAGTTGGTGCTCTCTCATCTTACATTAAAACAAAGACTTGGTTTGGTGGCTCGTCAGGATTACAAAGCTGCTGAACTCTTACAATTCTGCAGCAACACCTTCCATATCCATAACCTCATGTTTTATCTAGTTAATTGGCAATGCAGTCCAAAATTTGATTAGAGATGTACGAGGCAAAAATATCAGGAAATTTAATTTGTAACCTGGAAGAGCATTTGATGAAGCTTGTCACAGGTGACCTTTCCAATTCTGTTAACCATTGAGGTAGGGATAAAACCATATTTTGGTTTTAAAATAAATAAGTTATTTATGGGTAATGTGTTAAACTATTCAGAAATGTGTAACCTCATCCAATTAGCATTTTAATATAACAAACCAAATTCATTAACACAAGCTTTACTAGATGAGGAACAGTCTTAAAAGCCTTGGGTTGAGTTAATCAATGATCTCTGCACTGTATCATCCACAATTCTACCATCCTGAGTAGTGGTAGCAGTGGTTTAACAAGAAACATCTAATTTTTAAAACATGCCTATTTTGTCAGGATTCTGTCTCAAAATGGAAACCATTGGAAATCAGTTGAGAAACCCAGCTGAAGTTTTGACATTTTGTTAATTAAGCTGAAGTTTTTTTTAAAGCAGATCTTACCAGTTTAAAAAAAACATTGTAGACATTTTGCAAATAAAAGTTAACCTAGGAACGTATTGTAGTTGTGTTTGACAAAAGAACTCAAGGCAAAGTGGAGCTGCTAGATATACCTGCTTCATATATAATCTTTGTTAGAGCAAAAGCTAATTTGCCACCGATTTAAAAAGGACTTTCCTTAAGAGGTGTGAACTCTCCTTAAAAACTACCTCTGTCTGACCACAGACAACAGTGTGGAGCTGGGGGAACACAGCAGGCCAGACAGGATCAGAAGGGCAGAAAAATTGACATTTCAGGTTGGGACCCTTCTTCTGAAGGGGCACTTTCCTGCCCCTCTGATATTGCCTGGCCTGCTGCATTCCTCCAGCTTCACACTGTGTTTTCTCTGACTCCAGCATCTGCAGTTCTTGCTATCTCTCTGACCAAGCTTTTTGGTTATCAATCTGAATATCTCATGCAATTCAGTATCAAATTTTATTCAATGATATTACTCCAAATGCGATACTTATGTCATCCCAGGTTATGTTACTCCTGGGCAAGCCAGATCCCAGAATGAAATCCATCCTGACAAACAAATTCCTATCTACTCCTTAATACTTAATACCATCTCTTTACAGTTAATCCAGATAAATTTCCCTTCCCTATCAAATCTCCAGCTTTGACGTAACTGCTTTTTCCTTGGTTCCTGTCCTCTGAGCTAAGAAGCATTTTCCTTGTATATTCACATAACTGAGATCTTTGCAACATTCCCTCTAATTTTCTTACCAACTGCACGTGTTTCCAATGCCTGTGCTTGGCAATGGCTTTCGGATCTGCACATGCAGCTATGCAGCTTAGAAGGGAGAAAACGTTAAATCTTAGACCTCTAAGTCCTTCAATAACCAGTGCACTTCCAACTGAATACTCCTGTCTTGAAGTTTTCACAGACTGAAACCCTTTCTGAGGTAAATTACTGTTATAACTGCTCTGAACAAACCATTTTTTCTGAGAAACTATTCTTACGTCTGACTTCAGTCAGATCTCTTTCTAACTGAATCTAGAAGCTTTTAACTTTTC
This sequence comes from Ginglymostoma cirratum, assembly GCA_024137785.1. Lineage (NCBI taxonomy): Eukaryota > Metazoa > Chordata > Chondrichthyes > Orectolobiformes > Ginglymostomatidae > Ginglymostoma > Ginglymostoma cirratum. The sequence goes on along the minus strand of JAHRHZ010000111.1, from coordinate 13,683,029 downwards.
TTTAAAAAATGCTTATTCTAGCTTCTGCTAGTCTAATGGCTTAATGAGTTTTCTTCTCATAGTAAAACCTCACATTGTCAACATGCTTCAGTTAACCTTCCAGGAGGCCTCCAGTTATTTACTCTGACACATTCTGGTTTAAAATCATGGTTCTGAAAAGACTGACCTAGATAATTGTGAAACCCCGCAACAAAAAAAAAATCCACACCCATACATCACTAGTCTGAAGTCCAACATAAATAAATCAATTTTTTCATCATGGTTGCTGTGTAAATTGGTGCTAGTAATTTATTAGGGCATCAAATGCTGCTTCCAACGTGTAAACAGTACAGCTTTACAGTGTGGGCATATGAATTGTTTATTTTTATTCCTTTATTACATGAAGTTGTTAGAGGATATCGTTCAGTCGTGACTAGAACCTTGCTTCCCAGTACTGTGTTTCTGCTGAAGGAAGTATTTTCTTCATTCTTCTTTGAATGTAGGCAACATGGGCAAAACTGTTTATCACTCAACCTTAATTACCCTGAAACTGTTGAGTTAACCATGATTGCAGAACTAGAGTCACATGGATAGCAGGTTCCTTTCTCTGAATGTTGTTATACGTAATCTACAAGTCAGAGACAGGCTGTTTGGCTTAATCAGTTTATTCTCCAAAGGCAAGCTGTAATTGAACACCTTTCTAACCAATTTGTTAAAGTTGGCATGGACTGATTAATTTAATCTGAAAAGTTTTGTTTTTATTCCTACCTCAATGGGCAACAGAATTGGAAAGGTCGCCTGTGACAAGCTTCATCAAACGCTCTTCCAGGTTACAACTTAAATTTTCTGATATTTTTGCCTCATACATCTCTAATCAAGTTTTGGACTGCATTGCCAACTAACTAGATAAAAAGTGAGTTTATGGATATGGAAGGTGTTGCTGTAGAATTGTAAAGCATAGTTGTATTATATGCAATAATTATATATTGCAAGCAATATAATTGGGCATAGTTTAGCCAAAATTGATAAAGCAGTATAAAAGTACTATTGTTGTAAACAAAGATTTAGCACACATTTAGTGTTGTGACTAGCTTCACTATCCCAAGGAAATGGGGAAATGGCTCCTTTCGGCTGTAGCTTCCTTTTCTAAGATATACATGTTTAATGTTTTCTTAAGAGGCATTATAAGATGCAGCAGTCTCATTTTTATTCCACTTCAACAGTGGAAAACTAAAATTACCCAATTCTGTAGTTTGCAACTGTCTGATTAGAGAGGCCATGACTACAAGAAATATTCATGAAATGCAGTTTCTAGGAACAAACATGGGGTATGTATCCCCTCAAACCTGTTCAGCCATTCAGTTGTAGTACAGATGATCTGCAGTCTTACCCATCTGGTCCAAATACCCCAATATCCTTATCAAATAAAACCAATTGATCTTGCATGCAAAGACTTTTTAGGAAAAGGTGAGAGGTTTTAACCTAGTTCTATTTTAAAGTTGTGCACCTTTGTTCTACCAGAGGAAATCATTCTCTGTATTCCATGGAATCATTGTCTTTTAAAACAATGCAATAATATCACCCATAAAACTTCGAACTGCATGGGAATACAAGTTTACTTAACCTATCCTCAATGTAACTTTTTGATACCTTGTATTATTCTATTAAATTTGTACTCTAGCCCTGTCAAAAACACAAGCTTATGCATAACTACATTGCTATATCCAAACTGTCTCAAAATCACTTATCTATCACCTCGGTGCTCACTAACCTACACTGATTTAATGTCCTCAAGATTAAATTTCTTAATTCTCTCCATGGCCTCTTACCCGTCTGTTTACATTTCTAAGTTCATCCAACTCTGCCACCTGTGATGTGTGTGTATCTCCCCTTTTTTCACCAGTGGTGCTGTGCTTTTAGCTATCTAACCTTATGCTCCAGAATTCCATCCTGAAATAGCTCTTCTTTGGACACTTAGGCCAAATTATTGCCTGATTACATTTTTTGCACATTCAGTGTCAATCTTCGTATTTGTGCACTTACTCTTAGTGATCTCTGTACCGTATACCCAGATCTTCTTTACTCTTTCACATTTCTAGTCTTTCACACTGAAAAGTATTTGGATTGGTTAATCCTGAATCCAAAGTGGATGACCTCATCCTTAATTCTATCTGCTGTTATTTTACCCAGTCATATGATTTGTCTGTCCTCTAATAACTGCCAAGAGTCATTTATGCCTCCAGTCAATTGTCATTTGTAAATCTAAATTTTAAAAAACTGTCTATTCTTTGATGCATATGGTGAAAGGGTAAAGCCCCAATACAAACTCGTATGGAACATGCCAACAACTAGAAAATAAATCCTTTATTTCTATCACCTACCTTTCAGGATACCTGCAATTCGGTTTAATTTTACCGAAGCTCAATCTTCTGTGTAGAACTTGATCAAATGCCTTCTGAAAGTCCACACAGACAACATTCAGAGACATTTTCCTATGTAGCATATTAAAGACTTCAAAATATTTAGCGAGATTATTAAGAGATCTAGGATCTCTTTGATCAGCTCATACTTGTTCAAGTGTTCAGTCTGTCCTCAATGATAGATTCCAGTTACATTCCTCATAACTGTCATTAAAGTATGTGATTTCCTAGTTTCTTCTTCCTTCTCGAATGAACCAAGTGACATTTCCAATCCAAAAGGCACAAACAGGAGAACTTTGGAAAATTGATTCTATTGATTCTATATCCCACAACTGAATCTATCAGTTCCTGGAAATTTATTGATCTGAAGTTGCATTCTTCTCTTCAGCTTATTTATATATATTTAAATTAGAATGGTGACATCACATTACAATCCAGTAATAAAAATTGGTATCCTACCATGAAATCACATTAATCAAAATTCATTCAAGACACTATCGCTACACGCACTCTGACTTTTATCATTGTCTCTGTGGTGTGTATCTCACTGACCTTCACTCTCTTATCTGATGTGCCCCTCACTCTCTAACTCACTCTGACTATTATCACTGACGTGTGTTTGCTAGGTTTAAGGAGAGAGGGCAAATGTTTAAAGGTGATCAGTGAGGCAATTTTTAAAAAAAAAAAACAACACAGGACGGTAGGAGCAAATACAATAACAATATTCAAGAGGCATTTAGACATACATGTAAACCAGCAGGGGAGACAGGGATACAGACCACGTGCAAGCAGATGTGATTAGTTTAGATTGGCATTATGGTCAGCACAGAAGTGGTGGGCTGAAGTGCCTGTACCGATGCCATACTGTTCTGTTCTAAGTTATACTACCCCATTCTTCCTGCTCTAAAATTGATTTTCCATCTACTTAACATACAAGTTGGCCCCCCTCTCCAACCATGGCATGCTAAACTCACATTAGTAGCACTCAGCCTTCAATGTTTCACCTGTTTCATCCCACAAATGCACATTTTTTTACTCGTACCCTTTCCCTGGGCACAAGGGATCAACCAGACAATACAGGCTGTGTTGCAAAGACAGATAGAAGTTTAAGCCATGCCTGCTGTATGTTAGACGCCAATGACATTTGAAAATAACTACTATCCACAGTTTAATTATAATTTGGGCATACAAGTGAAATCCTCAATTTTGAAGCTTCAAGGTAGACATACACCCCAAAATCTACAACAACAAATGATTAAGTGCATATCATTTAATTCCTTTATTAAATAAATTACACAAAGTTTGGAAATTGCAGATGCTGTTTGGTTTCAGCACAAAATTTATACAATTAAAAATGTTTACCTCATTCATTTATCTTTAGGTTCCCTTATACCATTATTCCTTACAATTCACCCTCTTTGTTTATGTGAAAACATATACAAAGTATTTGTTTAATGAGTATGCCTGTCTATTTTCTTTCATATACCTTTTATCCTCCCACTGTTTTTTCTAACTCTCCCAGTCTGCTGGATTTCCACTTTATGTCAGTGCAAGCTATTTCTTTTAGCTTGATGTCATCTTTCTCTTCAGTTTACTGGTTTGACTCTATCATCATATGATACAGTTGGATGCATTATTCGATTATAGATATACTGATTGGACTGTACTTTACACTATTGTAGGCTTCACCATGACAGGTCTTAAATTAAAGGTGGTGTTTACTCACAATGATTCTTGTCATCAGGAAACTCATTGGATTAGTAAATTAGAGGACCGATCTGGTGACTGTTATACAAAAGATACTTAGGACATCACATTTTACACCACGAACAAAAGTTGGTATCTAAACACAGTCAACATAGATAGTTGGACCGAGGGTTGGTTTCCATGCTGTATGACTCTATAATAATGACTGAATAGATGGTTTATCACTAATAGTCTATTTTATTCCTTTATTAGCTGATTTACGGAGAGTTTTTGAATGTTGTATATTTTATTCAGTTTCAACATTTAAAATTTACACAAAAATACTTTGGTAACTTTTCTTTTAAAAAAAGTCATAGAATTCATGGATTAAGCAGGATAAAGAGATACAATTAGATAAGTTGCTAACTATTGTTGGCAGTAATGAAAGAGAAGATCAACAATGTAAAAGACAATGAGTGATTCCAGGTCACATGGCAATATAACAATGGACAGAGGCACTTTCAGGTCACATGATTTAAGTACAAACGGTCATAGCCTAAATATTCAGTTATTAATTGCCCAAGACTGAACTTCACCTTTCCCAAAAATGGTGAAAAACACAGCACCAAATACATCAATTACAGCAGCAATGTAGAATACAGTTCGCCATTGTGCAATTGTATGCTGTAGAGTAAAAGAGAAAAACAAAAATGAACACTGATTAGAAAAACATTTGCAGATTATATTAAATTTAAAATGTATAGGCAAATCCACTTGTCATTAGCAATGTTAGCTTGTGAGAAGACAGCAGTATAATCCTTATCATATGCTAAATATATTATAAACTAACATTTTGTGAACAGTTTGATTTCATCAGCTTGTGATTTCCTTAAATACAAAGGAAATCTCACTGGATAGTCTTGCATATTGTCAAATTAGAAAATACATTTTTTTATGATAAATCAGTGCTTTATTCAGTATAGTTCTACTTAATGCACAAAAGTGATTTTCTAGCTCAGTGACTCAGCATTTCACACTTGTTAATTACTTCGACAACATTTTACGACAATTTCAACGAGAACCAAATTCTAAAATTATGTTAAAAATATTTATTACTTGAAAGGGAGTGTTATGACTTGTGACTTACAGGTAAGGATGTAACGTTTTGTTTGGCCTGTAATTCCTTTGAAACAACTGTTTATTTCATTGTTTTCAAACACAGATACAGGCCAAAATAGTTTGATGGGAAAGCTGACATGCAAGGTTTTTCACTTGGTAAACTTACATGGAAATTTATACTTACACGGTATGTTAAGATTTTGGCAATAACTGGTCCTACCATTCCTGGTATAGTAGCAAATGTATTTGTAATTCCAAGTAAAATTCCTGCGTACCTGGTAATTATTAAGTATCAAATTCAATTTCTATAGTAAACTTGCATACGAAAGCTACAAAAGTTTAAGATTTCGTGCAGTCCACCAAAACATTATTCAATGATATACTTGATTGGGCAACACAGACTCCTGTATCAATTTGGTTCTGTGGCTCAACCAACAACAAACTCTGGACTAGATAGTGCTCCAGTGTTCACTACCATTAATCACAATGTCCAGCATTTTAGGAGAAATGGGACTTGTCTAAATCTTATACTGCAGTGAGCTCCTAATCTATGCCATGCTGAACAGTGAACAACTATGTGACGGCTCTTTGGTAACCCTATAGAGAGACAGAGAGAGGGAGCAGCTTGGGGAACTATAAATAAACTATAAACACAAGCAGTCTATCCTTATCCCAAACTCTATCACAGAAATCAGAATAAAGTCCACTGTCCTGCATCTTCATCTGCCTCAAGTATTTATTCAATTTTCCTTGTAAATGTGTAATTGTCTGTCCCTTAATTGCCCTCCCTCCCTCTTCTTTCTCCCTTCTCCCCCCAAACCCACCTCCCCCACTCCTCCCTTTCCCTGGAAATGGAGTGCATAAAGAAGCTTGAGATTAGAAATATTCCAAAATACAAACTGTACAATGTCTCAAGTTGAATTTTAAGACAACTATATTGAAAAGTTACCGTACAATCTATTTTGGGCAGCATTTTAGCAACAAACAAAGGTAGGGAAAAAATAGTTGTGTATTTTGTCAAAAATCCTAGAAATTTCAGAAGCTTTAGATTTGGTGCTTCTGGTAAAAATGGATAGGAGATTTTTCAAGAGCTCGTTGACGTGGCTGGTTGATATTGAGGTGCTGTATTGGATGAAAAACTGCCATGTTTGAGACATTTTGGGAATATCAAAGACATTAACGAGAGCCTAGTGGCTACATTTTCTACAAGAAGTATACCTTCTAAATTGGTATGATCACCAACCAGATCCTCTGATCCTTGTGTGCAAATATGTATCTTCCTGTTAATGACCAACACCGGCCTAATGATCTCCGAGCCGGTTTCAGGTAAAGTGGGTGAAAATGGTAGACAAAAAGGCCTAAAAGTTTTGTGATATCAGGAATTATGTAGTTCCAGTTTATGTCTGTAATGAAATACAAATGTGTTTCGGCAATTTCAAATGGGTTAGTTATAAACTAAGTGGGTAGAGATGTTAGTTTTCCCTTTTATCTCCTTTCTGTTACCATCATAACTGTGGAACAAGGCATTCATAATAAAATCATTACAGTGACCTCAGTATTTTTGCATTCAATGCAGTGAGTGCAAGTATTACAGAATGAAGTTCTTATAATAACAGAACATGACCTTGCTGGTTTATGTACATGCAGAGTAAAGCAAAAGACTATGGAAAATTGTTTGCAAAGCATTGCCAATGTGACCCTATTTTAACTCAACATCAACTTTAGGAGCAATTTAGGATGGGAAGCAAAGGTTGGCCTTGCCAACAAAAATATGGGATGTGGCTAAGAAACTTGTACGTTAAAAACAATATTTCTTAAACAAACAAACCTCCCGTTGCCAGCAAAAAAAAATAAAGTGGTACAGTAACGTTTGAGATGTTACTATAGATTAACACATGCAATACATAATTTAAATATGAAAATGTGTGTATTATACTTAGTTAAAAACTTTTATGTACTCATGCAGGTTTCAAACAAACTCTATATAATTCCATGGTGATCAAAGTAGTGAAGCCCTTCCTCTGCCACAACCATATAAACTCCTCTATCCAACCAACTTCCCCCCACCCAACCCCCACATGCTCACTTACGCCCTCTCTCACATCCTGTCAGCTGCATAGATTTACTTATATGCTCTCTCTCATATCCCCACTCAGCATTTTTCTTCTACTCAACAAATATGAACCGTCTGTTGGTGTTTTCATAGATAGTTGAACAAGAGTCTGATTTAACCTTAATACCAACAAATCTGAAACAAAAACAGAAGTTGCTGGAAATTCAGCAGGTCTGACAGCATCTGTGAAGAAAAGAATCAGCGTTAACGTTTTGGGTCCGATGACCCTTCATCAGTTCCGAGCAAGGGTCACCAGACCAGAAACATTAACTGATTTTTTTCTTCAGATGCCGCCAGACCCACTGAGCTTTCAGTAACTTCTTTGTTCCTGATTTACAGCATCCGCAGTTCTTTCAGTTTTTACCAATAAATCTGACATTGCTTCTGTATTAAAAGTAGAATAAATACAATTAAATGACCGAAAAGACGGCTGCTGCATATGATTTATTGCACTGCACTCCATTGAATGATTGATCATTACAGTTGCAAGATTTGCTATTGAGACCATAAGATACAGGAGCATAATTAGGCCATTCAGCTCATTGAGAGTGTTCCACCATTCGATTATGGCTGCTATGTTTCTTAACCCCATTCTCCTGCTTTCTCCCTCTAATTCTTGATCCTCTTACTAGTAAAACACCTATCTCTGTCTTAGATACACTCAATGACTCGGCCTCCAAAGACTTCTGTAGCAATGAGTTTCAAAGATTCACCAGCCTCTGGCTGAAGAAATGCCTTCTCATCTCAGTTCTAAAGGGTCGACCTTCACCCTGAGGCTGTGCCCTCAGGACTTAATCTTTCGCTACTGGAAACATCTTCTCCATGTCCACTTTATGCAAGCCTCTCAGTTTTCTACAAGTTTTAATGAGATCCCACTTATCCTTTTGAACTGTATTTCAGTGCACAACTGCTCATATGACAAGTCCTTTATCCCAGAATCATTCCTGTAAACGTCCTCTGGACTCCCTCCAATGCCAGCACATCCTTCCTTAGATACAAAGCTCAGAACATCTCAATATTCCAAATACAGTCTCACCAGAATGTTATACAACCTCAGCAGTACATCCCTGCTCTTGAATTTGAGCCCTCTTGGAACGAATGCTAACAATGCATTTGCTTTCCTAACTGCAAACTGAACTTGCATGCTAACATTAAGAGAATCCTGAACTAGGACTCCTAAGTCCCTTTGTACTTCAGATTTCTAAAGCCTTTCCCAATTTAGAAAATAATCTACACCTCCATTCTTCCTACCAAAGTGCATAACCTCACACTTCCCCACATTGCATTCCATCTACTACTTCTTTTCCCACTTTCCTAGCCTATCCAAGTCTTTCTTCAGCCTCCCTGCTTCTTCAACACTACCTGTCCTTCCACACATCTTTGTGATATCTGCAAACTTCACAACAATGCCCTCAGTTCCTTCAAGAAGATCATTAATGTATAACATGAATAGTGAATAAAGATAAAAGAAAATAAAGCGGAGGTATCACTCAGGTAACTCATGCACATGTTCAAATGGGAGAGAAAGCAACATATAAATTTACTTTTCAGATATTTCTTCATAATAATGGAGAGATTAAAAAATGAGAAAGATTAGTTTGATTTTCAGCAGAATTATGATAACACAGGTCAATAGTTTCAAATAGTTCACTTACGATGGAGCAATGTCCAAATGATTAATGCTGAACCCAGACATGCTGAAACCACCCAACGCAGAAGATACTGTTAGAAATAGCACAGCCACTGTATAGTTGCACCCCACATATCCTGTAGCAACCAGAAAAATTGCAGGTCCAACCATACCTAAAGCAAACAAAATATTATTACTGTAATTATTAAAATTAAGGAAGTGTAACACTTCTTTACAGATACTACGGTTGCTGGCAGACTCATTTGAAATTTGGGGTTGTTGGCTTGCTCACCAGCTGGCTGGTTATTGTAGTTGTACAATAACCAGCCAGCTCAGCGAGCAAGCCAACAACTTCATCAACAATCCGAGCTACAAATCCTCGCAAGAACCTTAATCATTTGGGATTCTTTCAGATAAGGAATTAACCAATGGTGTATGGTGGTAGGTGTACTTAGGTATATGTTTTTAACTCTGCATGTGGATGTAGGTAGAATGAAGGCAGCAAAGGAGATACAAACAGCAACAGATCTGATTGATATTAATAAACAATACCTAGCAGATTCCAATTATACTCTGGACTCAGTCCTTTAAAAATGCTCTGAGCATTACATGGTCATTTTGATCTTTACCTTGTAGCATATGACATACATGGCCAAATAATTGTCATTGGTTAGAACTCAAAACAATAGAAGAACTTTCTTCAAACCATGTGAGGTGTCCAATAGCAAGCTGTATTGAGATCGCTTTTTGGCAAAAGAACAAGAAAATGGCTGTACACAAGGAAAGCTTCCACTAACATAGTTGCAGTATTGAAGAACATAGGGGTCAGGTATGACTGTGTGCCAAAACCCCTTACATGAAGGGTCGATACAGTGTGGAGCTGGAGGAACACAGGTCAGGTCAGGTAGGTCAGGCAGCATCGAAGTAGTAGGATAGTCGACACCTGGGGCCTAGGTCCTTCATCAGGACTGAAGAAGGGTCTAGGCCCAAAACAATGACTCTCCTACTCCTCTGATGCTGCCTGACTTGTTGGGTTCGTCCAGTTCAACACTGTATCAACTCTGATTCCAGCATCTGGAATTCTTGTTATCTCCCTTACATCAAGGTCTTGATTTAGTTATATAGTTATAGACCCTACTGGATTGACAAGGAAGCTGGTGTTAGCTGAATTGCTTCAGTTATTCCATTACAATGAAGGCTGACGGCTTGTGTAAGAGTTCATGATGGAAATTTCCTATTGTAATGAAAGCTGCTAGAAAGCATTACCTCACGCAGCCAGCTGCTTGATGAAGGGTTTAGGCCCGAAACGTCAAGTTTTCCTGCTCCTATGATGCTGCTTGACCTGCTGTGTTCATCCAGCCCCATGCTTGTTATCTCAAAGCATTACCTTGAGGTTAAACATACATTCTACGCTGTCTATCCACATGGATTTAAATATCTCAATTAAATCAGTGGTTCTCAAACTGACCCTCAAGAGCCTGTGGAGACATTCCATGAGATCTGTGAAATATTAAAATATTTGCCTAACAGGGTTGACATTAGGGGTTAGGGACCACCAGGATGTCATAATTAAGAGCTGATGAATGAATGCTGATTTAGTGTAAACCAGAAGTTGGGTGCAGAGTGCAACTGCAATGTGTGCAGCATTAAAAAGGCAGGTTCTTTCACCTTTGAGGACATGGAAAGAGAACTAAAATATAAACAGAAATTGCTGGAGAAACTCAGCAGGTCTGGCAGCATCTGCAGAGAGAAAACAGTTTCAGCATTTTGGTCCAGTGACCCCAGACGCAAAACTCATCTTCCAGGTGAATCAGTGATTTACCTGCGCTTTACTCCACCTAGTCTACTGCATTTGCTGCTCACAGCATGGTCTCCGCTATAATGGGGAGACAAAACACAGACTAGACAACTATTTTGTGGAACATCCATATTCTGTCTGCAAAAATGACCGAGCTTCCAGTTGTCTGCCACTTTAACACACCACCATATTCCCTGGTTCACATTTCTGTCGTGGGCCCACTGCAGTGCCCCAGTGAGGCTTAGCGCAAGCTGGAAGAACAGCATCTCATGTGGGGATCGTGCAAGCTTCAGGATTCAATATTGTGTTCAGTAATTTTAGGGCCTGAACACCTCATTCCATATTCTTTACCCCAACCCCACACCATGGTCCTGTCATCACATGGCCTACTTTCATCACAGCCAACCCATTTTCATTTTGTAGTGGTCTCTTATCAGCTTTCCTTTCTCTCCGGCTCACCATTATCCATCCTTTTGTCTGCCCAACGGCTGGTCTCTCTCCAAGCGGGCTTCATCTCCACCTAGCGTTTACTCTTTACTCCCACCCCTTACTCCATCTTCTGCATATATACCACTTTTTCCGAGCAACAATCAGTTCTGAAAAAGGTCAATGGAACCAAAATGTAGACTCTGCTCTCTCCACTGATGCTGCCAGACCAGCTCAGTTTCTCCAGCAATTTCTGTTTTTGTTTCAGATTTCCAGCACCCAGTTACTTTTTTTGTTTGTGCATAAGAGGAATGCGGAGAATGGCACAAAGATCTCTAGGTAGACCTACAATTAGCTAATAATGGACACCGAGTGAGTTAAAACTTGTTGGAGAGGATATTTTCTAAATAAAGTACTACATAGTTAAACACTGGAAAGGATATCAAAAATACATGTTTAAACAGGATGCCATTTTTCTTAATTTACGTAGTGATTTTCAATCCATTCAAATAAATAACTTACAACCAAAGAAGTTTGAGAGTCATTGAATTAGAAATCCCTCAGCCTTCTAAATTTAAAAGGACTACAAGCCAAAACTATATTAGCCATCCTAGAGCTAGATAGAAACGTAGAAAATAGGAGGGGTAGGCCATTTGACTCTTCAGGCCTATGCCACCACAGAATATGGTCATCGATAAACATCCGACTAAGCACCCACTTTCTCCTAAATCCACTTTGATGTCTTTAGCCTCAAGAACTATATCTAACACCTCTTGAAAACATTCAATGTTTGGCATCAATTACTTTCAGTGACAGAGAATTCCACTGGCTCATCACTGTCTGGGTGATAAAATTTCTCATCTTAATCCTAAATGGCCTACCCTATATGCTTTGATCCACAGCTTTGGACACTCCGGTGATCAGGAACATCCTTCCTGCATTTACTCTATCTACTCTATAAAAGTCCTGTTAAAATTTTATAGGTTTCTAGGAGATTCCCTCCACATTCTTCTAAACTCCAGTGAATACAATCCTAACCAATCCAGTCTCTCTTCAGTCCTACCATCCCAGGAATCAGTCTGGTAAACCTATGTTGCACTCCCTTCATAGCAAGAACATCCTTCCTCAGATAAGGAGGCCAAACCTGCACACAATACTCCAAATGAGATCTTACCAAGACCTTGTACAATTGCAGCAAGGTATCCCTGCTTGAATCCTCTTGCTGTGAAGGCCATTATACCATTTGTCTTCTTCAACGCCTGCTTGCATACTTTCTGTGACTGGTGTACAAGGACATCCATTGTGCACCTTCCCCTTTCTGAATCTATCACCATCTGCCTCCTTTGTTTGCTACTGAAGTGGATAACCTCACATATGTGCATTCGCCCACACACTCAACTCGTCCAAGTTCAACCCCTGAAACTTTTATCTTACACATGTTTGCAACCATATGATATCAATCATGCAAAATGTTTACTAGATTCTCCACATCTGTTAATCCAAGCATTCCCAAATTACAACTGAATTGCTGCGAACTAATTTATATTGTTTATTTTAAAAGTCTTCCTAAGTACAGGGGGTTCTCCTATAACATGTGTTCCAGCAACACGAATTGGCTATAATGCAACTGACAAATAGAGAAACACTTTTGTAAAATACAAACTTGTATTGGCTATAACACAGTTCCATTCAGTATGGATTATATATCATTAATCTCAAATATAATATCGCAGAGAACAACCATCTTATTAGGAAAATGTGTGAAGTCTTAGTTTGAAGAGTTTATGCTGAACACATTAAATGTATCAGCATTATTTAAAAATACAGCTCATTTAAATAGAAGAATCGATTCCAATGCTAAATTGATTGTAAAAAATGAAGTATAGTCTGAAATATGGGTGATGTTAAAACATGCACCCATGCGTAGTATTTTTGCCTAGATTTTGTTACATATTAAATATGTAAGAATTTTTGAACTTGCTCATGTAAATCATTTTTACCAAGAGTTTCTGTGTTACGACCTGCTTTTTTCCAGCAATATTTTGAATGCAATGTTACTCAGGTTTACAACATATTTCAATCCTACAATTAACTTAAATGCCAGTGGGTTACATAGGAAAGAAAGGTCAGATTCTTCTGCTTCACTTATCTGAAAATCTATCCAGAAGTCTGTGCCAATGGCATGTCAGGTCAGATATCAGCTTTTAAATGGAGGAGAGAGTTTTACTAAAAATTGCCGACACATCGATTTCGGGGGAGTTTCGGGAAGGGCTGGTGGCTGTGAGCTCTACCTCACACAAGTTTGCACTGCTCATCTCTTATGGATCATGCTAGCACTTTCATGCAATATTGACCATTGCTGGGATTTCTCGTGGCAGAACTCTATTTAAAGCCCAGCTGTCACTTCATTATAAATACAAGGTCAGATTCATAAATGTATTGCCTCTTTGCAGCATCACCTGTCTGATAAACTGTGACTATAATTGCAGCTATAAGAATGAAGCTACACAGGTAAGGAAGAATTTAAAAGGAATACAAGCCCACTTTTCCCATTGACCCCATTATTTATATAGTGCCATTTTCTATAATATGATGCTGCGCTGGAATGCAACTATCGCGTTAAGCAAAACCCCCTGTAGTTTAGTCCACAGCTTTATGAAAGCTGGTAAGGTTTCCAATTCCTAGTCAATTCTATCCAAAAATTAATCAGATGGGACCTGACCAATGTCATATACATAAACATTGGCTTTTTTGATTAATACTCTTTAAAAACTCTTGCTAATCTTATTTACTTTACTTAGAAAGAAAACCATAGCCTAACAAAGATTAACCAATTTTACACACAATAAGCCCTTGACCTTTGCTGAATTACTCTAAATTATTTACTCTTTGAATTATTTGCTTCTTCACTTCCATTCTCAAGCTGCGCAGTGAAATTCAAATCCACCCAATGACCAACCATCTCCAAGATCCAAAATGTGGTCTCTGTTATTCATATGCACTATCTTCTATTTATGTAGTGTGCGCAAATTTGAAAATGTTGCAAATAATGTCCTGTTTTAAGCCAATAACCTACCAACATCCTTTGCTTCATTTTACTGATTAATTGCCAATGTGAAATCTATCTGCATACCCATCCACATAGCTATTGCATTTCCACTGACACGGATGCTGTATGTTTCATATTTTCCACCCAATCCCATCAAACTTTGTTGGGCTCCCAATACCATTATATTCTGAACCAACATGTTTGCACTATCAGATTTCTATACCAGCATTTAAAAATACATTTCTCAAAAGTGCTTTCATCCATGACAAATTAAAATTTGAAACATCTTACCTATAATGGTAAACATTTTACGAACAGCAGATGTAGTAAAATTGTGTTTTTTAATCAGGTAATCAGCAATGAACCCAGTAGTAATCATCACCGTCCAACAGAAGAAATACGGTAGGGCAGATAAAAAGCCATTCTACATAAACAGAGTGATTAGCTATATTGCAGTACAAAATTCTGCACAAAAACATAACAATAAATAATGTTCATCCATTGGCCATTGAAAATCTGCCCACCGACGGACTTTACCCCTAACAATCTTTGAGGGGAAACTATTTCTGTCAAACAAAAGTCTAGAATAGTAACTCAAATTACATTGCTCAACACAGACTGAATGTGCTAGATAAATTGTTAATGTAGCAAAATGTTTCAAGGCACTGCATGAGTGTGTTAACTAAATTTGTTGCTAAACCACAGAAGGAACTATGGGGATAGATGACTAAAAGCTTGGTCAACATAGTAGATTTTAAGGAGTGCCTGAAAGGAGGTGAAAGGTGGAGAGTTTTAGGGAAGGAATTTAAGAGTTTGGAGCCCAATCAGCTGAAAACACAATTGTCAATGATCAAGGGAATTACGATTAGGGATGTGCAAAAAAATAGTGGAGCTCAAGGACCTCAAAAGACTCTCGGTATACAGAAAGTAAAGAGATGCTGAAGGGTGGGGGAAGCCATGGAAGAATTTGAAAACAGATGAGTATTTAACAAAAAAAAAGGCAACTGTTGGACTGGGAGGCAACGTAAGTCAGCTGGTACCAGGGTGACACATGAATTGGATTTGATGCAAGTATGAGCAGAGTTTTGGACAAGCACAAGTTTACATAGAGATGTTGTTCCATATCAGGTTGCACAAAGAATTATTTGGGTATGTGTATAACCTAATTTTCAAGCATCAACTGCCTTTGCTCAGTAAGAGCTTGCTGATTGAGCATGTGCATGTTTCAGTTCCATGATCAGTTAAATAGCTTATTACATTTCCAGTAGGAGGCTAACCCCATTTAGGATCAAAGTTTATTTCCCTTAAGTGCTCATCAAATTTAATTTTGAAATCACTGATCACCTCTAATTCCAGTACTTACATGGACAGAGTTCCAGATCACTACTGCTCAACTATATTATTACAAAGTTCTTTCTCTCATCCTCTGTATCTCTATCCCAAAGCTGCTTCTTCGTCCTTGTACCAACTAATGGGAATAGATTTTCCTCATCAACTTCACCTAAGCCTGTCGTAAGCTTATGCACTGCTATCAGATCTCCTATCAATCTCTGTCAATCCAAGAAGAACAGTCTTGTAGCTAAAATCCTTATCCCTAGAACCATTCTGATAGATCTCCTCTATATCCTTTTGAGGACCGTTGCATCCTTCCTAAAGTGTCACGACCAGAACTAGATGTGATCTTCTAGTTGTGGTCTAACCAGTGCTTTATAAAAAGGTCCACCAAAGCCTCCCTGGTTTTGAATTCAATCCTATTAACAATGCCCAAAACCCCCATAAACTTTGCTAGCCATTCTGTCAATATATTCCATCACCTTCATAGATCTATGTATTTGAAAGCCCCTCTGTCTCTATAGTCTGTAGAATTATGCCATAAAGTATATACTGCCTCTCCCTAACCTGTCTGCCAAAATTCATCAGCTCACACTTCTCCATATTTGCTGCGTGTTCCCATTCTGCCTAACAATGCTCCTTGTAATTGATGGGTATTCTCACTGTTTACCACAACATAATCAGCAAATTTCACAATTTTACTCTGCATTCCAATATCCAAGTTGTGGATATCATATCTGTCATTAAAAAAAAAACTTAAAACGGATAACAAAAAGATACCAGCTAGTGCAGATGCTGGAAATCAGAAACAAAACGTGAAATTGCTGGAAAAACTCAGTAGAAGGGCCATTGAATCTGATGTGTTTTGTCTCTACAGATGGTGCCAGACCTGCCGTGTTTTTCCAGCAATTTCACGTTTTGTTTCTTAAGAAGCATAGTGCTTTCTAAATGTGAAATGCTTATAAAAAGGGCAGTTCTTTACCATTTATATTAATTACAGACAGGATATTAAAATGTCATGGATAGGTACAGAATTCATAAGGAGGCTCATGTAATGCAAAGCTTTATATCTAGAGGACTACAACACAAGGGGATAGAAGTTAAACTAGTTATACAAAGTACTGGGTGTACCACAGCTAGTGTACTCAGTAGTTCTGGGGACCATACCTTAAGAGGAATATACTAGCCTTGGAGAAAGGGCACTATAAATTTTATCAGGATGATACCTAGACTAAGTCTGAGATCATTTTTTTTCCCTCTAGCTATATGTATTAAGGGATAGGTTTATAGGGTTAAGTCTTAGATTAACCCAGTTGAACAGGTCCTGGGGCTAAGAGCTTACTCACATTCTTACGTTCCTGTGTTTTGTCGAATGAATGCCCTGAGAAATCGCTTGATTTTTAATATGTAAAATTATTCTGTATCTGCAGTGATATTTTAAATGTGGCAAAATCAAAACTTTCAAACTCATGATTATAACCAAATGAAACCTCATACAGGAGGGAAATTATGACCATGGCCAACCAATGATAGGTAAAGGCATTCAAATAGGACCAGGTTAGTAGTCAACTGAGTCATTTTTGTCTGTGGTATGATTATAGATGTGTGGATGATGGATAAAAACAAATTAGTCTTAGGTACAAAAAATGCCACATGCTTGGTAATGTTTCAGTATGAGCTCTTTGCTGTTACAGTCTATTCTTCTGATAATAAACACCTAGGACTTTTTAAAAGTTATGTTTATGGTTTGTGTACATGGATATAGAGGTCTCTCTGCTCATCTGCACTTTTCAAAATCTTGCCATTTATAGTAGTATATTGTGTTCCCATATTATTTCTCTCAAAGTGCAGCACATCACATTTAAGTCCATTTGTCATGCTTCTGCCCATTTCACCATCCCAAGATTTCCTGATACTTAGCGAAATAGTAGACAAGGAAGAGGTTAGTTAAATTTCAAGTCACTGGTAAACTTTATTTTACAGCTGCTCCCTTTGCCAAATCTAAGTTATTAAAAAGAAACCTTTGCGTAAAGAAATTGCAATTCACATGACAGCATGCAAGTCAGATCCCAGACTGAAATCTGACTTGATCGGGCACGTTTTGTGTTGTTTCTATTTAAGAAGTGGTCTTTCACTAAAATAAAAATTAATTAAATAACAATTAATTAAATAATTAAACAATTAAACACAAGTTTATTATGCAAAAGCACAAAATAAAATAAACCCAAACTGAAAAATTTTGAAACTCATCAAAAATTCAATCCCATCCATCTCAACACTTTAAAGATACTCAAAAACCAGAGGGTTCTCTTCTCTACCATATCTATAAGATCAACCTAACCGTTTTTCAGTTCCCAGTCTTGAGAGTTTGATAGCCACTTCCTTAAATAGTAACACGGTTGAGCTTAGGTTATCTCAGCTTCAAATAATTCTTCCACTTAGAGTTCTAACCTAACTTCTGGTGTAGAATTTTCAAACTAAAGTCCTTCCATTGAGGTAAGTTATTTCCTGGCAATTCTAAACTGTGCACTTTCTTCATGAGAATCTGTTTTATTCATCTAAGTTCTACCAGGATATATGCAAACTAAAATACATAAGTTTTCCAAGCTATGAGTCCACCCTCACCCCTACACCTACATATACAAGCATAAAAAATTCTGACCCTTCCAAACAGAAAGGAAATTCATGCTTCTCAATGTTTACTCTGTCCAATCCTAAGACTCACCCAATGCAAACAAATCCCTATCACCCCAGGACTTTTTCTGCTCAGCTCTGGAAATACTGACAAGATAACGATTAAAACTTCTCATGCATATAGACCAGATGTCACTAGTTCATGAGGAAGAATTTCTTCACTCAGAGTAGCGAATCTGTGGAATTCTCTATTACAGAGGGCTGTAGAAACTTTGCCATTAAGTGCTAAGATAGGCAAACTTCTAATCAGTAAATGAATCAAGGGGTGTGGGTGAAAGGCAAAAAGTGAAGTTAAGGATTATCAGATCAGCCATGATCTCATTCATTCAGTGGCAAAGCAAACTCGATGGGCTGAATAGCATATTTCTGCTCTTATGGAGGTCAATTTGCAGAAGTAATTGATGACACTTAACTAAGGATAGTATATGGCGCAAATCCTGAAAATGTATGAGGGGGAATAGCTCCAAATTGTAAGCTTCTAGTATTTGCCAGCTGGTGTTGGAGTGATCATAGTTAAATAAATAATATGAGCATTATTAGTGGCACTGAAAGTGGTGATGATCATATTTTTAGTGATAGCATCATTAAAAATAATTTTAGTGAAGTCACAATCTAGAACATATTGCAATGCTTTTCAAAACAACTCAAAAGAGACTGGAATACATTATTTAGCTCCAATTTGATTGGTAACTTGGGAGGAAACAAAAAAGACGAATTCTAAATAAGATAAATAATAATCTTTACAGACTTACCTCTTTAATGTCAAATTGTAGAATTTCTTCCATGTATGTTGGCAGCAGTGTTAATAATGTGTAAAAAGTCCAGTTGTAGCAAAAGTGAGGAACAATTATAGCCCAAAGCGGCAAAGATGTCCATAGAGATTTCCAGGGGACATCATTATTCAAAGAATGCTACAGAGATGAAATAAAACAAAACTGGAGAAGTTATTAAAATTGAAGGAGAAAACAACCATAAAGACTAACACCAACACTAACAAGAAAAGTGCTACAAGTAAATTAAACTGAATATTATTTTTGTCTATTGCTTTATGTTTTCCCATGAAATACATTTTGGTGTTAAGTTTAAACAACGTTGATTATTTTTAAACCTTGTTTTTGTATTTTTACATAGAATTTTACAACTACTCTTGAAGAACAATTGAACAGAAGTAACTTTCTCCAGTTCATGACAAGCACCGAAATCTCAGTTCAGTCTTACAGAGATTGTGCAACTAACAATTCAAGACAAAGTATTCTTCGGCTTGTCCACTTTACTCTTCAGGATCAATAGCTAAACAAATTTTTACCAAAAGGAACGAAAATACCATATTGAGGAAGGAAACGTAATTGGAAATGTAATTTGAATATCCCAGAAAATCATGCAGGTGTGTCCTGTCAACAAAAAGTCAATCAAGTACATTTCAGTTGAATACTCCCAATAACCACCACGGAGCTGAAAGGAATTGTCTGCAGTGCTAACGAGCAGCACTCAACAATAACCTGCTCACTTGTGTCAAGTTTAGGTCTTGCAGGCACTACTCCATTTCAGACTCCATTATAAACAAAATAGCTGAATTCCATAGCCACTACCCTGGTCATCAAAACTGACAAAGGAAAATAATTGTGGTTGTTGGAGGCTAATAATCTCAGCTCCAGTAATTCAATGCAGGGTTTCTCAGGGCAGCATCTCTGTCTGAAGAATCTTCAGCTGCTTTGCCTTACCTCCATCATAACGTCAGAGTGAGATGATTAAAGAATTTGATAAGGCATGTAACATAAGCAGTTTTCTCTGGTCAATTAATCCAGAATAATGTTAAAATTAGAGCTAAAATGTTCAGAGAGCTATTTTCTGATGATCTCAGGTTAGTGAAAATGTCCAATCCAAAAGACTTTGGATGCTGAGTCAAGTGAAACTTAAGACGGAAAATAATAGATTTTTGTTTGGTAGTACTTCAATCAACAATTCTTGTGACTTCCCACATCCTACCTGGCCACGAAGTGAAGCAATTATATACATTCTCTCAGTCTTGGATATAGTTTTGTGGGTTTCTGGTGAGTCACTAGCCATCATGAACCATAACAGGCACCAGGCCACTCCAAATGCACCTGATTTTAAAAAAAAGCTATTAGGATGTGAAATGCAGAGATTTATACAGCAAAATGATTCATAATCTTTTAATATCTTAAAATTCTTACAAATTGGTATGAAGACACAGTTGTGTGTCTTCTTTCAATATATTCATATTTATAACAAAAATTGCTAGTGGCCTGGGTTATGCAGTGGCCGTGACACTAAAATTATCAGTGTCCATTGTGACTTCTTCAACAGTCAACAACATTACAGATTAATGCGGAAACTAAGAGTTCCTGTAAATTTTTGCACTCTTCGCTAGAGGGTATGCTGTTGCAGCATCCCCACACTACAACCAAAGATTTTGTGAAATGCTAAGAATATTTCACTCAAAACAGTTTAAGGATGATTGATGCAGAGTTCAAGGTTACAGTCAGTTGGACAGAGCAACAGGGTCAATACAAAAAGTGCTGCTGTTAAGGTGTGTTCCTGACAAAGCTGTGTCAGTGGGACTCGGAAGTCGATTAGCTTTGTGCAGTCAGACGCAGAGGAGTACTGAAGGCAGGGTTCAGGAAAGTTCTGCAAGCTGTGAGGGGCTCTGAAGAAGTCTGTAATACTTCAGTACATCTGGGGGTGGGAAATGAAAACCCACAAGCAATACCGCTTGGTACATTTGAGCAAGTGGAAAAGACATGGGGTAGTACAGGTCTAGTGAGCCTAGCAGTCTGTGAAAGGCTGGAATTATGTCTAAGTGTAAGTGATATAGTATAGTTTCCAGAATCCAGGGCAGTGTAGACCCAGAAAAGTGAACTACTAGAACATGAGCAGTCACTGAGGTAATCCGTGACAGTGTTGTTTGAAGGAGTTCTGATGCTACATCTTCTAAAGAGAGGAATTGGAATCCTTTGTACTGTCACTAATGTCTGTCTGTACATATGTATTGGTAAGAGGTGCTGAAAAATCTGTGCTGTTTGTCTTAACTGCATTTGCTTTTGAAGTGCTGTGAGAGATGTTCTACCATAGTTTGTCCCTTACCCATATCAACCTCATCAATATTTTTTTTAAAAAGTTTTTGATCAAAACAGTGGAATATTGTGTCTTTATTCTTTTAGTAAGTCCCTGGGATCTCACACTTATTTTAAAAAGTTACTGGTCTCTAGACAAATTATAACATAAATCTGGCAGTCTTCCAGTAAGATGGTGGCAGAGTAGGACCTCTGTGCCTTAGGCTCAACTGCTCCATCCAGTTTTCTTTTCATTTCTTCTATTTTTTCTCTCTTCCTTTTTCATCTTTTATCTTATTTTGCCTATCTCTTGGTGAAGAGCTCGGTCACGGCGACAACATCAGCGAGTAGGCCTAGCAGCGCAGACTTGTGACAGTGGGGGAGGCAACTTTGGGTTCCCGGCGGTTTCTCCAACATAGAGGTGGTCCTAGCACTAACTCATTGCTGCTGTACGGAGGCAAGTTTGGGTCCTGGCAGTGTCTGCGTCCAGCGCAGATTCATGGAGGTGGCCGCAGAAGCGGATTTGGGCCCAGTATGAGACCCAGCGGTATCAGTGGCATCGACATTGGTGAGGTCCAGTGAAGGCATCAGTGGAGGTGAGATGGTGCCGAAGGGTGGCGACTTTCGTTCTAGCAGCAGCGGCCCAGCAAAGGCAACTCATACCTGGCCACCAGGCCCATGACAGAGCTCTTAACAAGAAGGATTGTAAAGTTGGACACTTTCATTGTTTGTTCATTTTCTGCCTTTATATTCTATATTTTGGTTTATTTTACTGTGTTTTAACATGGCACCAGAGAGTGGCGACACTATACAACAATTTTCACTGTATTTTGTAACAAGTGACATGTGACAATAAATAAATCAAATCAAATTAATCTAACATATCCACAATTGAATCTAGTTCTATTTTTACGTAGCTTGCTACAAATTTGCGACCCATGAAAGAATCATTGTTCCCTGATGCATTGGAGGCAACTCCAGATATGTTCAGGGTGAAATATAGTGAAAAGCAACTTTGTAGCTGATGGAATTTTTTTTCTGCTGGTAGGTCTCCAAAGCTATGAATAGGTAGGCCTCCATCATATAACAAATGATATAATAAGCATTTGCGTTGAAAAACAAGAATTACAAGTGAGAATTTGTCATAAAGTATGACATTGTTTGCCTTAATGTTGTAGGTGCAATTAAGAAAGTATTTTAATCAAACTGAAGGTGTGAAACCAACTGCAGAATTATATGTACCACGAAAGAACTTTCTACACATGGCCTTTCTCCTGTGAAAAATACTGCTCATCACTTTAATTACATTTACTACAAACAAAGCACTTCAATCAGTATTCTCAATAAAAAGCAGAGCCACATAATTACAGGTGTCAAGGTGTGTCAAGAGAATCTAAATTTCCATCAAGGATTTAGATTATTGGGACTCTTGTTAGGACAAGAATAATAAATTCACTTTGAGTCACTGTACACCAGCACAAAGATCAGGAGAGTCTGGAGTATAAACCCTGAAGCTGGCTGCTTCTGACATGAGCTGCAAAGGGATGTTATCATCAGTCTCAGCACAGGAGGTCCAAAACAGTAGCAATGATTCCAGCGTCTGACTCCTATTGCAGGAGTCCTGCTGGACAACACACAATGAGATCAGCAAAAATGGCAACTGATGGATTAAATATTTACAAGCAGAGTGGCCTGTGTATTGATAATTGCACCAGCTTCCTTCACCCAAGATGACTATTAACAAATGAACAGGGAAAATAAAATACTTCCCAGGAAACATTCCTACCTGCTTCACTCAAACGTACTCTGAACTACACAGCAAACAGTAGCTGTATGAAATAGGCAGTTTAGAAGGGAAGCAAAAGTAGTAAAATATCAGAGAGGCAATACATTGCATGTTAGATGTTTTATAATGATACCATTAGAAAATCTTACCAAATGTATAGAATACATATGACCAATCCAAGTAATAGCAAATCATTCCAGACAATGGGAGGGAAACAACTGTTCCAAATTGTGCACCTAGGAAGTAATAAGACTCCAGATTTAGAAACCACTCCACTACTTGCCAACTATTCTGGGTACTAAATGGATACCCACATGCAAACTAGTATTCAGTTTCAATAGTTCATTTAAAACAGTTCATCAAATGTGAGTGAATGTCTACACCACAAGTCTCACTTTCACTTTATATGAATTGGACAGAATATTTCCCTACAATCAACAAATTTACTGCAAATAATCAAATAATGGAACTACAAAAATTCAAAATATTTTGTGTGTATACCCTGAATAAATACTGGCATAAAGAGGTCAAAACCAGACGCAGATAATTACATTTCCATTTAGAAACACATGCACCATGTGGAACAGACAATGAATGTAGCTTGACCCAAGAACTGATTGGGCAGAAAACAAAAAAGGAAACTCTGAAGCACAGTGTTTCACAATCAGGATCCCTTTTAAAATACAAACCATTGCAAAAAACAAACGTCAATAATTTCATGGTTTGAGATTTGTTTTTGTTTAAACGCCAAGTGTCTAGATTATCAGGTTATTGTTTTAAAAAAGATGAAAAAAATTCAAGTGAGTTGAATATGCAACTGACAATGACACTTTTAAAACAAAAATGATTACTAACGTTGACTCCATTCGCTCAATGCCACCTTTTGTAGGTTCAACACAATGTATAGCACAATAATTTTAAATGGAATGGGCAGCATGGTGCCTCAGTGGTTAGCGCTGCTGTCACAGCAGCAAGGTCACAGGTTCGATTCCACCCTCAAGTGATGGTGCATGGGTTTCCCTCGGGTGCTCCAGTTTCCTCCCACAGTCCAAAGGTGTGCAGGTTAGGCAGATTGGCCATGCTAAATTGCCCATAGCGTCCAGAGACGTGCAGGCTAGGTGGATTAACCATGGGAAATGCAGGGTTACAAGGTAGGTCTGGGTGGGATGCTCTTCAGAGGATCAGTGTGGACTTGATGGGATGAATGACCTGCTTCCACATTGTAGGGATTCTGAGATTCCATGAATGAACTCACCTGCATATGATAAACTGACGAGCGTACTCCGTTCAAGAGGGGGAGCCCATTTAGCCCACATTGCATGCATGGCAGGGAAGGTCACACCCTATTACATAATTAGAATAGACACAAGAAAGTGTTTAACATTTTAAAATTACTAGTGACAGCCAAATTGAGGGAAAAAATCCACTACTTTAAACTCTACTCACTTGTCAACAATTCTATTCACATCCTTGGCCAGTCAGGCTGAACTAGACCATTCAAAACTTTGTCATTCTCTGAAACCAAACGATTACCCCCATCACCACAACAGCTTCTTCCGCTTCTACAGTATTGCTCATTGCTTCAACCCACCTGTTGCTGAAATGTTCAGCGATATTTAGTGATGTCTTTCTCATTTCCAAAGTCAACAATTGTAAATGCTTGCTATAATCTTTTATAGCAGTCCAAAGAGCTCTGTTTTGCCTCTCCCACCCAACCATTCATGACATTATCTTCATGTGTCTAATTCCCAACCATTTCCTCCCTAAATCTCTCTGCTTCTCTCCGTTTAAGATTGACCTCTTTGAAGAAGCTTTATCACTTTTCTTTCTTTGGCTTGTTTTTTTTTGTTTTTATACGGTCTTGAAGAATCTTAGGATGTTTTGCTAAACTTATTATATAGAATTGTAGTTATAATCAAAGAGGACAGTGACCTAAAATATTAATTATTATTTGTTTCTCCACATATGCTACCAGACTTAATTTCCAACATTTTCAGTTATTTTAAAAAGCAAAGGATTTTTTCTAATATTGCATATTTACACATTTATATTAATATATCAAATGATATATTTCAATACTATATATCAATAATAATTTAGTAGGAATGTTGGAAAGTGACTTCTAAACATTAAAATCATTTATGAAACTTTTATAACAATAGTATTTCTAATGACAAAGGTTTACACTTTTCCAAAGCATTCTAATTAGAGAATTATTTCTGCAATTATAGATCCTCAAAGTTCCAACATTAGACAAATTCTATAGAAAGGGAAGTTCATTTGTCATTTCTTCATATGAAACCTTAACCAAGCAGCAAATGAAAAAAGTTAACTTACAAATCCAAAATTTGCACACAACCAACAAAAAAAAAAGTCTTCAATCTAAAATGTTAGCTCTTTTTCGCAACCCACCGATGCGGCCTGACTGTCTCAGTTCTTTCAGCGTTTTTTGTTTATATTTCAGACATCCAGCATCTACACTATTTTGTTTTTTTGAACATTGTCAGTACTGAATCATCAAGGCTGTCCAAGGATATTAGCAGTAAGTATTCAAGGAATTTCTATCATTCAAAAGAATAACTTTCTTGTAATATGTTACATCTTGGAACTTTCTTCCTTCCTACATGAACTTATGTCAATATGACCTCATCGCTTGTCATATTTAATTTGCATGACAATGGTTCATTATTGACAGCAGATATAGGAGAAGGTGGAAATTCAGTAAAGCGGTTATACTTAAATAACTGCAGAAAATTCAAAACCATTCATCGTATTTTAAAAGCTATTTTTTAAAACAAAATCTCAAAAATTGTGCTAATTTCACTGTCTTCCGTCCTAATGAAGATTTATACTTCCAAGGAATCATGTAAGCCAAATAGTCAAAAATCAGTGAGTGACTAATGATTTATAACAGCAGACACATCTGAATGTTTCAATTAAGTAAAATGTTTAAACATTTGAAAAAAAAAAAGCGTACACCATACCTCTCCCAGACCTTCAATAACCCTCAACACAATTACACAGTAAGCACTCAGTGATGCTGCTAGAGGAGTCAGGAGGGTCAAAACTGAAGTACCCAGTATGCCAAAGCCAAGTAACAGCTTCCCTCCGAATCGACCTGCCAGATATCCACCTGGTATCTGAGTAACGATGTAACCAAAGAAGAAAGCACTAAGAATCCATCCCTGTATGTCTGAATTCCACTTATATACCTTGCCCTGTTGGAAATAGTAAGAAAAATTTCCAGTAAAAAGACTTGTCCTGCAAAATTGACCTTATTCATTTCAAAACACAGATAAAACAACTGGCCTAAGGATTTTGTTTAAGTGCACAGTATGTAAAACATTTAAACTCCTACAAATTAGTAATAAATTTAACAGTCTAACATCTAGTTAGTATACATATCACCTGGAAGGAATATTTCAACTATCCAATTTCCATGGAACATGTACTTTTCTGTCCAGACTTAGGATACAGTTAATACTGGCAAGACTACATTCATTACCAATCCAAGTTGTCCTGAGAAGGTAGATGGACCTTCTTGAACCTTATGCTGATGGTGCCACCATATGGTTAGCTAGGATATTCCAGAATAGTTAACCAGCAATAATGAAGGAAAAACATTAATATTCTCTTTTCAAAATACTGTGCAACATAACAGAAGAACTTAATCTTCCTGCAACATTGCTAGTTTTTCTCTTCTTATTGGGACAGGCCAGTCTGCAGAGAACACCTGATTGGAGAAATCCAAGTTTGATTACCTGTTAGCACTGGATTGAGAAACACTGGTGGGATTGAAACCTGTACTGCAAAGGCTCTCTGAAGCGTATCGTCATCATAACTGGGCGATGTCACTTTACTGAACCAAAACAATGTTAGCTTTAAAATGAGTTATTTGGGATGCTTAAGTTTTGTATGGGATCAACGGAAAAGGCTTTAAACTCAATAAAATAGCCTCAAGGTATCTGGAAAATTTTTGCAAGTGTAAAATTCATCTTGAAAGAAGCTTTGAAATACAATTTTTGATAATAAACCTATGACAGAGTACAGTAATCTACTATGACTGAGAAATTCTTGATTTGTAATGCTGTGCCTTTGGATTTCTCCTGATAGGAAACAATTTTGGAGTGTTATTCTAACTTGTGAGACTTATTGCAGTCAAAGTAGTTTTGATGCAAGATACCCTTAACAAAGTGTACATGCTATTCAAATTAAAGTACTTTCAATTTTCAAATCAAGTTGCAGCTTGTATATCACAGAATTGTTACAGTGCAGGAGCAAGCCATTGCATCTGCACCAGTTGTCTCAGCATTTTAACTTAATGCCATCCTCATGATTTTTCTCCATAACTCTGCACATTGCTTCTATTTTGAAAATTTGATGATTTTTGAAAACTTGTTAATTTTTTTCTGATCTCTCTCTATTCCAAAAATATACAGTACCCAATTCTTCAATCTTTCCTCTTAACTAACTCATCTCATCCCTGGAACCATTCTCCAATGCATTCACACCCTTCCCAAGTGTGCCATCATGTGGTTAGTTAGGGTAATCTATAATATTGATCCAACAATAATGAAGGAAAAAACATTAATGTGCAACTTAACAGAAGGACTTAATCTTCCTGTAACATTGCTGGTTTTTCCCTTCTTGGTGGGAAGACCAGATCCATGTTACAACCTGTCCCTTTTATTCCATGACCTATAAGCTATCCTGACAAGACTGCTGTGTGGCATTGTATCAAGTGCCTTTTGGAAGTAATGTACACCATATAAACAGGCTTGCCTCATCAATCCTCCATACTGCCTCTTCAAAAAAACTCCAGCACTTTAGTTAGACTCAATTTTCCCTAAACAAGTCCATGCAGACTTTTCCAAATCAATTCACATTTTTCTATGTGACTATTAAATTCTATCCCAAATAATTTTTTCTAGAGATTTCCCTACCACTGAAGTTAAACTGACTAGCCATCCAGCCTGCATCTATAAATCTTATCACCTGCCCCAGATATGAAATCAAATAGCCACAAGACACTCCTGTAAGTATATCAGTCCCAAAACTGGTTTGACTACCAGAGCTACTTAAAACTGAATGATTCTCGTGTTTATTGGGTGACTAACTGATACAGTGTGGGCACCTCTTCTCCCTGATTTCAAACTGAAATTCTTGAACTCCCTCAATAATTCTCCGCTGATTCTCTCCATCTCTGAAGGTGAATGATTGAACTGTATTGTTTTTTAAAATTATTTTATGGAATGTGGTCGTTAAGCCCAGCATGTATCGCTTCTCCCAAACTGCTGTCAAGGTGGTACTAGTGACAACTGAGTGCTTACTAGGCCATCTCAAACATCAACTAGCCCACAGCAGTCATGATTGTTATGTACGAACGTTAGGTGAAAATAACAAAGAATACACCTTCTCCTTTCATTAAGTATTCCTACTTTGAAATGTTTGTTAAACATACTTAGCTGGAGAAGGAGATGCTATTTTAGTTTCCATATTGTCGTTTCAGTTTCTTTTCAGTTAGTGGATTGCTGAACACACTATCTGCTCTACATCTCTGCTTTTGTTCTTGGGACCTGGCCACAATATTCAGACCTTGACCTGCAAGATTGTCTCTTAGCAAAAAAAAAAACATGCGGTATAAATGTATGAATAGTAAAATAGCCTGTTAGCGAAAAGAGGAAGGCAGATTATTATCTGAATGACAATAGATTAGAAAAGGGGGAGATGCACAAGACCTGGGTGTCCTTGTACACCAGCTGCTGAAAGGAAGCATGTAGGTGCAGCTGGTGAAGGCAGATAGTATGTTGGCCTTCATAGTGAGAAGATTTGAGTACGGAGCAGGGATATCTTGAACTTATTCGGGACCTTGGTGAAACCTCACCTGAAGCATTGCACGGGATTTTGGGCTCCTTATCTGTTCTGACTATGGAGGGGGTGGAACATAGGTTTACCAGACTGATGCCTGGGATGACTGACATACAAAGACAGACTGGATGAGGGAAGATTTCATAGAAAAACATGAAATTCTAACAGGACTAGACAGGTAAATGCAGGAAGGGTGTTCCCAATGATCAGGGAGTCCAGAACAAGCAATTACAGTTTAAAGATATGGGGTAAACCATTGAGGACTGAGATGAGAAGGAATTTCGTCATCCAGAGAGCGATGAACCTGTGCAATTCTCTTCCACATAAAGCTGTTAAGAGCAAAACATTGAACGTTCTCAAGGTGGAGTTAGATATAGTTTTTAGGACCAGTGGGACCCAAGGATACGTAGAGAAAATGGGATACTACTGAATTCGATATTCAGTCATAATCATACTGAATGGCTGAGCAGGTTTGAAGGGAGAAATAGCCTATGTTTCTAATATCCAACTTCGCAATGATCAGCTACAGACGCTTATAGAAACCCTTCAACAACCGGTATTCCCACCCTGTTGTAATCTTCAACAGCAACCTCCAATTTTCCCAACTCGGTTCCCAATCCTCTCCAATTGCATCTTCCTACCACTGGAACCATATGGCAAAAGTGGGATCATCGTGAGGATACCTGCGCTAAACTCCCAAAATTATATAACCACTAACTAAATGATCAAATTCTAGACACTGTCTCACATTACTAACTAACTAACTAACTAGTCAGTTGCATTAAGATTAGGACCTAGTGTCGTTTCGACTTAGGCATCGACCTTACAATCCTATTTATTAACTAAATTATTAACAGAACTGAATTATGGCTAACTGCTACAAGCACAGCAGATCCCATCTAAAATCACTGGAGCTATTTTATAAAGCACTAGTTGTTTTGTACTACAGACTTCACTCAATAATTAGTTTTATTCTGTCAGGAGTCAAAGCATTAAGTCGGAATCATTTAGAGCTGCCCAGCCCAACAGTCGAAATACTTTTGAATAACTGTACACAGGCAGTCATTTCAATGCTACTGTTAAGATTGTCCTCTCTGACCAACAATATAACTGAAGGGAATTCAGAACACCAGTATCTTAAATTGTACATTGCACTAGTCACCAGGAATGCCAAATTAATAATGTGGCCATGGACACCTACATAATGGCAGCAGGTTTGAGCAAAAGCTCATGTCCATACAAATTGTGAAACATTAGATATACAAAAATAAAGTTAACTAAATCCAAATCTGTAAAAAACAATTGTGCTAAAAGGTTTGTTTATTTACTACCTTTCACCAATACTGATTTAGTATCTCATCTGG
Organism: Ginglymostoma cirratum; assembly: GCA_024137785.1. NCBI lineage: Eukaryota > Metazoa > Chordata > Chondrichthyes > Orectolobiformes > Ginglymostomatidae > Ginglymostoma > Ginglymostoma cirratum. The sequence goes on along the minus strand of JAHRHZ010000111.1, from coordinate 13,652,691 downwards.
ATACATAAATTAGAGACAGTTTATCTTACCTTTTTCACATAACTTTGATGAGTAGAATTGGAATGAGGTGGACATGCCTCAACACTCCCATTCTTCAACAACGTTGCATTATCATCCAACATCTCGACCATCGCTACACTAAGATTCACACGTAGTGCGTACACAACAAAAAATCCCCAAAAGGCCAAAATCGCCAAATTGCATCGAGCTGAGCAGCATGCTGAAACTGAAGAGAATATTGAGAACAGAATATATAAATCCTTTATTCATTCATTCATTTACGGGATGAGGGCATCGCTGGCCACGCAGCATTTATTGTCTATTCCTAATTGCCCAGAGTTAAGAGTCAACCACATTGCTCTGGGTCTGGAGTCACATGTAGGCCAGACTAGGTAAGGATGGCAGTTTCCTTCCCTAAAGGACATTAGTGAACCAGATGGGTTTTTCCAACTATCGACAATGGATTCACAGTCATCATTAGATTCTTAATTCCAGATATTTATTGAATTCAAATTCCACCATCTGCCATGCCAGGATTCAAACCCAGGTCCCCAGAAAACTATCTGGGTCTCTGGATTAACAGTCCAGTGATAATACCACTAGGCCTTCACCTCCCCAAATCTGACATGACATCCCGTCTCAAATTTAATAACGAAGCTAGAGATTTAGGCAGAGATTTGAAATAGTGACATATTTCCATAGAACAACAGTGCTGAAAAACAAATTAATCCTCTTCTACTTCCTCTGTTAATCTTTAAAACGTTTATTCTGAATGCTTTTCTAACCCCTTCAGTCCCTTTTCATATAATACAAACTATTAAAGACACACTGCTGCCGTTCACAGCAGCCCACCCTCCTGAAAGATTTTTAAAAAATGGGTTAGAATTAGAAGCAGCAACCCCAGACTGAACACTGATATCTTTGGAGATTAGGTCAAAGTTTCATAGCTGTAAAGCTAGTCTTTCAGAATCAGCCATTCTAACTCTTGCAACTTTAACGGTGAAGCTAGTTTTACCCAGCAACAAATTATTGCTTTCAATAGATGAAGAAAAATCAGATGCACTGCAATTTCTTCATTCAAGTCCAGTCTTGAAACTTATACGAAGACAGAAGCCAAGGGTGATTTGTCTAACAAAACATTTTACAATATGAAAAACCATGACGGCAAAACTCTCGCACAATGAGATCATTTGTCATTGAGGTCAACTCTCTCCCTATTTATTTCAGAACCCTCTTCCCCTCCCCCATTTCTGATGAAGGGTTTAGGCCCGAAACGTCAAGTTTTCCTGCTCGACCTGCTGTGTTCATCCAGCCCCAGGCTTGTTATCATAGATTTATTAAGGACGATTTGTTAAGACCTAATTAAGCATAATCAGAGAACTTAAAACAAAGACTATGAGCATTTAATTTAAACATTAACTAGTGATTCAGATACATTAAAGTTCAGAGCTCAACGTTTTAGAATTATATGATTTCAAGTACTCATTACAAACTGCTACCATTTATAAATTTGCTACAATCCACCAATTCCATTTACTAATTAAATGAGTCCTCTATCAATAACTAAGAAAGAAAATATATTAACTAACAAGGTTCTGTATTAAAAACCAAAAGAACTGCGGATGCTGTAAATCAGGAACAAAAACAAAGTTGCTGGAAAAGCTCAGCAAGTCTGACAGCATACGTGGAGGAGAAAACAGTTAGCATTTCGGGTCCGGTGACCCTTTCTCAGAACAGGTTCTGTATTATTGGGCTGAGATAGGTATAACTCCCTTATATTACAAATAATTGCATTTTAACCAGGTAAAACTTTTAATTAAAGTTATTTATTCTGTAGCATTTAGCTTTCATAAATCCCCCGATTTTACATAAGCCAAACTGAAGATAGCAAGACAAGTTTCAAGAAAGACATAATGAATCTTTGACTTTGTACTGCAAGAGAATATGTACACAAGAACATTATGTCGAGCTTTGAAACATCAGATGAAACAAATGTGGAAAATTGTATTCAATTCTGAGCACCAGATTGGATGGATGTCAAAACCTGGGAAATGCAACGGAGACTGAATGGAATGGTGCCAGGCATGGGGGGTACTTAGTCATAGAACAACATAGGACAGTACAGCACAGCAACAGGCCCTTTGTGCCGACCATGACATTCTAAACTAATCCCCCCTGTTTGCACATGCTTATATGGAGAGATTGGAAAAATTGGGGTCATTTCCATCAGTTAAACATTGAGAGATTAAATAAGTGTTTTTAAAAATCATTTTGATTGAGTAGTCAGGGAGAAACTGTTTCCATTGACAGATGGATCAGTAAGCAAACAAAAAAAACATTCAAAGGCAAATGGCAAAAGAACCAAGTGAAGGCAAGGATTTCTTTTAAAATTCCAGATTCATTATAATCTGGAATGCTTGAATGAGGAGTGGTAAATAGAGTCAACTTTAAAAAGGAAACTGAATAAATACTGGATGTCTTCATTTAAAGTTGTGATTGCATTCATGAACTTTGTGACTTTTAGTGAAATGCCTTTCAGTGAACACTGACATTAGAAATCTTCGTTCAAGCCAGAGTTAGGTTCCTGAGAGCACATTTTGCCCAAAAATCAATGTAAAATTGGGGCAGCATGGTGGCTCAGTGGTCAGCTCTGCTGCCTCACAGCACTAGGTACCTAGGTTCGATTCCACAAATGGACAAACTGCCCATGGAGTTTGCACATTTTTCCCATGTCTCAGTGGGTTTCCTCCGAGTGCTCCGCTTTCCTCCCAAAGCCCAAAGATGTGCAGTTTAGATGGGTTGGTATGCTAAATTGTCCATTGTGTCCAGGGATGTGTAGGCTAGGTGGGTTAGGCATGCGAATTATAAGAACAGGGTGGGTCTGGGTGGGATGCTGTTTGGAGGATCAGTGTGTACTTGATAGGCCGAATGGCCTGCTTCCACACAGTAGAGATTACGTTACATACAGTCCCATACACGTGCAGCCCTGCATTCCCAGTTTAAATTTGTAATACAAAACAATGAGAGGTTCAAAGAAGAACATGGGCTTCTTGCTTGCAGTAAATATCCCTACAGGTGTCATAGAGATTTAAGGTTAGGGGCTAGAGGAAATATGAGGAGAAATGTTTTCACTCAGACACTAATGGTAATTTGGAACTCTCTGCCTGTAAAGTAGTTTGAAGCAGAAACTCTCAAAAAGAATAAGTGCTGGAAAATGGCATTAGAATAGTTAGATGGTTGTTTTTGGCCGCAGTGGGACGAAGGGCCTTTTATTTGCTGTAAACCTCCGCTACTCTATGAGCAGTGAATTCCCTGAAGAAAAAGTTCACAACAGTTCTTCTCCAAATATAGATACAAGCAACAGAAAAATGTAAAAGAAAATTAAAAACCAAGTTTACGTCAGCACCTGAGCAGGGACCTTTAAACAGTCTCGTCCAGTGCAGGGCACGGACACAAAGGAGATAAATCTAACTGCACAGACAGTGCTGATGGAGAAATAAAACAACGATGCGAGAGGAGATCAGGAAGTAAAGGGTGTTAAAACGGGCACTGGCACTTTTAATGACGCGAGGGGGCATCTTGATTAAAGGAAAACATTTTGAAAGGTGTGGAGCTGGATGTCATCTTTCTGGGCATGAGAAAAAGGGGCTGGGATTATTCTTCCGAAGAGCAAGCACAGCTAGGACGGGCCGAGCAGACATTTCACCTTTGTTTTAAAATGACTATGCTGCATTAAGTGACAAAACAGTTGCAAGTCTTTCCGGGGCGGCGGGGAAGAGGAGACAAGTTCTGGGGAAGGGTCACCGGACCCAAAACGTTAACACTGTTTTCTCCTCCACAGATGCTGCCAGACCTGCTGAGCTCTTCCAGCAACTTTGGTTTCGTTTCTGATTTACAGCGTCCGCAGTTCTTTTGGTTTTTTTTAAAAAGAGGAGACAAGGTGTTTTGCGGCCGGAAATGGTAAATACTGCCCTCCGAGAGTCTCCAACAACCCGCTATCTCTATCTCTCTCTCTCTCTCTCTCCCTGTCACTCAGTCACACACACACACACACACACCTCTCCTCCGCTCTCCGTCAAGGAGCGGCTGGATATCCTCATCCCCGAAATCCTCCATCTCCCGGCCGCCGGCAGCAGCTCCCTTCAACACCCGGATCACCTTCCTCCTGCCCTAGGCCCGGCCTTCCCGTCACGCGCACGTCTCCATGGCTCCCGACGCGTGCTCGCGCCCGTGCGGGGACGTGCCCGCGCACGAAGGCGCACGAGCCTGGTTTCAGCAATCACTATCAGTCAGTGAGAGCAATGGGCTCACTTAGACTGGAATCGTAACCGCATTATCTATCATCTTCCTGCCTGTCCACTCGACTTTCTCTTTATTCATTGGGATGGATGGACGGATTTAACAGCCCAGAAAACGCAGTTAATAGCCAAGCAAAAGATACCGCAGGGAAGCTGGAAATCGGAAACTCTGGTAGCCTCCGTGGAAACTCGAAGCAGAATCCACTATGTGACCACGTAGCGGGATGCAGAGTAAACGGAGTTTGTCACTACGACCCTAAGGTTATGTCTTTGCTCTTCCCAAAGTTAATTGGAGGAAACTGAAGAACCCCCGGAACTCGATATTGAGCAACTTGGTTAACAATGTGGACTTCACAAGCTTCAAAATCTCCCCTCCCCCAACCGCATCCCAAAACCAGCCCAGCTCGTCCCCGCCTCCCTAACCTGTCCTTTTCTGAAGGGTTTAGGCCCGAAACGTCAAGTTTTCCTGCTCCTATGATGCTGCTTGACCTGCTGTATTCATTCCAGCCCCACGCTTGTTATCTCGGATTCTCCAGCATCTGCAGTACCTTTTATCTCTTCCTCCCACCTATCCCATCCTCCCACCTCAAGCCCCACCCCCATCTCCTACCCACCAACCTCATCCCGCCCCCTTGACCTGTCCGTCCTCCCTGGACTGACCTATCTCCTCCCTACGCCCCACCTACACTCACCTTTACAGGCTCCATCCCCGCCTCTTTGACTGGTCTGTCTCCTCTCCACCTATCTTCTCCTTTATCCATCTTCTATCCGCCTCCCCCTCTCTCCCTATTTATTTCAGAACCTCCTTCCCCTCCCCCATTTCTGATGAAGGGTCTAGGCCCGAAATGTCAAGCTTTCCTGCTGCTATGATGCTGCTTGGCCTGCTGTGTTCATCCAGCTCTACACCTTGTTATCTCAGACTCCAGCATTGACAGTTCCTACTATCTCTGAGTATGTTATTTATATGCCTCGGTTTGCTGGGGTGGTTGGCATCACTTCTGGTTCTGTTTTTCAGTGGTTTGTATATTGCATCCAATTCAATGTGTTTGTTGATGGAGTTCCGGTTAGAATACCAGGCCTCCGGGAATTCCCTGGTATGTCTCTGTTTGGCTTGTGCTATTATGGATGTGTTGTCCCAGTCGAATTTGTGTCCTTCTTTGTGTGTATTGAGACCAGTGAGAATTGGTCATATCTCTTGGTGGCTGGTTGGTGTTAGTGTATCTTTATTGTCAATTTTCTTCCAGTTTGGCCAGTGTAATGTTTTTCACAGTCTTTGCATGGTATTTTGTATATTAAGTTAGTTTTATTGGTTGCGGGTATGGGGTCCTTTACGTTCATCAGTAGCTGTCGCAATGTGGTTGTTGGTTTGTGGGCTATTCTGATACCTAGGGGTCTGAGTAGACTTGCAGTCATCTCTGATATGTCTCTGATGCACGGTAGGGTGACTAGTGTGTTTGGCCATGTATCTTTTGTTGTGGTCTGTTGCAGAGGTCACAGTGGATTGTGCTTTGCATATCCATTCCTTTTAAAAACTCCATGTGAGTGCCAAAAAAATCTGAGAGAACTGCGGATGCTGTAAATTAGCAGCAAAAACAGAGGAAGTTGCTGGAAAAGCTCAGCAGGTCTGATTTCTTTTTTCCTCATAGATGTTCAGAGTTAACATTTGAGGTCCAGTGATCAACATGGGAAATTGCAGCATGTTACACATGTAAGAGGAAAGCCTTTAAACATCAAACTAAGATAATGTTAAAAACAATGACAGGGCACAATATTAATGCAATGGGGTCCCAGTCTCCCATCTCAGTGACCTTGCACCACTGGAATGACAGGAGTCTAAGATGTTAGGAAGCTTCAAACCTGGGGAGTGGTCCAGGTGATGCCATGGCCCATAGGGCTTGCTCAGGTCATAGCAGGACCATCAGATGTAGATTAAGTGGCTAGGTTACACCAAAAATGGGGGAACTGAAGGTGCAAAATTTTGATTAATTTTAGAGTGCCGGTGAGGACCAGCAGCTAAGGTGCCGAAGCATGCACAAACCATAAAGCATGGTAGTTCGAGTAAGAAATGAGACACACACAAACAAAGCACAGGATAATCTTTATGCAGAATACACACAAATTCTTTGCTGGCTTTGAAAAGACAGTATGGTACAGCAACACAATTATCAATCTACCAGAAACCATTGTGCCATGGCCTTTGCCAATGTAATACAATTGAGTTGTAACTGATTATGAAATCATATATAAACTGCTCTTTTGAATCTTGGTGGAGAAGTCCAGTATTGCGCATGTGTAATCAACACACCACTTGAATATTGCAACTGAATTTCAAGTGCTGAAGTTGTGTATTTCTCAGACCTTTCAAGTATTTGATGACAGAAGTCTCAAACCTGATACCAAAAGAATATTGTAGTGTTACCAGCACTCCTGTATGTGTTATAGACATGGACTAGTTCAACCTACATCTCAAAACCCTTCAGAAATATCACCAATAATAGTATTCCTATTTTCAGTGTCCTCTCTCAGGCCATTATCCCCAATATCAAGGAACCGGTTACAGTCAATCAGGTGCCGTAATTGGGCACATCCTCCACATGCCTGACTCAAGACTTCCAAAACAAGATCTCTGTTCTGAGCTTCATGTATTGGTGACGGTCTTTGGAAATCCCAATCTCTCCTCTCTCTCGTACATTCCCTCAGGGCAAAGGACTACTTTCTTTCACTCCAATATTGTGGGTCCTAAGTTGACTAAATAGCCTAGCACTGTATCCACAAACTGTACCACAGGTGGGGCACATGGTGTTTGCTGAATAAGGCGTGTGCAAATCCTTGGGTTTTTGCATTTTGTTTCCACTTGCCTCCACGTCGGCCTGTCAGGGACGCTCAAGGTAGATGGCACCTTCAAGTATGCTTCTCTAGTTTAGGCGTTTTGGTCAAAGATATACCCACATGTTGGTAGAGAGATTACATTTTTTTTAAGAAGGCTTTGAGGACACCTTTGAAGTCTTTTCTCTGCCCTGCTGGTAACATCATACCATCTCTTTGGTGCTATATTTTAGTTCATGTATTGTGAAATCATTAGAAGAGGTAGAGTGGGATTGGAGAAAGACTTCCTTCAAAAATTCTTACAATTTTGCTTCATTTGTGGCTAATGTAACATACATATAAAATGGTGCTGGCAAATATCCTATCAAATAATTTCAGTGGGACTGTAACGACCTTATCAAATTGATATCAGAGTGCCTGACCAAAATTATAATACCTATGCAGAATGAAAAATTGTATAAGTGGTTCACCTTTTCTTCAGCTGCCGCTGTTGGAATGCGACCACCCCAGATATCCCACATGGGAGACAACCAGGCATCAGTACAAATTTTAGGGACACCACCTCTTTAAGAAAAAAAGCACTTCCTATTCATTTCTTCTTAAACTCTTACACTTTGATCACCCTGTCCCATATTTTCTTCCCTTCCCGACCCTCATAGCTCTGCCTTCTATACACTATCCCATGCCGTTCTTTTACAACCCTTAATATTGACTTTTATCCATTTCCATTCGTCAGTATCAGGAAAGCCAAGTTGTACATAAGTAACCTGGTTAAGCAACCTGATAAAATTTGATCTTCACCATATGGTAGCAATATGGTGGAATAGGAGATAAGTTGTAGAACTTACCCAGTTTTATTTCAATTGTTTCACCTTTGCCCTTTGTCTGAACGTGTCATGTGCAGTGTGCAGCTACATGGTGTAAGCAGGTTGCAAGTTTCCTATATTGAAATAGGACGCAGCTAGATGTGCATCCTACCAGAAATGTTGAACAGCAGAAGAAAAGTGTGTCAGTGCATTTTGGAAACATTTGAATAGTTGGCGGATGACCCTGTTTGAAGAAATACAAGCTTTGTGAACTGCTAATATCATTCCATATGCTGGTTACATTCACTACTTTTTTTTAGAAAAAGGTAATAAATCAATAGCAGCACTTACTTGGTGACATTTTTGAAACCAGAAATTGCTTTACCGGTCCAAGAACCGGTAAAGCATTGACCAAAAGGCATTGACCTTTTCTGGCAATTCCATTGATACAATTCTGACAATACTCTTTCCGACAAACCTTGCTTTTAAAAAGGGTTAGAGACAGAAAGAACTGCCGATGCTGCAGTCAGAGATAGCACAGCGTGGAGCTGGAGGAACACAGCATGCCAGGCAGCATCAGAGGAGCAAGATAGCTGTTGTTCCAGGTCGGGACCCTTATTCAGAAATGGGGGAGGGGGAAGGGAGATCTGAAATAAAGAGAGAGAGGAGGGGTAGGGGAAGGTAGGTGGGATGGTGATAGGTGAGTGCAGGTAGGGAGTGGTGGGGAATTGATCAATGAAGTGGGAGGAGCGGATAGGTGAGAGAGAAGATGGACAGGTTGTGTCAGGTCAAGAAGGCGGAGATGAGAGGGAGGATTGGTCATTGATGAGGCCAGGGGTGGGGAGGTTTTGAAACTGGTAAAATCCACATTTAGGCCATTAGACTGTAGGGTCCCCAGGCGGAATATGTGGTGCTGTTCCTCCAGTTTCCGGGTAGCATCATTGTGACACTGGAGGAGGCCCAGGATGGACATGTCACCCTGAGAGGGGGAGTTGAAATAGTTCATAACCGGAAGGTGTTGTCATTTATCGTGAACTGAGCGCTGGTGCTCTACAAAGCGGACTCCCAGCCTCCACTTGGTCTGACTGATGTAGAGGAGGCCACATCAGGAGCAGCGGATGGAGTAGACCACATTGACAGATGTGCAGGTGAACCTCTGTCTGATGTGAAAGGTTTGTTTGGTGCCTTGGTTGGAGGTGACGGAGGGGGTGTAGGGGCAGGTGTAGCACTTCCTGCAGTTGCGGGGAAAGGTGCTGGGAGTGGTGGGACTAGTGGGGAGTGTGGAGGGGATGAGGGAGTCATGGAGAGAGCAGTCCCTCTGGAAAGCAGATTGGGGTGGGGAGGGAAATATATCTTTGTTTGTGGGGTCAGTTTATAGGTTGCGGAAGTGGCAGAGAATGATACGTTGGATGTGGATGTTGGTTGGGTGATATGTGAGGACGAGGGGGATTCTTCCTTTATTTTTTGAGGGAGTGGGTTTGAGGGCAGAGGTGCAGGAAATGCAAGAGACGTGGTTGAGGGCATTTTCGATCATCAGAGTGGGGAAGTTACAGTCCTTGAAATAGGAGGACATCTGGGATTTCAAGGACCTCCTACAGAACTCTGGTGTATGGTCCATCTGGTCCAGGTGATTTATCCACCTGCAAACCTTTCAGTTTCCGCAGTACCTTCTCCTTAGTGATGACCACCACACTCACCTCTGCCCCCGACTCTTGAAATTCTAGTATGCTGCTGGTGTCTTCCACCATGAAGAATTCAGTTCACTCTCCCACAGCCTTTTCTGTCCCACAAAAAAAGCAGCCTAGCCTATCCAATGTTTCCTCATAGCTATTATTCTTCAGCCCAGGCAACAGCTTTCTCAGTATCTCTGGACTGCAGTCTTTTGTTTTAATTTTCTAGTCAGACACAGACAAAAAGGATGTTAGATTTAAATCATTTCACAATAATTTGAAATTAAAGTCACCTGCAGCCACAAAACAGAGAACACATTTAATCCAGACAAACATCAATAGAACACCAACCATTTTAATCCCAACATACCATGAAGTGTTGGTATTCTCACCATATCTTCACCTGTACTGGTAAATCTTTACATTGTGATGGTAGCAATCAGCAACAGCCAAATACCTTTCCTGCATCAGACACAATCCACAGGGTCCTTGAAGATCTTGCTTCACAACTGTTGCAGAGAGAGATAGACCTGGATTAAACATCACCACGCAGTTTTGTTCTTTATCAGCAACAAGAATATTTCCATTTTCATCCACGCATATTCCAGAAGGATTAATGAAGTTTAATTTACTCCCATATATCGGTCCAATTTTCTTTTGGATGGTTCTGTCTTTGCCAATAATTTTTATGCATCTCCCCTCATATGGTCCAAAGAGTTGCCCTTCAGTAACTAGGATATCTTCATTCTGGTGAAGAAATAAGCATCACAGCATTTGTCAAAATATGATATGTTTATTTTAAAGAGACAAAGAGAGTAATCATGGGAAAACGAGTTACCTTTAGATAGCAAAATAAAAGTCCTAATGTTATTCCAAAGCAAAATTCTGCTGATACAATAATCCAGAGCTGGTCAAGCAGCATCTGTGGGGAGAGAAACAAAACTGAGGGACTGAAATCTCAAAGGCAGCTAGTGATGGGGAATAAATGCTGACCCAGCCAGCAATACCAACATCCCATAAGTGAATTTTTAAAAAATCATCATATTGAGGTGAGGTGCCTGCCCAGATTAAGAATCATGGGCAAGCCACAGCAATTGGGTCAGTTCATACTCGAGCCATTTAACATTACCTCAATTGAGGAGGAAATTCAGTAAATTCCTCTGGAGAACAACCAGTCGGCATCTCTCTGATCCCAGCAGTGCCACCAAAAGCAGTGATCGGCTGCTGGGGCTGTGTACAGGTAAATTTCAAAGTGTCCAAGGTCTCCCAGATAATAGTTAACAATTGGTCTTGTTGCTGCCAGGCTAAAAAAGAACAACACAGTCAGAATTCCTGCTGCTCACTGATTGTGGCTAATCGGTCAAGTGTGTGTTTTGTTAGCATGTGTCTTTTTCACAGAATGAAAACAAGATTAAATTTTTCCACAAGTTCTTGATGACTGTATATCCTACAAACACCGGGTTGTGGGTGTTGAGGTTGGTTGGCTCGCCAGCTCGTTTGTTGTTCCGCAGACGTTTCATTACTGTGCTTGGTAACATCCTCAGTGCAGCCACTGATGAAGCCGCTTCATCAGAGGCTGCACTGAGGATGTTACCAAGCACAGTAACAAAACGTCTGCGGAACAACAAACCAGCTTGGCGAGCCAACCAATCTCAATAAATCTATAACAAACAAATTCACATTAAACTAACTAATACCATGTCAATTCATCCCTTGGCATAAATGTCCGGTTAAGAATAGAGGAAGCAAAAGATCAAATAAGCTATACAACACAATTGCTCTTCTCCTGATGGTCATTGCTGCTAAGAAGTATTTTCCCTCTTTTCTCCTCTCCTTTCCTGCATATTGGGATAGCTGAACACAAACTATAGCTTTATTGCTATGATGTCAACTTTAAATAATTAAAAGAAAACATTTAAAATACAACTTTAATTAAAAATGTTTGCCACTAGCATCAGGCCCTGTTGGACTCTGGGAGTTACAGAGGTTATGATAGTTATGTCAATGGAACATTAAAGATTGTTAAAACTCTACGTCCCTTTTCTTTTAAATATTGACTTCACTGGATTTTTAAAATGGTTGCCACAGATCAATGACTTAGAAGTTGGTTAAAATTCCTTAAGTTTCTAACAGTGGGTTGCAGAGGGACATGACAAGACAGTAGTACACCTTTGTGGAGTTTCTCAGCTGTTGTTGTGTGGACATACTGAAAACATTGAAACCAAGAGAGGTCAGACCCCTGTCTCTGAGCCTGGGTCTGTAACAAAGAAGACCTCTTGAAACTCACTTTGCTGACATAGGTGCTGAAAGCAACTATCCATCTCCTAAAGAATGTTCAACATACCTGACCAGAGATGCAGAAACACCTTCATTAATTTCAATAACTCATTTATAGACGCATTGATGGGCAGTGTAATATGATTAAAACTCATAACAGAATTTGTGAGTTTAATCACACATTCTGAACATTTGAATCGGTATCTTACCACCAGCCAAGAAGGCAACTGACTCCAGGCTAACAGCTACACCTGTCTGAAAGTTAAGAGCCTCAAAACATGCTTCTGAAGGATGTATAATTCCTCTGGAAAGCAAACTGATCGTCTGCCTGCAAACATCACCAGAAACTGCTGTCTCAGCTGCTGCCTTATCTCCCATCATTGAAAGATCTCTATGACTCCTGATTCCAGCCATTTGGACTTCATGCAAATTGATGCCTATCCTGTTCGACTTAAATATTCATAGACATTAAATTCATTTTACCTTTTTTCTGGAAGACTGTAAAGTTGCAGATGGCTAGAATTAAACTTAAGAATACACCTGGTTCATATCTGAGAGTCTGCTACATATCGTTTTAAAATTGACTCAGAAACACATCTTAGTCTTTTCAAAATTAAACGATTCTGTTCGAGGACAGAAGGCAAGGAGAATAAAGGAATTCAGTCTGTCACTCGTCCCTGTCCGTAACAAGAGAAAAGAAATTATTATTGGTAGGAGAGAATACAGAGGTGAAAGATGAGCAGTGAAGGATTATTAGTGGTAACAAACAAAATCAGCAGCTTAGAGACACTATTACATTACCAAATACATCACTGAACTGTTTTTCAAGATACTTTTTAACCTCCATAACTTTGCTTTTTGAACGTTAAATCTAGATTTAAGACATAACTTTCATACACACACCTTTCTAACTGCTACACAGGTAGGCCGATAAAATCCCTCAATCGTATCAATATTTAAAATGTTATTTTCTTTCCAATCTCCACTCATAATGTGGATTTTCCCCCGTTCTGACCAGTCAGTTACTGCCAGATCATTATTTGGCAATACTGATAGTCCGTACGAGTGTTTCCAGTTGACATTTGATGTTGTTAGTCGGTGGATTAATTGCCCTTCTTGTCTGAACACTTTGATTGCTTTGGCTCCATTGGAAATTAGTAACCGTCCATCTCTGGTAGCTTTAACATCCCCCATGCATTTTATTGCTGTAGATTCATAAGAAAAGCCATGTTTGTAGAGTCCTTCAGAGCTGAAGTTCTGGATCCTGTCGTTTCCACTGTCTTTAATGACCAGATCCCCAGAAGTTGTCACTGTCAGAGAAATGGGCCACATTAATTGTCCAGGCCCATAACCAGGTTTTCCAACTTCACCAATCAGCCTGTTAAAGAAAATTTGCCTGATTCCAAACATTTTCCATTCCTTGTCCATACAATTCAGTGTTGCCTAATAAATAAACAAAATTATTGATTGAAGATCAGCTCACACAAAACTTCATTGAGAATAAACAATATCTAAAAACTTACTTCCTTGTCATCCAGTTCTTTCAGAAAAAAAGAGTCCAGTAATTGTCTTTTCTTTAACATTTTTCAAGATAATACTAACTAAATTAAAGTGATTGATGAAGAAAAGTTAAAAAACTGAATAACTTATCTAATTTTTAAAAAAGCTCTCACAACAATGTACTTTGTTTACAACATATGCCTTGAATATCTTCTAACCAGCTTTCTTAATACAGTCCTGCCAATATACCTGTTCCTTCCATAAATAATTGACGGTAATGGAATCTAGCTTCCAATTTGCTCCAGCAGTCACACACACTTGAAACATTAACTGGTGATAATCCAAGTGCCAAAGTGTACATGACTTTTTTCAGCTGGAAGGGAGTTTTCAATTTAATTTAACATTTTGTTACAGTTTTTAGGCAGGCAACAAAACAGCTGTATGTACAAACATTGCTTGAAGTTGACATACAATTTAGTGGCTATACATTTGTCAGTTTTCCACTGTCCTTCCGGAACATTCTGGGAGCAGCACTGTGCTCAGTGGTTAGCACTGCTGCCTCACAGTGCCAGGGACCCAGGTTCAATTCCAGCCTCGGGCGACTGCCTTTGTGGAGTTTCCACATTCTCCCTGTATCTGTGTGGATTTGCTCCCACAGTCCAAGGATGTGCAGGTTAGGTGGCTTGGCCATGCTAAATTGCCAACAGTGTCCAGCAATGTATAGCTTAGGCGGATTAGCCATGGGAAACACAGGGTTACAGGGACAGAGTAGGTGTGTGTGTCTGAGTGGGATGCTCTTTGGGGATTTGGTGTGGACTTGTTGAACCAAATGGCCTGTTTCCACACTGTAGGGATTCTAAACATTCATTATGATCAAGTTAATTTCACTTCAAGCAGTGCTTCAAAGCGTCATTCAGTGGGAACATAGGAACAAGAGGCAGACTTGCAGGCCCTCAAACTTATTCCACTACTGTATTCAATTAAATCATAGCTATTCTGTATAACACTGTTACTCCATTCACTTACTTTAGTTCTGTATCCTTTAGTATCCTTGTCTAGCGAAAGTCTAGTGATCCCAGATTTAAAATGTATTAATTGAGCAATGATTTACTGCTTTTGTGGGAGAGATTCCAGCATCCTTTACATTTGAGTGTGTAACCTAACTTATCTCCAGTATCCTGTATGTACTGGATCTGATTTTATGCTTATTGACACTTGTCCCAGATTCTCCAACCAGTGGGAAAAAAATTTCTCTCAGTCTGACCCCATCAATTGTCTGTTCACTGATGCCGTATTGGAGACAAGGACAGTACTGTAGAGCTGTTCATCATCTGTCTGCACACTGGGTTCATTAACCATGTCTTTCTGGGTACCCCAGCCCTTCCCCATCACCCACGAGCTAGCCCTGGAGATGCTGCAGGGTGCACACATTTGAGGAAACAGGGATTTGTGCAGTATGTAAGTGTTGTGACAGCTCACTGGATAGCGGGTGCACGTCTGCAGGAACTGTTAACCGTCATTAGGAATGAGCCGGACAATGAGGGAATAACATCTCTTCCCACTCAGGAGTCTGGCTAGATTGAGTTATGGATCTCTGAGTGCCAAATGCACTCAGTTGTTGGCTCCTTGTATCTGAGGGAATGCAGTGATGGCTGCAAATCAGATGGCTTGGGCACCTTGTCTCCCTAGGTCCATGGTGAGCTGGATGATCTGTATTGCCTCCCTGTAAAGGGTATCAGTGAACCCACAAATGCATTTGTAGAACTGCCAACTGTAAATGTGTAACATTTCCAGTTGAGCTTTCAAAGGAGCTGCTGTCTAGAAAGTTCAATGTTGCTTTGATATTCAGTGCCACAGGGAGCGTGTTACCTCCCCAGTCACACAGTTCTGTTTGTGCTGAATATTCTCTTTTTTCTTCTCCTCCTCCTCCTCCTTGTTCTTCTTAACCCTAGTAATGTTGTTACAGCTGCTGGGTTACCTAGGACAACCATTTGGCATAGAAGTACTGATTTATGAGGAGTTATTTGGAATGAAATGTTTGTTCTCCATTTGAGATTGCGACATAGTCATCTACCCTTTGCGCCCTTAACAGGCTGCTCACGTGCTTAGTGAAAGCCTGCCCTTCAGCCACTACTAGATGAGGTGCATCTTCCATGACTGGTTTTCCTCTTCCTCATTCTGATATGTGCAAGATCATTGTAGTTTTGATCTTTACATTGCTTTCTATGCATGCAGCAATTAGCTTAATCTGATCATTTAAAAGGGCCGTTAAGAATCATTGCAAAGCAATGAGACTGGAATCCCATATAAACCTTCCAAGTAAAAATAGCAGTTTCCCATCCCTTAGAGACATTGAACCAATTGGGTTTTAATAACAGTTCAATTTATTGGGCACTTTTAGCCAAACTGCTTCTTTATTTCCATATGAGTAAACTGAAGTAAAATACTCAAAGTGCTATGGTAGGGTTTGAACTACTGTCGTCTAGATTAGTAGCCCAGTAAGATAACCACAGCAGCCCCATGTATCAAAGCAAAGATAAGCTCTCACTGTGATCCCACAAGATGGATTCAAGAAAGAAAGAAAGAAAGTCCTCAGTAAAGGGCTCACCTTTGTCCCCCTCCACCCACATATCAACGAATACCGCTCACGCTTGGATATTGAGCAGTTTTTCCGCCGCCTCTGCCTCCACGCTTACTTCTCCAACCGCGAAACTAACCTTCCCTCTACTGACCCCTTCTCCCGCCTCCAACACAAGCCCTCCTCCTGGACACCACCCCAAGGCCTCCTACCCTCCCTCGACCTCTTCATCTCCAACTGCCGTCGAGACATCAATCGCCTCAACCTCTCTACCCCTCTCAAACACTCCAACCTCTCCCCCGCAGAACGTGCAGCCCTCCACTCCCTCCGCTCCAATCCCAACCTC
>JAHRHZ010000111.1:13615965-13626390 GCA_024137785.1 Ginglymostoma cirratum | reverse complement strand
GACAAGTCGAAGAGGCGGGGATGGAGCCAGTAAAGGTGAGTGTAGGTAGGGGGGTAGGGAGGAGATAGGTCAGTGCCTCCTCTCCACCTATCCTCTCCTCTATCCGCCTCCCCCTCTCTCCCTATTTATTTCAGAACCCTCTTCCCTTCCCCCATTTCTGATGAAGGGTTTAGGCCCGAAACGTCAAGTTTTCCGGCTCCTATGATGCTGCTTGACCTGCTGTGTTCATCCAGCCCCATGCTTGTTATCTCGGATTCTCCAGCATCTGCAGTACCTTTTATCTCTCTTGCTTGGGATAGAGCGGCTGTCTCAGCCACTTCATCTGCGGCAGCATTTCCGAGCGAGACTTCATCTTTTGTGCGCGCCTCGCACTTGATAATGGCTAGCCAACTGGAGAGAAGGACAGCTCAGAGTAAGTTACTTATCAGGGTAGCATGCTGGATGGGCTTACCAAAGTGGGTGATAAATCCACGGTGCTGCCCCAAGGTCCCAAAATCATGCACTACTCCGAATGCACACCGCGAATCAGTGCAGATATTAGCAGTCCAACCCTCAGCGAGAATACAAGTGCGTGTGAGTGCGAACAGCTCGGCTGCGTGCACCGAGGTGCCATGGCAAAGGCTTCCAATATTTCAAAACGGGTAACGACTGCATACCCAGCCAGTGTGGTGGTGTCATAAGGCTGGTATGAGGAAACATCAGTGAAAAGATCCAAATTGGGATTGTCCAGGGGTATGGATGGTAAATCAGGGCGGGGAGATGTGACAGAATCAACGACTTGCAGCCAGTCATGCTCGCTTTCGTCCATCTCGCCACTGTCAGGGAGAAGAGTGGCGGGGTTTAATGAGGGTGCTTGCCTAAAGGAAATGTTCGGTTTGGACAACAGCATGACCTCATACTGAGTGCGGCGGGTGGCACTGAAATGTTGTGTCACCGCTGAATTTAGAAGCAGTAGGACTGCATGATGGGCCAAAAATCACACACTTATGGTCCAATACAATAGGGTTTGATTTTTCCAAAATTACAGCAGTGGCGACAACAGCTTGTAGACAACCAGGCATTCCTCTAACAACAGGACGCAATTGAGCTGAGTAGCATGCTGAGATAACAAGGTGCAGAGCTGGATGAACACAGCAGGCCAAGCAGCATCAGAGGAGGAGGAAGGCTGACATTTCGGGCCTAGACCCTTTGGTCTTTGGTCTTTGACCCTTTGGTCAGCCTTCCTGCTCCCCTGATGCTGCTTGGCCTGCTGTGTTCATCCAGCTCTACACCTTGTTATCTCAGATTCTCCGGCATCTGCGGTTGCTCCTATCTCTGAGTAGCATGCTACCGGTCGCTTGAGTCTGCCATGCTCCTGGGTCAGAATGCCACTTCCAAACCCCTCCTTTTCACTGGCATAGAGGGCAAGTGGCTTGTTGTAATCCGGAATCCCCAGGACTGGGGCTTGAGTCAGGACTGTTTTGAGCTCCCCAAAAGCTTGTTGCCGTTCTTCAGTCCAGGCTATTTCTGTCGGTTGCCCCCACAACGTAGTCTGCCGCAGCACAGCATCCATTTGCCGATATTCAGGTATCCATTGTCTGCAATAGTTCACCATACCGAGAAAGGACAGCACTTCTTTTTGTGTCAAGGGTCTGAGTGCCTTCAATACCGCCTCAACCCTCTCTGGTCCCAGTCGCCGCGTACCATTCTCGAGAATGAAGCCCAACTACTGTACTGAGGGCTGGCACAATTGTAGTTTTGGAGCGGAGACCCGGTGTCCTCAATCGGCCAGATGACAAACAACACCACGGTGTCCCATTGACGGGCATCACAATCGCAGGAGGCAATCAGCAAATCATCGGCATATTGCAGAACCGTACTATCGCTGGGTTATGATAGTCCAAGGAGGTTCATTTGGACTGCGGAGGCATATACGGCCGGGCTCTCAGTGTAGCCTTTGGGAAGCTGTGTCCTCGTATACTGTCTGCCATTGTACGTAAATGCAAAGAGATCTTGGCTGTCCTTGGCTGAATAGAAAAGAAGGCTGAGCAGAGGTCGATGACTGTGTAACAGGACGAATCATGGGGCATGGAGGACAGAATCACATTGATGTCAGGGACTACGGGGGTAATGGGTATTACAATCTGGTTGAGAGCGCGTAGGTCCTGGACAAAGAGCCACTCGTCCTTCTGTCCAGGTTTTGAGATTGGCAGTATGGGAGTGTTGCGGGGGCTGTGGGTAGGGCACAAAATGCCTTGAGCGAGTAGCGCCTCGATGACTAGCCTGATCCCTTCCTCTGCCTCCCTTGACAAACGTTACTGTTTAATAGAGGGTAGGGCAGCCCCGGCCCTAACATTCACTCGATGTGGTGGGGCTGAAGAGACCAGGCCAATATGGTTTTTGTGCAGTGTCAAGAGTGAAGAAGGGACAGCCTGCAGGAGGAGAGGAAAAAACAAGTCTACCGAGGGTTGAAATCGATAGAATGTCACCTCCCACTCCCCAGGCAGTATCCTAATCGAGCCCGAGCGAGCTGAAAGGACGTCAATCAGTACAATCCCGAAGGCCTCAAGAGGTGCCTCTTCAGTGCGCGAGGGATTTTTCTCACCTAAACCCATAAGACCAATCTGTTTAGGGATTGCAGGGGCCTTTAAGGCCAAGGTGACATGAGGGACTGACTCGGGACCCATTTCAAACAAGGAGCCCTGGGTATGAGTCAAATCAATCGCTGCTCCCAGTCCCAAGGAGCTGAAACAACTCTTTCCCCCAAAGCAAAAGGTATCAGACATACCCTAAGGAGGGTATAGCTTTTCTAGCATTATTATCAGACTCAGAAAAATTTTTGGAGAATAAGGCAGTGCTATGGGTCTTAGTGAGTAATCTACTGGTGGAGATCAGATGATGTAAATAGTGCAGGCACTCATCACTCCTATCTCCAAAAGCTGCAGCTAAACACATCAGCATTTTCTCGAGGGGGTTGTTCCGTAGTTGCCAACAGTAAAAAACAGCCATTTCAGATTTCAGAGCTTCCATTTCTTCGAGTAACATGCTACAGGCTTGCGGAACTGAATGTTCAGGCAATTTGAGAAATAGGCCCTGCTGAGTGCAGTGAATCGTGGCCTCTAACTTGTAAAGTGCTTGGTGTCCAAATAAGCTCACTGGGGAATGTTTGGCAATAACAAAGGTCTCGCGCACGCTATGATCTCCAATTTGTGTAGGCACAGGATGGGACAGGGGCTCAACCATAGGTATTCCAGCTGCTCCTACAGTAGAAATCATTTTAGGACTACAGGGTAATTCCACAGAGGGGGACACATGAAATTGTCGCGCCAGAGTCAATTAGAAAGTTTGCTCGTCTCCCCTTAATTTCTATTTCTGCCATTGAGTCATCCTGGGGAGAAGAGGATAATCTGATCATCACAGCATGTATTGCCGCCTCTCCATGGCACCCCCATTGTCCCTGAGGGAAAGGGTTGTTGAGCAAAAAGAGGGACACTCTTTTTCTGGTCTACTCTGGAGGCCTCTGCCTGCTGCGGCAGTCCCTGGCCCAATGGCCTTTCTGCCCGCATTGCCAGTAGACATCCTGCGCTCTGTCACTTCCCTGCCATCTCCGACCACAATCACCACTATGGGGCTTTCGTTGGCTACCTCTGTTGCCTCCAGATCTAAATTTCTGTACAAACTGGCCTTTAAGTTCACTTGATCTTTTAGTAAACAAGCCTTGCCCATCCATGTTGGTCAGAGACATAATAATCTCATTCCATCTCTGCTGCTGCCAAGTCAGGTTAGCCAATTTAAAGGCACGCGCAATACTCAGATCAAGGCAATTTAAAAGAGTTTGTATGGCCAGGGGTCCGAGCTGCTCAAGTGCCACACCAGCCGAGGATTCCCAAGTATCCTTAAATCTAGCAATGAAGTCTGTTAACTGCTCACCCTTTTTCTGGATACATCTGGTCACTTCCCCAAAATCACTATCCCGTCTGGCCCCATTCGTGATGGCCTCTTTGGCTCGTGTCCAGAGCCAGGTATCTCTACTCCACTTCCTGGTCCTGGTTGTTATCGTCAGGGGCCCAATCACTGTTGCGGCCTGGAGAAACATAAATGAGTCCTTGATCGCGGGCCAGGAGGTCCCATATGCAACTTTTAATAACAGTAGAACATTCCTGGGCAGTGAGTTATAAATCTGACATGTATGGACCAGCCAATTGTGGAACGGAATAGGCTTTTTCAGAGGATTTGGGGCCTCATTTATCATACTTCGAACCTCCACTGGGGTCCAGGGTTGCAAAACAGCTACTTCTACCATTATACGGGGATACTGGTTAACTGTTCTACTAATGGGTACATCAGAGCCACTGTCGGGAATGCAATCCCACCTTGTGGCGGCCCTACTCCTCATCTGGACCCCTTCAATGCCCGAAGTACTGGACGGTGATGAAGAGGCCCCTGTTTCAGGAAGCTGGGGAAGTTGTTGGTCACTAGCCAAATGGTCATTATAAGGAGGCGGATGGTCCCTGAGGGCAGCTGCCAACAGAATGTCATCCATAGCCTGACCTTTGTTTTCATCACCCTGTTGTAATTTTGGGTATATTCCTGCAGCAGGGGCACTGGCCTTATTATCCTTTTCGATCTCATTACTTTTGTCTTTCTAGGGTTTCAGAAGCTGATGACGTTTCGCCACCTCTAACCATTTATCAAAGCACGAAATCATACAGTTATAATCCCAACTGGGATCCCCGTTTCCCGCTTCCGTCTCATGTTTCCAAAATTGTATCTTTTTCAAGTCGAATGTACCTCCATAAGGCCAATCTCCATGAGATCATCCATACAAATCACTGGAAAACGTAACAGAGCACTTGCTGTCTCCGGTTTCTAACCAAACCTTATTGGCGGGTGATCCTGGAGGGACCAATGGGTCCACAAGCATCTTTCTTTGTTTTTCGATTTTCTTGATCTTCTTCATGATGTTCTTTCTCAGCGTTGAGAAACACTACATCGGACAAACAGGAACGAAACTAACAACAAGGGTAAATAAACACCAACTTGTCACAAAAAGACACCACCAATACTCACTCAACTCAATCCATATGGACAAGGAGAACCACCAATTTGACCGGGACAACACCAAAATCCTGGGACAAGCTAAGCAGAGACAGGCACAGGAATTCCTAGAAGCCTGGCACTTCACAAAGTATGCTATTAATAAACACATAGAACTCGACCCCATATACAGTCCACTACGAAGGAAAACCAGAAGTGAGGCAATCCAGCTCAACAGACTCCAGAGTTCAAAAACCAGGCGGGAAAACGCACCGACGCTTCATCGGAGACTGCACTGAGGATGTTACCCAGCCTGGGAGCGAAACATCTGTGAATCAACAAACCAGCTTGGCGAGCCAACCAACCTCATAATTACTACTCGACCTAAATTAAACAGTCTCGACATACAATTATTCCACAATTCCCTTCTTTTTGATCCCTAGATCAACTTCACCAGTGTTCCTCTGCGAACAGAGGGTTGTATCCCAGGGGAAAAGGTCTCACGTTCAAGCATTCTTTCTCATCATAATCAGGACTGTTGGATATGTAACGGGGAAACATGGGAACAGGGTTTTGTCACCCCCAGGGGAGGATGGTGTATATTAGTCGGGTTGCTAGAACGCAAACTCCAGTTATAACAAGGATGATCCCAAATTGGGTCAGGGTGCTCCACCAAGTCCTGAATGGCCACCAGCTGGTTCCAAGAATGTAATAATCCAGCATCTATTTTAAATCCACCGACTTCTATAGCTATCCTGGACTACACCTCCTCTCACCCACCCTCTTGCGAGGATGTGATCTCTTTCACCCAATTCCTCCGCCTCCCCCACATCTGCTACCAAGATGGAGCATTCCACTCCCAGACATCTCAAATGTCCTCCTATTTCAAGGACAGGAAGATACCCCTCAGGTGATGAAAAATGCCCTCCAACTGCATCTCTTGCACTTCCGACCTCAAATCACCTCCACTCAGCAAAAATAAAGACAGTATCCCTCTGGTTGCCACATACCACCTCACTAACATCCGCACCCAGCGTACCATTTTCCGCCACCTACAATCCGACCCCAAAACCAAAGATATAATTCCCTCCCCACCCCAACCTGCCTTCCAGAGGGACCGTGCTCTCCGTGACTCCGTCGTCCTCTCCACACTCCCCGCTACCCCTACCACCATTCCCTGAAACTGTAGGAGGTGCTACACCTGCCCCTACACCTCCACCTCACCTCCATCCAAGGCACCAAACAAACCTTCCACATCAGACAGAGGTTCACCTGCACATCCGCTAATGTAGTCTACTGCATCCACTGCTCCGGATGTGGCCTCCTCCACAGCGGTGAGGCCAAGCGGAGGCTCGGAGCCCACTTTGTAGAGCAACTGCGCTCTGTTTACGATAAATGATGACACCATTCAACTCCCCCTCCCATTCCCTGGATGACAGTCCATCCTGGGCCTCCTCCAGTGTCACAATGACGCCATCCAGAAACTGGAGGAGAAGCACCTCATATTTCATCTTGGGAGCCTACAGCCCAATGGCCTAAATGTGGACTTTGCCAGTTTCAAAATCTCCTCATACCCAGCCTCATTCCATGACCAATCCTCCCTCTCATCCCCACTTCCTTGACCTGACACAACCGGTCCATCTTCCCTTCCACCTATCCACCACCCCCACCTCACTGACCAATTCCCACCACTGCCTACCTGCACTCACCTATCACCATCCCACCTACCTTCCCCAGCCCCACCCCTCCTCTCTATTTATTTCTGAGCTCCCCTCCCCGTCCCCCATTTCTGAAGAAGGATCCCTAGCCGAAATGTCAGCCTTCCTGCTCCTCTGATGCTGCCTGGCCTGCTGTGTTCATCGAGCTCTACACCTTGTTATCTCTGACTCCAGAGGTGTGTAATGACATCCCTGAACAGGTTGATTAAAAGTTATATGGACAAAGGAAAGACATAAGCTTTGAAGCTAATTCAGTCTCACGCTCTTCACGTCTCCCGCCCCCGGGAAGTCCCTGATCTCGGTTGCCATAGTTCCGGAGACTAGCCCCGTCCACGGATGGCCGTCTGGTCACGTGACCCACGACCGCTCCGCCCTGAACTGCGACTCCGTTTTGCGACACTTTGTTGCTGATGTTACGTCAGTGCCGTACAATGAGCACCTGATTTCCGGTAGCTGCTTTAGTGTTGAGGCATGGGGAAGCCGCGCAGGAAAGGTCAGTTCGTTAGTTTATTCTGAGGTGTTTCTCATTTCCAGGTTGATAACTTATTTCTGGGGGCTGTACGAGATAAGCCACCCACGCCACCGTCAGGAGACGCTAAGTCTCCAATAATACTAAAGAACAAGCGAACGTGTCCAAAGCACCTTCAGCTTTCCTGCTGCTAATTCCCATCAGTTAGAACGAGCAGCTGAAATACAACGTTTGAAATGTGAACTTTTAGTGTCCGTCTTATAGAAAAGATATGGTGATTCTGGGCGTTTGTAGATAGAAGGACTCGCGACAGTAATTGCAGAATTGTCAATCATAGAGTACTGAAACAGACCTTTCGGACCAACTCGTCCATGCTGACCAGATATCCTGTATAAATCTAGTCCCAGTTGGCCCATATCCCTCTGAACCCTTCCTATCTCTCTACCCATCCCTTTTAAATGTTGTAGTTGTACCCGCCTCCACCAATTCCTCTGGCAGTTCATTCCATACACACACCACACTCTGTGTGGAAAAAGTTGTCCCTTTTATATCTTTCTGTCTCACCTTTAACCTATGCCGTCTAGTTTTGGACTCCCCCACACAGGGGGAAAAGACCTTGCCTATTCACCTTATTCATGACCCTCATGATCTTATAGACATCTATAAGGTCACCCCTCAGCATCTGATGCTCCAGGGAAAATAGCTCCAGTCTGTTCTGCCTCAAACTGTCCTACCCTGGTAATATCCTTATAAATCTTTTCTGAACCCTTTCTAGTTTCACAACATCCTTCCAATAGCAGGGAGACCAGAATTGTAAGCAATATTCCAATAGTGGTCTAACCAATGTCCTGTACAGTGGCAACATTGTCTCCCAATTCCTATACTCAATGCACTGACCAATAAAGGCAAGCGTACCAAATGCTTTCTTCACTATCCTATCTACCTGTAACTCCACTTTCAACGAACAATGAGTCTACATGCCAAGGTCTCTTTATTCAGTGATACTTCCCAGGACCTTACCATTAAGTGTATAAGTCCTGCCCTGATTTGTCTTTCCAAAATGCAGCACCTCACATTTATATAAATTAAATTCCATCTGCCACTCCTCAGCCCATTGGCCCATCTGATCAAGATCCTGTTGTACCCTGAGTTAACCTTCTTCACTGTCCACTACACCTCCAATTTTAGTGCCATTTGCAAACTTACTAACCATACCTCCTATGTTCACATCCAAATTATTTATATAAATGACAAAAAGCAGTGGACCCAGCACTGATCCTTGTGGCACACTGCTGGTCACAGGCCTCCAATCTGAAAAGTAACCCTGTACCACCACCCTCTGTCTTCTACCTTTGAGCCAGTACTTATCCAAGTAGGTATTCTGTGTTATCAGACCTTGCTAACCAGTTTACCATGAGCAATTACCTGTCAAATGCCTTCCTGAAGTCCATTTAAATCACATCCACCTGTGGAAAATGTTGGAGGCGATGGACTCTCAGGGGAATGTAGCACTGATAGCCAGGTTTCTGGTACTGAGACTGGCTGTAATGTAACAAGGGTCATGCCAGATTCCAAGCAGTCAATTGTGATAGAGAGCTCTAGTCAGAGGCACAGACAGACGTTTCTGCAGCTGACAGCAAGACATCAAAATGGTGTGTTGGCTCCCTGGTGCCAAGATCAAAGATATCTCGGAGAGGGTGCAGAATATTCTCAAAGGGGAGAAGGACCAGAAGGAGGTTATTGTACACATTGGAACTAATGACATATGAAGAGATAAGGACAAGAGTCTGAGGAGGGAATATAGAAAGTTAGGCAGGAATTTAAAAAGAATGTCCTTGAGGGTAGTGAGATATGGATTACTCCCTGTGCCACAAGCTAGTGGGGGTAGGAGTAGGAGTATAGAACAGATGAATGTGTGGCTGTGGAGTTGGTTCAGGTGAGAAGGATTCACATTTTTGAATCACTGGAATCTTTTCTGGGGCAGAAGTGACCTGTACAAGAAGGACGGAGTGCAACTGAATTGGAAGGAGACTAATATATATTGGCGGGGAGATTTGCTGGAGTTGCTCGGGAGGATTTAAACTAGTAAGTGTAGAGAGTGGGATTGGGACCCAGGAAGATAGTGAGGAAAGAGCACTCTGAGACTGATACAGTTGGGAAAGGAGTAAGTCAAACAGTCAGGGCAGGCAGGAACAAAGCAGAGAATGAGGTAGGAATGATAATTTAAACTGCATGTATTTCAGTACAAGAAGCCTAACATGTTTGGCAGATGAACTTGGGGCATGGTTGAGGATATGGGTCTGGGATATCATAGCAGTTACAGAGATGTGATTTCAGGATGGACAAGACTGGCAGCTTAATGTTCCAGGGTATAGATGCTATTGGAAGGATAGAAAGGGGAGCGAGAGAGGTTACAAGTGTGAGGAAAGACTGAACAGGATTGGTTTTTTTTATTTAGGGAAGAGAAGGTGAGGGGTGACTTGACAGAGGTCCTTAAATTATGAACCAGTTTGATAGGCTAGATATAGAGATGATGTTTCCATTTGTAAGGGAGAATGACTGTGGCTGTCATATGAAAGCTATGATTAAGCCGGCTGCTACCACACTGTCATGTTGTGCATTCCAGATATTAACCAGTTGCTGAGGTAACAAAATGTTCTTCCTCATGCTGCTATTGTTTCTTTTGCCAATCATCTTAAAGTAATGTTTCCTATTTTGTGATCCTTTAACCAATGGGCATGTGTGTAGGTGTGGGGGGCATAATCTCGGAGGAGGAAGCACTTACAATCCTATCCATTGTTTCTGCAAACCCAGTGGGGGGGCTACAGCTCTTGGTTTGGAAAGTGCAGTGTTGGGGAACTACACAAAACTACTCCCACCAATGTTTCTTGTGCTTTATTCCCTAATTATACCGATACTGATTTTAAGCCTTCCTCTCTACTGTTTTTATCTCTTTCTGTCTTAGTAGCATAACTCCTGCTTTTCCATTTTTGACTATCTTGTGTGAAAATCAAGTTTCCCAGAATACTTAGTCTCTGCAACCATGCCTCAGTAATGGTTATGAGACTAGCAATTATAAAACTATTTATCTATTTGTGCCATTAATTCATTGATGATCTTATGCTACATGCATTCAAACATATTAGCCATCTACTATCAGGTATGGCTGGAGCATACAAAATGCTTTTAGACCGTAAAGATAACCCCTGCCTCACTTTCTCG
>JAHRHZ010000111.1:13571628-13615955 GCA_024137785.1 Ginglymostoma cirratum | reverse complement strand
CCGTAAAGATAACCCCTGCCTCACTTTCTCGCCTCCACTCTCACAAATGTGATTATGGACTCCTTGCTCTGCCTTCTTTCACTTCTTGCTTTCTCACTCACTGAAGCATCTTAAGGTTTAATGTTGTTACTTCAAAAATAAACAGTTATCCATTTCTACAAAAAAAGTAGCACCTTGCACATCTCTCCTTGTTTATGGCTGTCCAATCTTCAACCTGAGTCTTTGGATCTGTTCTAACTTCAAAGAGCTCTTACCGAAATCACATATGACACTTCAAAGAAGTATCGAAGGAACTTGTAGAGATGCCTTTTCCCAGTAACATTAAAACCCATTTCTCCCTCTAGTGGATAAAGGAGATTCCACAGCATGATTATCAAGAGAAGCAGCTAAGTTTTCCTCAATGTCCTGGCCAATATTTATATTTCAACCAATCCGTCAAACACATGAGCTGGTCGTTTATTTTCATAGTTGTTTATGGGAGCTTGCTGTGTGCAAATTACTCCTTGTGCTTCCCCAAAACATCAGTGACTGCATTATTAAAGTATTACATTGACACTGAATGATTTTGCAATGTCCTGAGTGGTCTTGAAAAATGCAATATAAATGCAGTTTTTTTTCCTCTAAGTATGGATGTGGTGTATCATTACTCCTTATCCATCCTTGTCTGTCTCCATCCATTAACATTGTAGACCAAACAGTTGTTGCCAATGCCTGTCTTCTTCAGTCTGGCCCAGAGGGACTGCCTTTACTTGTTCCACTGTGCATTTGTAGCCACAGCACTGTGAACAATAACTTCTGTTCCCGCAACTACGCTTAACTTTCAGACTTTCCCAACTTTTGGCATCGGACTCTTCCTTACTGCTTGCAGACCAAGCCTTAACGTCAGTTCACTCAAAATCACTGTACCCTTTATAATCAATTCCCTGCCCTTATCCAGTCCTTGTCAGGTTGATGAATCCATCTGCAATCTTCCTTCCCACCCTATAAAACCAGGCTGTTTCTGACTCCATATATCTTCCCCTGGCAAAGACTGCCTATTTCCAATTGCATAACATCATCAAACTCTACACCCAACTCAGCTCATCTGCTTTTGAACCCTCACGTGTGCTATGATGTTCACCAGACCTGACTATTCCAGTGTCCTTCTCACTAGCCTCCCATCTTCAACCTTGGATAAAGTTTGGTTATCTGGTTCCTATCTTGTCCTCAGTCAGAAATCACACGGCACTAGGTTATAGTCCGACAGGTTTGTTTGAAAACACAAGCTTTTGGAGCCTCACTCCTCCTTCAGGTGTTAGTGAGAGAGGAAGTAAATTCCCAAATTCCTTTGAAGTCAGTGTCTTGAGAGAAGTCAAGTACAAAGCAATTGGTGGATTATATATACATATTAATCAATTAAAACATTCTAACTGATTAAAAATTTAACAACATCTTAGGTTTGTTTAATACATCCTCATCAGTGGTGTGACCCTGTTATCTTTTACTTATAAATTCTTTGTCTGATACTACCTATCTCACTAACACCTGAAGGAGGAGTGAGGCTCCAAAAGCTTGTCATTTCAAATAAACCTGTTGGACTGTAACCTGGAGTTGTGTGATTTCTGACGTTGTCCACCCCAGTCCAACACCGACACCTCTGTATCCTGTCCTCGGTCAAGTGCTGCTCACGAATCACCCTTATGATTGGTGGGCTGGGAGGCAATGTCACCAACCTGTCTGGTTTAAAATTCTCAACCTCATTTTCAAATTATCTTGCCTGTCTCTGTTTCTGTAATTTTCTCCACCCTATAATCTCCCCCAAACACACAAACACTTAGGCCACTCCTTGACAATTCCTTTAATCTCCCATCAGCAACCTTGTCTTCAGCTATCTTGACAGTAAGCTCTGGAATTCCCTGTCTAAAAACCTTTAACCTGTCTACTTATATTTCTTCCATAAACCGTTTTTTGACTGGGCTTCTGGTTACCTGTCCTGCAATGTCATCTTTTAGCTCCTGGTACATTTCTGCCTGATTACACCTGTGTGAAGTACCTTAACATGTGACTTTTTACAGTGGAGTTCAGCCATGCTGAGCGGATGATGATGACAATTGCCGATGTCCTCAAGCAGCTGATTGAAGCTCATGAGCAGGGGAAGGATGTTAACCTTAACAAGTAGGTACTTGCACTAAACTGCTTATGATAGAAGTTTCCAAGCAGTAAAACCATCAGAACTCAGATGAGATTTTTATCTAGAAATTGCTCCTCCCCCAGAGTATGTTTTCGAGCAGATCTAACCAGTTCATTTACCAATTTATAGGTGAGTGAGGAAAGACACAGGTAGGCTTCCCTAACCTCGATTGTCTCCTGCTCCCTTTAGTCAGTTTCTCTTCCCCCATGATTCAGTTGAACCAATGCTAAATGGTACTGTTGTGAAGCTTTGTTTCTGTCAAGATTAGCTTGTACACAGATGTCTCTAGCAGGAGCAGGAATATGGTGCAAACTTCAGTACAGCCTTATTCAGCACCTTGGGCCGGTTCCATAAACTATTTAGATCCTGGCTAATCTGTTACTTCACTGCATTTCTCCACTTTGTTCTGTAACTCTTAATAGGTTTGTTTAACCTTCTCAGGCATGAGAGTTTCAATTGAGGGAGACAGTTCCAGATTTCGTTTTGCTGATTAATTTCACTCCTAAACGATCAAGCTGTTATTTTAAGCTAAGGCCACCTTGATCATCATTTGGTAAAGTGCCACGTCAAAGTCTATTGTTTATTGTGGAAAATAAAACCTCATGAAGTTAGGGATAGTGTATTGGCATGAATGGAAGATTCACTTGCTAAAAAGTAACAGCATAAGCATAAATGGATCATTTTCTCATCATCATGGTGCACTGAGTGGTGTGCCATAGGGATCAGTGATGGGGTGTCAGCTTTTGTTTTTAACAATTTTGTATAAGTAACTTAGATTTAGGGACCAAAGGTATGATTGCTAAGTTTGCTAAATGACAAAAAAAAGTAGGAAAGTAAGTTGTGAAGATGATTTAAGGAGGCTACAAAAGGATAATGATAGGTTTTGTAAATGGTTAAATATCTGGCAGATGGACTATAATGTGACAAAATGTAAAATTGTCCATTTTAGCAGGAGGAGTACAAAAGAAGCATATGGTGAGAAATTGCAGAGGGATCTGTCCTTGTGAATGAATTGCAAAAGGCTAGTGTGCAGGTAGCGCAATTAGTTAGAAAAGCTGATAGGATTTCATCATTTATCATATGGGGAATAGAATACAGAAATGTGAACGTTATGCTTCAGTTATACAGATCATTGATGAGACCTCATCTTGAGGACTGAATATAGTTTTGGTCCATTCCTTGGAAGACATTCAGTGAAGGTTTATTAAATAATTTATTAAACTAAGGAATGGGTTTGTTGCCTTATGAGCAAAGGTTGGACAGGCTAGACCTGTATCTTTCGGGGTTTAGAAGAGTAAGAGGCAACTTACTTGGAACATATAAGATCCTGAGGGGTCTTTGCAGGGTGTACGTGGAAAGTTTGTCTTCTCTTATGGGAGAATCTAGAACCAGGAGTCACTGTTTTATGCAGGGGCGTTGACCATTTCAGACAGAGATGAGACTTTTTTGGGGGATTGTGTGTTTGGAGCGCCCTTCCTGTCTAAGGTAGTGGAAGCAGAGTATTTGGATTATTTATAAGTCTGAGGTAGATATATCCTTGGTAAACAAGGAGGATAAAGGTGATCAGGGAGAGCTGAGAATGTGGAGTTCATAGAATCCCTACAGTGTGGAAACAGGCCCTTCAGCCCAACAAGTCCACACTGACCCACAGAGCGTCCCACCCAGACCCAGTCCCCTATAAACCCACCTAATCTACACATCCCTGAACACTGTAGGCAATTTAGCATGGCCAATTCACCTAGCCTGCACATCTTTGGACTGTGGGAGGAAACTGGAGCGCCTGGAGGAAACCCACGCAGATACGTGGAGAATGTGCAGACTCCACACACAGTCGCCCGAGGGTGGAATTGAACCCGGGTCCCTGGCTCTGTCAGGCGGCATAGTTAACCACTGAGCCATCGTGCCGCCCCAGTTGAGTTTACAGTCATATCAGTAATGATCTATTTGAAAGATGGAGCAAGCTCATGGGGCTAAGAGGTCTATTTCTGCTCATAACTGTTATGTTAATATATTCTGGACTCAGCCTGTCAAAGCAAAGAATTCTTCCTGTCTACTGTAACCAATTTCTTTATCATTGGAATTCAGCATTGCAGTTGAAACTTTTTAGCGCTCAATTTTGTCTATGCTGTGTGCTTTGTTATTCAATTGAAATGAGTAGATAATAAAAATCTGTTGATTTAAAATAAAATGAAATAGCTTTGGATTACCAAAAGTAAACTGTGCCATGAATATTGTCAGAATCATCAATATTGTCAGGAAAACAAAAAAGAACTGTAATGTGATTTGCTGCCCGCATAGGAGGATGCTCATTTTCTTTACACTGATTCTATTACATTCTTCCACTGTGTATACACTTGAAATGTTGATTTTTTTTTTTGTCCAATTCCTCCACTAGGGATATTTCTCCACATTAAATATTCTATGTAAATGCATGTTATTGAATGAACTAAGGCTGGGCTTCACCCTGTAGTGTTTTGTTAATAAATGCAAAGCTAGGGTTAGTGTATCCATGTCAAATAGCATATTTGCAACCAACATCAAGAATTATCCAAAAAATGCAGCTGGTCTGCTCTCTTAGGACCTGACCTGACTTGCTTGAGACAGATTTTTAAAGTCAGGAGGTAGATTTTGAAGCAGGTTATTTATTTTCACTGTGCACTCCAGGTCCATGTCTACATCGAGGAACCAGCCTACAGTCGGTTCTGCTGTAATGCGATAGTTGTGTTCTTGTGCAACATCGCGTTACAGAAGATCACACTATAGAAATAACAGAGGCGATGGGAAAAGTGGGGTTAGGGGCAGACCACCAAAAAAATCACTCAAAAGCCTAACACAAGGGACAGTGCAGTTTGAATAAATGTTTAATTCATATCTAATAATGAAATAAATATAAATTTAACATCTTACCTTGAAAAAATGTCGAGATGACTTGATAAGGGAGGGGCTAGCATTGCACGTATTCAGGACAAAGCCCACAAAACAATCAAGTGACGTCGATGCGTACTCCTCCGCGCACCGACGGAATTGTGTTGTAGCCAACACAAGTTTGCGTTTCAGAAATAGTGATCCCTTATTCATCAGTCGCATTATAGCCAATTTGCATTGCCGCAACACTTGTTGTAGCAGAACTGATTGTACAACTAACTAGAGACGCTCCTTTGACCTTCACCTGTGCTGATTTCAGTGGTTCCTCCCTAAGCACAAGGGTTCAGGCCATACAAAATCCAAACCAGATGTCTAGTACTACTTCTTATTTCCTACTGTCTGATACTAAAACATAGGCGTATAGTCTGTTAAGGCACTGTTGGAAATTATATTTATAACTGATGCTTTACTTATAGTGTTCAGTACAGTGCAGGTAGCCATGTCTAAAGTGGAATGTTAAACCACAGAGTGGTCTAAAACAGAGAGTGTTGCTGCACACGGACAGTGAATAATTCAGATAGAAATTTACACATGGGTTTAGAAAATATCAGATAGATGCAGAGGGACTGGTTATTAGAACAGTTCTGAATTCCTGGTACCCACGGTGAGTGATACCATCCCTTCCATGGAGATTAGATGATGTATCTAGTGCTCTTGTCGTACCAATTTATGATAAGGCAATTAGTGAGAGTATCAAAAGGGCAATGCCAGGAATGAGGGGCTCTGAGGTCTTGAACCCCGAAGGTAGCAAGATTGCCTGAGATGTTCTTGTGTAGTCCTGGTTCTTGTTGCATAGGAACAACAGTGGACCATTCAGCCCCTCGAGCCTGATCCACCATTCATTGAGATTACAGCTGATCTGTGCTTACTAGTAAGTGCTGCTTATTTTTTTAATTTATTTTCATAAGTTGAACTGTGTTCTTGCTGCACAATGTAAGTAATCTAGCCCTGGATGTACCCTGTACACCACAATAACGTGCACCACACTGCTAATCTGGAATTAGGAGTCTAACAATGACCATGAAACCAATGTCGATTGTCAGGAAAAGCTCATCTAGTTCACTAATGTCCTTTTAGGGAAGGAAACTGCCATCCATAACTGTTCTGGCCTACATGTGACTCCAGACCCATACCAAAGTGGTTGACTGTCACCCGCCCTCTGGGCAATAAATGTGGCCAAGCCAGTGACGCCCTCATCCCGTGAATGATTTTCGAAAAACTCATATTTATAAAGCGTCTTTACTGCAGTGAAACACCCTAAGGCACTTGACAGGAATGTAAAGTAGGTGAAATAAAGACTGAGACACAGGAGGAAATATTGGTAGAGGTGACCAAAAGCTTGCTCAGTGTTGGGTTTTAAGGACCATCTTAAGGGAAGGGGGCTGAGGAGGGAATTCCAGACTTTTGTACACGGGCAGTTGAAGACGTGACTAGCAGTAGTGGAGTTATTAAAATTGGAGATGCTCAAGAGGTCATTAGAGAAGAGCCTAGATTTTAGAACCAGGATTCTTGGTACTAACAGGAATTGTAACAGAAGAGAAAGCATTGCTGATGAGATCATTGAACAGCGGGCAGTTGAATCCCATGCTCTTCCTAGCAGTGATGTCAAACTGTGAATTGGTGTCCTGCAGTAAGTTAGAGTCCCAGTCTGACAGCTTTGGAATACCTACCCCTAGCTACAGAATGGTCGGGTTCCAGTGGAATTGGGTGCTGCTAGTTTCACATTCCTATCTATTGTTTTTCTGCTATCTGTCTTTTAATGTTTGACCTTCACACTTTTTTTTGAAAAAGAGTGAAAACAAAAACTTCATCCAAGTATGGCCTGACTTCACAACCTCGTCTTGTGGACATCATTGCAGCTGTGCCCCCTCAGTACAGAAAGGTGCTAATACCAAAACTGAAAGCAAAACCCATCCGGACAGCCAGCGGGGTAAGTAGTAAAATAGCTTATACTGGATTTAAGTACAATAATGGCTCACATGCTGACAAACATGCAGAGACAGCGTGTAGTCAGGTAGGCATGCATGACAAAGAGAGAGACAACCTGTTGTGAGTTCACCCTTGAACTATTGAGTGACCTCATTTAATGAAGCTAAATCTTATTCTGAGTTTGTCCTAATTGCCATTCTTTATTATATTGGCAGTCTGTCAGTTCAGCTCCAGGACATTTGTGTCGGAGTTTTTCAGGCTAGTGTCCTAGGCCCAGCCATCGTTAGTGGTTTATTAGTGACATTTCCTTCACCATAAGGTCAGAAGTGGGGATGTTTGTTCATGCTTACTAAATATTCAGTACCTTTCATGACTCCTCACAGAAGCAGTCCATGTTCAAATGCAGCAAGACCTGGACAAGGTTCAAGTTTGGATTGACACATAGCAAGTAATGTTTGTGCCATGCAAGTGCTAGGCAATGGCTGCCTTCAAAAAGGGAAACTCTAACCATTGTCTACTGACATTTAATCGCATTTCTAAGCCTCCACCAGCATCATCCTGGATGTTAACATTAACCAGACTCTGAATTGAACTAGCAATGAGCGTGCTGTGGCGACAACAGCAGGTCAGAGGCTTGGAATACTGCAGTGAGTAATTCGCCTCCTGACTCCCCAGAGTCTGTCCTCATCTACAAAGCACACATCAGCTGGATGAGTGCAGCTCCAACAGCACACAAGAAGCTTGATACTATCCAAAACAAAGCAGTCAATTTGATTGCCACCATATCCACAAACATTCACTATCTCCATCACCAATGCTCAGAGGCTGCAGCTGTGTACATCTACAAGCTGCAGTGCAGAAATTCACCAAGGTTCCTTAAATAGCATCTTTGAAACCCACAACTACTGCTGTCTAGAAGGACACTGGTGGCAGATGTATTGGAACATCACCACCTGCAAGTTCTTCTCCAAGCCACTCATCATCCTGACTTAGAACTATATCACCATGCTGCAGTGTTATGACTGCAGCAGTTCAAGTAGGCAGTTCACCACTACCTTCTTGAGAGCAACTAGGTACAGGCAATAAATGCTGGCCCACCCAGTAACACCCACATATCATGAATGAATGCATTTTTTAAAAAAAATCACCCTACAAACTCCTGTGGTTTTTATTTTCTCAGCATTTGCCAGCTGAACCCATTAATCAAAACAATTTGCATCCCTTCTATTAATTTGACCTATTTGTTGATTCACGTATCCAAGTTAGGACTTGAGAGTTGGATACTTATTGCAAAATGCCAGTACATTTGGTGATACCACATAAGTGACCTGCCTGATGAGGGGCCTACAAAGTAGGAGACTTTAAACAGGAATTGGCTGACTAGTTGTTGGCTGAATCCTTGCTGCTAAAGGGACAGTTCATCAAATAACGACAGCCTTTCAATTCTGAAGTCACATGAACTCGATTTCTTCTTCTTTCAAAGCTACCTAATCAGCTGAATGTTTCCAGCATTTTTTGTTTTATTTGAAACCAGTAGCATTTTGTTTTAGGCTTTCAGTTTCTTTGATGATTGTAAAGAATGTAAATCTTTCTTCTAGGGAATGAACCAAGAGGTATGTTGTATACTTTTTGGACATCATGCCCTAGGTTACTAGCTTCCATCTTGATCTCAAAGCCACTCTGGTTATATACATCTTGATGCAGCTGTTTGTTTCTCTAAGAATCTCTCATGCCTCTGTCCACAGATTGCAGTGGTTGCAGTGATGTGTAAACCACACCGATGTCCTCACATAACCTTCACGGGAAACATTTGTGTGTAAGTTCTGTCCTCTGAAATTGAAGCTCTCTCACATCAGCTCTGATTTTTTTTAAAGCAACTTTATTTGCTGTTGATCCCTTAATTCAGTTATTAGAAGCAACATGATTTATCAACTGAGTTATCATTCATGCTCTGTGTTTGAATGCACCACTGATGAAAGGGGGGAAGTTTTGTTGCTAATTATTCTTGTTACTTCTCTGTTCAGAGCGCGTTGTTCTTTACACCCACATTCCCCATAGTAGAATAATGAAAACAGGGCACCCTCCAGTTTTGTACAAAGTTGCTGTGGCTCTATCATTACATTAACAATAGTGGTAATTCCAGTGGTCCAGGAAGTAAAAATATACTGTTAATGCTGATCTGCGTCAGCTGATGGACATAAGTTCTGCAGGGGCTGTGAACAGGTCTTGTTGTTTTCCTGTCACTCTGTCCAGCCATCGTCTAAGTTGTGTTGGTATTTAATTCAATCTCAACCAGGGAATGAGGATGGTTGGTTTGCACGTTGCAAGTGATAGTTTTGTTATGCAATTGTTAACACTAAGGTTAGTTCACAGCCTGTAAGGGTAAAAATCTCCAATGCGCAGATCACAGTCCTCTTATCCTCTTTAGATAACAAGTAGTGCTGGAATATATTAGGGGATTAGAAATATTGACCTTGTTTGAATGTATGGAGAAGAATAAACCTGGCAATTAGGGGCTGTCATTTTAATAACAGTGGTGGAGAAATTTGATTTTTGTTTTGTTTAAATAGCTACCTTAAAAAATGGAGTAACAAAAGAAAAGCCAACGTGGAACAAATCATACTTGACTAACTTGATTAATGTATTTTCTAGTAAGTAGGGAGGATAGCTGTTGTGTATGATGTTCAAAATGTGTTTTATAACGCTCCACATATTGGACTTGTTACCAGCATGTATACAAAATTGTTTCAGTAATAAAGCAAAACAAATTGGACTGCTGTTTGCCAGACTGGAGGGAGTTATATATTGGAATCTCCTAAGGCATCAGGGCCACTGGTGATTTTGAAATACACTGATCTCTTGGGTTAGTCATACAGGCTGTAATTTCAAAATGTATACATGGCACAAAACAGTGAGGAAGATAATAGATTTCAAGAGGACGTAGACAGGCTGGTGGAACGGGCAGACAAATGACGGCTTCTTGAACCTGTTGTGTCATTCAGTAAGTTCATGGCTGACCTTTGACCTGAATTCATTTTCATGTCCTACTTCCATATTTTCCACTTGCATTGGAATCCAAAAAAAATCTTTGAATGTGCTCAGTTACTGGATGCCACAGCTTACTTGATAAGTTAATTCCATGATCCACAATGCCACAATCAAATTTGTTACAGAAAGATGTCCTTCGGCCCCTCATGTCTGGGCCAGTATTATCCTTATGAGCAGAAACTTCTCCTCATCTCAGCGCTAAATGACCAATCCAGTACTATTGTCTCTAATTTGTAACTTGACAGGGGGAACAGCTCCTCCAGAGCCTGTATACGCTGTCAAACCTTTCTCAGAATCTTATGATTCAATTCGGTAACTTCTCATTCACCTGAAGTCCAGAAAGTATACTCTCATTCTACTCTGTGCTCATTCTGGGAATCATTCTAGTGAACCTTTTTCCACACCTCCGAAGGCAAGTACAGTCTTCATTAAATACAAAGACAAACCTGTACACACTACACCAGGTGTATCACCAAAGCCCTGTACAATTATACCAATATGTCCTAACTCGTGTCTTTTATCCCTCCTGCTGTAACACATAGGAGGAAAAGTAGGCCCTTCAGTCATCCAGTCTGCTCCACCATTCAATGAAATCGTGGCTGACCTGAGAATCCTCAACTCAACTTTCCTGCCTTTTCTCCATAACTCTTAATTCCCTTACTGATTAAAAATCTATTTATCATAGCCTTTATTATACTGAATGAATACCTGCTTCAATAGCCGTCTGTGCTAAAGAATTCCACAGATTCACTACCCTCTAAGAAAAGAAATTCCTCTCATTGCCATATTAAATGTGTGACCCTTTACTCTAAGGTTATATCCTCTGATCCTTGACTCTCCCACAAGGATTCTATGGCACTAATTGGATTGGTATCTCCACATCTACCTTGTCAAGTCCTCGAAGAATCTTATATGTTTCATTAAGGTCGCCTCACATGCTTCTATATTCCAACAAATACAGTCCCAATCTACTCAACATCTCCTCATAAAGCAGTGCCTCCATGTCTGGTATCAACCAAGTGAATCTCTGGACTGCCTCCTACGCCACTATATCTTCCATTAGATAAGGGGCCCAAAACTGTTCAGTTCCAATTGTGCTATGGCTAGTGTTTTGTACAGTTTTAACAAAATCTCCCTACTTTTATACTCCATTCCCTTTGAAATAAAGGCCAGTATTCCATCTGCTGACCTTGAATGCTAGCTTTCTGTGATTCATGCGTGAAGACTCCCAAATCACTCTTCTGTAGCTTTCTGCAGTCATTCTCGATTTAAGTAATGCTCCTCTATTTTTCATGCCAAAATGCATAATCCCCTTCAATATCCCCATGAATAAAGGCAATCCCCTTCAATATCCCCATGAATAAAGGCCAACATAGAATTTACCTTCCCAATTGCTTGGAGATTCCGCCTGTTAACTTTGTGTTTTCTGCACAAGTGATTTATTGGAATGATCCAGGGATGACTGTTTACAGTTGCATTAATAATCATTGTTAAAATTAATGAAGTGTCTAACTAAATACTATTTCCAGTGTCTGAAAGATTAATAGCCAGAGGGCCCAAACTTAAAGAGACTGGCAAAAGAACCAGAGGTTACATGAAGAAAAGTGTTTTTACACAGCAAATGGTTAAGATTTGACTTTTACTGCTTAAGAGGATGGTGGGTTCAGATTCAATTATAATGTTTCCAAAGGAAATTGGACAGATAG
Source organism: Ginglymostoma cirratum (assembly GCA_024137785.1). Lineage (NCBI taxonomy): Eukaryota > Metazoa > Chordata > Chondrichthyes > Orectolobiformes > Ginglymostomatidae > Ginglymostoma > Ginglymostoma cirratum. The sequence continues at coordinate 13,604,177 of JAHRHZ010000111.1, read as the reverse complement.
TAAAGGAGAAAAAATTGAAAAGATATCGGGAAGGACTGGGAGGAGTGAGACTAATTTTTCTTTGAGAGACCTAGAATTAACTTGATAGACAAATAGCGTCCTCTACATGCTATTCTGAGATTCTAAGTTACATGACTGGTGTGGGGAAGAATGTGTATGATTGCTCCAAACCATCATGGAACAAGGAATTGAGACAGTGTGTCAAAGATTGAAAAACAGTTACATTATAGAACTGATAGTTTCCATTGTACAGAAAGTCATGAGAAGAAACAGCTAGCTAATACAGAGTAAAAAGATCTAAACAGGCGTATATTCTGACAAAAATGATTTGGGTATAAAACTAAAAGTTAGTTTTGAATTCCAGATACTGCCCAGGGGGTCCAGATTCAGACTTCGAATATTCAACTCAGTCTTACACAGGGTATGAGGTAAGGACATACATGTGTTCCCAGCACCTCCAGGCAATTCACCAACAATAACAATGTACCTTTTATACTACTTGATATCAGTAAGTTTGGCATGTGTGCAGAAGTAGGGGAGTGGGGAATGTGTGTGTGAAGGACTGGGAGTCAGAGGTGGGGCAGGTAGTGGGATGGCGTGCACACAAATGGGGACAGTGACAGGGAGGAGGCGCACATGCATGCCTTCCCCCTCCCCCTGTACTCACTGCCCCCATTACACTCTTATCCCTTTCCCCATTAAATTCCCCCTTCCAATTTAAATAATGTTTATGTTCGTGTAAAATCTCAAAAGCTAAGATGATTTATGATTGTTACACGGGCCAATCTGGGGAATTGTCTCCCAAGCCGAATATTCTGTAAGAAGTGCTATACCTGCCCCTGCACCTCCCCCCTTGCCTCCATTCAAGGCCCAGAACGAACCTTTCACATCAGACCTGTTCACCTGTACATCTGTCAACTTGATCTACTATATCCATTGCTCCCGATGTGGCCTCTTGTACATTGGTGAGACCAAGTGTAGACTCTGAGACCGTTTCGTAGAGCATCTGCGCTCTGTACGTGACAAACGACAGCACCTTCAGTCGCCAGCCATTTTAACTCCCCCCTTCCCATTCCCTGGGTGACATGTCCATCCTGGGCCACCTGCAGTGTCACAATGACACCACACGCAAACTGGAGGAGCAACACCTCATATTCTGCCTCAGGAGCCTACAGCCCAATGGCCTAAACATAGAATTCACCAGTTTTAAAATCTCCCCACCCCCGGCCTCATCTCATATTCAAACACCCCTCTCATCCCTGCCTCCTTGACCTGACACAACTTGTCCATCTTCTTCCATCCTATCCACCCCACCCTTCCCACTGACCAATCCCCACTACCCCCTACCTACATCCACCTATCAACAACCCCCATGCCTTTTCCCAGCCTCATCCATCCTCCCTCCCGCCTCCTTGACCTGACACAATCTGTCCATCTTCTCTCCCACCTCTCCATCCTACCCATCTCATTGACCAATCCCCACCACTCCTTACCTGCAATCACCTCCTCTTCTCTCTATTTATTTCCCAGCTCCCTTCCCCCTCCCCATTCCTGAACAAGGTCCCGATCCAAAATGTCAACTTTCCTGCTCCTCTGATGCTGCCTGGCCTGCTGTCTTCCCCCAGCTCGATCACTATGTTGTCTCTGACTCCAGCATCTGCAGTTCTTGCTTTCTTCGCCATTCTGTAAAGATTGTTTTATTTTGCAAGCTGGCCAATTCGTCAGCATTAGACATTTAACTGTATTCCCTTCAAAATAGCCAACCTCAATGCGAGCCATACGTGCAAGATATGACCCCTACTTACAGACAAGACACCGTGTGGAGCAGGTATGTGTAGTTCAAAGTCTGTCGTTTGCCTCTGCCATAGGGATCAAACTCTGTCCATCTACTAGCATTTCTTAGCCTGGCCCCAAATTGTGATATTATTTTGAAAGTTTTATGAATTGCATGCGAGAGCAGATGATTGAGGAATATTTGAAATTATGGCCCCATTATCCTGTGTTTCATGTCAAATTCAGTATCTGATAGATATTACTTTGCAGACCTTTGACTGTGGTTATTGTTGCAATGTGTTAATTGTGTTTGACACCAAAATCAAGCAGTGAAGCAGTCTTATTGGCTCCGTCACTTGACCTGGTGTCACCTCATTCTGGGGCGGATTGTCTAGTGGTCTCGGCTGCTTTTCCATTGGAAAATGGAAAACAGTGATTAAAGTATAAAAACTGTGGAGAAGATTCTTGTTGAAGCGGCAAGATATCTGTTGGTGACCCACAGCACCACTTCTGGGATAGGGAACTCGGAGGATTCTGTCAGAAGAACATAGAAATAGGGGCAGGAATAGCGTGTATGGACTCGAGCTTACTCTGCCATTTAATAAAATTGTACTGATCTCTGACCTTGTTGCATGGTCTTACTTTCAAACCTTGGTACCATTGAGTTAAAAATATTAATCTCAGGTTAACATATATAACACTGAGTATCCACAGCCCTCTGGTATGAAGAGTATCAAATAATCGCAAACCTCCAAGTGAAGGAATTTCTCCTCATTTCAGTCCTACGTGGCTGTCCCCATATCCAGAGTTCCTTAGTTTGGATTCTCCAGGCTAGGAATCAATATCTTAATAACCAACTGGTCCAGGTCTCTCAGCACTCAGTCTGTCATCTAAATTTTGCACGTTGTGAAGGCTCGATGAGGAATCGTGATGAAAATGGAACAGTGTTGGAGGATCCAAATGATATTTAGAGAAAATGTGAAAGTCCAGCAAATTTTTAGTACTGTAATTAACAGTGACGTAAAGAAGTGATTGCAATTGAGGTTTGTCGATGCAATTATCCCACTGTCCCCTTTTCCTCCATCTTTATCTCATTTCAGTTGAAACAGTTGGGACACAGTGTGGACAAGGTTGAGTTCATTGTGATGGGTGGGACTTTTATGGCACTGCCAGAAGAATACAGGGATTACTTTATCCGTAACCTGCATGATGCCCTCTCCGGTCACACCTCCAACAATGTGGCAGAGGCTGTCAAGTAAGTAATCAGTTTGAAAATTGGGTTGATGGAATAGGAAACCTCTTGCTTGATTGGACTTGGAGACTGTGATGGATATGCATTGTTAAGATATGTTCCTCTGCTGGACTAGTTGGGTGAAGCATTGATTGTAGAATTGCAACACTCCCAATCCTACATGCACACATGCAGGCACATATGCACACACATGCCTGCATGCGCATTCATGTACACACATGCGTGCACACACACACTTTTCCAGGTCCGTTAATTCACACAAGTTTGAATTGTGATGCACTTGATATCTGAAATCATTTGCTATCCCTGCAGTGACTATTTATTTCCAGCAGAGGGAAGCCCAAATCCCCTCAACTGGTAACTTTCTCAGTTCAGATGTAACGCAGTCTCACGGCTTCTTTCATAGCATGAACTGTAAAGCCCCTTAGCTACTGGTGTCAATTAGCTGACTGATAGCTAACTATGGGTCCTCACATGTGCTGGCATTTGGTTAGTTGTGACCCGCAGTGTTGTCAGCTGTGGACCCTTGCAGCTAGTGTCCTATGGCTAGCTGCAGGTCCTCACAGCTACTAATGTTAGCTAGCTGTGGGGCATACTCTGTCCTGAAAGGGCAAACCGTGATCTTAAAATAAAATGTGCCCCTTAATTCTGGCCTTAACCGCAAGAGGAAACATCTTTTCCATGTCCAACATGTCAAGACCATTCAGAGTCTGATATACTTCAATTAAGTCACCCCCAACTCTTCTAAACTCAACTGGAAACCATTCTAACCTGTCTATCCTTCTGCGGGTGTGGGATCTGTAAGACTTGAACAGAGGCCACATCACTCCATTGTTTCTTTCCTTTCATTGCGTTCTCTCCTTTCTGTCTCTTTTCCTCTCTCATCCTGTTTTCCAACACCATTCATTTCTGAAGAGTTATATCAAACTCGAAACATTAACCCAGTTTCTCTTTCCACAGATGCTGCCATACCTGCAGTTTCTGTAGCATCCTCTGTGTTTGTTTCTGCTGCCACTGTACCTCAGTGGTGGAAGGAGTGAATGTTAAAGGTAGTGTATAGGATGTCAGCCCAGCTGGGTGCGTTGCCCTGGAAGATGTTGAGCTTGTGGGTAGTATTAGCTGACTGAGACTAAGCAATTCCTGCATTGTTTTACAGTTACATGAATAAGTAGTATTTTCAGCAGACCTTCTCTGAAGTGCATTTATGCTATCCATTGCCTATACTACGTGTAGTAACTGCTGACATAAAGTTAGTGTCATGGAGGTCTACAGTACAGAAAAGGGCCCTCAGCCCATTGCGTCTGCGCTGGTCAGACATAAGCACCTAACTACTGTAATCTCATTTTCAATCACTTGGCCCATAGTCTTGTACACCTTGACATCAAAAGTGCACATCAAAATACTTAAATGTTATGAGGGATTCTGCATCTCCCATCCTTACAGGCAGGGGGTTCCAGATTTCTACCACCCTCGAGGTGAAAAAGAAATATCCTCATCTGCTCTAAAACTCTTGCCCTTTTACCTTAAATCTGTGCCTCTGGCATAGATCCCTCCACCAAGGGGAAAAGTTCCTTCTTGTATTCCAATCTACGCCCCTCATAATTTTATACATCTCAATCGTGTCCCCTCTCTCCTCGTTTGCTGTAAGGAAAACAATCCACCTGTCTATTCCTGAACCTGTCCAAACCAGGCAGTATCCTGGTAAATCTCCTGTGCCCATTGAATTCTTTGATTATGTGACAAAACAAATCGATGAAGGTAGAGCAGTGGATGTGGTGTATATGGATTTTAGCAAGGCATTTGATAAGGTTTCACATGGTAGGCTCATTCAGTAAGTAAGGAGGCATGGGATTCAGGGAAATTTGGCTGTCTGGATACAAAACTGGCTGACAAAGGAAGATAGAGGGTGGTAGTAGATGGAAAGTATTCAGCCTGGAGCTCGGTGATGAGTGGTGTTCCGCAGGGATCTCTTCTGGGACCTCTGCTCTTTGTGATCTTTATAAATGACTAGGATGAGGTAGTGGAAGGGTGGGTTAGTAAGTTTGCTGATGACACAAAGGTTGGTGGAGTTGTGGACAGTGTGGAGGGCTGTTGTAGGTTGCAGCGGGACATTGACAGGATGCAGAGCTGGGCAAAGAAGTGGCAGATGGAATTCTACCCAGAAAAGTGTGAAGTGATTCATTTTGGAAGGTTGAATTTGAATGCAGAATACAGAGTTAATGGCAGGATTCTCGGCAGTGTGGAGGAACAGAGGGATCTTGGGGTCCAGGTCTATAGATCCCTCAAAGTTGCCACCCAGTTTGGTATGGTGTGTTGGATTTCATTGGCAGGGGAATTGAGTTTAAAAGCCATGAGGTTATGCTGCAGCTCTATAAAACTCTGGTTAGACCACACATGGAATATTTTGTTCAGTTCTGATCACCTCATTATAGAAAACATGTGGAAGCTTTAGAGAGGGTGCAGAGGAGATTTACCAGGATGCTGCCTGGACTGGAGGGCAAGTCTTATGAGGAAAGGTTGAGAGAGCTGGGGCTTTTTTCATTGCAGCGAAGAAGGATGAGAGGTGACTTGATAGAAGTGTACAAGCTGATGAGAGGCACAGATAGAGTGGATAGCCAGAGACTTTTTCCCAGGGCAGAAATGACTATTACGAGGGGACATAATTTTAAGGTGATTGGAGGAAGGTATAGGGGAGATGTCAGAGGTAGGTTCTGCACACAGAGAGTGGTGGGCGTGTGGAATGTGCCGCTGGCAGTGGTAGTGGAGTCAGATACTTTAGCGACTTTTAAGCGACTCTTAGATAGGCACATAGAGGATAGTAAAATGTAGGGTATGCAGGGTAGATTGATCTTAGTAGGATAAAAGGAAGGCACAACATCATGGGCCGAAGGGCCTGTACTGTGCTGTACTGTTCTATGTTCTACATTCACGTTCTCTGGTGCTATCCCATCCCTCCATTGTTGTGGATTCCATAACTCCACACAGTACTCTAGCTGTGGCCTAAGCAACGATTTTTTATAGTTCCAACATTACCTTTCTGCTCTTAAACTCTGTGCCCTAATAAAAGCGAAACCACTTTGTCCATCTGTCCTAGTACCGTAAGGAATTGGTGTACATGCACAAGAAGGCCCCTCTAATCCTTAGTGCTTCCCAGGGTTCATCATGTATTCCCTTAGTTGTTGTGTGGCGGGTGTGGGCTGGTAGAGAACCTTTTTTTTACCGGATGTTTAGTCTGAGGTTGTTCTCGTGTACACCTCAGTGAATGCGTTGATGATAGTTTGTAGCTCATTTTAACTGATGAGATGAAGCTCACCCTGTTGCCCACAATTGATGATTTGAAGTGAATGATTTTGGACTGAATCAAATGCCCACTCAACTTTACTTCACGCTGAAGAAACTTCCTATAAATGTGACACTATGAGAGAAGTGCTTGGAATGGAGATAGTCTAATTAAGAGCACTTTTCTGAATTAGTGACTTGTGCTCATGATCCAGATTCAGAGCTGTTCTGTTACAGGAATCTGTTCTGCAGTAAATGTCAGTGTGTTGGAGGTGGTTAACTAGATTGTTATCTGGAATGAATAGGTTGACTTAATAGGTTGGACAGGCTGGCTTGTTTCCGCTAGAGCGTTAGAAGAGTGAGGGGTGACTTATTTGAAATATGTAAGATCTTGAATGGTCTGGACTTGGAAACATATTTCTTCTTGTGCATCATTCCAGAACAAGGGGGAAGTTTAAAAATTAGCAGTCACTTTTTTGGGACAAAGATGAGGGGAGTTTTTTTTTGAGTGTTGTCACTTTTGGAACCCTCTGCCACAAAAAGTAGTAGAACAGGGGCCATTGAATATTTTTTAAAAAGAGGTAGCTAATCTTTGATGGTATTGCCTAACAAAAATCTTTCAGGAGTAGATGAGAATGTGGAATTCAAAATACAAACAGTCAACCATTTTGAGTGGACTCAGAGGTGAATAGTCATGAACAAAACAAAGTTCCTGGAAAAGCTCAGCAGATCTGGCAGCATTGGTGAAGAAAAAATTAGAGTCAACGTTTTGGGTCTGGTGATCCTCCCTCCGGGTTAGCTGAATAGTCGTCATCTTTCTATTTCTATTTTGTACATTTATATGTTGATACTGACTCCTATCAAGTCTCCTTGTTAAAACTTCAGACAGGATGCTGCAAAGGTAATTTTGCAACACTGGAGATGGAGCCATGGGAATCTGTATTTATGTAGCATTGCCCACATGCAGGAAGGCAGGTAGTTCTTTTCTCTTGCAACACCTCAAGGAACAGTACGGTTTAGATAAAAAGGTTTCTGTGGACACCAGTCTGCCAGGGGCGCATGACGTTTTGAGGAAATTTTTGAAGATGGGTAATGATTTTGTTTGCTGGATTGAAATGTTAGGAATTTCCTGAACAAGGAACTTGTGAAGCATTGTTGGCAATGAGGGAGCACAGGGGCAGGTTTGGGACTGAACAACATCAGTGAACAGTATGTTCGTTCTCTACTGTCAATTTGCTATTCACAGAAGTTCCTTAGATTGTTGTGGATTCTAAACAATGACATGGTGTATAGGAAGTGACAATGAGACTGTTCAAAGGGAAGACTGGAAACAAAGCCTTGGTAGGGTGTCAAGCCCAAAGAGTAATTCTAGATTCAGATCATGAAAGGGGTGTAGTAACTAGAGAGTGGAAATGACACAGAACCTGGAAGAAAAGAATTCCAGAGATCAGTCCAACCACAGATCCTGTGGAGAGTGGGACAGTCATGCTGCTGATCCCTGAGCAGCCTATTGGTAGTACAGTTGAGATGAAGACCCTTGAAGGGCAAGACTGTCGAGCTAGCAATCAAGACACTGACTTATGGAGGGGAGGGTGTCAAGGGAGCAGATAGGTACTGACCCCATGAGGGGAGGAATGTCTAGAGAGCAATCTAGACATTGAGTGTCGTGTATTATGCTCTGCGAAGCATTGTCCATGTGTTAGACTCTAGACTGGGAAGTCTATTCTCCTGACTGGGCAGGGTATTCCAAACAGGGAAGATCAATTGCAAAGCAGCAAAGGAAAACTGACAAATATCAGATGAGATAACATCAGTGTCCAGAAACATTGCGGATTTCAATTTCCATGGAATAGTCCAGAAGCATTGACCAGAAAGTGGGGCAACTGCCTTGATTTTACAGCCACTGACTGAGATAATTACTGATACAACTCTTAAGACCGCAGTGTTCTTCGTCATTTTCATTGAAGAGGTAATTTTGCTGCAGTCAGATTTTAACAAGTTTCTATTTCAGCACCGGCTCAAATTGAGAAACTGGTGATTGAATATTGATTGGCAAAGTATACCATTTATTAACACAGATTTTTATGTTTTTTAATTCACTGGGAAATTTATTGTTTTGATGTTTAGATTCTAAATAATAGCTTTTTTAATGAACCATCAATCTGAAACCATGTATGTGATTAATGAGGGTGGATTAAACAAGAGAATAGTCAGCTGGACAGAGAGGTGAGAGTTGATCAGTCATTCCTATAGACTGGCAGGTTCAAGTAGCTAGCAATCGTTGTATATGGCAAAAATGAAAAGTTAGCTGCAGGGCAATGTCAGCTTGTGCTGACTTTTCTCTATCACGTGTCATGTTCTAGTGCTCACGTTTGTTCTGAGACTTCAAAGAACAGACAATATTAATCAATGTTTCTAATTATCCCTAATCAGACCCCTCCCTGTGGCACATCTAGAGTTGCATTAAAACAAGGGAGCACTGACTGTTGCTTGAATCGAGTGCACTCACCCATCACCTGCCCTGTGCTCACTGAAATACAATGTCCCTGCTCCTCAAAACCCTTAACTCTGGTCTTGTGTACATTCCCAGTTTTAATCCCTCCACTGCTGGAGGCCATCCCTTTAGGTCTGTGTCTCCCTTTCTAACACTTTCCACCTCTCTTCGTTTAAGACTTTCCTTTAAGGTTTTGGAGTAGATCTGTAGCTTGGGTTGTGGGTGTTGAGGTTGGTTGGCTCGCCGAGCTGGTTTGTTGTTTTGCAGACTTTTCGTTACCATGCTTGGTAACATTCTCAGTGCAGCCTCCGATGAAGCATCTGTGTGTTTTCCCGACTGGTTTTTAAACTCTGGTTTTAAATACAACAGAAATTACGTGCCAAAAAACGTTATTCCAGGAAGCTACCAATCAAGACTGGACAACTGACATGGAACAAGCCATTAACATCAGCCAGCAGACCACAAGAGCCAAGAAAAGACAGACCCTGCAAGACAAGCTAGCCACACTTACCCACAAAAATGACAACAACAGAACAGACACATGGATAAGAAACCTCTGACAGGAAACTGTCAGACACGGGAAAAGCTGATCTCACCCGCGGAGTGAACTACAACGACAGGGATGCCAACAAAACGGAATTCCTAGCTACACTGGAAGCCACACTCAATTCACATCAATAGACACACCACTAGCAAGGGAAACAATGACAACACTACTTGAACAAGAACACGACCCCAGTGAAACCATCTCCAAGGACAACATGCTCAAACTATTGGACCTATACCTGACCACCCACTTCACCTTCAACGGCCAAACATACGAGCAAATCAACGGGACACCCATGGGATCTCCTATCTCCGGACTCATAGCAGAAGCAGTGATGCAAAGACTGGAAAGGACTGCCCTTCCGCAAATCCAACCTAAACTGTGGATACGCTACGTAGATGACACCTTTGTCATCATTAAACAGACCAAATTTGAAGAGACACACAAACTTATAAATAACACCCTCACTGGAATAAGATTCACCACAGAGGAGGAGAAGAACAAACCGCTCCCATTCTTGGACATCATGGTAGAGCGCAAGATAAATGGGGAACTGCAAACGAAAGTACACCGAAAAGCCCACACACAGACCAGGTACTGAACTTCAATAGTAACCACCCCAGTACACACAAACGAAGCTGCATGTGAACACTATTTAAAAGGTCAACAACACACTGCAGCAACACAGAACTACACCAAGAGGAAGAAGAATACCTCTTCCAAGTGTTCAAGGATAATGGATATCCAAAGAACTGGGTCAGAAAATGCCTACACGAGCAGCATCAGAAAGATTCTACGCGCCCCGACACACTCATCACACTACTCTACATCAGGAACACGTCGGAACTCACCACAAGACGCCTACGACCACTGTGCATCAGAGTGGCACACAAGCCCACATCAACCTTATGACAAGTGCTCACCCACACTAAAGACCCACTCCCCGCCATGGACAGGACCAATGTCATCTACAAGATCCCCTGCAGAGACTGAGAGAAAGACTACATCGGACAAACAGGAAGGAAACTAACAACAAGAGCACATGAACACCAACTGGCTACAAAAAGACACGACCAATACTCACTCATCTCAATCCACATGGACAAGGAGAACCATGACTTCGATGGGGACAACACCAAAATCCTAGGACAGGCTAGGCAGAGACAAGCATGAGAATTCCTGGAAGCGTGGCACTCCACAAAGCATACTATTAATAAACACATTGAACTTGACCCCATATACATTCCACTACGAAGGAAAACCTGGAAGTGAGGCAATCCATGTCAACGGACCCCAGAGTTTAAAAACCAGGTGGGAAAACACACCGATGCTTCATCGGAGGCTGCACTGATGATGTTACCAAGCATGGTAACGAAACGTCTGCGAAACAACAAACCAGCTTGGCGAGCCAACCAACCTCAAAAGACTTTCCTTATTTTCCACCTTTTTGTCTGAGTGTTTTGATAGTGTTCTTAGTATTTTTCTTAATATTTCGACTGGCTGTTAATTTTTGTCTGATCCCACTGTCATGAAATATCTTGGAATGTTTTACTATGTCTTCTGAAAGCTGATGTGTAACTGCAAGGTGCTTTCCGTGATTGAGAAGCAGTGACTAGTGCTGATTTAAGTTATAATTAGCTTGAGTCTATTAAAACCAGGGAATGAGCAGAGTGGCCTCAAAATGGTCTTTATAACCGTGTGCGTGAAGGATGGCCCTCACAGAAAAGATTTGATTTGTTTCCTCCCTCTATAATCTTCCTGAGCAATGTTGTAACTAAGTGCCTTTTATGTTTCTGGTGATGACTATGGCCTGAATGTACAGTATTTGAAGATGACTGTATGTGACTGATTGAAGTTGGATATTACCAGTGACCCAGCACTATATGAGAGGCACTCGTTTTGGCATTACTGCCAATGGTTTTAATCTGATTTCAGGTACTCTGAGCGCAGCAATACCAAGTGTGTTGGCATCACCATTGAGACCAGACCAGACTACTGCCTGAAGCGCCATCTCAGTGACATGCTGCAATATGGGTGTACACGGCTGGAGATTGGGGTACAGAGTGTCTATGAGGATGTGGCCAGAGACACCAACAGGTGGGGCATGATTCAGAATCCAAACAGTTGACTTTGTAATTGTTGAAATTGCCATTGCTGCTTTGTCTCACATGAACAGGAGTGGGTCATGTACCCTCTCAAGTTTGTTCCGCCATTCAGGAGGTTTATACTCATCTATAGTCAAACTCTGCACATCTTCTTTTACTCCATTTTTCTTAGTGTCTTCTAATTTTTTTAAATCAATCTTGGATTTAAAATGAGCAATTAAGAACATGAGAAATAGGAGGTAGAGAGATCTATTCAACCTCTCAGATCTTTTCCACCATTCAGTAAGATCATGGCAGATCATCTTACCCAACACTACCTTTCCACTCAACCTACAAGCATGGAAACAGACCCTTTGGTCCAATCATCCATGTTGACCAGAAGACCTAAATTAATCTAGTCCCATTTGCCACCATTTGGCCCCATATCCCTCTGACTCCCCCTATTCATGTACCCATCCAGATGCCTTTTACATGTTGTGATTGTACCCGCCTCTATCGCTTCCTCTGGCATCTCATTCCATACATGCACCACCCTCTGCGTGAAAAGGTTGCCCCTTAGGTCTCTTTTAAATCTTCCCTCTCTCACCTTAAACCTATGCCCTCTCATTTTTAACTGTCCTACCCTGGGAAAAACACCTGGGCTATTCACCTTATCCGTGCCCCTCATGATTTTATATACCTCTGTAAGGTCACCCCACAGCCTCTCATGCTCCACGAAAGTAGTGCCAGAGCCTATTCAGCCTTTCCTTATAGCTCAAATCTTCCAATCCTGGCAACATCCTTGTAAATCTTTTCTGCACCCTCTCGAATTTAATGACGTCTTTCCAATAGCAGGGAGACCAGAATCGCATGCAGTGTTCCAAAGTGGCCTAATATCCTTTACGGCTGCAACATGACATCCCAACTCCTATACTCAATGCACTAACCAATAAAGGTAAGTGTACCAAACGCTTTCTCCACTAAACTGTCTACCTGTGACTCCACTTTCAAGGAACTACGATCTTGCACCTCAAGGTTTCTTTGTTCGGCAACACTCTTAGGACCTTACCATTAAGTGTGTAAGTCCTGCCCTGATTTGCCTTTCCAAAATACAGCACCTCACATTTATCTAAACTAAATTCATCTGCCCCTCCTGGGCCCATCTGATCAAGATTCTTTTGTGCTATGAGATAACATTCCTCACTGTCCACCACAGTACAAAGTTTGGTGTCATTTGCAAACTCTCTGACCATTTCTCGTATATTCGCATCCAAATCATTTACATAAGTGACGAAAAACAGTGGGCCCTGCACCGATCCTTGGAGCTTACCGCCGCTGGTCACTGGCCTCCAGTCTGAAAAACAATGCTGCACCACCACCATCTGTCTCTTACCTTCAGGCCAATTTTGTATCCAAATGGCTAGTTCTCCCTGGATTCCATGTGATCTAACTTTGCTAACCAGTCTGCCTTGTGAAACCTTGTCAAATGCTTTTCTGAAGTCCACATAGAAAGCATCCACAGCTCTGCCTTCTCCTCATTCACTTAGTGCACAAGAATCCATTCATCTCTGATTTGAATATACGAGGACATAACATCCAGAGTCCCCTGGGGTGAAGAATTCCTAAGATTTACAACAATTTAACTGAAGAAATGTTTCCTCACTTCAATCCTAAGCGGTAGACTCCCTTATTCTGAGTCTGTGGTGCCCAGACTTTTCACAGTATTCCAGTGGTGTAGTGTCAGGACATTGTGGAAATGGGACATAACTTCTAACTCCTTCTATTCTAGTTGTCTAGCTATAAAGACCAGCATTCCATTATCTTTTAGACTTTTGTTTTCTATCTGTTCATGACAGTTTGATGACCTGTGTACATGGATGCCTAAATCTCTGGACCTCTGCTTCTAGCTTTTCACCATTTTGAAATTACCTTGACCTGTCCGTTTTAGGTACTTACATTTGCTTATTGAAATTCATTTGCCATAGTTTTGCCTATTCTGTCATTAATCTCTACGTTTTTTGTATTTTTATGCTTCCACCTACACTGCTATCTGTCTTCGAGGCATTGGCAACTAGATATGTGGCTTTCTGTCTTGTAATCCAAGTCATTACTGAATACAAAGAATAGTTGAGGCAGCAGAGACCCTTGTGTGAAACCACTGGTTACGTTGTGTCAATTAGAGCACCTGCTGATATTCTCACTCTTTTTCTTCTTCCATTCTGTCAACTTCCCAACCAGATCGATGATCAATCAGGTGAGCATTGGAATAGTCAGAGATAATGAAGGCATGATTGAGCGTTTGAGCAACAGGTCACCTTGAGACTGAGTAAAGTTGGACAATGTTATAAAACTGGAAAGATCTTTGATTGTGACAGGGCAGATTGAGAGAGTGGTTAGCGAAGTGTGTGCAATATTGAGCTGCGTTTTGATATTGAGCATAAAAGCAGGGTAGGTCTGATTAGGCTAGAATATTGCATCAGGTTCTGGCCACCACACACCAGGAAGGATGTGAAAGGCCTTGAGAGGGTGCACAGAAAGTTTATCAGAACTAAGAATGAGGAATTAGGGAAGCTGGTGGTGTCCATCTTGGAGCAAACGATTTTTAGATGATATGAACAAGATTGACGAGTCTGGTTAAAGCAGAGAAGGAAAATCTGTTCCAATTAGCTGATGGTATGAGGATATTTCTTCATAGGATGTGGGTGTCACTGGCTGGACCAGCATTCATTGTCCATCCCTAATTGCCCAGAGGGCATTTCAGAATCAAGTTGTTGTGCGTCTGAAGTCACATGTAGACCAGACCAGGTAAGGATGGAAGTTTCCTCTCCTAAAGGACATTAGTGAATTAGATGGGTTTTTCCTGACCATCAGCAATAATTTCATGGTCATCATTAAATTCTTATTTCCCAATTATTATTGAATTCAAATTCTGCCATGGCGGGATTCGAACCCTGGTTCCCAAAACATTACCAGTGTTTCTGGATTAGTGGTCTAACAATAATACCACTCAGCTACTACATAAAAGTAGACCTCAAAGGGAATGGAGTATAAAAGTGGTGAACTCTTGCTAAAATTATTACAAGACACTAGTTAGACCATGCCTGGAATGTTGTGAGCAGTTTAGGTCCCCTTATCTGAGGAAAAATGTACTGGTATTGGAGATAGTAGGAACTGCCGATGCTGGAGAATCTGAGATAACAAGGTGTAGAGCTGGATGAACGCAGCAGGCCAAGCAGCATCAGAGGAGCAGGAAAGCTGATGTTTCGGGATTGGACCCTTCTTCAGAAAAGGGGGAGGGGAAGGGAGATCTGAAATAAATAGAGAGAGAGGGGGAGGCAGATGGATGATGGATAAAGGAGCGGAGAGGAGACAGACAGGTCAAAGAGGCGGGGATGGAGCCAGTAAAGGTGAGTGTAGGTGGGGAGTTAGGGAGGGGATAGGTCAGTCCGTGGAGGACAGGCAGGTCAAGGAGGCGGGATGAGGCTGGTAGGTAGGAGGTGGGGGTGGGGCTTGAGGTGGGAGGAGTGGATAAGGTTCACTACGTTGACTCCGGTATTAGGTATAATCTTATGAGGCAATGTTGAGTCTTGCTGAATTTTTTTTTAAAATGAGAGGCAATCTTATTGAAATATACAAAATTCTTGGGGGAACTTGACAGGGTAGATGTGGAAATGTTATTTTCCCTTGTGACAGTGTCTACGACTAGATGGCATAACCTTAAAGGAAGGGGTCACCCTTTTAAGACAGAGATGAGGAGGAATTTCTTTGAGAGTACTGAATCTGTGAAATTCTTTACCACAGACAGCTTTAGAGGCTGGGTCTTTGAGTAGTTTCAAGGCTGAAATAGCCAGATTTTAATCAAAGGGGGTTAAGGGGAAATAGCAGGAAAGTGAAGTTGAGAATGATCAGACCAGCCATGATCTAGTTGAATGATGGGCTCGTTCCTGGGATGGCAGGACTGTCATATGAAGAGCACTTGGGCAAACTGGTCCATGTTCTACAGAGTTTCAAAGAAGGAGAGGTGATCTCATTGAAACCTACAGAATACTTAAAGGGATAATGTAGATGCAGGTAAAATATTTCCATGGTTGGGGAGTCTAAAACCAGGTGCCATAGTCTAAAACTAAGGGGTATGCTACTAGGCCAGAATGAGGAGAAATTATTTTACTTGGAGGATTGTGAACCTTTCGAATTCTCTACCATGGAGTGTTCTGGTGGCTCGTTCTCCGAGAATTTTTAAGGTGGAGATTGTTAGATGACTGATTACCAGTGGGAGACTTAGTTATGAGAGTGAGGTTAGTAAAAGGCATTGAAGAGTTTGATTAGCCATGATCATGTTGAATGGGCTTGACAGCTGACTGAACTGTCCTGCTTATATTTTCCTGTGATGGGCTGAGTAGCTTACTTCTGCTTCTACATCTTATGGTCTTATGCATCAGGGGACAAAGAGTTTAGGTTGGTGATTAAAAATGTTTTTTTATCAGTGAGCAATAATGAGCTGGAACTTGTTGCCTTAGAGGGTGCTAGAAGTGAAATTGTTTAAGGAAACATATTTGCAGCACTGGGAATAGGATTGACTGAATTGCTCCACTAAAAGAAGACAGAATTGAAATACCAAATGGCTGCGTCCTGTGTGACAAAATACTTTACATTTCTATAATGGTCTCATAGCCCAGCGAGTATCCCTGGGGCAGACTAATTTTGTCTGCAAATGCTATGACTGGACAATTTATTTAGGAACTGAGAACAAAATGATGATTAAGGTTTGTGGACAGCAGAAGGAACCTGTGACAGAGGAAAGGTGATATCACTTTCTAAACACCCCTTGCGTACTTCAACACTAATACAAAATTGCAAAAATCCACAAATAAAATGCTGATTGAATAAAGCGTACAGTGATTTAATGGTGTACAGTGTGATCTTAAGCAAAAATATTTTAAGTTGTTGGTACAAACAGAGTAAACTTCAGTGCAGTTTTATTTTGGATCCTGATGGTTTTTGAGCCCCTGCTGTTTGACTGTGTCTTGCTGATAGACCTCATAACTCGACTAGCTAAACTTTTGCTTCTCTTCTTTCTTCAGGGGTCACACGGTCAGGGCCGTGTGTGAGTCATTCCAGCTGGCAAAGGATGCTGGTTTTAAAGTTGTGGCACACATGATGCCTGACCTTCCTAATGTTGGCCTGGAGAGAGACATCGAACAATTCATCGTGAGTGTCCATCACATGGGTGGTTCTTTGATCAAGTAATTGGTGTGACTTTCACTATTCAATAGTATCTTCATTTTAAATGTGAAAAGAAGTTTGGTAGCCAGTTCAACATAACCGTATACATGAGCCTGTGTCATTGGAAAACTTTACAACAATGCAGAAGGACGTAATCATACTTTTGTTAGCACTTTAAAGAGCAAACCAGTTTTCTTTGTATTTTTGTATTATCTATTAATTAGTTTCCAGGAGTAAATCTAAAAGCCTTTTGAAAGTTAAGATTGAAAGTGATTCCACCACCCTTTCAAGTGGTGCATTCCGGATCAACACAGCCTGGAACGGGGGCAAAAGAAACTTCAGAAATACTTGTTTGCATGACCATTTTATTTTCCGGGTGTGGACATCATTGACAGACATGCTAAGGCACTTCAGAATGAAATTGAGAGTTATCCACATTGATGGGGACTGGAGTCAAGTAAAGGCAAAGAAAGGATGGCAAGGTCCTTTCCCTAAAGAACACAAGCTGCGAATCTGTTGTGATTTTATGACAATCCAACAGCTTTGTTATCATTTTACCAGCTTTTACCATGATAACATTTATGGCGCCAATATGTTGTTAGGTTAAAAGCTAGACATCTTCAACAAAAAATGCAGCATAAGAAATCATAAATGGTTCATCCTCTAAGGAATTTAGGACCATTTTGATAGGTTTAATGGAATATGTTTCTCTGATTTTTTTTTTCCAATAGTGACTTTCTGTGAAAGCATTGTGCTCCAAGTAAGTTGAGTCATTTTGCATTTTCATAATATTCATGCAATAATTTCTAGTCTTCAGTAAATAGCTTACCCTCTCAAAATCATTCTTGTAAGCTTGTTTCTATTGATTTTGTAATAGGAAGACTGCTTTTTGTAAATCCAGATTCTCTGAGAGTGCATTTGCATTAAATGTTTATGCTTATGTAAAATGGTTTTGGCTTCACTGCGTTGTAAATGGGGTGTCAGGGATGGACCATACTGGCCAATGAGAGTGTTTCTGTTAGGAAGCTCATTTTACTTTGCTTCTGTTTTGAGGAGGCTATGACTCCAGATTCTGTTGTACTGACAAGTTAGTTAAAAATTTGTCTTCAAGAGAAACTGCTTTGTAAGATGCTTGAGTTCTAGTCTGAATTTAGCCTAAATGACTTGTCCAAATTCTGACGACGAAATAGATATAAGCAGCACTATCAGAACTGAGGAAATGTAAGAATTCTACTCAAGTGGAGCAAGGCCACTTAAAATATGTGGGGCTATCTTTGTACTGTGAAATGAGGGGTGTCGGATGTTATATTTTAAAACCAAATTAATTGTTCCACATGAGAGAGACTTGTCAAGATTGGTAGTTAAGGAGGAGCACTCTGTTCCCTCTGTAGCTGAGTTTGAGTTGATTAAGCCAAAAACCTTGGAGACCTTTTTGATAGTTGTAGATGTCTCAAATGAAATGAGCTTGACTCCATCAATTTCCAAGTAGTTGAGATTTTGCTGAGCATTAGAGGAAATCGTAAAAAGTAGGCACAAAAGTGGCCTTTTCAACCCTTAAAGACAATTCTGCCACTAAATAAAATGATTGCCGATCTTTTCGTTGAACATTCCTACAATATCTCTTGATTGTTTGATTTTCTTACTGTCCAACAATCCATTAATTTTGATCTTTAAAATACCCAGGAATAAGTCTTCAAGGCATCCTGAAATAGAGAATTTCAAAGATTGATAACGTTCAAGTTATTTAAGTCTAACATGCCTAATCCCTTATTTTGGGTCTTTAAGCTCTATTTCCAGACCAGCATTTACTATGAAGTGTCTAAGAATTTTATACATTTCAGTTAGATCACATGTCAGTCTTGTAAACTCCGGGGAACACAGGCCTAATCAACCTAGTCTCTCCTTATAGGACATTCTCCTCAACAAAGGAATTAGTCTAATGATCCTTTGTTGTATCCCCCTATTCTAACTTGGTTAAGGAGTCCAAAACAGTTCAGGTACGGTCTCACAATGATTAATCCTTCTGTGAGAAAGGCAAATGACATTGAATCTGCCACAAACTTAAGAATCTCACTTCGAACATTGAAAAGTTAAAGGCACCATACGAGTATGTGGCAGAAGGATTTTTCTGAAGATGTTGTTCAAACCATGGTTGTGACAGAGTAGAAGAAGTTTTTACTCTATTCATGATTTATTCTGTACTATGTTGCTAGAGATGAAAGATGAGTTTTAAAAGTTTCATTCCTTTAGCAGTCACATCACTTGGTTTCCTTAAAAATTAAAGGAGAGAGTGTGAAAGAGCATACAACCTAAGAAATAGGACACCCTGTGTAAAGAGATGGGCAGCCACCGAGTAAGTAAAACAGTGATAGGATAGGAAACAAGTAGAGAGTGAGGGGAAAAGTAACCCTGAGAAAAGTAAGAGTAGCAAAAAAACAGAGCAGTACAAACAAGATGGGAAAATATAGCGATCTTACAGGCGAGAAGGGGATAAAGAAGTGGAAGACCAGATTATAACAAAAATAAACTTGAGGTGGAGTTCCTTCCTGTGAGATCAGTGAAAGCTGAAAATCACTAATCTGAACCATTCGAACTGTGTGGCTTGATGTCAGATTCTGCCCGATTACTGTGAAGCACCTTGAGACATTTTACTCCACTGAAGGTGCTGTATGAATAAAAGTTATTGTTTAACCTTCATGTGTTGTTCTGGAATGGCATTTTCTGCCTTTCAGGAGAGACAGGGAGATGCAAGAGAATTCCCCAGTATCTGCAATAGACATTGAACCATAAGTAGAGGTTAGAGCTTAGAGCCAAGCATTCTAACCAAATTTAAAAACACACGGGTCTTGGCTTGTGGCAGACCGGTAGCTGTAGATGCAAAACTGAGTTTTGAACAATGAAGTCATAGCACTGTGCATTAGTGTTAATGTTTGTTAACACTCCACAGAGCAGGAAACTACCAATTTTTGTTAGCTTCTCCCAAAATATTATATGACTGCTGCTGGGTGGGAGCAGTAGCAACTGTGACATCTTAATTACAATATGGCTGAATGGGACAAACCTGATGTACCAGTGATCTTTCCTTGTCTGTCATTTTCAAATGTTTAGACATCTTTTATGATTTCAAAAGACTCTCAAACTAATCTCAGTTTTGGAATTTCTTGGACTCAAGTCGTAAACTGTTCAACCTCCACAGGTGCTGTCAGATCTGCTAAGATGTTCCAGCACTTCCTGTTTTTAGTACAGTGTATAATGTGATATTTCATAGAACCTCATAGACTAAAAGGACAAAAATAAAACACTGAAAGCTAGACCCTTCCCTGTGCTAACAACCTGACTTTTATAAGAAATTTAAGTTATTTACCGTACCCATGCGTGGCCCAGGGAACCTTAACAGGGATAGTCAGCAATGTTGATTAGTATTATTCTTTTTCTTGCTCCTGCCATTTCTTTCTTTCTCCCCAGAGCATATCTTCTAAATATTCGGGTCTCTGATTCTTGAAGACAAATATAGTTGATACTTGTACTCACCTTTGTGGAACATACCCTGTTCAAGATGTGATAATAATGAGTGTATTTTATTGTTTAAGTTTGGAATGAGGTAATGGACATATAGTTTAGTGCTTAATTTTGGAGAGTGGCAGTGGATATGTTTTATTGTTTAATGTTAATGTGAGAGTGGGTGGGAATCTTTTTTAATCTTTTTGTTCTTAGGTGTAATAATGCACTCACCTTGTTCTTCCTTTCAGTATGATATTGATGGGGTCACTTTTAGGTTGGGTCCATGCAAAGGCAATATGTAAGCTCAGGTTTCTAGATATTTTCATTGGAGGCAGTGTTTCTCAGTTGAATTAAATTCAGTTGATTTGAATAAAATTTGTAATGTTACCAAATTTGAAATAGAACACTCAGGATTGATCTTGTAGGGAGAGAACAAAGGAATGTACCCCTGATTACAACATTTAATCTGGATAGGTACATGAATAGGAAGGGTTTAGGGATATGGGCCAATTGCCGGCAAATGGGACTAGATTAATTTAGGATATTTGGTCAGCATGAATGAGGTGGATCAAAGGAACTGTTTCCATGCTGTACAGCTCTATGACTCTAAATCAGCCTGGTTAGTCTGGTGTTGTTTGATCACCTCAGTTTTAATGAGCAATTAAACCTATAATTTGGTTGTCATTGAGATTATTGTAATAGAGAGATTAAATCAATTGCTGACTTCTGTTAGCAACTTTTATAGTCAATAAATCTGACTCCTGAGGCATCTCATTAAGGACTGATAAACACAATGCCGTCAACGAGATCTGTGCAGGTAGTTCTCTTCTAACATGATAGTTGCATTTTTGTGTGACTTTGCGCTGTGGAAAATCGCATTATAGGGAAATCGTTATACCTGGATAGCAGAAAGTTCACGTTATCCAAACAGCGTCCACTGTTCATCAGTCACGTTACAGCCAAATCACGTTCGCGAAACATGTGTAATAGCAGAACTACCTGTACTTGATTGTTTAGGTGTTAAAAAGCGGTGACAATGCAAAATACATAGATAAATCTGGCACAGACATCATGCACGAAGAGATGTTTTGCATGTATTCAGTTACGACAATCCTGCTCCATTTATAATGGCAGGTAGTTCAAAATTTATCGAAATAATCTCTGTAAAACGTCTGAGTTTCATGGATTATAATTGGCAGGTTAGTCTACCTGAACCATAGGTAATATGTGATTAGTCATGATTATATCATGGAATAAATCCCCCAAGATTTTTACACCAGCACTTGTACTGCATTTTGCAGTTCTGGTGCTGTGTTTTTCTGTAGAGTTAGTGAAAGTTCCACTGTAACTGGGGCTGATAATTTTATTTGTTTTGTTGACAGCCTCACATAGCCTCAACTGTTCCCCCAAAGGATTTTCGTGCATATTAAAACATTAATAATCTCTGTATATCTGCATTAATCCAAAACAAAAAGAAGTATTCTTAATGTGTGCAGCAGTATTGCAACCCTGTGAGAGTTATATCTTAAATTGCTGCTCAGAGTATTACTGTATTGTACTGTTCTCCATAACTACACTCTGTATCATTCTGTGCAACAACTTCATAAATGTACAGAAAAGTCCCAAGCTGCTTCCACCAAGCTAAAGAAGAAAATTCTAAGCAGATGACAAAAATGATAGAGGGAGACGTGTGTTTTAAGGAGGAGAAGAAGATGGAATAATTTAAGGAGGGAATTCCAGACTCTCTAGCTTAGGTGGTTGACGATGTCACCACAGTGCCGCTAATGATGTCACCACAGTGAAAGATTCTTGAAGTCAGATTCAGAGGAATGGAGAATGAGATCTGAGGAGGGAGTGTTATAGGATTGGGTGGGGTTAAAATTACAAACTTTGTATTACTTCATGGTGTTTCTTGATTGATCACATCATCTTTGCTCACTCACCTGGGTAGTGTTCACTTACATGAGCCATTTATATTAGGTTATTAATAAAATGTCCATAGTGGTATCAAGGTAGTGCGATTTCCAGTGAATTATGCTGTTTGATGTTTTGCAGGAGTTCTTTGAGAACCCAGCATTCCGCCCTGATGGTATGAAGCTGTATCCTACACTGGTGATCCGTGGCACTGGTCTTTATGAGCTCTGGAAAACTGGCAGATACAAGAGTTACTCACCCAGCACGCTTGTGGATTTGGTGGCTCGGATCCTTGCACTCGTTCCCCCCTGGACACGGGTGTATCGTGTTCAGAGGTACTTAATAGTGACATCTTCCATCAGGTTCTTAAGAACACTTTGTTTGCCTGGTTGTAGCCCAACTTGTTTTCCTTGTCATAGAATACTCAGTTAAAAACAAATCACGCTGCGAATATTGTCTGTAGAATTCATCTAGTTATTCTTTGTAATGCTAAATGTGTCGGCACTTAACTCAAACTTCACTCACAACATGTGGTATGTTACAAGAGATTACTCATTCTTCCCTAGCATGTGTCTCCAAGGGGGTTGCCTTTTACCAACCAAGGTTATTTGTTTGTCCTGGGAGCTCTCCCAGTACAGAACTTTTCTGCCAGCAGAACCTTGTGCTGGGATGGTAAGGATGATGTTAGTGGGTTTGTTGTAGATTGGATTTTAGCAAGGCTTTTTAACAGGGTCTCACATAACATACTGGTCAGAAAAGTAAGAGCCTTTCCAAGGGAAAATGGGAGGTTGGGTCCAAAATTGACTCTGGTAGGAAGCAAAGGAAATGCCAGAAAGCTGAAATGCAGAGAAGTTGGTGGAAAAAAATGCGCGTCAGTCAACATCTGAAAAGGAAAAGCAGTTAACTATTTTATCTGCTCATGAAATGTTAGCTGACCTGCTATGGGTGGGAACAGTAAAGGGGCATGCAAGCTTGGTGGATCAGCTGGTTACTTCCTACCCATCAATTCATGTTATCGTGTGCAGGAGGAGGCCATTTTGACCCTTGTGTCTGTTCCACCATTCCGTTGGGTCATAGCCAATCTCTACCACTACCCTGTTGATTGATGTTATTAAATGCCTTTATTTTTCTTTAGCAATCTTGATTTGATCACCCTTTATTGTTTTAAACCTGAGGGACTACAAGCCAAGTTTATAAAAAACATAGAAGGTAAGAGCAGGAGTAGGCCTTTTCACCCCTCTGCTCGACCATTTATTGCGATTATGGCTGATCATTGAGCTCAATATCCTAACCCCACCCTCCCCCATATCCGTTGATCCCTTTAGACACGAGCAATATCTACCTTCTTCTTGAAAACATATTATACTCGGCCTCAACCACAGGCTTACCACTCTGTGAAGAAAATTTACAGGCATCATCTCGGTCCTAAAAAGTTTACCCCTCATCGTTAAATTATGACCCCTGGTTCTGGACTCCATCACCATCAAGACTATCCTTCCTGCACCTAACCTGTCTGGTCCGTGTTAGAATGTCATAGGTTTCAATGATATCCTCCTTCATTCTTCTAAACTCCAGTGAATAAAATTCTAACCACCTCAATCTTTCCTCATGTGTCAGTCCTGCCATCCCAGGGATCAATTTGGTAAATCTTCGCTGCACTCCCTCTACAGCAAGAACATCCTTCCTCAGATAAGGAGACCAGAATTGCACACAGTATTCCAGGTATAGTCTCATCAATGCTCTATATAACTGCAGCAAGACGTCTTTGTTTCTGTACTCAAATCCTCTTGCTGCAAAGGCAAGCATGCAGTTTGCCTTCTTTACTGCCTGCTACACCTGTGTACTTGCTTTAGCAACTGGTGCACAAAGACATCCAGGTCTCAGTGAATATTCCCCTCTCTCAATTTACAACCATTCAAATAATAATCTGCCTTCCTACTTTTGCTGTCGAAGTAGATAATATCATATTTATCCACACTTTACTGCATCTGCCATGCATTGCCCGCTCGCTCAACTTGTCCAATTCACACTGCAGCATCTCTGCATCCTCCTCACAGCTCATCTTCCAACCAACTTTGTGTCTTCTGCAAATTTTGAGATATTGCATTTAGTTCCCTCATCCAAATCATTAATATGTGTTGAGAATAGCTGGGGTCCTTGTACCAATCCCTGTAGTACCCCACGAGTTACTGCCTTTGGTTCCTGTCTGCTAACCAATTTTCTGGCCATCTCAATACACTGCACCAATCCTATGCACTTTAATTTTACATTAATCTCTTACGTACGACTTTGTCGAAAACATTCTGAAAGTCCAAATAGAGCACATCTGCTGGCTCCCTCTGATCAACTCTACTACTTATATCCTCAAAGAATTCCAGTAGAATTGCAAAACTTGATTTCCCTTTTGTAAATTCATGCGGACTGTATCTGATTCTACCACTGTTTCCTTGATAATGGGCGAGTATCTTCCCCATTACCGTGTGACAGCAGACTAACTGTTCTGCAGTTCCCCATTTAATCTCTACCTCCCTTTTTAAGTAGTCGGGTTACCTTAGCTACCATCCAATCTGTAGGAACTGTTCCAGGATCTAAAGAGTCTTGGTAGATGACCACCAGTGCATTTACTATTTTTTAGGTCACTTTCTTACGGATGTAAATTATCAGACCCTGGAGAATTTCTCAGATGCCAGTCGCATCAATTTCTCCAATACCAAATCTGCTAATTCAGATTTGCTTCAGTTCCTCCCTGTCACTAATCCCTGTGCTCCCCAGCATTTTTGGTACGTTATTCGTGTTCTCCTTTGGGAAGACAAGTGGATTATGGATTTAGTTTAGTCACTTATTTCTTTGTTTACCATTATAAATTCCCCTGTTTCTGACATGATATGTTTTCACCCAATCTTTTTCTCTTGAGATATTTATGGAAACTTTCACAGTCAGCTCTTATGTTCCCTGCAAGCTCACTGTCATTCTGTATTTTCCCATTCTTAATCAAGCCCTCCTTTGCTGACTTCTGAACTATGCCCAATCCTCTGGTCTATTGTTTCTTTTGGCCATTTTGCATACCTCTTTCTTTTGTATTTAATGCTAACTGTAATTTCCCTCATATACCACGGTTTGGCTACCGTCCTGGTTGCACTTTTTCAGGACAGGAATAAACAGTTTTTGGAGTTTATTCATTTGTTCTGTCATGCAACCTGCTGTTGTATTTCAACCTTTTATTACTGATTATAATTCTGATGAACATGCATAATTTTCCGTCCAAGGCCAGTGGATCCTTCCTGATTTTCCCAAAGCAACATTGTGACCAAAATCTTGGAAAACTTTCCTGTTTTTATTCCAACTTCTGTGATGAAACGCAACATTGCATTAGTTTTTTTTTGTCTGTTTTCTGTCCTTTAATTATTTGTGTAATTGAACACATAATTCCCTTCGATCCTCCACAATTCCTGCAGTCTCTTCAATAAGAAATCATTCCAGTTTGTCTTTCTGGGAACAAAGTAAGTGACCTCTCACTTGCCCACCTTCGCACTTCATTTGTTGTAGTTTTGCTCACCCACTTAATATGTGTCCTTTTATAACTACATGCTCCCACCTACATAACTTGAGTTTTAGTATCTTCAGTATTGTAATGTAGCTAAGAGTAAAAATCCAATTTCCACATGACATAGCGAAGTAGGAGCACACCACTATTATGCTTCATACTGAAAAGTGTTGCTGCGGGAGTTTGGAGGCCGCCTTGGTATTTTGTTCTTAGGGGATCGATAAATGTGTTTTCTGCCCATAAAGCAATCTATTGAAGAATGATTCTTGTGCTGTGTATTGCATGCATGCTTGAAAATCTTTTAAACCTGACTTAAAATTAGCTTTTTAAGAAGTAAATGGCACTTGAATCTGCACTGGTGCATTAAAAATGGACTGGGTGAAGAATGATATGCCCACGTCACTTGTACCAGCAGAACTCTTAAATTATTGACTCACCCATGAATTACATCCTTTCTCTCTGATGTCTACGTTTGAAAGTAATGAGTTAATTTATCTGCTGTGATCAGTGCCTTTTGACTGTCTCATAACTGGCACATGGGTCATCAGGTCTCTTTATCTCCATGAGTATGTGTATGATAAAATAGCTGCTTTATGGAGGGCTATTATTTCAAATTTGCAGCTCAGAAAACTTCAAATTGAGGGGAACAAACAGTTCAACATGACGAATTGCCATGAAATTCAAGCAAGTCTCATCCAAAGTGCTGAGGTGTTGTAATCGAGGAAGTGGAAAACCAAGGAGCTGAGCAATTTTGCACCTGAATTGGGCAGTAATTTCAAAATAAAGTTTAAAGGACAGAGAAAATACCACAAATTCTCTCTCCTCCCTCATAAATAATAGGAACACTGCCATATATATAATATGTAACATACATGTTACTGAAAGAGCTCACATTTCCTGGCGTGAATATTCCCTCCCAGGGAGAGTTGCTCTTCCAGGTCTCTGCTCCAATTTAATGACCTGGATTGTGATTGGTGATGTGGGGACTGAGATTAGTTCGCTGTTTTCAATTCTATTTATCGTGAAGCATTCTTGAGTGGAGAGTCGTTTTAGCCTTTGTGGTTCATCTATACATTTAGTACATACCCTCCCTTTTAGCCTTAATATATCATCCAACTATCTCCTAAATTACAGGGTTACTGCCTCTACTACTGTATCCATGTCTTTATCACCCTTTGTGAACAGTGTTTCCTGCTATCACTACCAGGTTTTTCTAGTTTGAATTTGTGCCTGTTGCGTAGCTTTTTAATGTATCTCTTCAGGATCACCTCTCGGGTATGCCTTTCCAAATTTGAAAAAGGTCAGTTCCTGTCTGCATTTTTTGCTCTTAACTCAGGTCTGTAATTTCCTGGGTCAACTGTTTGCTTTTTCCTTGCATCACCCCAACCTTAATAGAGGCAAGACTTGTTTTTATAACGCTCTTTTCACAAACAAAGGATATCCCAAAGTACATTCAAGCGAAAGAAGGACATTTGAAGTGCAATCAGTATTGCAATATAAGGAAATGTCGCAACCAGTTTGTGCACAGGGAGATCCTGACATAGCAGTGTGAAATAGTAACATGTTAAAGACCTAGTAACCTGTTTTAATAATGTTAATTAATGAACATTTCCTGGGACTCCTGGGAAAGCTCCTCTGGTCTTCAAAATAATATTATTTTAATTTTGCATATGTCCCTGAAAGGCCGATGGAGCTTGGGTTTCGGTCCTCACCACAAAGATGAAACCTCCCCCCACAGTGTAGTTTGGAGCCTGTTAGTGTAATGCTTTACTAGGAGCACTCTCTTTGTTCATTTACAGAGTCTCGTCACCTGCTTGTTGAAAAATGGAGTATAATCTTTCATCTAGTCTCTGCCTAAAAGAATTCCAATGCAAAGAAATAAACTAATATAAGCACAGGAAACCATGCTGAAGATTCGGAATAGCCTTCTGCAATTGCTGCCCTCTGACTGTGTGTCATGCTCAGAGGTGATCGCTTCTCTCTCAAGAAATTGAGCCACGTCATTAATTGAGCCATTTGACCTTGGTACCATGTAACCATACAAGATTTTGAATTTCTTTATAGCGAATGTCTGATACTCCTTTTTGTTGTGTGAGCTAACCCAATTTGGTCAGATTTTGGTCAGTTTTCATTTAATGCAATGTCATTACTTTAAGGTTTTGGAGTAGATCTGTAGCTCGGGTTGTGGGTGTTGAGGTTGGTTGGCTCGCTGAGCTGGTTTGTTGTTCCGCAGATGTTTCGTTACCGTGCTGGATAACATCCTCGGTGCAACCTCCGATGAAGCATCGGTGTGTTTTCCCACCTGGTTTTTAAACTCTGGGGTCCGCTGAGATGGGTTGCCTCACTTCCAGGTTTCCTCCATAGTGGAATGTATATGGGGTCGAGTTCAATGTGTTTATTAATAGCCTGTTTCGTGGAGTGCTGTGCTTCCAGGAATTCTCATGCTTGTCTCTGCCTAGCCTGTCCCAGGATCTTGGTGTTGTCCCAGTCGAAGTCGTGGTTCTCCTTGTCCATGTGGATTGAGATGAGGGAGTATCGGTCGTGTCATTTTGTAGCCAGTCGGTGTTCATGTACTCTTGTTGTTAGTTTCCTTCCTGTTTGTCCGATGTAGTGTTTCTCGCAGTCTTTGCAGGGGATCTTGTAGATGACATTGGTCCTGTCCTGGAGGAATACCTCTTCCATGTTTTCAAGGATAATGGATATCCAAAGACCTGGGTGAGGAGATGCCTACACGAACAGCATCAGAAAGATTCGACACGCCCCGATACACTCATCACACTACCCTACATCAGGAACACATCAGAACTCACCACAAGACTTCTACGACCGCTGGGCATCAGAGTGGCACACAAACCCACATCAACCCCATGACAAATGCTCACCCGAACTAAAGAACCACTCCCCGCCATGGACAGGACCAGTGTCATCTACAAGATCCCCTGCAGAGACTGCAAGAAAGACTACATCGGACAAACAGGAAGGAAACTAACAACAAGAGTACATGAACACCAACTGGCTACAAAAAGACATGACCGATACTCCCTCATCTCAATCCACATGGACAAGGAGAACCATGACTTCGACTGGGAAAACGCCAAAATCCTGGGACAGGCTAGGCAGAGACAAGCACGAGAATTCCTGGAAGCATAGCACTCCACGAAACAGGCTATTAATAAACACATTGAACTCGACCCCATATACATTCCACTATGGAGGAAACCTGGAAGTGAGGCAACCCATCTCAACGGACCCCAGAGTTTAAAAACCAGGTGGGAAAACACGCCGACGCTTCATCAGAGGCTGCACCGAGGATGTTACCCAGCACGGTAATGAAACGTCTGCGGAGCAACAAACCAGCTTGGCGAGCCAACCAACCTCAAATGTCATTATTTGATCTACACCTACTCCTCTCATACTACTACTTGCCTGAAACATTCTACAAACAACAAACACGATTTTCTATGTATTCTGATCTAGTTACTTTCATGATACATAGTTTTCTGATCTTATCCAGACCTTAGCTTGAATCCTGAGCTAAAGTTGGTAAAGGGGAATTCAAAGATGTATATTTGGATTTCCAGAAGGCATTTGATAAGGTGCCACATATAAGGATTATTGCAGAAGGTAGGAGTTCACGGGATGGGGAGGCTAAAGTATTAGCATGGATTTTGAATTGATTATTGCACAGAACATAGTCAGGATTAATGGGTCTTTTCAGGTTGAAAAGTCATAACTAGTAGAGTGCCACAAAGATCAGTCCTAGGGCCTCAATTATTTACTACACATATTTATGACTTGGAGGTGGGGAGCAGAGTGTAATCTAGCCAAATTTGTTGACAATGCAAAAATAGTTGGAAAGGCATTTTATGATGAGGATATAAGAAAATGTAGATAGGTTGAATTAGCGGGCAAACATGGCTTTTAATGTAGAAAAGTGAAAGGTCATACTTTGGTTGGAAGAATCAATAGGCAGACTATAATTTAAATGGAGTGACTCCAAAAAAGTGAGGCACAGCGGGATCTGGGTGTTTTTGTGCATGAAAGACAAAACATTAGCACACAAGTGCAGCATCTAATTAAGAAAGCAAATGGAATTTCGGCCTTTATTGCTAGGGGTTTAGAGTTTCAAAATAAGGTTGTCTTGTTACATATGTCTTAGAGTGTTGGGGAGGGTACACCTGAAATACTGTGTACAGTTTTGGTCCCTAGATTTGAGAAAGGACATACTTGCTTTGGAGGCAGTTTAAAAGAGATTCACTAGAGTGATTCCTGGAATGAAGAATTGACCTATTGAGAATGGCTAAGCAGGTTAGGCCTTTATTCATTAGAGTTTAGACCATGGAGGGGGTATCTTATGAAAACACATAAGAAATTCTGAGAGGGCTTGATAAGGGTGTTGCTGAGAAGATGTTTCCACTAGTGGAGGAATCTCAAACTAGGCGGCATAGTTATAAAATACGGGGATGCTCTTTAAAACTGAAATGCAAAGGATTTTTCTCTGAGGGTAGTGAATGATTTGAATTCTCCATCCGGAGTGTTGTGGAGGCTAGATCACAAAGGATTTAAAGGAAGTAGGTAACTTTTTGAAATGTCGGCGTTGAGGGCAATGAGAAGCTGGCATGAAAAAGGAGTTGAGGCCTGGAGCAGATTGGCCATGACCTTATTAGCATGCAGGCTTGGGCTGAATAGCCTATTTCTGCTTCTGTTTCTTATATTTTTATGTTGTGTTCCTGATTCTCGATGTGGTATGACTTTATTTGTGTTGCC
This sequence comes from Ginglymostoma cirratum, assembly GCA_024137785.1. Classification (NCBI taxonomy): domain Eukaryota; kingdom Metazoa; phylum Chordata; class Chondrichthyes; order Orectolobiformes; family Ginglymostomatidae; genus Ginglymostoma; species Ginglymostoma cirratum. The sequence goes on along the minus strand of JAHRHZ010000111.1, from coordinate 13,573,799 downwards.
CTAGCTCTCCCCTACTTTTAAGCTATATTTAGCCACTTTATGTAGCCACTGAAGCTTTATTTTGCTGTTATTCTCACAATTTCCATGGCTTCGTCCTTCCTAGCCAGTTTCAACCTGTTTTCATAATTTGATGCATAAAGCAGCTATGTGCCAAACAAGCATAGACTGGAAGGGACCTTAAAAATAGTTTTAGGAGCACAGTTGGTCCGATGAAGGTATCTGCTCCTGTGGTTTAGTGAAATCTGATGAGTAATTTTTTTTTTTTATTATGCAGAGATATCCCAATGCCTCTGGTCAGTTCTGGAGTAGAGCATGGGAACCTAAGAGAACTAGCTTTGGCCAGGATGAAAGATTGGGGAACTGAGGTAAAGTGTCAAAAAAAGTGCATTTTGTTTAAAAAAAAGTTCTGCCTGATCAAATTTGTTACAGTGGACTAAAATATGTCAAGTGATTAATACAATAAAATATCACAATCCATAAATAAATATTTTAATCTATGACAGATGTCCAGTAAGTTTGAGCTCTTAATAATCTGAATTTTTAAAAATTCAGCTTGTGCTGCCTCAATCTACATAATTACACAATGCAGTTATATCCAGCCAGTGAGGATGCATGTTGGTATTATATCCCACAGAGCCTGTGGAAGAAGGATTTAATTATGAAGCAATTCTTCAAAATTAAGCCAGAGATTTGACATTTTGCCCTGTATTATTCTCAGTGTCGCGATGTCCGAACGAGGGAGGTTGGAATCCAGGAAATTCATCACAAAGTGCGACCATATCAGGTAAGTGTAACCCTCGCCATGAGTGTGCTGAGTACGTGCTTATTGCTTTTACTTGGGGTCAGAGGGTGGTGGTCAGAGTGCCGCACTTTCAAATCCCCACACATTCTGGACTTTAAAAATGAACCTTTCATATCTGAAACCTAACTTAAAATATTTCACAGTTTAAAAAAAAAATGTATGGGTGAAGGTCCTTAAGTCCATTTGGTTCGTTTAGAAACTTGCAATCTCTTCTTGCATGTGACAGCATCTTTCACATTGTCATGACGAGTTTACAGAATTGGTTGGTGATGAACGGTGCTCTGATTTCGTTGGCCTTGCCTGTGAAGAACCACTGGGGCTCAGTTCAAATGGCACATAGTGAGAATTGTTAGATACCCAAATGTGGCACCCATGGAGTCATAGAGTCAGCATGGAAACATACCCTTTAGTCAAACCAGTCCATGCCGACAACGTTCCCAAATTAAACTAGTCCCACCTGCCTCCTCCTGGCCCATATCCCTCCAAACATTTTCTATTTATGTACTTATCCAAATGTCTTTTAGACATTGTCATTGTACCCACATCCACCACTTCCTCACAAAGTTTACTCCACACGTGTATCACCTTCTCCCTTGCGCTTTTACTACTGATATACTGGGGATCTCAGTCCTCACTGGCCATGTCAACAGCTACCTGCACAGTGTTTGATTCCATTCAGTATGAGTCAGGCAACTGCTATCAGTTCATCCTTTGTGAAATGGTCAATGAATGAACTGCCCTCTGTAAAGTGGAAGTAGTTCTTAAATAATAGGAAGCTTCACCATTCCCTATTTGCAGCAATTCTCAAAGCATTATAAAATATGGTGGACACCTTCCTCCTCCTGTGTGTTCCCTCATGCAGTTATTTTTATTATCGGCTTCATTACTCCTGGGTTATTAGATTATAATCTGTGTTCTTTTTGAGTGACAGAACTAATTTGGATGGTAAATAAGCATTGAATGCTTACTGGAGTGATGGTAGCTGAGATTCTCCTCCACATCATTCATTTCTTTACTAATTTTTGATTATCAGCTCTCAGGAGGGTAAAGTAAGTTGAGCTGCAGCTCAGAGATAAGTGCAAAAACAAAATAAGACAAAATTGTCACTTTACAGGATTGAGAGTGCATAATACCCCATAGGTCACAATCACCGGATCTTCTACATCTGAAAAACCTACCTGTATTCCTGATAGCAGATATTGTTACACCAAACTGGCCTGATCCCTGATAACAAGCATGGGGCTGGATGAACACAGCAGGTCAAGCAGCATCATAGGAGCAGGAAAACTTGACGTTTCGGGCCTAAACCCTTCATCAGAAATGGGGGAGGGGAAGAGGGTTCTGAAATAAATAGGGAGAGAGGGGGAGG
>JAHRHZ010000111.1:13475858-13566628 GCA_024137785.1 Ginglymostoma cirratum | reverse complement strand
ACCCTTCTTCAGAAAAGGGTTTTTCAGAAGAAGGGTCTAGGCCCAAAAAGTCAGCCTTCCTGCTCCTCTGATGCTGCTTGGCCTGCTGTGTTCATCCAGCTCTACACCTTGTTATCTCAGAAAGCTTGCGGGAGTGGATGAGCCCAGGGCAAGACCCTGCACAAAGCCCTACCACTTGGCCGTTTACTGTAATGCAAAGAGTACAGAAATACCCTTCTTGTAACACAGATAGCTTTGCATGTTGTAAAAGTATCATTATCCTGAAGTTGCATGCGACTTGCAGGACAAAAGTTGACCATTCAGCCCGTTGTCTAAGACTGTTTATGTATGACATGACCTCCACAGTACTTAATCTCATTTCATCAAATATAATATTTCTCTCTCCCTCACTCTCCTTTGAATGCATTTATCCTGTTTGTCTCAACCATTACTTGTGAATTCCATATTTTTGCCACTGTCTGAAGAAACATTTCTTGATTTCCCCGAAGGGATTGTTGGTTACTGTCTTATGGTAATGGCCCCTAGTTTTGTTCTTCACAAGCTTAGCCTGCCTGCGGAGGCCAGATGAAGTGCTTCCATGGTCTCAGAATTATGAGCTTTATTTTGACTGCCCAGACATTGAGGCCAGTCACCCAGCATTGACAGTTCAGAAAAAACAATGGGCACATAGATTACAAACTGGACCTATCACATTGCATTTGTTCAGATTTAGAAAGGTACTATGTTTGATCAATATCGCTCTAGTAAAACCAGTAAGCTCCTTGGGCTTCACCGAGTTTGCAAGATGCCTCACTACCTTTTTTTTTTTTTGCTACATTTCTCACTCTGGGGGATTGTTGGTTGGTAAGGGAGACAGGACATGTACATCAACTCCATTGAGTTGTTGACTGACTCCTAAAAATTTAAAGCTAACATCTGTCCATTGTCCAATTTACCACATAAACTTGTGACATTTAAGAATTTTTCTCCCTAGTCTGTTACCGAATGTCAAAACTAACCAATTTTTGCATGCATCCGTAGGTATGCCTAAATAAGTCCAGCCAATAATATAGAGGTGTTGAACTTTTTCATTTTACTCATGAGTTTTCCTCATTGGATGTTTTTACTGCTGTTGAGAAATTTAACAAAAATAAATGAGCCAGTGATAAATACTAGTGATTAATGTACTCAGTTGTAATTGGTTTATAGCAACAGTGTTTAGTTCATATGAATTTTTCTCTTTGAAGACCTTTGTAAAAATATGAATAAAATAAACCTTTTGCTTTGCTCTTTACCCTTGTATCTGGTTAAGCCATGTGATGACGTATACCCCAAATGTGTTGTATTCAAGTACTTTGGAACCTGTAATGTGAATTTCCATTGTTTGAAATTAGGATTTCAGTAGTAATGAAAGAATCTCCAATAGATTGTCATGCTCCATGAAAGACTTTGGCACAATTCCTGACTGTTCTGTTCCTGTTTTTCATTGTTCCTTCTTCTCCAGTAGCTTCAGATATACACACACAATCAGAAAATTACTTGAGTTGACCTCAACCCTTATGTCTCCCATACATCATCTAAATATTTCTTGAATCAGTTCACTGTCCTCCCCTCAACTTCAACCTCTTTCTTGTCTATACGCTGTTAATGACTCTGATTAGGAAAATACTCACTCACCTGATTTTCCATTTTAGTCTGCCTTGTTAAAACAATTATGCTTTTACTGTTCAGTATCTAGTGTGTCTCATTTCCTCACACATACTTTTTTGAAAAAAGAAATAAAGAAATGTTTGCAACTGTCCAATATCCCATCGTTTTTTTCAACCACGTAAGCATGATCAAAAATGCAGGATTTCTTTTGTTAGGGTAAAGCACTCTTCGAATACAGCACTCAACATGAAGTAATTACCATTGTTATCCTATTCAGTCAGTGTCTCCGTGTACCAGCCTTTTTATTTTGTTCGATAATATGCATTTATATCATTGTTTATGTAAATAAATAACTCAGCATTTCACAAGTGAATATGGATAGGGAAAATGATGCCAGTGGAGTAGTTTTGAAAAGCTGTTACTGTTAAAATGAGGGAAATATGGCAGACAGTTTATGTACAGGCTCTCATATTTCGCACACTACATCATTGACTGCCCTTTAAAAATACTCCATCTGTTTCTTTGCATGCTCTCATTTAAGTGCTTTAGAGTGTTTATTTACACGAATTGCACTACATAATCAATAAATTACATTTGTAATTAAAAGGACTGGTAAGTGAAGAAACTGAAATCTTGTGTTGCATTGGGAAGAGTCCTTCATCCCAATTAAAATTTATTAAGCATTTAAAACAAGGTGTCCTGTTGCTTTGACTGATGAATCTTATTATTTAACACAAATAAACACAATGAGCAATACATTGTGAAGAATACACTCTTAGGACATGAAATATTTGGCAACAAACAGTGGGGGAAGCAAAATTCAGGGAAAAAAGGGACTGGACATTGTTTTTCAAATGTATGGATAAGGGTATTGGGAAAGTGACGAATTAGACATTCAAAGGGTTGACACAGCTGTAAACACTAAGTTCTTTGATCTCAACCTCTCAATGCAGTTAGACCACAAGAGATCAGTGCAGAATTAGGCCATTTGACCCATCGAGTCTGTTCTGTCATTCAACCTTGGCTAATTTGTTTCTCAACCCCATTCCCCTGCTTTCTTCCCGCAACCCTTGAACCCCTTACCAATCAAGAACCTATTTATCTCTGTTTTACATACACTCAATGACTTGGTCTCCACAATCTGAGGCAATGAGTTCCACAGGTTAACCACCCTTTGGCTGAAGAAATTCCTCCTCATCTCAGTTCTGAAGGGTCGTCCCTTCACTCTGAGACTGACTTCTCAGGTCTCGTCTCTCCCAGTAGTGGAAACATCTCTGCGGCCACCCTATCCAAGCCTCTCAGTAAGTTTCGAACAGATTCATCCTCATCCTCAAAACTGCATCGAGTACAGACTCAGAGTCCTCAACTGCTCCTCGTCTAACAAGCCCTTCATCCCCAGGATCATTATTGTAAACCTCCTGTAGTCCCTCCCCAATGACAGCACATCCTTCCTTAGATACTGACCCCAAAACTGAGTAAAATATGTCAAATCTGGTCTGACCAGGGCGTTATACAGCCTCTGCAGTACATTTCTTCTCTTTATTCCAGCCCTCTTTAAATGAATGCTATGCATTTGCTTTCTGAACTGCCAACCATAAGTTCCTTTTAACTTTAACAGAATCCTGAATTAGGACTCCCAAGTCCCTTTGTGCTTCCAATCTCTGAACCTGTTCCCTATTTAGAAAATATTCAACACCTCTTCTCCTTTCTAAAATGCGTAACCTCACACTTTCCCACAATGTATTCCATCTGCCACTTCTTTGCCCACTTTCTGAGTTGTCCAAATCCTTCCACAGCCTACCCATTTCTTCAATACTACCTGTCCCTCCACCTACTTTGTGTCATCTGTCCTCGGTTCCTTTGTCAGGATCATAGTTCTTGCTTATCTGGAATTGCTACTTTTGTACAAATGAAATAGGGGCAAAAGTAGACCATTCCACCGCCTTGCGTGTGCTCTGCCATTCAATAAAATCATGGCTGATCTCTATAGCCTGTCAGTTTTGTTAAATTTCAATGTTTTCCAGGGTTTTGGAATGCTTTTAATGGAGGAGGCAGAACGGATTGCTCAAGAAGAACATGGATCATCCAAAATTGCTGTTATTTCAGGTAATGTTCACTTAGAGTTCACAGAATGAAATACTGGTATAGTTGATATGACTAACAGTTTTGAGTGTAAGGCTTGCTTTCTCTCTTTCCAGCGCACACTTCAATTACACTGTGTTTTACTAATTCTTTGTAATAATTCTCATTGAAGAAGCTCGGATATTAGCATCATCAGAAAGTAGAGGTGTAAAGATTTGTTGATGACTCAAGCACAAAATGTAATAGAGTTCAAAACAGAACTCATTGTTACTTTAAGATAACAAGGTGTGGAGCTGGATGAACACAGCAGGCCAAGCAGCATCATAGGAGCAGGAAAGCTTGACGTTTCGGGCCGAGACCCTTCATCAGAAATGGGGGAGGGGAAGAGGGTTCTGAAATAAATAGGGAGAGAGGGGGAGGCGGATAGAAGATGGATAAGAGGAGAGGAGAGGTGGAGAGGAGGCAGACAAGTCGAAGAGGCGGGGTTGGAGCCAGTAAAGGTGAGTGTAGGTGGGGGAGTAGGGAGGAGATAGGTCAGTCCAGGGAGGACGGACAGGTCAAAGGGGCGGGATGATGTTAGTAGATAGGAGGTGGGAGGAGGGGATAGGTGAGAGGAAGAACAGGTTAGGGAAGCGGGGACGAGCTGGGCTGGTTTTGGGATGCGGTTGGGGGAGGGGAGATTTTGAAGCTTGTGAAATCCACATTGATACCATTGGGCTGCAGGGTTCCCAGGCTGAATATGATTTGCTGTTCCTGCAGCCTTCGGGTGGCATCATTGTGGCATTGCAGGAGGCCCAGGATGGACATGTCGTCTGTGGAATGGGAGGGGGAGTTGAAATGGTTCGCGACTGGGAGGTGCAGTTGTTTGTTCCGAACTGAGCGCAGGTGTTTTGCAAAGCGGTCCCCAAGCCTCCGCTTGGTTTCCCCGATGTAGAGGAGGCCACAACGGGTACAGCGGATGCAATATACCACATTGGCAGATGTGCAGGTGAACATCTGCTCGATGTGGAAAGTCTTCTTGGGGCCTGGGATTGGGGTTAGGGAGGTGGTGTAGGGGCAGGTGTAGCACTTCCTGCGGTTGCAGGGAAAAGTGCCGGGTGTGGTGGGGCTGGAGGGGAGTGTGGAGCGGACAAGGGAGTCACAGAGAGAGTGGTCCCTCCGGAAAGCAGACAAGGGTGGGGAGGGGAAAATGTCTTTGGTGGTGGGGTCGGATTGCAGATGGCGGAAATGTCAGAGGATGATGCGTTGGATCCGGAGGTTGGTGGGGTGGTACGTGAGGACGAGGGGGATTCGTTTTTGGTTGTTATTGCGGGGACGGGGTTTGAGGGATGAGTTGCAGGAAATGCGGGAGCCATGGTCGAGGGCGTTCTCGACCACTGCGGGGGGGGAAGTTGCGGTCCTTGAAGAATGAGGACATCTGAGATGTACGGGCGTGGAATGCCTCATCCTGGGAGCAGAGGCAAAGGAATTGGGAATAGGGGATGGCATTTTTGCAGGAGGGTGGGTGGGAGGAGGTGTATTCTAGGCAGCTGTGGGAGTCGGTGGGCTTGAAATGGATATCGGTTTCTAGGTTGTTACCCGAGATGGAGACAGAGAGGTCCAGGAAGGAGAGAGAGGTATTGGAGATGGTCCAGGTGAACTTCAGGTTGGGGTGGCAGGTGTTAGTGAAGTGGATGAACTGTTCGAGCTCCTCATGGGAGCATGAGGCGGCGCCGATGCAGTCATCAATGTAACGGAGGAAGAGGTGGGGGTTCGGGCCAGTGTAGGTATGGAAGAGGGATTGTTCCACATAACCTACAAAGAGGCAGGCATAGCTTGGGCCCATGCGGGTACCCATGGCCACCCCCTTTGTCTGTAGGAAGTGGGAGGAATTGAAAGAGAAGTTGTTGAGGGTGAGGACGAGTTCGGCTAAGCGGATGAAGGTGTCGGTGGAGGGGGATTGGTCAGTTCTGCGGGACAGGAAGAAGCGGAGGGCCTTTAGGCCATCTGCGTGGGGAATACAGGTGTATAGGGACTGGACGTCCATAGTAAAGATGAGGTGTTGGGGACTTGGGAATTGGAAGTTCTGGAGGAGGTGGAGGGCCATGGGTGGTGTCATGGACGTAGGCAGGGAGTTCCTGGACCAAAGGGGTGAAAATCGAGTCTAGGTAGGTTGAGATGAGTTCAGTGGGGCAGGAGCAGGCGGAGACAATGTGTCGACCAGGGCATTCAGGTTTGTGGATTTTGGGAAGGAGATTGAAGCTCGACCGTATGGTTGCTCTGTTTTAGAGAGGGACGACTGGTGGTAGTTTAACCTGAGGGTCACCAAGCCTCAGACCGCATGGGGACTGCTTTGCAGAACACCTGCGCTCAGTTCGCAACGAACAATTGCACCTCCCAGTCGCGAACCATTTCAACTCCCCCTCCCATTCCGCAGACGACATGTCCATCTTGGGCCTCCTGCGATGCCACCCGAAGGCTGCAGGAACAGCAAATCATATTCAGCCTGGGAACCCTGCAGCCCAATGGTATCAATGTGGATTACACAAGCTTCAAAATCTCCCCTCCCCCAACTGCATCCCAGAACCAGCCCAGCTCGTCCCCGCCTCCCTAACCTGTCCTTCTCTCACCTATCCCCTCCTCCCACCTCAAGCCCCACCCCCATCTCCTATCTACCAACCTCATTCCGCCCCCTTGACCTGTCCGTCCTCCCTGGACTGACCTATCTCCTCCCTACCCCCCCACCTACACTCACCTTTACTGGCTCCATCCCCGCCTCTTTGACTTGTCTGCCTCCTCTCCACCTCTCCTCTCCTCTTATCCATCTTCTATCCGCCTCCCCCTCTCTCCCTATTTATTTCAGAACCCTCTTCCCCTCTCCCATTTCTGATGAAGGGTCTCGGCCCGAAACGTCAAGCTTTCCTGCTCCTATGATGCTGCTTGGCCTGCTGTGTTCATCCAGCTCCACACCATGTTATCTCGGATTCTCCAGCATCTGCAGTACCTCATATCATTGTTACTTTAATATATGTAAAATTTAGTTTATCTTTTGGTAATTTGGGAGTTGATGCACAGAAAGTGAAGAGTAAATAAGAGTACTCTTTCATAGCTTGGGAACATAGGAATAGGATACAGATATTCAAAATTGTTCCACCATTCATGTAGATCATGGCTGATCTGTCTAGCAACTCTTCCTGTCCACCTTGCTTCCATAACTTTAGGTACACTTACTCAACACAAATCCATCAACCTCAGCTTTTCCAAGCAAAACTTTCAGATTTCCATTACCTATTGTGTAAAGATGCTGATTCTGATGTTGTTTCTCAGGGATTTTAATGGGACTGTCCAGATGTCAAAATACTCCTGATTAGATTCTGACACTCCTTTATAATAATGCATAATTTGCTCTTTATTGCTGTTACAATGTCTTGTCAATATTTCCACTACTTGTTTGCACCTGTTTATAATTTGACCTTGAGAGTTGGTCAGTGCTGGCAATGTAGTATTTACCGTATATCATTGGTGGTCCTGAACACATTTGGTTTCACCACATGGGGTAAGACTGGAATCACATTGTGTGGTCAAGGTAATTAGACAACCAGCTATGTTTTTTCAACATTCTCGCAGATTTTACTGCGTTTCAACACAAGTTAGTCATGGTTTCATCTGCAGCACAGCACATGACAATTAAACTTCATGCTGTACATGGATGAATGACCTAAAAATGTGTCAGTCTAGAATGAGTGGCCCTGCTGGGCTGTCCAACATCCTGATCATGTGAAAGCAGTTGCTCTGAGCATGTTTGGGAACACTGCCTCCAACATCTCGCAATCCCATCTGTTGTGCTGGTTCATTAGCTTAGCATTGGACACAATTGTCTTTGATGGTGTTTCTACTGTTATTACATTCTGAGAGCTGATATTATCATTGAGGAACTGGCTGCTCCATAAATTATAAATAACCAAGGGGACTGGTAGCAAACTGAACATTGAAAGATGATGGCAATCTCATTGTACTCTCGTTAACAAGAGAGTAAGGGATATTAGAGCTGTAACTGGAGAGATGGGCAGCAGATCAGATTGATTTGTCATTTTGTTGCAGATTCCAGCTTACCATTATTTGCATTTGACTAATATTTCACAGTCTTAACAATGATCTGTGTGCTATCATTTCAGTGAAGAAAGTATTTGCAAAGAAAAGCAGTTTTCTTATGCCCACATATATGAGAAAATTATCTTTGGTTCACTGATGTTACAAGTAAACAATCGGCACTGCAATACACCATCGTGCCCATGCTAGCTCTAAATGACAGGTGTATAATTAGCCCCACTTTTCTATTATTTTCAATTGTCCAGCAAATATTTCCCTTTCAAGTACTTAATTCCCTTTTGAAAGTTACTGTTAAGTTATTCTCTTTCAGCCAGATCCCAACAACTCGCTGCATGAAAAGAAATCACCTCTCTATGGCTTTTTCCATTTATTTTAAATGAATGCTGCTTGGTTAAAAATCCTCCTGCCAATTCAAACAATTTATCCACATCTGCTCTATCAAAACTCTTAACAATTTTGAACATCACTACTAAATCTTCTCTTGTCCTTTTCTGTGCTCAGGAGAGCAAGTGGAGCTTCTCCAGTTTCTTTACATAAATGAATTCTGTCATGCCAGGTGCTATTCAAGTCAATCTCTGCTGCAACCCCTCCAAGGCCTGACATCCTTCATAAAGTGTGTTGCCTGGAATTGAATGCAATGCCTTTGATTGTCTGGAAGTATAAGGACAGTTCAGGGAAAATATGAAATTGTTTTCTTAATGTTTACATGATCTCTGCTTCAATCATTATCTCCAGTAAGATGTTCTGCAGATTTGGAACCAGTGTTTTCTCTGAGGTATATTTGTGCACGACCCTAGCAATTTGGAATGCGCCATATTGAAATGAACAGGCTTTCGCACTTTTATTAAAGCCCAATGACATCTTAAAATGTAAATTACCCTTGCACAAAAAAAGTAATATTCTAGAGTGTATATGGCACCCAGTATGAAAAAAATTTAAAGGGATCACTCTCACAGTCCTCTACGTATCAGAAACTCCTCCTGTTCCCGCTGTTCGATATCTTGCATATAAGCTTATATCTAGGTCTCCTTTTCATTGAATCCCTACAGTGTGGGAGCAGGCCATTTGGCCCATTGAGTCCACCCCTCTAAAGAGCATAACACCCAGATCCAACCCCCTACCCTATCCTCGTAACCCTGCCTTTCTCATGGCTAACCCATCTAGCTTGCACATCCCTGGATACTACGGGCAATTTATCAAGGGCAATCCACCTAACCTGCACATCTTTGGACTGTGGTAGGAAATCCATGAAGACACGGGGAGAATGTGCAAACTTCTAGATTTTCCCACATTGCTCTGGGAATAGTATTTATCAACTATGCCCTCTCCTTGTAGTTTTACAGGGTTATTTGCTGGAGATGTTTAATGTCTTCTGTCCTTTTTTAAAAAAGCCTGAATTTTTCAACTCCTTCAATGTATTAGTAACCTCTTATATTGTCTTGTTGGGTTTGACACTGACCTATCCTGGCAATCGAGATGGCACATTCTTGGGTCACCTATAGTGTAGATGTCAGAGACAGTTCTTGGATCAGTCAGTCATCCCTACACTGCTATAGTTTTATGTATTTTAATCCCAGTCCCAGATAAAGGAACTCCCAATGTGACTGAGTCCACGTTACATACCAGTTACCAATAGTATGATTAGTATCACAAATTTAATATAAATGGGATACTGTTAGTCTCTCTTTCCCCAACACCACCATGTACTTCTGCCTATCACTATCATTTGCCTCCCCACTATTACCTCTTCTCCTTTGCCACCTATCTCTCCTCTACCCCTGTGGTGTCTACCTCTTCTCTACGTACCAATCACCATGGTAACCATCTGCCTTACTCACTGGGTGTAGCAGATAACATTAGTATGAAACAGGAAAGTTGGCCCGACCATGGCCAATAAGGGATAGTATCTGATTCAAGGAGGGGTTATCTAAAAATTGGCCAAGAAAATCAGCAGACCTGAGGATTGGGAGCAGGTTAGATTTCAACAAAGGAAGAAAAGCATTTGATTAAGAGGGGGAAAATAAGAGTACGAGAATAAGCTTGCAAGAATATACAAACTGGATGTAAATCCTTCTATAGGTTTGTGAAGAGAAAAAGATTAGTGAGGACAATGTAGGTCCTTTACCATCAGAAACAGGGGAAGTTCTAATAGGGAACAAATAAATGGCAAATCAATTAAGTACATATTTTGGTTCTGCCTTCTCAAAGGGGCACACAAGTAACATCCCAAAACTGAAGGAACTGAAGGAAATGGGTTTTGGGGAAATTGATGGGATTAAAGGCCAAAAATCCCACAGGCCGATAAGATAATTTACATCCCAGAGTCTTTAAGGAAGTGGTCTTAGAAATAGTGGATGCATAGATGATCATCTCTTAACATTCTATAGACTCTTCGAACGTTTCCTACGGATTGGAGGGTAGCTTATGTAACCTCAGTATTTTAAGAAAAGGGAGGTTGAGAGAAAATAGGGAACTGTAGACCTGGTGGCTTGACATGGTAGTTGGGAAAATGCTAGCATTCATTATACAAGATTTAATAGCAGAGCACTTGGAAAACCGTCAGTGGATTGGACAGAGTCAGCATGGATTTCTGAAAGGGAAATTAAGCTTGATAAATGTACTGGAATTTTTCGACAGTGTAACAAGTAGAGTTGATAAGGGCAGTCAGTGGATGTGTTCACTTAAACTTTAAGAAGGCTTTCAATAAGGTCTCTAATAAGAGATAAACATTTAAATTAAAGCATATGGAACTGGGGATAGTGTATTGACATTGATAAAAATTGTTTGACAGGCAGGAAATAAGCAGTATGAGTAAATGGGTCTTTTTCCTAGTGGCAGGCACTATCTAGTGGGATACTGCAGGGATCAGTGCTTCAACCCCAGTAATTCACAATATATTTTAATGAGTTAGATGAAGGAACTAAATGCAACATATCAAGTTTTCAAGGCTTGGGAGAGATATGGGCCAGGAGCAGACCAGTGGGACTAGTTTAATTTGGGATTATGTTAGGCATGGACTGGTTGGACTGAAGGGTCTGTTTCCGTGTTGTATGAATCTATGATTATGACGTTATGACACAAAGCTGGGTGAGATGGTGAACGGTGAGGAGGATGTAGAGATGCTTCACTGTGGCTTGGACAAGTTGAATGAGTGTACAAATGCAAGGCAGATAAATTATAGCGTGGATAAATGTGAGGTCATCCACTTTGGTAGCAAAAACAAGAAGGTGGATTATTATCTGAATAGAGAAAGAATTGGGGAAAGATGTGGTGCAATGAGACCTGGGTGTCCTGTACACAAGCTGCTGCAGGCAAATGATATTGTTAGCCTTCATAGCAAGAGGATTCAGGTAGAAGAGCAAGGATGTCTTATGCACTTGGGCAGGGCATTGGTGAGAACACACCTTCAATATGCAGGTGGACTGGGATGCCAGGAGGAGGAATTCGTGGAATGTCTGTGAGATGGATGTTTTGTGCAGCTTGTGGTCGAGCCCGTTGAGAATAGGCGGTTCTGGATTTGGTGATGAGTAATGAGGCCTTGATTAGGCCACTTAAGGTGAAGGAACACTGAGGGGGAAGTGACTGTAATAGGATGGAATTCACCCTGCATTTTGAAAGGGAGAAGCTTGATTCAGATGTAATGATATTACAATTGAGTAAAGGCAACTGCACAGACATGAATGAGGAGCTGGCCAGAGTTGATTGGAAGAGCAGCCTAACAGGGAAAATGGTGGAGCAGTAATGACAGGAGTTTTTTTGGGTAATTCAGGAAGGTCAGCAGAAATTCATACCAAGGGAGAAGAAACACTCACAAGAGGACAAGGCAACCTTAGCTGACAAGAAAAGTCAGGGACAGCATAAAAACAGGAAAAAAGCATACAATGTGAAGAGGAATGCGAAGCCTTTAAAAACCAGCAGAGAACAACTGGAAAAGCAAAGGGGAGAAGATGAAATATGAGGGTAAGCCAGCTAGATAGTATCGATCTTTCTGAGCAGAACTTTAATTTTTGCAATTTGGAAGACTGAATGATTCTTGGTGGATTGAGGGAGGCTCTTAAAGTGAGCTGTCGATGATCTTGTAACTGATGTTCACCATTCACACATGGGGGATAAAAGAATTCTAAGCCAGTTTTATATTTATGGAGTTGTATTTAAGCTGAGTAAAAATTGTAGTTACTTCTGATGAAGAAAGACTGAATTTCTGGGCAGCAGGGATCTATTAGAGTGAGAAAGTTTGAGCCTTTTATGTACTTTCATGTTCTGCTACCACCCTCAAACACCAGCACACCAGAGATGGTATTGTGATGGCCTAGTGGTATTATTGCAGGACTGTTAATCCGGAGACCCATAGTGTTCTGGGGACCTGGGTTGGAATCTCGTCAAGGCAGACGGTAGAATTTGAATTAAATAAATATCTGGAATTAAGAATCTAATGATGACCATGAATCGATTGTCGGAAAAACCCGTCTTGTTCACTAATGTCCTTTAGGGAAGGAAACTGCCATCCTTACATGGTCAGACCTACATGTGACTCCACACCCACAGCAATGTGGTTGACTCTGAACAGCACTCTAGGCAATTAGGGATGGGAAATAAGTGCTGCCTAGCCAGCGACGCCCTCAACCCGTTAACGAACAAAGAACTGCAATGCTGTCTAAAGAATGTTTTCATTTGTTGGAGACAATCATTCCCCAGCACTTAAGTGGCACGTAACATTCACACCACATATCAACCCAACCCTGAATTTTGTCCAGGTCTTTTTGCATTTGGACACAGGCTGTTTACTAACTAGGAAATGACAAATAGTGCTAAACATTGTGCAGTCAACCGTGAATGTCCTCACTTCTGACCTTATGATGAAACAACTGAAGATGGTTGGACCTTTGGTGCTAGTTATGAGGAATGCCTCAGGTCAATATAGAGTTTCTCCCTGACAGTCATTGGCTCCAGTTTTGCTCGGGCTTCTTAAAGCCGCACAAGGTGAAATGCTTTCTTGATGTTGAGCGTAGTCACTCTGACCTCACCTGAAGTCAGGGCTCGGTGTCCTTGGTGGAATCTAAACTTGATGTTAGTGAACAAGTTATTGCTAAGCAGTGCAACTCGAAGAAACAAGCCCTTCCATTAGTTTGATGACTGAAAGTAGACTGATAGAGAAGTAATTGGCCATGTTGTATTGGTCCTGGCTTTTGTGGTCAGTTGTCAAATTCAGTGTTTGTCCTTCCCAACCTGCACTCTCAAGCGTATAACTGGAACACGGGAATAGAAGTAGACCGTTTGGCCCATCAATACTCATCACTCAATACAGTCATGGCTGATCAAACACTTCAATGCCTTTCACCGACCCATTCTCATAACCCTGTAGGCTACTGGTAATCAGAAATCTATCAATCCCTACCTTAAGCATACTCAAAGACGATACATCCACAGCCTTCTGTGGTAGAAAATTCTAAAGGTCCACAACCCTCTAAGTAACGTAATTTCTCCTCCTCTCAGACTAACGACATTCTCCCTATTTTTAAATTTTGCACCCTAGTTCTACACTTCATAACCAAGGGAGACTACTTACCTCTATCTGTCCTAACTATCCCTTTAAGTATTTTGTTAGTTTCAATGGGATTACTTTTCTCATTCTCTGAAACTCCAAAGAATACAGACCCACTTTGCTAAATCTCCAGTCATAGGACATCCCAGGTGCAAACATGGTGAATCTTTGTTACCATTTCTCAATGGCAGTTTTGATTACAGGCTGCGAAAGAACAGACTGACACTGTTTATTGGGAAAAGCTACATCTGTATAGGATGTGGAATAAAACCAAAGCAAGATGTTGTCAAGGAGGGAGGGGGTAAATAGTTATGCTTGTAGGGCGCTGGAAGGAAGTGGTTGATTTTTTCCACTCCTATTCCCTGCAATCAGATTTAAAGCAGTTTCTTAGAACTTTCTCCTACAGTAGACTCAGAGTGACCGTAGATGATGAAATTGGATATTAGTTTTAAGAGAGAGAAGGATGAGTCATAATGGAGGTTTTAAATTTAGGTAAGGCGAAGAAAATGAGGCAGAAATTGAACACCAGACTGTTAAGAACAGTTGATGGATGAAACCACAGATGAGCAGTAGGAGGTGTTAAGTGCAGTATCTGATCAGATATAAGTCCTGCCTGTACCTAAGAGATTTACTTGTGTAACCAAACAAGCTTGGTAAGACACCTTTTTTATAAGTAAACAATCTTGGTCAAAAAGGAGGTTATAGAAAATTAAAATGCAAGATCCTATAAACTGGGAGAGATATAAGGAAACAGCAAAGGATTACAGAGAAATCAGCAGGAGCAGCAAAAAAACAAAACCAATGAAACCTTATCAAGGGCAACATTGAATTATTTTAGATGTACAGTATATTCAATGAAAGAAAGTAAGAATAACGTGAAAAAATAGATGCAGGGGACTGATAGTGTAATTGAAAATTAGGAAATGACTGTGTCTTGCTAAATACTGCGTACAAATGGAAGTAAAATAATTTGAATGCTTGAGACCTGAAATAAAAACAAAGCATTGGAAGTTTCAGCAGGTCTGGCAGCTTGTGTGGTGAGAGACACAGTTCATGTTTTGAATCCAATATGACCTTCTGGAATTCAGTTCCTTTGAACTGTTCTTCACTGTCAAGGATGAGGATCAAGTACCATAGATAGAAGGGAAAACAAAAAGGTATGTTGAGAGGAGGAACTTAAGAGTGTAATACAAGTTTTAAAAAGAACAATATTTGAGGAAATACTGATTGTAGAAAAAGAGAGAAATCTCCTGATGATTTCCAACCCAAAGTATTGTAACCAGTGGGTAAAAAAAATAATAAAGACACTGTAGTCATGATCATCCAAATCTCTTGAGACAGGAATTGATCTCTTGTAATGTGAGTTTGCCAGTGTCACTCTATCATTTAAGAAAGTAAGGAAAGATGAACTAACAAATTATAGGCATCTTAGGTTGATGTCAGTTGTGTAGAAGCTTATAAAAGCATTAGGAACAGGATGATTAGGCTGTTACACAGACACAAACTGATCGAAGAGAGTCACTATTAATTACTAAAGATGAGTCCTGTCTAATGAACCTTTTATACATTTTTGAGCTGGTAACAGGTGATTGTATTGTAGATAAAGGAGCATCTATAGGTGTTACTTAGATGGTGAGACAGATCTTCAGCCATTACCAAATGGATGAGTATTCTTGGCCTTCTCCAGAGGTACCCAGCATCACGGATGCCAGTATTCAGCCAATTTGATTCACTCCATTTGATATTAAGAAACAGCTGAAGGCATTGGACATATCAAAGACTATGGGACTTGACAAGATTTGGGAAATTGTACTGAAGACTTATGCTGCACATCTAAGTATACCCCTACTCAAGCTGATCCAGTGGAGCTTCAAAAATAACATCTACCTGCTAATATGGAAAATTGTCCAGGTATGCAAGACAAAATCTAACTTGTCCAGTTATAGCCATATCAATCTACTTTCGATCATAAGCAAAGTGGTGGAAGGTGTCATTGACAGTGCTCTGAAGTGGCACTAACTCAGCAATACCCTACTCATGAATGCTCAGTTTGAGTCGACCTCACTGTGTCCTTGTTCTAAATATGGACAAAAGGGTTGAATTAACGATGTGAGGTGAAAATGAATACCATTGACACCAAGGCATTATTTAACCTAGTGTGGCATCAAGGAGCCCTAGCAATACTTGAACTGATGAGAATCAGGGGAAATATTTTCCACATAACCTTCCCTCCATCAGAAAGTTAGAGTTGGGCATGTCCACTGGTGATTGCACAATCACCTGGACCAGTCATGTAAATGTCATGGCTGCAAGAGCAGGTCAGAGTCTGGGAATCCTGCAGGTAGTAACACACCAGCAGGGATCCTTCCCCACACACCCCCCCCCCCCCCCCCCCCCACCCCCCACCCCCCACCCCCGGTCCTGTCAATCATCTACAAGGCACAAGAGGGTAGTGTGATGGAATACTCTTGCTTGGATGAGTCCAGCTCCAACGATGCTCCATAAGCTCAATACCATCCAGGAGAAAACCAGCTGACTGGCACCCATCTACCATAGTCACACAGTTACAGCAGTGTGTATCATCTAAAAGATGTTCTGCAGCAACTCACTAAGACTCCTTTGACAGCACCTTTCAAACCTATGACGAGCACCTATAAAGACAATGACACCAGATGCATTGGAACACCATTACCTCTAAGTATCCCTCTAAACCCCACATCCTCCTTCATTGGAAGTATATTGTACGTCCTTCACTGTCACAAGGTCAGAATCCCAGAACTCCCTCCTTAACAGCACTCTGAGTGTACCTAGTACTAGATGGACTGCAGCAGTTCAAGAATGTACCGCCACCGTCTCCAATCAGCAAACGGCAATGAATGCTGGCCGAGCCACCAATGTCCACATCCCACGAATGGATAAATATAGAAAAATCAAAGAGCAGCAATGTAAAACTTGCAGTGTAGAAGAAGAAGAAAATGGCAAGAGTCTGAGTAATGAGAATGCAGCACCTAGGAGAATAAAGGAAAGGAAAAACTTGCATTTATATAGTGCTTTTTCACAAACACTGGATATCTCAAAGTGTTTTTCAGTGTTTAAGTTACTTTTGATGTATTGTTACTGCTGTAATGAAGAAAGGTGGAATTTCCTCTGAATTCCACCCCTAAGTGCTGCAAACAACAGAAAGAAAATTAACATACTTGTCAAGTGACAGGAAGAAGCTGCTTGTCTAAGAATGGTGCTTCAGGGTGTAAAGTGAAATAGCCTGCATGACAACCTAAAGAATTGTTTATAACCTAGCAGCCTCCCTCTGTAATTTTCTATGTGGCTTCCCAGTGTCCCCAGTCCGCTCGTCACCACAGGCAAAACAGAAGACTCTGCTCGTTCTGCTGCCAGTGCGCTTGACCCCCCCCACCCCCCCGCCCAAAAAAGCTCCCAGTTCTTTGTTCTGCAGCAGCCACTACCTTGCCTTTGTGACTCCTAGACGGCAGCATTTGTGCTGATGACAATGTCCCCACATAAAATTCCCTGTAACCTCCCCTGTTGTGGCCAGGTGACGTCACTGGATGCATCCACGTATGCACTTGGCTATATCGCATTTGGAGAATCATTCCAATATAGAAAGTGAAACTTTTTTTCATGTTTGTCCATGAGCAACACCAGGCAAGATCTGAAATAAAAGTAAAATACTGTTGATGTTGGAAATCTGAAACAAACACGTAGAATGCTGGAGAAAGGCTGGCAGCACCTGTGGAGAGAGATCCTGAGTTAATGTTTTGAGACCAAAATAAATCCTCATAGTTTCTCCAGCATTCTCTGTGTTTGCATCAGAGGAGCTCTGATTGTTTGTCGAATATTAAACCTTTATTGTTATTGCTGAAATTCCTGACAGTGAAATTCCTTTTCAGGTCCTTTATGACAATTCAGAATTGTTGAATATAATTTTAAGTCAAGCTTTAAAGCATTTGTCAAATATTAGATGCCGATTCTTCAAGTCAGCTCCATCAAGAATACAAGATAACAAGGTGAGGGGCTGGATGAACACAGCAGGTCAAGCAGCATCAAAGGAGCAGGAAAACTTGACGTTTCGGGCCTAAACCCTTCATCAGAAATGGCGGAGGGGAAGAGGGTTCTGAAATAAATAGGGAGAGAGGGAGAGGCGGATATCAACTCCCCCTCCCATTCCTCAGATGACATGTCCATCCTGGGCCTCCTGCAATGCCACAGTGATGCCACCCGAAGGCTGCAGGAACAGCAAATCATATTCAGCCTGGGAACCCTGCAGCCCAATGGCATCAATGTGGATTTCACAAGCTTCAAAATGTCCCCTCCCCCAACCGCATCTCAAAACCAGCCCAGTTCATCTCCACCTCCCTAACCTGTTTTTCCTCTCACCTCAAGCCACACCCCCATCTCCTATCTACTAACATCATCCCGCCCCCTTGACCTGTCCGTCCTCCCTGGACTGACCTATCTCCTCCCTACTCCCCCACCTACGCTCACCTTTACTGGCTCCATCCCCGCCTCTTCAACTTGTCTGCCTCCTCTCCACCTATCCTCTCCTCTATCCATCCTCTATCCGCCTCCCCCTCTCTCCCTATTTATTTCAGAACCCTCTTCCCCTCCCCCATTTCTGATGAAGGGTTTAGGCCCGAAACGTCAAGTTTTCCTGCTCCTATGATGCTGCTTGACCTGCTGTGTTCATCCAGCCCCATGCTTGTTATCTCGGATTCTCCAGCATCTGCAGTACCTTTTATCTCTGATCCCATCAAGAATACACCCTGGTGTGCTAACACTCGAGGCTGTTGAAAAAATCGTTGTTCTCACCTAATGCACTTCTTTCTACAATGTCTGTTCTTTCTTTATACATATCTCTCAAATATACGCTTCCTTCTCCATTGCTTTGTCATCCTTGAATATGTACTGAACAATCACTGTATTAAAGTCAATGGAGTTGGGCTTTCACAGCAATCTGACTCAGGGGTGCTGGTACTGAAACCATGTTGTCACCTAAATGAGAGGAAAATGCACAAATATACATGCTGTACCTGACCATGTCAAAGCTGTTCCCCTTTCTCTGGCCCAGACTGTCAGTGCCAGCCTCATACTTTGGAGTCAGTTGCAGGACTTTTCTCTGTTCTTTCTTCTGTTGTGTCAGCTACTCCTGCAGGAAGAATAACAGTTGCTTATTGTAGTCATAACACACATGAGGCATTCTAATCCAACCTAGCTTGCTAAGAGGAAGAAGGAACACGTGTATGGCAGGTGAGTTGAGTGGGAGGCAAAGGGCTTGGATCAAAAATGTCCCATTGTGATTGGAGCTGAGGAATAGGAAGTGGAAGGAGAAGGAATACCAGTGCTGGGGCTATTGTAGAGTGCTGCTGGTCTATTTTGACCATAAAATTTAGGTGAAGAAGAGCACTACCTTGACAATATTGGGGAGTTAAATTCATTTCTTACTGCACTAGAATTATACTGATGCAGATGCCTTAATCTGCTGCCTCTGACAGCATTCTCACAGCCACATTTCAGTACAGTGTTCTTTTCTCTGCTGTGCTGCCTGTTTCTGTTTTGGCTGGCTATTTGGTCGGAATTAAGGTTTCAGATTGTGTGTTATAATTACATGGTTCAGTCCTCTAGAAGCTGTGGGCATATCCTTAGACTAGTTTTAGTTATCGGAGGCAGGGTGATAAGTTGGAGAGAAATTACAAAGTTTCCTTCCAATTGGCCGGAGATTTATTTTGCACCTTCCCGGAGATCTCTCAGATTTGGAGTGGGGTGAGAATATAGATCTTACCATGTACAATGTATCACAATTGACAGGCTGATTGGACCAAAAAGGTATTTTTCTATTCATCATTGTTCATAAATTATCTAAGTGCGTTGCCTGGTTCCAAGCCCAGTTGTGTGTATAAGTTACCTTCCTGAAAATAGATTAAATATTTATCAGAAGGCTGCTTGATTCTGGTCATTGATAAGTCTTGGACAGTAATAACCCAGAGAAAATAGAGCCCAAGATGCGTGTATCTGTGTGCAATACTGCAGCTCAATGCTGTTGCTAAATAAGAAAGATGAGTGTTCCTGTAAGGTTAGATTGCTCTCAGAGGACTGGACAATAGATCTTCACAGAAAACACAGTCAGCACCAGCAACCATTCATCACAGGTTTCAGAATAAGCCAGATACCAAAAGCACATTTATGAACCACCTGGTTGGACATAGATTGAATTTGAGCAACGATTATGTTGTGAAAAGGTTCATTAATCTGTTGGGGAGCTTTTAATTTCATTGGTTTTTTACACCTTTTGTATGAACTTCCAATGTGCCACTAACAAAGCGATGATGCATTGAAAAGTGAGTGTGAAGTCCATATTAAACTGGTTATTCACATGCTTCCTGTGCATGCATTTTCCTCAGGGACCTGATCTCTTTGTTGTTTTGTGGCTGTCAATCCAAGGCCCAATGGGTAAAAGTTTGCCTGCGGTTGAGTGAGCATTACCTGTCAGAATATCTCAGGTACAGTCCCTGAAGAAATTGATCTTGGCCAAGACACCTCTTAGAGATTCAGGTAGACTCGATTCCTGCTCAGTTAGATGGGGAGATGTCATCCACCTATCATGATCTGTGAGGTCAATCCATAGCACAGGTCAAGGCTCAGTCAAAATGTGAAAATTAAACTCCAGCACACATCAGGAAAGAAGGTTCTGAAGTTGTGGAGACATTTATTTCCCTGGATATTAAAGGGCTACCTGCAGGCTACACTTTCTAATCTCATTAGCTTCCACTAATGTTTTTAAACATGAATAAATTTATTTGGGCAGTGTGCTGGCCACCCTCCTCGCTAGTACCAGTGCTTGGAGAGCTCCCGAATCGGTTCTTCCCTGTTTGCTTGGTATCGAGTTTGGATGTTTACTATGGAGCTATGTGTTCTTTGTAAGGACTTACTTAGTTGCACAATACAAGTTCCTCAGTGTCAGCCATAGCTGAGTTGCTTGTACGTTCTCCTTTAAGTCACAAAGTTCAGGGTTTGGATCTGCTTTAGATTTGAGCACAAGAAATACAAAGTTGATGCTCTGGTGCAGGGAATGCTGCACTGTTCGAATTGAAATGAAGACATCACAATCTGAAATTCTCAGGTGAATGTAAAATATCTGATGCTCACAATTATGAAAATAAGCTGGGGTGTTATCCACAGAGTCCTGTCCATTGTTTAGTCCCCAGTCAACATCACAAAAAGTAGATTTTGTGATGATTATCACATTTTTTGTCTGGGAGCTTGCTGTATGCAATTTTGCTGCTGTGTTTGCTACCTTACAGTGGTGTCACAGGTAGACAAGGTAGTGAAGAAGGCATTTGGTACACTTGCCTTTATTGGTCAGTGGAGGAGTTGGGATGACAAGTTGTGGCTGTGCAGGACATTGATTAGCCACTTTTGGAATACTGCGTTCAATTCTAATTTACCTACTATAGGAAAGTTCTTGTGAAATTTGAAAGGGTCCAAAAAAGATTTATGAGGATGTCGCCAGGGATAGAGATTTGAGCTGTAGGTAGAGGCTGAATAGGCTGGGGCTATTTTTCTTGGAGCATTGGAGGCCGTGGGCTGACCTTGTAGAAGTTTATAAAATGATGGGGGGCGTGGAAATGGTGAATAGCCAACGTCTTTTTCCTAGGGTAGTGGAGTCCAAAACTAGAGGGCATGAGTTTAAGGTGAGAGGGGAAATATTTAAAAGGGACCTGAGGGGCAACTTTTTCACGCAGAGGAGTGATGCATGTATGCAATGAGCTGCCAGAGGAGGTGATGGAGGCTGGTACAATTACAACATTTAAAAAGCATCTGGATGGGGACATGAATAGTTAAGGTTAGAAGGATATGGGGCCAAATGCTGGCAAATGGGACTAGATTAAGTTAGGATATCTGGTCGACATGGAGAGTTGGACTGAAGGGTTTGTTTTTGTGCTGTACAATTCTGTGACTCTGACTATGACATTTGGCAAATAAAGGGAAAAATATGAATATTTTTAGATTACTTTCCCTTATTTTATCGTTAGTTCTCTCTGTCACTTATAAAGTGGTTTTGAAGTTTTAAAGTCCCTATTCTGCTTGCACTTTGTGCAACAATGTGAGGTTTAAACTTTATTATGTTTAATTTTGTCCTGTGAAGTGACATTAACTGTAGCTGATTCAAATCTGGCAAAAGAAAGTCTTCATTTTCTGCTGCATATAAATCTTGTTTCATTGCCCCAGCCTGGACATGTTATTAGATCAAACTGCTGAAGCACGGGGTAAAATTTCCTCTTGAACCTAAAGTGTGAATGTTGACCAGTCTGACTGTGAACATATCCGCAGTGAAATCAATACAGTTTCATGGGAGGAGAGAAACGGTGCACAATGACTCTAATAGCCCATGCATTATTTGACTGTAGTCTATAGTTCTTTGGAGAAAACTGTAGGGCTAATAGTATTTGTGTTATTATTCTGCACTGATAATGATCAATGAACAGAAAACATAACTGAATTACTGAAGCAGCCACAATAAAAGCTCCTCATGCTTGCCAGTTAATTTGGATTTTAGCAGTCGCGATGAGATGCTTAAATGGTTAAATGGAAGACTTTCAGTGTTCTAACCGCAGTACTGTTGTTGAGTCAGCAGTCATTGGTCTTGATGAATTGTACCTGACCCTCTAGTTAATCCCTTCACAGCCTCTCATAAATCAGAGTAGTGCTCTAGATTGCACAAAGTGATTATTTGGAGGCGTTAGACTATTACCACAGTTCATGGATTGTGATTTTGATGTGCATCCCTATCACAATGATCAGCAAGTGTTGCCCACAGTTAAAACCCAGTGATGTACTTCTGGGTCCTGAGGTAATAATGAGCTGGCTCACTGCATTGTGGCAACATTTTGTGAAATTGCTTCTAACACTGGTTCAATTTTCGTGGCAGCTGTTCGAATTCTCAGTCCTTTTTCTACTCCATAAGTTGGAGTCTAAACTAAGGAGAATTAAGAGCTACATTGATTTAATAGCATTACGTTGCATTTTTAAGGTTGATTGTTATTACATGTACAGTGGCTTCAAGTAGCTTTCTGCCCAGATGAAAGCCTGCTTTTAAATTTGTTTCCTTGATGCTATTTTTCTTTCATTTTCTGTCAGGACAGGCAAATCAGGGCAGGACTTAATGGTGAGGTTCTGGGGAATGTTGCTGAACAAAGCGACCCTGGAGTGCAGGTTTATAGTTCCTTGAAGGTGGAAT
The DNA here is from genome assembly GCA_024137785.1 of Ginglymostoma cirratum. Classification (NCBI taxonomy): domain Eukaryota; kingdom Metazoa; phylum Chordata; class Chondrichthyes; order Orectolobiformes; family Ginglymostomatidae; genus Ginglymostoma; species Ginglymostoma cirratum. The sequence goes on along the minus strand of JAHRHZ010000111.1, from coordinate 13,544,036 downwards.
CACAGGTAGATAGGATAGTAAAGTTTAGTATGCGTGTCTTTATTGGTCAGTGCATTGAGTATAGAGTTGGGAGGTCATGTTGTGGCTGTACAGGACATTGGTCAGGCCACTTTTGGAATACTGCATGTAATTCTGGTCTCCCTGCTATAGGAAGGATGTTGTGAAACTTCAAAAGGTTCAGAAAGGATTTACATTGTTGTTGCCAAAATTGGAAGGTTTGTGCTATAGGGAGAGGCTGAATAGGCTGGGGCTGTTTTCCTTCCAGCATTGGAGGCTGAGAGGTGACCTTACAGAGGTTTATAAAATCATGAGGGGCTTGCATAGGGTAAATAGACATGGTCTTTTCTCTGGGGTGGGGGAATCCAAATTTAGAGGGCATAGGTTTAAGGCAAAAGGGGAAAGATTTAAAAGGGGCCTAAGGGGCACCTTCTTCATGCAGAGGTCAGTAAATGTGTGGAATGAGCTGCCAGCGGAAGTGGTGGAGGCTGCTACAATCATAGCATTTAAAAGGCATCTGGATGGATATATGAATAGGAAAGGTTAAGAGGGATATGGGCCAAATGCTGGCAAGTGGAACAGGATTTATTTAATATATCTGGTTGGCATGGATGAGTTGCACTGAAGGGTCTGTTTCCGTGCTGTATATCTTTATGACACTATGATACCTTTCCTGAAGTCAGGTCTAAAACTGAATGCCATTCTGAGGGCACCAGCTTCGAATGGATCGATAGAAAGCTAACAGTGAAGTAGATATCAGAGTGTGAACTGCAGACTGCCAATTCCAATGAGGTATTCAGGTGATAAAGTAAGGGCAGAGAGAATCTGTCAGCGTCTTGAAGCTGATAGGATCGCTTTAACACTTCTCAAAGTATAAGGCAGGAGGCATAGTGTTGAGGGTAAAGATCCTTAACTGCATCACGCCAGGAGAATGCAATTGAATCTTACTTAAAAATAAGAATCAGGATAATGTATGTTGGCTTTTGTTTCTCCTCAAACTCAATCCACTATTTAATTTGATTTTGCATTAGATCTGCATTTTTCTCCCTCCATATCCTTTGGCCTTCTCCAACAAAAGTCTGTTGATCTCAGTCTTGAAAGTTTTTATTGACTCACACTCAGTGGCATTTTGGGGAAAATATTCCTGATTTCTTCTGTTTGCTTTGTTTAAAAAGATGCTTTCTACTTTCATTCCAACTATCTCACTGCTTTTATAGAGTGAACAACCTTTGAAATGCTGTAGTGCTTTTGCTATTTCAGGTAGATTTTTAAAAGGATATGGAGTCAAATACATTATATTTTAAAAGCAACTGTTTCCCAACTAAAAAACCATGATGTCGCAGGTTTTAGCCCAATCAAAATTCCAATCATCCTGTCCCTTGAACCTATTACCGGAAATGGCTATTTAGTCTGTCATGTCTATTCCACCATTCAGTTCATTTGTGTAGTTGTATTGTCATTGGACTCGCAATCCAGAGACTCAACATAATGCTTTGGGGTTTAGGTTAAAATCTCACCATGGCAGCTGGTAGAATTTAAACTAATAATTGTGGACTAGTAAAGCTAGACTCACTATAGTGGCCACAAAATTGTTATTAATTGTTGTGAAAATACGTCCGGTTTACATCTGATGTCCTTCTCTGATCCGATCTCTTATCAGTGACTCCAGATCTGCAGCAATCTAGTTGAATATTAACTGCTCCCTGAAATACCCTAGAAAGCTACTCAGTTCGAGGGCAATTAGATTCGATTTGATTTATTATTGTTACAGGTACCGAGGTACAGTGAAAAGTTGTTTTGTGTGCAGTACAGACAGATCATACCATACAAGTGCATTAGGGTAATAGTACAGAGCGAAAAATACAATGTTACAGCTGCAGAGAAGGTGCACAAAGAGTGAGATCAACATTAAATCTAAAATTTGAGAAGTCCATTCAGAAATCCGTTAACAGCAAGTAAGAAGCCATTCTTGAATCTGTTGGTACGTGTGTTTTTGTATCATCTGCCCAACGGAAAAGGTTGGAAGAGAGAATATAATTGGGGAGGGAGGAGTCTTTGATTAGGCATTAGTAACGAATAATGACCTTAGCAACAATGCCCACACCTTATGAAAGAATAAAGAGAAAAACAATTAGATCATGTTTAACCTACATGTGAGATTCCATCCTCTTTCTCTTTGCTTTAAATTCAGTTTCTACCAAGGAAGGATTAGGCCGACAATGTTCACTGGCTGTGTTCAAGCATATCCGCTCGTGTGACGTAATTTTAATCTATCAACCGGACCCTAACACACAGTGTCTAGAGAGGAGGAGATGTGTGGATAGGCAATTACAGTATTAAGATTAGTTCAAGTACAGTTCCCATCACCCCATAAAAATTGAGAAATACGAAGAAAGAGTTATGACAAGCATAATGAGAGAAGTAATAGAACTTGCTAGCAATGCGTACCAGATTAGACAGCATCTACTGAGTGAAGCTAGAATTAACATTTCAGGTTGATGAACTTTTGTCAGACCTGCAGAGAATTTATGTAATAAAACAAAGAACTGTGGATGCTGTAGATCTGAAACAAACATAAAAAGAAATTGCTGGAGAAACATGGCAGGTCTGACAGTGTCTGTGGCAATAAAAACAGGTTCGCTGGACTCTCGAGATGTTAACTCTGTTTTCTCATCGCAGATGCTGCCAGAGCTGTGGAATTTCTCCAGCAGTTTCTGATTTTTTTTCTTGCTGCAGAGTATTTAAATCTTTTTTAACAAATGCAGGGGAGGGGAGGAAAGAACAAAAGGGTTGATTTGTGGTGGGATGGGGACAGGAGAGATTAAGTGACAAAAAGAATAATGGAGAAAATCAAGGGGGTGTGGCTGCACTGTGGGACAAGTTAAACAAAAGGTCTAAAGGAGATATCATTGGTAAAAGCAGAATTGTTCCAAAACATGTTGCCTGAAAATATAGGAGTAGTGATTATGATCTCCAATTATTAAATGTAATTTTGAATTCAGAAGGTCACTCCGCAAGGACATGAAACTTAAATTTGACATAATATATCTCCTGCTTATTCACACAGTGGCATTAAGTCCATCCTCCTCCAGTATGTCTTAGCATTGTCAGGTTGAGTGGGGCTGCCCCTCCATCTAGCTTTACTGTTTATTATCCAGGAGTGGCCAGAGACTCTACTTCATTTTACATTTAAAATGAACTTTTGCTATCTGTTTTTACATGGCTGCTAGCATACCCTCAGTTTATTTTCTCCTTTTTTTGGTCATTTATTTTGGTTTTTAAAACATTCTCACTCCTCTGGCTTACCACTACTCTTTGTCACTTTGTATGTTTCATCTTTCAATTTGAAGCTATCCATAACCTCCTTAGTTAACCATGATTGGTTTATACATTCCTAGAATACTACTACTTCACTGGGATATACCTTTATTGTGAATCATAGTTGAATTTCTTAAACACCTACCATTATTCTTGAACCATCTTTCTTGCTAAACCCCTTTTCCATTAAAGTCCTTTCCCACCCCACTGCAGCTAATTCCACCCTAATTCCAATGTAATTATTCTTATATGACCTTAGCAGAGTTGTTTCTGACCTAAAGTGCCTTCTCATGGCACATGGAGTTCAATCTGATAAATGTGAGGCATTGCATTTTGGTACAACAAACAAGGGGTAGGGCTTATACAATGAATAGTAGGGCCTTGGGTAGTGTTGTAGAACAGAGAGACCTACGGGTACAGGTACATAATTCTTTGAAGTTTGCATCACATTTGGATAGGGTGGTTAAAAAGGCGTTTGGCACGCTTGCCTTCATTGCGCAGTCTTTTAAGTATAGGAGGTTGAACAGGATGTTGGTGAGTCCCCTTTTGGAATACAGTTCTGGTTGCCCAGTTGTAGGAAGGATATTATCAAGCTGGAGAGGGTTCAGAAGAGATTTACCAGGATGTTGCCAGATATAGAAGGTTTGAGTTATAAAAAAAGGCTGGATAGGTTTGAACTGTTTTCTCTGGAGCGTAGGAGGTTGAGAGGTGACCTGATAGAAGTTTATAAAGTAATGAGAAGTATAGATAGAGTTAATGGCAGTTTTCCCTAGAATGGGGAATTTCAAGACTAGGGGTACATTTTTAATGTGAAAGGAGAGAGATTTAGAGAAGACATGAGAAGAAAATTTTTTTACACAGAGGGTCGTTCATGTGTGCAATGAACTTCTGAGGAAGTGGTGGATGCGGGTACAATTACAACATTTAAAAGACATTTGGATTGATAGGTGAATAGGAAATATTTTGAGGGATGTGGGGCAGGAGCAGGCAGTTGGGATGAGTTTAAGGGATTATGTCCAGCGTGGGCTGGTTGGACCGATGGGTTGTTTTCCATGCTGTATGACTCCGACTCTCAAACAGGAATACTAAATTCTACAATGTTATGGTCACTGTTTCTCGGGGATCTTTTACTCTGAGATCATTTATTAAACTTGCCTCATTACAAATTACCAGATCCAAAATAGTCTGATCCCTGGTTGGATCCACAACATGTTGTTGTCAGAAACAGTCCCAAATACACTTTCTCATGGCTACCTGTGCCAATTCAGTTTTCCCAATCTACATGAAGATTGAAGTCATCCACAACTGACACGCTGCCTTTTTTAATATTCTCTGGTTATCTTCAGATTTATTCTTTGTCCTACAATATAGCTACAGTGACGGAGGGAGCATATAGAATAGTCTGCCAGTGTCTTGACACAGTGTCTATGGAGATGATGTTTTCTCTTTTCGTAGAATCTAGAACAGGTATCAGTGTTTAAAAATCAGGAGTTCCCTCTTTTCTCTGAGGTTTATGAATCTTCAGAACTCTCCCAGAAAAGGCTATGGATGCTGAGTGCTTGAATACTTTTAAAGTAGAGGTAGATAGATTCTTTTTAAGCAAGGTTATCAGGAGTGTCAATTGAGGTTACAGTCAGACTTATTGAATGGTGGCACAGACCTGAGGGAATGAATGACCTATTCCTACGCCTGATTCGTATGTTTATTATAAATTAACCCAATATTGTCCGCTTCTGCTTTAGAGCTTGATGCAATGCAGTGCCAGAGTTGGAAAACGTACTCGAGAAGAGGTCTGACCAAACTTTATCCAACTGTAGTATAGTCTTCACTCTTACTTATTCTAACTGCTTTGGGATATAAGGCAAAATTCCTTTAGCTTTTTTAATTATTGTTTGTACTTGATTCTGGACCAATTTGCCCATGTGATTTGAACTCAGAAGTTTTGCAATCAGAAGTGCGATTTCAAAATTTGTAAATTACGACAAATTAAGATTATAATTGGTACCGATGAAGGTAGTGACAAAATGTAATGAGATATTAGTAAACATGCAGAAGGGATAGATAAATAGCAAATGTATTTTAATGTAGCTAAGGATGAGGTGTCCTGTTGTTAGGAAGAATAAGGGGTGACATTCTGTTCAGGTAATAGTTTAACTGGGATAAAGAGTATCAGAGATAAAAAGGTACTGCAGATGCTGGAGAATCCGAGATAACAAGCATGGGGCTGGATGAACACAGCAGGTCAAGCAGCATCATAGGAGCAGGAAAACTTGATGTTTCAGGCCTAGACCCTTCATCAGAAATCAGAAATATTTTAACTGGGGTGGTTTAAGGATTAGGATGCAGATGCACAAATCATTAACAGTAGTGGCACTGTTTAAAAGGGCCATAAAAAAGTTACAAACAAGGCACTGGGGCTCATTTTCAGTGTAACTAAATTGAAGTGCACAGAAGTTTTGTTAACCTTGTATAAAACCTTGATTAGACCACATGGACATGCTGTAGTCTCCTTATTGCAAAGAAAAGGTGATCAAGAGGCGCTGAAGTTGGGGTTGGGGTGGGGGTACAGAAATATTCACAAGGCTCGCACCAGATCTGAGATCATAACTGTCTTGAAAGATTTAACAGGCTGGACCTCTTTGCTCTAAAAGTGAGAAAATTAGGAGTGAGCTGTTACAAGTCTTTGAAATTGTGTGAGGCCTAGATGGGATAGAAGTAGAGATTATCTTACCATTTGTGGGGAGTCTGAAGCAAATGTCATAATTGTAAGATAATCACCAAAAAGCCCAACAGCGATTTCAGCAGAGACTTCTTTACTCTGTGTGTGGTGGGAATGCAGAACTTCAGCAGTTGAAGTGAGTAGCATATGCATTGATGTAATAGCTAAGTACTTACCTGACGGTGAAAATAATTGAAGGATTTTCAGATAGAGTGAAATGAGGTGGTGTGGGAGCAGGCTTATATGGAACACCAGGCACAGATTGTTGGGTGCAATGCCTGTTTAATTGCTGTAAATATAACAAAATTCTATTTTGCGGGTCAGTTAGCTGGACAACTGGTTTACAGTGCAGTGATGACAACATGGATCACCTTGTCAACTCACCCCACTTTCAGGCTAAACCCACCACTTGATCGCATCACTCCAATGGGAGGAGAGAGCTGCCTCTGGTCCTTTGGAACTATCATGGCTTTCCTTTCCTTTCCTTTAATTCCATTTAGTACATTCCCAGTCAGTTCAAGCATTATGAGATATCTAGTGACGGGTTCTGACCACACAGCAAACATTAATCTCCAGCTAAGTCTGATTCTCCTATACTATCCTGACATGTACCAAGTCAGCTTCAGGTATTAGTTATCAACCGTTTCTCTACAAGAGCCCTTCTTCTTTTATAGTTAGTTTCTAATCAGTCTGTTTAGAGATGTTATTACGCACCTCTGGAAGATTTGGATGAACCCAGGCTTAGAGATAGGGATATTACCACTGCACCCTAAAAACCCCTATATATATTCCTTTATATACTGAGACAATGTGTGTTAATGATGACATGAGCCTTTAATTTCATAGTTTGCTTATCCCACAGAAACTGACGTTTCCATCTCTTGATAATAAAGATACTAAATGACCTGAATGCCTATAGAAGCTACTGTTAGCTCTACGAATAGTTTAATTCTGAAATGCACTATGAATGTGATGGTTGCTTCGGTTGAGCATTTTCCCACGTGTGAAGATTAAACAAGAGGGTAATTCTTAATTCTGCAGCATTGGAACCCCAGTGATAAGTTCAGGAGCTGTGTTGTGTGCTGCTGTCTAATATATCCATACCATAGCTGAAGGTTAATGAAATGGCCCATTATCACCTGTCACCAGGGCAGCTTGTGATCCCAGCATTAGCCTCAGGCTTTAACTTACAACCGCTGGGTGTAAATGAAATGCTTCTATCTCATTAGAAGAGCAGTGAATGGAACCCTGCCAGCTGCTTACTCCTGTGGTTCATGAGAATACTGATATGTCACAACATCCATTCACATCTATTTTCACTTTTGGTTCAAGTCCTGGACATCCTTAAATCTAGTGTATTTTTTTAAAAGTAAATTGCAAATAATGTTCCACAGTCTGCTTGAACTTTGCTGATTTATCTTTTCCACTTGCTTTAATTGGCCTGTTAATAGATTAAAAGCCTTGTAGTAACAACAATGTCGTACCCCTACCCCTCCACCAGTCGCCATTATTCATGTTGGTGCCTAGTTGATAATTGTGGGCATCACTGGAAGGTGAACCCCATTATTACATACTCCTGTGAACTCATTCTGCAGTTTCTGAACAACTTTCTCACAGGTTTTATTTTAATTCAATCCTTATTTATTTTACTCATCCAAGCTCTGTTCTCAGAGTTAATTTTCTTCTTAAGTTTCTTTTTGTGTGATTTCTACCTTGACCATAATGCCACCACTTCTCCCCACCACCCCAAATCCATCCCTCCCATCTTGTTTCTTTTAATTTATTTTTGTTGACCCAGGCTGCCTTAGAATTCTCTACAGTAACGAAGCAGCAATCAATGACTTTCCTATTGGAGCCTATAGTACAACATCGAACACGTCTTGTTTTAAGAAAGCTTTCAGTCAGACACTCCCAAAATGAACTTTGTTTTTAGGAAGAGTGACGAGAATGATTACAAAATGTCCAACTCTAAATACTACAGGGCTGTTTCTTTCTTTATAATTATTAACTACTGCTCCACAAGAGCCCTTCTTCTTCCTTTACATACCAAAACAATATGTCCAAATGCTTGAATGAATCAGTAGTTTTGTGGCCTGCATATCCCATAGGTGCAGGCATTTCAGTCTCTTGATACTAAAGCAGCAGTGACCTGAATGCGTACAGAAGCTGCCTTTATTTACAAAAGATTTAACACTCCTTAGAAGATGAATGTCTGATTCATTTGTCAAATGCATTCTTTTAACCTTTATTTGAAGCTATATTCGCAGGCTGTGCATCTTGTTATTGTTCATGCCAAAGTGCTGTGTAACATGGGGAGGCAGTACGATTTAAATGTATTAATTAGGCCATGATGTAAAAGGAGTGGAAAGAAGGGAAAAAAATAGAAATTTTTATAATTAGGGCACGGTGATGAGATGGTTAAGAAAGCACGTGGGACACCAAGTAAGAACACTGAGTGTGAAGACCTCATGTCAAACTCTTATAGGTCATTAGTCAGGTTTCAGCTAGAGCATTATGTACAATTCTGGTTACCATCCATTTTAGGAAGGATGTCAAGACCTTGGAGAGGATGTAGAGGAGGTTTAGCAGAATGATGCCGCTGTACAGGTATGTGGAGAGAGACTGGAGAACTATGACTGTTCTCCTTAGAGCTGCAATGATAAGGGCAGACCTAACAGAAGCATTTGAAGTTATGACAGAGTAGAAAGGAAGAAATTGTTTTCTCTGGCAAGTGGATCAGTAACCCTAATCAGAAATAATTGGTAAGCAAGTGGAGAGCAAATGAGAATTTTTTTTTTTTGTATGGTTATTAAGATAAGCAACACACCACCTGAAAGAGTGGTGTCATCAGATTCAAAAGATAATTGACATGTGCCTTGAACAAATTGTCAGGGTTATTGGAAAAATGACTGGGGTGTGGGACGAAATTGGGTGATCTTACAAAGATCTCACACATGCAAAATATGTGAAATGGATGCCACCTGTGTTATAAATTCCATAATTCCAATTTTCTATATCATGCATGAAAATGCTGAAAATACAGATAAGTTAATCAAGTGATTTTAAACAAGCCTCCTACCTCACATTACCTGAAGTATATCCTCTCTCTGGCAGAGATCTTTGAGACTTGTTCCTATACTTGAAAATTAGTTGCATTGTTAATGGCAAATCTCTAGTTAATAATTGAGGAACACGACCGTGCACTGAATGCAAATGGTTTATAACTCGTTAGCCCAGTAACTATTACCATTCTAGTAAATCTCTTCTATATCCTTCCTAAGACATTGACATACTTCCCAACTGGTGCCCAGAATTATCCACAGTATTCCAGCTGCAGGTTAACCATTGATTCATAAAGATTTAATGAGAAAAGTAATACTTAACTCAGGATGCTGGATGGGACTTGAGGCATTGAGGTTCATTATGAGAGAATCTGGGTGATGAAGAGGTGTCAGTTGATTGGAAGCAGGTTGAATAGCTTGGATTCAAAAAGGATGATAAATTAGACAAAGGCAACCACAAATATTAATCTTTCTTCAATTCCATGCAAAACAATAGAATAGATTATCAGGAGTAAACCTGAGGACTCACTGTGCACTAACAACAGAGTTACAAGCAATCAAAATGTATTCAGAGGGAATAGGTTGTAGCTGCCAATCTGCTTGACTTTGTTGAATGTGATTGTTCCAGAAGCGTAAAACCATTCCATTCTCCTAATGGTTCATTGAATTATTACACTACCCAATTCGACATCACTTGCTGTTAGGCAGCTCACCTATGCATACAGTCTGTCAGGCTGAATCCTATTATTTTATTCTTGGTTGCTGTTGGGATTTAGATGGTAATGACAAGGATCCATTTATTGGATCCTTAATGATGGGTCTGTGCAATGTTCTTATTCTTACTGAATTTTGTAAGAACTGCTTAGAACTGGGTGGCTTACGAGTCCACAGCAATGGGCATTTAGTCAGCTGCATTATGTGAGACTGCAGTCATGTGTAGAACAGACCAGCTGTTGGGATGAATTTTTTTTTTCCCTAAATAACCTTGGGAAGCAAGAACCCTAACCCTATCGCAGCCAGTTGAGCCTTTTCTTTTAATGACAGACCTGGTGCACGTGGCTCAACTCCTAACTTGACAAGCCATTAAGCTATCAGAGGAGCCCGAATAATCATTTAAAAGATGAACAATGGCAAGCATTTCAACAGTAAATTGCATTTATGTAATGAATGTCTCTAATAGAACAAAATGTCCTAAAGAACTTGTGCTTTCAGAACCTGTATTCCCCCCCCCAGTCCGCGAGGTATAAATATGTATATAAATGTGAAATAAAGTAGTGAACATAGAAAATTCTGCCAGGAGATTTTGGATGAACTGAATGAATCTAGTTAAGTTTCTCATCCAAAGCTGCTGGTATGAAAATGAATTGAAACGATGATGCTTGAGCTATGAAAGGAAGTAGGAGGTTTTGCATCAGGTAATTCCTTGAATCTACGCTTCAAAAACAAGATTACTGCTCTTGTGACACAATGACCTGCAAGTTGATACATATATATTTATGCAGAGTTTGGAAGCATAGAGTTATAGATAGTAGGATGGACGTCCTCAGGCTGGTTCTCGGTTCCCTTCCCCCCTAACTCCCTCCCAATGGGAAGGGAACAAATTTGCATAATGACGCAGTATATGACGATACTCTCCATTACACTTGGGTTCAAGGGGTCCTTGTGACTCAGAATGCCTTGTGTAATTACAAGATAAGGGTTGGCAGATGTTACAATTGCAATGATTAATGATCTTGTGATACAGATTCCCTGGTTGATTCTCCATCAGTAACTCTGAAGTTTGACCCTGTGGAAAGCTCTGTAACACCAAATAATGTTAGTATTCACAACCCTTTGGAGCAGTGACTGAACCAGCATTGTGTCCAACCATGTAAACTGATGAACTTTTTAGTATTTCACACAGTTAAAGCTTATTATTTTCCAATTGTGTTTATCATGGAATTATTGCAGCACAACAAAACTGTTTGTCCTATTATACCCTGTGCCAGTTCTTTGGAAGAGCCATCTAATTAAAACCATTTTTTGTTCTTTCCCTGTAGCCCTGTACGTTTATATGGTTCTCTTTTGAATGTTGCCATTCACTCTACTTCAACTCAGAATTAAAAGAATTGTCACGTTACCTTTGGTTCTTTTGTCAATCATTTTAATTCACAGCATCCACTGGTTGCTGACCCTTACACGACTGGATAGATTTTCCTCATCAAAAACAGTTGTAGTTCACAACCTTCTCTGTTCTAAGGAGAATAGTCCCAACCTTTCTACATAACTTATCCCCAATAGCATTCTAACAAATCTCTTCTTGCACTTCTTTCCAAGACTTTGACTTTGTTATAAACAGAGTTTGTACAATTAATTATTTGGGTTTTACTCGAAATACCAGGTTTGGATTCTCTGAGCCTATTCAGTAATCCAGTTAGATCTTTGCTGTTATGTACCTCCATTAATCTCTCTTAGTTCCACATTCTCTAATACTCTTGTCGAGCAAAAATCTATTGTTCTCTGTCTTGAAAGTTTCAATTAATGCGCAGGACTCCTGGCTTTTGGGAGCAAGAATTTGTGTTATATCTCACCAAAATAATCGTGTGGAACTGAGCTAGGAGTGCCCAAACTCGTTTAGAAAAAGATCCTTTAATCCAGCAGAGAGAGAGAAACCTTCAGCCTGAATCCAGCATAGTGTAGAAGGGCATTTTAGCAAAAGGTACTGCTCACAATTTAAACCAATACGCACGTATGTATGTATACACATATTTTTGCGTTTGCTAATGACTATAAATCAATATGCAAAATGCATTTTGAGAGCTGGAAGATGCCTATGCACTGTTGAGGTTAATGTGTTGCCTCTGTCAGATGCTAAATTTCCTGTGTTCACTGGCGTGTGAGGTGCTTGCGTCAATATAATTCCAGTAAATGTTAATATCCTCTGCTCGGGAAGATTAACTGCTGTCTCTGCTGTGTTTTTATGGTTTATTGTGAAACACAGATGTCTGCTAATAATATCGATCTTTTATTTTCCTCCTCCTCATGATCTTTCTGATTGTTGCACCCATCGCCTTTCTTGACAGCAGTTACTCATTGAGCAGAGTTTCTACAGGCAGTGCTGACCTTCAGGTTCCTTTCCATACGCTGAAGGAGCTGTCACTGGGGTGGACGTAGCTTACCTTAGAGCTCGGAATTGGATTTGTCCTAGTTATGTGGTTGCAGCTGCCACCTGAGAGACTGCTGCTGGATGAGTAGGAACACAGTGGTGTGTGATTGTGGGTCAGAAAGCTGCCACCTTGTGAGAACAGGGACGGAGGCCCTCAAGCCTGATCCATCTTGTTGGATCATGGCTGATCTGCATCTTGACTCCCTTTTTAACTTGTTTGCTCCAAGTCCTTTGATATCCCTATCTAACAATAATCTATTAATCTCTGATTTGAAGGCTCTAATTATCCACAGCACTTCAGAGAGAGTTTCAGATTTCCATAGCCTTTTGTATAAAGATGTATTTCCCAATTTCCCTTTTGGCTCTAAAACACTAAAGAAAGGAACTTCCCTCTGTCTAATTCCTTTATCATTATAAACTGTGATTTGCCCAGAACTGAATGCAGTTCTCTACATGAGTCCAACCAACTGACCTCTGTACAACTGAAGAATCATTTTCTCCTCCGTATTCCAAATCCCTTGAGAGAGAGAGGACAACATTACAGTAAAATGTTTGAACACTCTTCCTACATGTGCATTGGCTTTGTCTGATTTCTATACCTCAATACCACAATTGCTTTGTTTTACTCATCAACGTAATGTGTATGAATTGAATATCTGTGCGAGGTGTTGAAGAAGTGAAAGGATGGATATGGGTGCTCAACAGAACAAAATTTGCATGTATTTTTTGACACTACTTCATGTTTTATGCACAGACCCTGCTGGGTTTAGCACTTGGACCTGGGAGTCCAGTAATGGCATCAATCCATACACAGTGAGAGTTCACAGCAAGAAGTACTGCTGGATATTAGCGTAGTGATGAGGCACTCCATGTCTTCTCAAATATAGCCCACTCATGTAGTGAAGTAATCTCTAACTATAAACCTTCCATTCAACCAGTGAGGTGTGAGCCAGTGTAACTGAGAAACAACCAATGGGGTTTGAGCCGGTTACTGGCATCGAGGTGGATGGGGTTTGAGCCGGTTACTGGCAACGAGGTGGGTGGGGTTTGAGCCGGTGAAATGGCTGGTGATGAAACACCCGTATCGTTGTCTTGAGTTTCTGTTGATGAGATTTCTTTTCTTTTCTTTTCCAGGTGTTGGTACAAGGAATTACTACAGGAAGATTGGTTATGAATTGGAAGGACCCTACATGGTCAAACGTTTGGACTGAGCTCATTCATTTCCCAGCAATTATTGAGCAGGGTGCTGTTTGAAAATCCTGACCATCGCAAGCTGTGCTTTTAAGAACGACTTTGCTATGTCGCATCTTAAAGTATTAAAGGCTTAGTTCAGCCTTTGACCTAATCAGTCCCAATCTGCAAAACCACAGATTCCTTAGTTTTGACAAACCATGCAGCTCGTCTGGATTAAAAACGGTAGTTGATTGTCAAGTCCAACATGATCTTGGTCACACAAGGATTGTGAGTAGGCTTCACCTCTGTTACAATAGACTATCCTTGTTGTACAAGTACGGATCCAGCCAAAGGAGGAATTTATATTGTCACACAAGACAATGGTGGATAGTTATGGTTATTTCAATTTCTCCATTGAAATATCCAATTGTTAAATGATTCACAGGTTTTGCTTTCCCCTTCCCATATGCCTTCTGTTCTTCAGGGTTGAAAGGCCCATGTCTCCACATCCACTGATGGACTGTGGCAGATTGGATTGTTGGGACTGAGCACTAGTTTCAGTTGTTGAAGTTGTTCAAAGCAGGTGGTTTTAGGAAATTGAGTTTAATACATTTACACGTTAACTGGTCAGTCATCGGTAATGATCCATTTAGAACAGGTGGTGATACAAAAATACCCATTACAATTGAGCAGATGTATTTAATATTTCAAACATTCACTCTTAGAAAATTAAACTTGTGATTTACTGTGATTAAAAAGTGGTGAATTGTTTCTGTAATGGGTTCAACAAGTCTTGACATTGTGGTGATGGATGTTTACTTCAAAGGGTTAATTTGTTTATCTCAGAGTTCCAGTATTTGCAGGATTGCTTCGGCATTGTGATACGAAAACTGTCGGACTAAAATTATGTGATACATGAAAGAGAAAATGCCTAGAATAGCATGACATCCCTCCCCATGCTATCAGGACAATCTCCTCCACTAAAAGGACCCTAAAACCTAAAAACACCACTATCTGATCATTGTCTTCTCCTCCTCCTTATCTTAAACCCCCAAAATACAACAAGTATTTCCCTTACAGAGACCACCCTAAACCTCACCACCTCCACTCCTCGCCTGAGCTGTGTAGCAATTCTAGAATTGATCTGCTAGAGTCCTGTTTACTAACTCAGGTAAGGCTCACTCATTGACTTTCCACATAGACAAAATCAAATTGCAACAATGGCCTGTTAGAAGTGAAACTACTCTTGAGTGATCCAACAGCTGTGAATGCTGTCAGTCTTTGCAACACATCATGTGAAAGCACATTTTGGAGCAAAAAGAAGTGTGGTGGACTTCTCATATTGAAAGCTGGTCCAGTGCTGTTAAGCTGCAAAGACTGGGCCTTGCTGAATTACGTATTTTGAAATTCTGAAAAACTTTTGCAAATTTAATTCAATAAAGTAGGATCTTTTAAATGTCATTTTCTGCTCATGAAGCTTATAGTGCTTTATCAAATATCTACGTTCATTTTGATTTCAAATAGTTGGGAAATCCTGCAATCAGCTCTTTTTTTTCACTTTGTCAGCGCAGGTTCCAGCAGACACGGACAATACAGTATTAACAGTGCTAACATGCGGCAATCAATCTGATCTTAATGACCTCTGACACAGTAATTACTCTATATGCTGGCCTCTGTCTGTGCTGGGGTGTCCCATCATTAACGGCTCCCAAATGAAGTGCTGCCCCTCTTAAGACTTATTTGTTCTTTGTTTTCAACTGCTTCTATTGTTATTTTCTCATTATTGGTCATTTTCCACGAGTTTGCTGCTTACCTATTAGATTCCTGTGATGATCTGTCTGATTATCTAATTATATTTTGCTAAAACTGCCCCAGGTGATCAATGAGTGTTTGACTGAACACTTGGTACTTCTTTTATTAGATAACACACACTCACACACATTTGCTACATGCAAGACAATTCTTCTCAAACTGTACGCTCAGGACTATCTTATTACAATACAATTTTTCCAAAGGGAAACTCATTCGTCACAGGATTAATTTACTCACTGCAAAACAACAAAAAAGCTGGAGGTGAGAGAATGAGCTGCTAAATTGGCAGCAGAGTACTTCCATTGTGAAATAGTGAAGGAGTCAGCCTAGAGGTACTGAAAGCCTCTTATCAACAGCTCCCCTTCTCAGCTCTCCACTGCTCTCCCATTGTGTGGTGCGACCTCCCCTTGGCAAAACTGGCATGGATAGGTGTGATTCATTGAAATTTTCCTAATTTAGTATTAATCATATTCTGTTGACCATTGTGTTGATCTCATGTTTAAATATTGACCTTTTCACTGACAGAACATGAACTGAATCACAATGTTTTGTTTTGATGGATTTATTTCTTAAAATGTATGAACATATGAAATTGGAGCAGAAGGAGGACATTCAGTGAGATCATTGATCTAGATGAACACAGCAGGCCAAGCAGCATCAGAGGAGCAGGAAAGCTGATGATTTGGGCCTGGACCCTTCTTCAGAAATGTTTGAGATAGTAGGAACTGCAGTTGCTGGAGAGTCTGAGATAACAAGATGTGGGCCTGCTGTGTTCATCTCGCTCTACACCTTGTTATCTCAGATTCTCCAGCATCTGCAGTTCCTACTGTCTCCAGATCATTGATCTATTTATGTTTCAAACTCCACATTCCCATCTATCCCTGAACCTTTGATCCCCTTGCCTAACAAGAATGTTAATATTCAATGACCTCACCTCCACTGCCCTGTGTGGCAAAGA
Source organism: Ginglymostoma cirratum (assembly GCA_024137785.1). NCBI lineage: Eukaryota > Metazoa > Chordata > Chondrichthyes > Orectolobiformes > Ginglymostomatidae > Ginglymostoma > Ginglymostoma cirratum. The sequence continues at coordinate 13,527,852 of JAHRHZ010000111.1, read as the reverse complement.
GTTCCAAAGCTACATAACCCTTGAGAAAAAAAAATCCCCATTTCTGTGTTAAAAGCATGATCCTAATTTTTAAACAGAGGAAGTATCCTTCCATGTCCAACTTGTCAAGACCATTCAGGATCTTATTCACTTCAATAGAGCCACCTCTCAATTTTCTGAACTCTGGTGGAAACCAGCTAATTCTATCTAAACTTTTCTCAATACTAAAGCTCTCCATCAAAAGCTATTTTCTGAAGAGGGGTCTAGACCCGAAATGTCAGCTTTCCTACCCCTCTGATGCTGCTTGGCCTGCTGTGTTCATCCAGCTCTACATCTTGTTATCTCTTATCATCAATAGCTCAGTTGTTAGTCCAGAGTATTACAGTGCAACATAAAAACAACAGCTTGGGGACTCTCGTGGCACAGTGGTATTGACCTTACCTCCAAGCCAAGAGATTCAAATCCCACCTACTCAGAGGTGCGTAATAACATCTGAACAGATTGTTTAGAAAAATATTTTAAAATTAGATCAAAATCTGAAAGAAAAAGGTCTCAGTTGAACAGGATTTGTTTTAAGATAATGTGCAACATTTGTTTAGCTTTGACTGTGATCTGTACCACCTAGAAGAATGATGGCAGCAGCTGCATCAACTGCATCAACTGCCTGTAAGTTCCCCTCCAAGTCATAAGCCATCCTGACCTGGAATTATATTGCCATTACTTCACTGTCACTGGGTCAAATCCTGGCAGTACCTTAAGAACATTGAGAGTGTACCTACACCAGGTCAATAGCCGTTCCAGAAGGCAGTTCACCACCACTTTTTCAGAGGCACGTAGGGATGGCCAATAAATGCTGGCCTTGCCAGAGCACCCAAAGCCTAAAAATGAAATGTTTCATTTCAGAAACCGTGTTGTTTCCTCCTTGCGTACAGTCAACTCTGCCTGAAGGGATGGATGTAAATTTAGTGAGGGTGTATTTCCTCGCTGCATCTGAATGGATTTTTGGCTGGTGTTAACAGAGAATGGGAGAAATTTTGAGATTAACACTCATTTCACCATCTCCAGACAATTATAGAGATCTTGATTCTTTCACTCTACATGATGTGGCTTTGATGGCACTTGCCGCTGTTCTCCAGGCCACTGCTGGGTTCAATGCCATGAATCCATCAGCCATTTAATACCTTGACATTGACAGGGGCAGCAATCTTTTCAGACTCACTGAAAGCAAAAAAGAATTTCACAGTTATGTTCCTTCAACTTTGCAGTAATTTCTGTATGGAAATACATAAGCTGGTGCAGAAAATGAATCTTTTCTTTAAAAAAGCAAGATGCTGCATGCTGTAATCTCCAACACAAATTACAAACCAGGGCTTTTATGTGTGAATTATACACTAGTGGGAGGTAAATTGTGTGGACATTCTAGCTGAGGAGTTGCAAGCACTTTGTGCAATTCTTTTCAGAAAGTTACAGCAATTTTCACTTTTATTGCTTAGTTTGAATGACCACATTACAGAGAAGAGTGAATCACTGAGTGATTTACTGGGCTGATAAGAACAGTTCACATTGTGTAAAAGGGGCATCCAGATTGGTTCACTGCTGTCTTCAATAGACAAGTGCTTAATTGGTTTCACAGTCATTGAAGAGACACATTTTTTTGCCGATCAGAGATAGCTTTAACATTTAATTGTGAGCGAAAAGCAGATAAAATTCTGTAATGTTATCTAGTGTCCAAGATTTTCTTTTTAAAAAAAGGGTTTTTTAAAAAGTATGCTCCTGAAGTATATCCCTTCCCTTTTTCCTGCATTTTCTTATTTTCCCTAGCCTATAAACTGATTCCAAGAAATGTACTGATGTGGGTGACTTCCACTGCTGATAAACTCTGATTGCTTGTTCTTTGCATATTCCAATGCAGAATTTCTTTCTCAAGTAGCAACAGTATCAAATTGTAAACAGTGCTTAAAATAACAGCAGAGCAACCTGACAGCTAAAGATCCAGATTGCAGGATGCAAAACTGAGCTAACATAGATCCAAGTGGCAGATTTGACAAATATGGACAATGATGGGACAGGAATGTAAGAAAATAGATGGGCAAGCACTAATTCCCCATTGGGAAATTGACTTTTGTATTCCTTAAAGTGGGTATCATCAGGCAACATTGAAGGTTGGATGGGATAGCATGTGTATTATTTTAACACATCTTTCATTGGGGTTTGCTGGTCCATTATTCTGTTATCACACTAGACTATGACTAAATTACTTAAAAGCTGTTTAGTATGCTAAATACTTCCTTGCAGCCAAACTGAATTTCTATTAAATATGCAGGCATTTAATTTGTTTGTTGGAGCCTTTGGTGACAATAAAAAGTTGTCCCACACATACTCAAAATTTACTTATAGAGCTCAGTTTGAAGAAAGCCTTTGTACAATTCTTTGTAGAAATATTTTTCCCTTTTCTTTATTCTTTCACAGGATATGGGTGTCACTAACCAGGACCATCCCCAATTATTCTTGAGTTGATGTAGAGGTGCCACGTTCTGAACTGCCAGTCTAGAGTAGGTACATCGAAACGGTTCCCAAGTCAGGATAACACTGTGTAGAGCTGGATGAACACAGCAGGTCAAGCAGCATAAGAGGAGCAGGAAAGCTGACGTTTAGGGTCTGGACCCGAAACGTCAGCTTTCCTGCTCCTCTGATGCTGCTTGACCTGCTGTGTTCATCCAGCTCTACATCTTGTTATCTCAGTAGGAACTGCCGATGCTGGAGAATCTATCTCCCAAGTCAGGATGGTGTGTGGCTTTCAGATGGTCCAAAGATGTGCAGGTTGGGTGGATTGGCTCTGGTAAAAATTGCCCCATAGTGTCCACAGATGTGTAGGTTAGGTGGGTTAGCCCTGGCAAAAATCCAATGCAGGGTTACTGGGATGGGTTGGGAAGCTGTTTGAGGGGGATGGTATATGCTTGATGTGTCAAACAGCCTGTTTCTGTACTGTAGGAGTCTGAAAATTGAGCCTTTGAGGATGTTGTTCCTGGAGCTTGGACTATTGCAGCAGGCTCAGGACCAAAATGTTAGCAGGACAGCACGATGGTTGATTGAAATGGCAAGCAACTAGAGGTCAGGGAAAGAGTGGCGGTGTTCCAGATACCCAGCCTGCATTAGGTGTCTCTAATAATAAAAGGAAACTAGATTGAAAGAAGTAACATGTAAAACATTTCTTCAGCTAGGTGGTGTGTTTAGGGTCTTGGTGAGGAGGGAAGGTGCTGAAAGGACAACTGACACATCTTCTGTGATTGCATGGGGAGCAAGGAAACATTAGGAGTGACAGAAAAGTGGATCAGGATAGACACCATTAACAACTGTTCTGTCTTTTACACTACCTTTTTCTAAAAATACTTTTGACAGACATTTTCCAACACCTTTCAGTTCAGAAGAGTCATACCAATCTTTGAAAACTTAATATTTCCTCTCCACAGATGCAGTCAGACCTGAGGGGTTTCCTCTAGCATCCTGTATTTGTTTCTGCTGCCACTCTACATCAGTGGTGGAGGGAGTAAATGTTTAAGATAGTGTATAGGACGTCAGTCAAGTTGGGTGCATTGTTCTAGAATATGCTGAGTTTCTGGACAAGATTAGCTGACTGAGATTAAGTAATACCTGTGCTATAAAACACAGTTACTTTAATGTTTTCAGCAGAACTTCCCTGAAGTACACTTATGCTATCCATTGCTGCTACTCCATGTAGTAGCTGCTGTCCTACAGTTAGAATCATAGAGGTCTACAACATAGAAGGGCCCTTCAGCCCATGGAGTCTGGGCTGGTCAAACATAAGCACCTAACTACTGTAATCCCATTTTCCAGCACTTGACCCATAGTCTTGTATGACTTGGCATCACAAGTGCACATCTAAATACTTCAATGTAGAGGATTTCTGCCTCTACCATCCTTAGAGGTAGGAAGTTCCAGATAACCAGTACCCTCTGGGGTGAAGAAAAAAAAGATTCCCCATCCCCTCTGAAGCTCCTGCCACATACCTTAAAATCTCTGCCTCCAGTCATTGAACCTTCTACCAAAAGGGGAAAAAAAGGATCCTTGTCTATCCTTTCAATACTGCTCAACATTTTACACATCTCAATCATGTCCCCCACAGTCTTCTCCGCTTCAAGGAAAAACTCCAGCTTATCAAATCTCTCATCATAAAGAGAACAATCTATCTCCTCTCCAGTGCAATCACAACCCTCCTAAAAATGTAGATTCTGTATGGCAATAATTCCAACAGGGTTAATGTTGGAACCTGCATTAAGTTCCACCAATATGATGGTATTAAAAAGGGTTTCAATGGCAAAAAGGCAAAAATGTTCTTAGGGTCTTGAGGGGGAAGATTTACATCCACACGTCTCCTAAAACATTCTTAGTAAAAAGCCCAATTTATGTACTGAACTGCTGCCATACAATACTACTATATCTTGATTAAGATAAGTATCTCTCAAGACTCATTAGCTTTTGTGCAGTACCACTAAACCAAGTAGCCATGAGTTAAGGTTGGTGGCAAGCTACCCCAACCACTAGCTTAGTATATACACTGCAAAAGTTTAAAGAAAAGCTAGCTATCTGATAATTGGGAAGATAAAAGTGGTATCAATCTGAACAAAGGTGGAGTACACAGCACCAAAGGTCAGTAGTTAGAGCAGTCCTGATCTCAGACAGTTTGAATGGGGACAGTCCAACATATTGATAAACTAATCTGTTTAGTGAAATAGAACTCTAGACTGGTGTAAACAATAAGTCATTAAAAGGAAAAAAACACCTTCACTTAGTGGGTGGCAGGTAGCCAAAGTATTATTGAAGAGTGTGCAAAAACCCAACCACCATACTCACTCAATAAACCACAGAGCCACACACACACACCACAAAAATTATTCATGGTCCAAAATAAAACAACTTATTCAGTCCTTTATTTCAGTCAACTATTTGAAACCTTGCCTTTGAGACATACATAAACAATTTCAAGCACAAGTCCCAAGACTTTACATTAGTAAGCACCCAATATAACATCTAAAAGCTAGGCCAGTGTCAGCTCTCTGGATAAGTTCACATCTTCATTCTCATCTTCCCAGATCAGCAAGAAGTTTGTGGGTGGGTCAGAGGAGAATCATCTTGGTCCCAAAGACATGACTTGTTCAATTTGTACCTGTAGGCTAAAGGCATCTGGCCGTTCTTGTGGATTAAATGCCAGCATGTCCCTTAGAAGTTGCTGGATATCTTTGTTCATAGTCCTTTTATTATTGAAAGGTATTGGAAGCTCCAGGCTGGGATTCTTCACTAGTGCCTTTCCCACAGGGACCAATTCATGCCCCTGAGAAAGGTATACACCTGCAAAAGCAAACCCAAACATCCCAGATTAGAAAGTTCTGATACCATCCAACACCCTTTTAATTGAAGTGTGAAATTTTACTTATTCCTTTTCTTGAAACAGAGCAAGTACAAGCATTGGAAAAAAAGAGAGAGTCTGGTGTGGACAATAGGAGATGAAACATCAGGAAAGATGGACATCAGAAATTGGATACAGAGGAAGGAATGACAGCATGCACAATTAGAGTGAACAGGGGAGTGTCTTTACAGGCTAACTACAGATGGATCCCTTTTCTTTAGGAAGCTAGAATTGTTCACATTTTGCTGTAATCTAAAAGGAAGTTACTACAGTGAAATTGAATATTGGTTTCAGGTTATTTTGTTGAGTAGCTTGAATATTCATTTGGATGTTTGAATTCCTTAATTCGTCAAGTTAAGATTCAGTATTCTGACATTTGGGAACAGTATTATTGCTCAGCTTGACAATACTGAAAAGACAGGGTGTGAACTTGCTGCCTGGATCTACAGCTGGCATTTAAAGATATCATCTATTGTTATCAGCATTTCCTTTCCATTGAAATCACTGGAATTGAATTTGGGGGGTGGGGGGGGGTGGAGCAGGGGGTAGTTTGAATAACACTGATTTTACACCCCACATGTTCAAAAAAGTCTGTTTTAGTTCTCAGGAAGGGTCACCAGACCCGAAACATTAACTGTTTTCTCCTTCACAGATGCTGCCAGACCTGCTGAGCTTTTCCAGCAACTTTATGTTCAAAAGTCTAATCTGAAAATCAGGATTTTAAAAAAAAAAATTTTATTTAACCAAACATGATTCGAAAGTTCAGGAAAAAAGATGCAGTTCACAATTGAAAGTCAACCTGGCTTTGAGAGATAGTGGGTCAGAATATTCAGAAAAATCTGTTTGGGGGGCACAGGCTGGAGAACATAGGTGTTGAGATAGGTCCTTTGAGCACCTCAGTCACAAAGTAGTAGCTAGAAAAATGCACCAGATTACAAAGGTAGTGGTAAGTCAGAGACAAGGGAAAAAAAAACAAACTTTTGGGTCTTGCAGCATCTGAGGAGAGATAAGTGTTGGTCTCAGACATTCCACTAAAACAAAAACTGGATGCTAGAAATTCAAAGAAATGAGAGGAAATAAAGTTAATGTTTTGAATCAAGTGGCCCTTCCAGTTCTGAAGGAGAATCTCTGAACTCAAAACATTTACTCTCCCTCACCACAGATGCTGCCAGATCTACAAAGTTTCTCCAGCAATTTCTGTTTTGATGAATTGCAGTTTAAAGTTTGCAAGTGTTTAATTTTACTTCACTGAGTACTTTAATCTAATGCAGAGGTGCATCAATGGAGGTTTAGTGCATGGCTTGAAAGAATACCCCAAATCTGCAAAGGCCTGTTGCTCAGAGATAGCATACACAATGAAAATAGAGCCAGTTGTAGTGAAAACATAACATCAGGTTCCATATGCAACTTGGTGACATCCAGTTCATCTCCACCACCAGCACTTTCACCACCTCCATGGTCTTTCAACTGTTTGTACCATCCACTACTGAATGAGAAAAAAAAATTTTTCTTCTAATTAAATATAGAGAAAGCACTATATTTCTCTGTCCATTCCTAACCACCAACTCAATCCTTTCTAGGAGAAAGTAAAACAGAATGTTTGCTACCTTAGTATCCTATTTATCCAAAATCAGAAGCTCATCTTGCAAATCAATCAATCACTAAGATTGCCATTTCAATCTTTCTACATTGGAACCCATCATTCCAAACTAACAAAACAAACATAGGGATTGTTTTAGCATGCTCCTGGCCAACCACCTATATTCTATCCTCTACAAGCATAGTTATCCAAACCTTTGCTACCCATGTCCTAACACTCATCCATTCAGTCATCACTCCTGTATCACAGGCTTAGCTTGGCTCCTGGTTTAACAAATTTTTCCCTGACTTTGCCTCTCCTCATCCAGGTGACTTCCTATAACTCTAGGAAGTCCACTTTCCTCCAGTTGCAGGCCCCTAAGCCTCCAATTTTAAAAACCTACTGGTGGCCCTGCCTTCAGCTGCCTAGGCCTCAAGCTCTGGAATTTCATTCCCAACCTTTCCATATTTCCCTCTCTCCCCTGCTTGAAATCCACCCAGCCCAATGTCTCCTTTAATGGCCCAGAAAATTTCGTTTGGTGTTACTTTGTGCAGTGTCTTAGGCCACTTTTGTTTTAAAGCCACTACATAACCACAAGCTTGTTGGTGCTCAGGTTGAGGTGTATGCCACGTAGATAAAAAGCCTACGTGCAGTGGAAGGCAATAGTTAAGGCCCAATTTGTCACCTTTGCTTATCAAATGTGTTTGAAGAGTTCTGACATTCACCTGGTAATAACACCCCACCCAAACACCATCAGCACTCACTCACCTAACTGTTCCTTCTTGACCTCAGCGTCTCGAAAGGTGATTCTCTCAATTATGGCCCAGAACATGATCCCGAGGGCAAAGATATCAACTTTGGCTGAGTACTGTCCCTCCCAGAGTTCTGGTGCCATGTAGAAATCAGAGCCACATGCTGTTGATGTTTGCCTTTGATTTACACTGCCTTTGCTCTGGCACATTTTACTCAAACCAAAGTCAGCAACCTGGAATACAAGAGAGAGGAGCAAAGGACATGGAGTCAATATGTTAACTACAATGCTGCTCATGCTTAAAGAACAAATTTCTCCAAGCATTTTATTGGACTTATAATTCAGAAACTAATTCACTGACCAGATACCAAGAGTTGGGTGATGGGGATCCGTGGGATCCAGTAGTGTTTAGTTATTTATTTTAAAAGGAAGGTGGTCTCCCTGCCTATAGGAAGCATGCGGTGAAACTTGAAAGGGTTCAAAGACTTACAAGAAAGTTGGCAGGATGGGAGGGTTTGAGCTACAGGGAAACACTGAATAGGCTGGGGCAATTTTCCCTGGAGTATTGGAGGTTGAGAGGTGACCTTTATAGAGGTTTTCAAAATCATGAGGGGCATGGATAGGGTGAATAGACAAGGTCTTTACCTTGGAGTAATGGAGTCCAAAAGTAGAGGGCATAGGTTTAAAGGCAAGAGGGGAAGATTTACCAAAAAAGGACCCAAAGGGCAACTTTTTCAGAGGGTGGTGCATGTATGGAATGAGCTGCCAGATAAAGTGGAGGAGGCTGGTACAATTACAACCTTTATAAAGGCATCTGGATGGGAATGAACAGGAAGGGTTTAAGAGGGATCTGGGCCAAATGGGACTAGATTAATTTAGGATCTCTGGTCAGCATGGAGGAGTTGGACCAAGAGTCCATTTCAATGCTGTACAGCTCTATAGTTGTAAGATTCATCCTGAATTTGTACATAATCAGATATTTAATAGATTCAGGATTTTAGCAGATGGGCCTGTGATTTAAGCTACTAGATTTCACATTATGGATGAGTGAAGCAAAATTGAGGGGAACATAGTTACAGGACAGAAATAGCAGGTCCATGTTGGTGTTTAACCTCCTACGACTACAGTGCTTGGTTCTTATACCCCTTTGTTCTTTCCATCACCCATCTAATCCGGTTTTAAATACTGTCACAGTCTGCTTCAACAGTTGACAATTAGTGAATTTCAGACTCAATTAGTCAGTACCAAATCTGAAAGTTAAACATTTTCTATTAAAAAAGTGGTTGAAAAGCTAATGTTTACAAACAATGATGACGTAGGACAGATTAACACCACCTCAACCTCCAGTGAGGACTGAAAAGCAGTGCTGATTTCCAGCATCTGTAAACAAACAAAGAGCTGGCAACCTTTAGCATTTTTATAATTAAAATTATTTCTAGTTCTTCAGTTCCATTGCATGTCCTGACAAAAATTGTCCATCATGCATTGAGTGAGTGCTCAATGGTAACAATCAGCTAAAACAGACAACATTTACTGCTAAGCTGAAAAAAGTAGATACAGCAGAAAATTGAATCCAATCAAAATTATTACAGCACAGGAGGCAGCTGCTTGAGCAGTTGCCTATAGTAAGTGTTCTATTCACCCATGGCACGTGGGTGTTGCTGGCTGTACCAGAATTTATTGCTTGTCCCTAGTTGCCCTTGAGAAGGTGGTGGTGAGCTGCCTTCTTGAACCGCTGCAGTCTACGTGCTGTGGGTTGACCCACAATGACATTAGGGAGGGAATTCTAGGATTTTGACACAGCAACAGTGAAGGAACAGTGATATATTTCCAAGTCAGGATGGGGAATGGCTTGTGGGTTTGGAAAAAGCGGGAGGTTGCATTCCCATGTATCTACTGCCCATTACCCTCAAGATGGAAGTAGTCATGGGCTTGGAAGGTGCTGTCTAAGGATCTTTGGTCAACTTCTTCAGTGCATTTTATAGATAGAAACAGTGTGTATTGAGCATTGGTGATGGAGGGAGTGGATGCAGTGCCAAATCAAGTGGGCTGCTTTGTCCTGGATGGTGTCAAGCTCAATATTGCTGCAGTTGCACCATCCAGGCAAGTGGTAAGCATTCCATTACACTCCTGACATGTGCAGTGTAGATGGCAGACAGGCTTTGGAGGAGAGGAGTTATTTGCTGCAGTATTCCTTTCTTATATCACTTGGAGTGAATTGAATTGGCTGAAGACTGTGCTGCTGAGGACTACCAGAGGAGGCTGAGATGGATCATCCAGTCAGCACTTCTGGTTGAAGATTGCTGTGAATACTTCAGTCTTCTATTTTGCACAGATACTGGGGCTCTTTCATCATTGAAGATGGGGAGATTTGTGGAGCTTCCTTCTCCAAATATTGTTTAATTGTCCACCACCATTCATAACTGGACGTGTGACAGGACTGCAGAGCTTTAAGATCGATTTGGTAGTTTTGGGATCATTTGGCTATCACTTGCTGCTTAAACTGTTTGGTGTGCAAGTAGTGATGTTTGGTAACTTAACCAGGTTGACCCCTCATCTTCAGGCATGCCCTCCTGCACTCTTCATGGAGCCAGAGTTGATCTCCTGGCTTGATGGTCCTGGTTGAGTGGAAGTGACCCCATCCCCACCCCCACATAAACAATCCCATTCTCTCTCCCTCAAACCTAACTTCTCTCCAGAGGAGAACCCTCCCCACTAAGTGTGGTAACTAGAGATTAAAAGTATAAACTCAGATTTGTGGCCTCTTCACACAACAGCATCCTTGCTCTAGGTTTTACAGAGCCTGATTATTCCCCTTCAGATTAAAATCAAAAATGTCACTCAGCCCTCTATCTTTGCAACTCCTCATTTTTGTTTCTCCTTGTACTTTAGTGTCTCATCTGAGCCCAGTTCCACTTCTAATTCTTAGCCCCTGAGGATGTTGAGGTTCTGTTCATTCACTTAGTAATTGCACATGAATTGTGAACTTTGCTTCCTGGAGCTCGAATGCAAACTCCCTATTGAAATTCACAGCAAGAGCAGGATCCTGGATTAGACTGCTTGCACACAGTCTTTAAACTACTGATTTTTTTCATCCAAAAAAAAAAATGACCCGAGTTTTTTTTTGCAATAGTTACATCTGCTGCACAGTCAATTTAGAGAAGCTATTGCAGCCAACATTCAAAAGTCGGCGTCTGTCTCAGCTGATTGCAAGCTGGTCAACCAATTTCCTTCCAAATTGTAATACCATTTAAATGATAACCATTAATGACTTTTCAATAAGACCCACTGTAAAATCTACACCTCTTAATGTGTCAGAATATTCCACTTTTTAAATATTATGACAACATTGAATGTTTAAAGTTGTACTGACTTTTCAAGGCTTGCAATATATAAAGAGGAAGGATTGTCAGATCTAGCCTAAGTAAATCAAAAGTGTGGTCTGAAAAGTTTGTGCCAGAGTAAGTATCAAGGCAAAGTTATTTTCCAGCTGATTCTGCAACAATTCAGGTTAAAAGTGTACATTTAAAAAGAGCAGAAAACACCAAGAGCGACTGTTGGGTTTTCAGGATAGGTCTGGGGCTACAATGGAGCAGGATTGTGCACTAGCAACAGATCTGTTAGTACAGCTCAGAAGAATTTCAAATGGTTGCACTTTAAACAGATTTAATTTCATGAGGTCAGACGTTTTTGAAAAAAAAATCAGGGTGAAGACAGAATTACATTTCAGGTTCAAGATTGCGAGGCTTCATCCTAATGGAAAATTAGATACTAATCAGTAGCTGAGGTCTGAATGGATAATAGGTAATGGTGTCAGTAGGTTAGTGACACCGTCCTTAAAAGCTAGAGTGAATCCTCAGAAAGAAAATGACTTCATTTGTACGTTATTCACAAGGTCATAGGTTCAATCCCATCTAGACAGGACGATGCATAATCTCTGGACTGTGAAACACTGCATTTTGGAGATCCAGTCACCACATTGACAGTGCTGGATGTAAAAGATACTGCTGCATTATTTGCAAGAGAAAGATATCATTTCATTGGAGGCAGTTCAACACAGTTCACTAGGAATGATCCTTGGTACTGGACAGATTGTCTTATGAATAAAGGCCAAAGAGGTTGGGACTCTACTCACTGGAGTTAAGAAGAATGGGAGGTGATCTCATTGAAACAAACAGATGATTCTTAAAGGGGCTTGATAGGGTAAATGCTGAGGATAGTTCCCCTCATGGGACGATTTAGGATCGGGGGCACAGTCTCAGAATAAAGGGGCAGCAATTTGGGACTGAGATGAGGAAGCACTTCTTCCCTCAGGGTTAAGGGATTTTAATCCCCTGGTCATCGAGTCCTTGTGTGTAATTAAGGCTGAGATACACAGATTCTTGATCAGTAGGGGCATCAAGGGTTACAGGTAATGGGCAAGAAAGTGGTTATGAGAAATGTCAGATCAGCTATAATCTGATTGAATAGTGGAACAGACTTGGATGGGCTGAGCAGCAACCTCCTGTCCTTATTTCTTCTGGACTTATAGGAAGTGGACAACCCAGAATAATATTGATACTTCAATATGGCAAACAAATTGCTTGGTCACTCATGTTGTCTAAGAGTCTGTTTTGCACAGATTATTATTATTCTTCATAAAGGAAAAGTGTTTACACTTTATTGGTTGTGAAACACTCAGTCTGGAAACAGAGCCTTCAGTCCAGCCAGTCCATACTGACTATAATCCCCCTTAACTGCACTTGGCCCATATCCCTCCAAACATTTCTTATTCGTGTACATATTTAAGTGTCTTAAACCTTGTACAAAAAAAAATGTATCCACATCCACCACTTCATCTAGAAGTTCATTCCACACAACCAACTGTTTAAAGAAAAAAAATTGCCACGTGATCTTTCTCTTTTCACTATAAAAATGTGTCCCCTAATCTGAAAGTACCCCACCCTAGGAATAAGACACTTTCTATAAGGTCATGAGGGGTATAGATATTTACAAAGTCACCCCTCAACTTCCTACACTAGTGAAAAAAGTCCCAGCTTCTCCTTGTAACTCAAGCCCTTTATTCCCAGCATCATCCTGAAATCTTTTCTGAACCATCTCCAGTCTAATATCCTTTCTCTAACAGGGCAACCAAGATTAGACAATACTGCAGAAGATACCTTACCAATGTCCTGTATAACCTCAAAAGGACATCCCAACTCCTAGACCGTCAGAGCAATGACAGCAACGTGCTACACACTTTAACCACCCTATTTATGTGACACAAACTTCAAAGAATTATGTGCCTGAACCCTTAGGTCACTACCCAAGACTCAACCATTAATTATACAAGTCCTGTCCTTGTTTGTTTTAGCAAAGTGTAATCCCTTGCATTTATCCAAATTAAACTCCATCTGCCATTCCTCAGCCCATTCAGCTAATTGATCAAGATCCCTTTGTAATCTTAGATGACCTTCTTCACTGTCTACTAAAATCACCAATTTTGGTATCATCCATAAATTTACTAACCATGCTTTCTATATTCTCATCTAAACTCATTTAGATAAAATGACAAAAACAGACCCAGCTCCAACATCCTAAAGTCAGAAAAAGGAGGGGCATTCAAGAGGACATTGCCTTTAGATCCAACTTATGATTCAGCGTGCAGGAATATGGGGACAGACAGGAGACTGACACTAGGTAACAGAACCTGCACAAACACAATGGGCCAAATGTGCCATAACAGCTGAAGTACTAATGCAAATGTGTACTTACCCTTTTGCATAAAGAATAACTTCAACTCCTCACCTTTAAAAGAGGTCCAGTTGGAGTGTTGGCAATGAGGACATTGTCTGGTTTGAGGTCTCGATGGATGATCTGGTTGAGGTGCAGGAACACCACAGCAGCACTGAGCTGTTGTATGAAGCGATTGTTCATCCTGCTATCAGCATGTCTGCTCAGCAAGTAGTCATTCAGATTACCCCCATCACAGAACTCCATCACAAACCACAAAACATGGGACATCCTAGGGTCAAAGCAACACTTCCCCTTCAGGCAAGTCTCGATCAGGAGCAAATGGCTCTCTGATTCCTGAGGAGCCTTCTTGATCCTCTGGATGATCTCCTCCTTTTGCAGGATGCACTCATGAAGCCAGATCACATTTTGGTGTCTCTTCTTCACGCTGCTCAGTGCCCAGAATTCCTGCAGAGCCAGTTCTGAAGATTCAGGAGAGTTGCACAACACTTTCTTCAAAGCAACTTTAACTTGGCTCTTGCAGTGTCTTGCTTCATACACAGTCCCATAACTCCCTTGGCCAAGTTCCCCAACAATCTCATAGTGGCATAGCTTCTCCATCTCAATCCAGTTCTTCACCCAGGTACCTCCCACTCGTATCACCGCCAACTCCTGAAACTCAACTGCTTTAATCCTGAAGCCCCACCACTAAATTAAGTATGACTAAGTTAGGTATATTATAAGAAAATGAAACCACAGGTTGAAATTTAACCTTCCATCACCCATGTATCTGTGGGAAAGGTCTCTGTTACCAGAAGCAATCTATGGTTAAATGCCTCAAACAATAACTTATCTAATAAACATGGGACAATAACATCAAATACATTCAATGCACATTGTACTTTTAAAATTTCCCCCAACTCTTTAAAAAAAAGGTCATTTCATCTTTCAACCAAGTTCCTAATCCTTTCTCCCCCTCTTCCATACTGTGTTTTTGTGACTCGCTCCCTGCCTTAAAAAGGTTCCACCTGGCCCTCATTGTCTTAGTGCATAACAACTCCAATAGTACAAACTCATTTTTGATTGGTTGGAAACCAATTGCAAGAATTGTTTTCCATCCAAAAGAGAGCCAAAAGATTTCAATTAACTCTTGTGGTGCAAAGGTATTGTCCTTACCTCTGTGCTAGGGTTCATATCTATAAGGAAAATTTGAATGTGGTTCTTCATCAATCTGGGATTTAAACCCAAACATTGTAGGCCAAAAGTAAAGAACTGAAAATGCTGGAGATTTGAAATAAAAACAGAAAGTGCTGGAGAAACTCAGCAGCTCTGGCAGCATCTGTGCAGTGAGAAACAGAGTTAACAGTTTGAGTCTAATGTGATTCTTTCTCAGTACTCTTCAAATACCATCCTTTCCCAGTTGTTTTCATTTCTGTTGAAGGGTTACTGGATTCAAAATGTTAGCTCTGTTTTCTCTCCACAGATGTTGCCAGACCTGCTGAGTTTCTCCAGTGTTTTCTGTTTTTATTACTGAAAAATTGCACTGGATTTGTACAGGTCTGGATAACATTCCTAAGAATGTCACATTTGGTAACGGAATTGGAGAGAATGAAACTCCAGTGTTTTTGGGAACTTTATTTAAATTTAAATAAGAACCTGCCTTGAACCTATTGAAGCAGTGGTAAGACTGTTTGGCCAGAAGCTGTTTATATCAGATGTGATCTAAGAACCAATTGTCAGTTAATTCCATATATAGCCAAAATTTAATCATATTAAATTCAGTTCATTTGGCATGAACTAGAATACTAGTGGAGTTACACTTACATTTTCTGTCAGGTTTGTCCAATCTGTTCATTACCACTGACACTGGTGAGACAATCCTCAAAATGTTACTCAAAGTAACTATCAGTTTTCTTAAAGACCTTATTAAATTTATCTTTACATACCACACTATCATATTCAGAGTCGCTATAGTTAGAATTTAGACTGAGTTTGTGATTAATAATCCATTTATAAGGGATCTGTCAACCAAGAAGTTTGCGGACCACCATCATAGTTAGACACTGCAGTTACAGTTTGCCAATGGTGGAAGAAATGGTCACTGAGGCTAGTGACTGATCTGATGAACTGGTGCAGAGAGATTTATAAAATGAGGTGCTATGAACTTATAGGACACCATGGTATACATCCACCATTCACTGAATTTGCAATCTCCACTTGGTCACAAGGGATGGATGCAGACTGGAAGTGGGGCTGTGTCATGATTATGGCTGGAAAAAGGGAGAAAATGCCAAACAAATTGTCCTTACAACTGCCTGAAAAGCAAACCTCCTGTAGGTCTTCAGCAGCAGCATTATAAAACATTCTACACTCACTACCTAATACTGCTCATTATTGGGTAGCAGTACTAATTGCTTTGTGACAATGGTGTGCTGAGAGGGAAGCTCTATATCTTTGATTCTGAGCTTGCATAGCTTGATTGTGTGTAGCACAATGATATAATGCCTGAACACTCCAAGTCTTAGTCAATGATCTGATCAATCAGTCTCTCTTAGTAATAGGGTTTGGAAGGGTACCCTTGATAGGCCCTAGCTTCTCATATTGAATCTTGCAGCACAGAAAGAATCTATTCAAAAAAATCATATCTTTGTAAACCCAAGATATTATATTAGTCCCATTCTTCCTGATCTTTCCAGATAGCTTATTTCAACTAGTCCTGCTGCCATTGAATTGTTCTACAGCATACTAATTTCCCATACTTCCCTGCAATACTGATCTCAACAGCCCAATGACAGACATACTGAAAGTGATATTTCAGTTGGTGACTAATGAAATGATTATTTGATTTCTTTCCCTTTGATGGGCCACCCACCTTCCTGGACTGCCCTGAAACACCTGCACATTTTTACTACCTGCTGTTCTCTTCCTTCAGCAAAACCTTTACAAAGTTCAGAGAAACCACAGATAATTGGGATCATGATATCTGGTTAAAAAGGTCTAAATTTACCCCCTTCCTCACTTTTAACAGCAGGTGGTTCCTATTTGTACTCCTCTTCTGGTAGATCAATAGCAAATGGTCTTTTGTCCAGCACACACATTTATACATTGAATAATCCTGTCTAATCTGACTACTGCAGCAATCAAAATTGTAGTTTCCTACAGGCTGCAGCTATCTCATGCAAAATTCAAAGTGCTTTAATGATGTGATGGAATTATGCCATTCCTCCCTCCGTACGCTTCTGAAATAACCCCATGTTATTTCTAGCTTGTTTCTGTTCTTGCTTTTATGACTTGAGTTTAATTTAATCTGTTGATGTTTTAAATTCATTTCACAGCTGACCTACCATCATGTTGTGGGCTTTTGCCCTCAGCCGGGTGTTTGTACCTGATGAAGCAATACTTATGTTAGTTCCTGTAACATAGGGCGACATGTTGGCTCAGTGGTTAGCACTGCTGTCTCAGCACCAGGGACCCAGGCTCAGTCTGTGTGGAGTTTTGCACACTCTCCCTGTGTCTGTGTTGGTTTCCTTCGGGTGCTCCAGTTTTCTCCCATCGTCCAAGGATGTGCAGGTTAGGTGTATTGGCTATGTTAAATTACCCATAGTGACCAGGAATGTGCAAACTAGGTGGATTAGCCATGGGAAATGCAGACTTACAGGATGTGGGGGGGTGGGATGCTCTTCAGAGGGGCAGTGTGAACTTGATGGGAAGATTGGCCTGCTTCCACACTGCAGGGTTTTTGGGTGTTTACGCAACATTCCTTCTAGACTGTGTGACCTGTGCGGCTTCTGTGACGTTCCATGCATATCAATCAGTGTGCCTTTGATGTAAGTCTTCGTCCTAACTTGGTAAGCAATATTCACATAGCACCCAAGTTCAGTCAGGAAAGGGTTGAAATGCATCGAATGTCAAATCAAAACATTGCTATGAAACCATAATATCCAGAAGAAAGTTGGATTATTTTATTCAGATTGTGTTTGCAGACTGTTCTCAGAGCATTAAGAGAGACAGTCCTGTAGTTAAATTTGTTTCAATGGTACTGATGTCACCTTTCTCGTAAAAAAAGGACGAGTAAGTGTGGAATGCTGGAAAGTATAAAGCAAGACTGGAGCATTTGTAGAACTGTTCAGTACTCCAGAAATTACTGCACAGTGGGTAAAACTGATGACAAACCGGCAGGTTATCCTGCTTTCAATAATTCAGTGGGACGGCTGGAATGAATTATGGAAGTTTTTTGTTTAAAGTTAAAGTATTCTCATTGATGTGTAGTGACAGAATTGTTATGATACAGAAGGAGGCCACTCTGCCCATTGTTTCTGCACTGGTTCTCCAGCTGGCCATACTGACTCAGGACTGTTCACCTGCCTTTTGCCCATATCCTTACACATTGTTTCTATTTAAACACTCGTCCAATGCCATCTTGAATGCCTCCATTGACTCTGCCTCCATCACACTTCCAAGCAGTGCATCCCAGAACCAAACTACTCATTGTATGAAGAACTTTTCTCACAACACATTTGCAATATTTGCAATTCATTTTAAATCTTTGCCCTCCTGTTCTTAATCCTTTTACCAGCAGCAACCATTTCGATCTGTCTACTCTATCTAGACCTCTCATGATTTTGAAAACTTCGATCGGATTTCCTTTTAGCCTTCTCTCTAAGGAGAACAGTCTCAACCTCCCCAATCTATCTTCATTACTTAATGAACTTTATTTTTAATCTCTGGAATTGTTTTTTGTAAATGTTTACTGCACTCTCTTCAAGACAGGAATTAGAGTTGTTACTTTTAGAGATTTTGGATCAGCCACTTGCTGGTGGTCAGAGGTGGTTTGTAAATGTACTTTAATTAGTAGCTGTATAATTGTGAAGATTGCACCTAATTTGCCCACTGATGGGAAGTGCCTTTGCTGGGGCTGGTTTGCCATACCCAATGATTCTGGATCAACCAGTTGAGACTGTGGAAACAGAAGTTCTTCTAACAAAGGAAAATCTGTCACCCAATCCCACAAATAATTTCCTAAGCATTCTTCCCTGTCTTAAAGCCCATTTCCAACACAACATGAATCACATGGGCTTTATATTCAGTTACAAATACTGTCTGGATATTCTTTAGATCCCAACTCAGTTTTAAGTTGGAAGCAAATGGACAATCTGAAGTTTAACTGTTCACAACATGGCATTCTTGATACTTTCCTGGTACTTTGATGATAAAGTCTATCCAATAACCACAATGTTATTGTCATTGAGGAGTGACCTTGAATAGAGGTTTATAAAATCATGAAGGGCATAGATAAGGTGAATAGCAAAATTCCTTTCTCTAGGGTGGGGGAGTTCAAAACTAGGGGCATATTTTTAAGCTGAGAGGAGAAAGATTTAAAAGGGACCTGAGGGGCAACTTTTTCACACAGAGGGTGGTTCGTATGAGGAATGAACCACCAGAGGAAGTCGTAGATGAATGTACATTTACAACATTTAAGAGACATTTGGACAGGCACATGAATAGGAAAACTTTAGAGGAATATGTGCCAAATGTCATCAAGTGGGACTAGTTTAGTTTGGGAAACTTAGTTGGCATGGACGAGTTGCACCAAAGGGTCTGTTTCCATACTGTATGAGTCTATAACTCCATGTGAACCCCTTACACCTTCATTCCAACAAATAAATCTGGGCCTTCCTTACAGACCCCTCACCATGGTCTGTTGTTAGGCAGACATCAGAACAGATCACATGAACACTTTAATCTTATGCTACGTTAAAAACATTGTCCGAAAATATAGTAATCTTAAGAATCTCATACCCATCCCTAAAAGATGAAAAGATGATGATGATTTTTCAAAACCGTGAAATTTGTTATTCTGAACACTTGACCCACAGACATACTATACACAGCTCAAATAAGATTTCTGAACCATGTTGTCACATTTTTCTACTCGACAGTCCAACTTGGCAACATCACAAAGTTTAGCCTCTATCAAACAAATGATTATAAAGTTAGGAGATATTCCTCTTATATAAAAAAAGAACTAGTTTCACGGCTAGTGGCTTCACCTTCAGTTATGTGTCACAGTAGATCTCTCCTAAGTAAATTTCACAGTGCTTCCATGTTCTAGGTTGAAAGATTTCCCAATTGATTCTGAATGGGGAGTTTTGTCAAGACTGACAATGACACTGACAGATAATTCCTGTGATTTTCAAATTCCATTAGGTGTAAGCTGTAAATCAAGACAGAATCCTTCATCATAAATCCATTCCTCATTCAATCTATGTATTTGCTTTCATGCAGAACCAGATAATATATTATTAATAGGATGTTGACTTCTAAACACAGGGCTGGATCTTGGCTAATTGTCAGTTTCGGGGAATTTCACTGAGGTTTTCCCTCCATGAGCCCTGGCAACTTTTCTCGCATAGTCTTCCTCTGCTCAATTCATTAATTATGCAACAAACCTTCTCATTGATTTGTGCTTTTGCAGAACCGGGAATGCTCCCTGCTGCCAGCAACTACCAACACATAGTTGAACTTCAGCTGCACATCACTCCGAACGTTGCAAACTAGGAGCAACCACATGGAACTGATAGTCTTGGTGGATGGGGTGGTGGAGAACACAACTGTCCTTATGCCTCAGGACTGATGGAACCAAACTCTGTCAGCCTGGTCAGAGGTACCCACCCAGGAAATGATCTGGAGGATTGGTCAGCAATGCCTCAAGAGGGTTAGTGACCTTCTGCACATCACAAGGGTAAAAGCCACCAAGTTCTGTATGCTACCTCACATTCACTGTAAATCTACCACTGTGCACAGCTCCTACAAAGGCTCACAGTCTACCAATGTCAATATTGCACACATCATCCTCACTTAACAACTCTCAACCATCGCACCCACCTCATTCCTCTGGACACTGTGATTTCCTGTGTTCTCTACTCATTCACTACAGACACCTCACCACTTCTCCTCTTCCTGCACCACCACTAACTAACAACCCTTCCAAGCACTTTCATCTGACCCAACCCCTCCCTTTGTCTCACTGCAGGAGGAGCCTTCTCAAAACCTGTCAGAAAGGTCAAAAATGTGTGAGTGCATGAAAACATTCACCCCTTTGAAAAGAAGATTCTACAGATGCTGAGATCTCCATGGCCAATAAAATTAGTTGTGATCTGTTAGGATGCTCTCCCATTAGCACTACATGTTCATAGTATTCTCAAACTTCCTGTTGCACAACTATTTCTCTCTGTCTGTCTTCTGCAGGCACCAGCAACACTCACACTTGTGCCTCCCACAACAAAACAGCCCCACCAGCCATCAGACACAGATCCCTCAGTGGATTCACTTGAGAAGACTGCCTCCTGCAGCCTCTATCAGCTCAGATACCGATATCTCGCTTTGTACTTTACCCAGGTTAGACTCAGGAGCACATTTTGATCAGTACCTCTCTGGAACATATCTGTAACTGGCCGAGGAAGGAATGCCCCAAGCCGTTGGCACTCAGAGGACTGTCAGAGACCAGACACCTACTCAGCCCCAAGCAGGAGAGGACCCCGTGGTGTGAGCCATGAGTAACTTTGTGCAAATGCTCAGGCAGACAGAAGGGCAGCAGACGGATTTATCAGAGTCAATTGTTACATTGAATCAAAGGTTGGAGGAGTCAGGTCTATTAGAACATGCACTGGCTGCAAGAAACGAACACAGACCTACATTTATCCATTGGTGTTCAACAAACACTGTAACCTGGCAAGGTGACAAGAGATTTCAAGCTCACTTCAGATACCCTTTCCTCTCCAGGAGACAGGGTAGTGCCAGCAGGTAGCCAGATAGAGAAGGAACTACGTATAGCACCACTGCCCCCCCAACCCACCCACCCAAGGAGCCTCTTCCCAGGACTTTTCTGAGTTGTGAAGCATCTCCAACTCCTTTGGGAGTTGCAATCCCCAATTATGTGGATGTTGTGGCTAAGGAGTGTGCAACAGCATCTAGCCTGGACACCCTCAGCACATGTAGGTCCTTCTGCCCCAATCGTCTATGGTCACCCACCCACATCCTCAAGGCCAACAGGTTCTATTGCAGAGCAGTCTCTCTGCATTCCAGCTGTGGAACCTCGGACTGCACCTAGATACAGACAAAGACAAAGAAAACCCTGAGGACACAAAGGTGGCACAGTGTTATTGCATTGTAAATAGAAATTCACATCTGTAAATATGTGCACTTTCAATCTATCAGTCATTTTAGATGTAGGACATGGTTAACTGAAGATCATTTCGAAGTTAAGCAGTCACTTCACACATCCCAAGGAGGGTAGAAATTATGACGGTAAGACGTTGCTTAAATCTTATCGCCATCCGAGATAGCTATAGACTTCACACATCCTTCAACAATTATGTCTATGACCACAGCCAAGACTTAGTATGGTAGTGAGATTACTGATTGCAAAATTAATGAGAACATCCTTTCTACTCTCCTCTACTTATGCCATGTTTTTGGTAACTTCATATGTGTAAATAAGTGCTCATTAATTTTACAATTCTTGGGGTGGGGTGGGGGAGCAAGGGTTAATTCTACATTTATGCCTTAGAAGGAAGCATGCACTCACTCAAGGATGAACAATGTCCAGTATTCCCATTAACATTCAAACTTGACATATTGTGCATTTGTCTATTTGGAGAAGAATTTTTAAGCACCGTTCAGAATTTTAAACGTTGTAGTGAAGTTTATTGACACACTGCATGCTCATTTAACAGTATGTGAATTCACAAATGCTGAACCATTTTGGGTAAGACGGGTCTGTGCAGAAATGCCTTTCACACTGATAATGGCCATGGCAGAACTCATTGCGTAGCTCTTGGATGCCAGAGCGTGAAGGGGGCCTCAGATATGAACTTCACTTAGTGCTATACAATGTTAGAATATTGTTTGAATCAGTGATAATCTTTCTCTAATGCCTTTCAGAACAGACAATGTTGTCAGTCCTGAATATGAGCAGCAGAGATGTAAAACTTTCAAAGGATTGATTACGGTAACTTTCATTATACAACAGGAAAGGCAGAGAAAGAAATAGCAAAGAAAATGCATTTGTTTTAATGCATCAAATTTGCTGCTTGCCTTTGCAATGACAGATATCCATATGCAGTTAATAATGTACTCACCTAATTCAGTATCTCTTCAAAGTGAGTATCAATGAAGTTCAGTCTGGCTTGTTGCACTCGATGCTGGTGAAAGTGATGTTCCTCCTGTCCAATGCCCTCATTTTCCTATGCTTTCACTTATTCAGCTCCTGAGCATCCATGACGTCCCCTCTTTGCCGGCTCCAGTTGTGCAGAGAACAGCACACCAGGATTAATGGCACACTCATAGAATCATACAGTACAAACAGGCCCTTCAGCCCATCCCATCTGCACCTACTCTACTCCAAAGAACTACTCTAAATCTACACCAGTCCTACTTTCCATCACTTGGCCCATATTCTTCATTCTTATGACATTTCAAGTGCTTATCTAAGTACTTTTAAAGGTTATGAGTTTTCCTGCCTCAACTACCTTCCCAGGCAGTGCATTCCGGATTCCCACTGCTCTGTAGGTAAAATAAATTCATTTTCCTCAAATCCCCTCTAAACCTTCTGCAATTCACTTTAAAATTAGGTCCTTGTTATTGACCTTCAATTAAGGGAAATAGTTGCATTCTATCTGTCTTGTCCACGTCTAACACAATCTTATAGATTTATATCACGTCCCCTCTCTGCCTTCTCTGCTCTATAGAGAACAATCTGAACTTATCCAACCTCTCTTCATAGCTGAACTGCTCCATCTGCAGTGTATTGCAATGCCCCCTCCAGACCGATTCAAACATTGGAACCTCATCTTGAGGAGCCCGATTGTCTGTTCTGTGACGGCCCTGGTGAACCATGGGCTGCACGGTATCTGCTTTGCCTTGGTTAGGGGTTCCTTAAATGTGTTAGGGAGTGTGGCCTTGCATCCTTGTAAGGCATTTCACCGTTGGAATAAAGCAGGAATTCGTGAGGTATCAAGAATATAGGTATCTTTACAGCTTTCAGGATGCCAGGCACAGACCTCTAAGATATGGTAGCAAAGATTACGGATGATTTGAACATTGATCAAGTGACACCTTTTCCTGTCATGAATTCAGCCACATCATAATATGTGTGAGCAGTCTAAAGCACTCTGCACCTGTGATAGCCTGTGATAGCCTGTGATGTTGGAAAATCCCACTTACCAGGCTGTAGCACTGACCTCATCACAGGGAAATGATATGAAGTGGTGTGATTTTGCATAAATTTCATTTTTAACATCTTTGGTACATTTGTATTGAGGACTGACCAGTCGCATAAAATTAAGCCCTCCTTCATCTTGACTGCCAGTTAGAGGGGGATGCTCACTGACTCCTTCAGAGCATGTCCTGCGCCAGCAGATGACACTGTTGTATCTTGGGATCCCTGCCCCATTACAGGACATCCTCAGTCAGTGCCTACACTGAGCTTTAGTTGTCTGGAGGAAATGATAGCTAGGCCTGTACAGTCTGGGCCTTTTAAAACCCCTGCACATCCTGAGAGGAGTTTCTGCTGCGACTTCTTCACAAACAGGGTGTCAGGCAGCAGCTGGAGGTTGCTGTGTTTCTGATGCCTTCGAACCTCTTGAATTCATCTGCATTGTCTTCATATGACTGCGACAATGATACAGCACATGTTATTGCAGGAACCATTCAGGGTGGATGTAATGAACATTTGTGGGGAATACCAAAAACATAATACTTCATCAGTGAAATGATTCCCAGGTGGTCAAATTAAACACAAATAACAGTTTACCATAGACGACTTTACAATACGACATGGAGGCTTCCCAAAATGAGGGCAATGAGATTCATCTAAGTGGACCATAGACATGGTGTAGGTGTATGTATCACAAACCCTGTCATCATAAGTATAAATACCTTGGGATATTGTAACTGTGGTAGGAATAGTACCTTTGGCCCTGGCCTGAGTCAGCCCTGAAATATAACACTGAGTATAAGGGCCTATGTTCACACATACTTGGACTTCTCTTTGAGAGAAAGAAGCTCTGTGGCCTTGTGCATCTAGCTACAAGAACTTTTGATTGAGAATTTACACACACAGGCAACATTTTTCAGTTCACCTGCAATTACTACTGCATCACAAAGCTTACTTGGATTAATTTATGATGACCAATGCATGGCCATGATTTTGTGGCCAGGATTTGTAATGTGTGTTGTTGGTCAGTGTCTGAGCAACACATGTAGAGTCACTTGATGCCAGAAATATGTCTTCATTGAATCAATAGATGCCTGAATGCAATTCCAGGTTGAAGAACCTCATATCACCCACAATTCAGCCCACGCCCAACAGAAGAAACAAAACAAGCTTACTCTATCCACTGTGAAAGTGTTGGCAGCCATTTTTTTGTTCTTACTACAATGTTGAGATTTGGTGGAAGATGGAATGTTACCCAGTTCATGCTTGTGACAGTGAGTTCCAGGCCCTGACCTCAAAGCCAAGATTCTACCCCCAACGCTTAATGTATCCTTTGTATCACTGTCCCTATCACCCCAGCAGCTTTGAGGGTCTCGCTGTTCTCGACCAAGCCTTTTACTTAACAATCGATATCCCTTACTTTCTCTGTCGGCCCCAGTCTGCTTCATAGCCCCATCCATAATTGAGATCCCCAGTCCCAACGCTGAAACCAGGTGGTGGTGACTTGCGAACACGTCACTACCTCTCACTTCCCTGCAGCATCCCATACCATATCAGATGCCACCCTTAGTTTTGGAGTTGACCCCCTTCACAGTCATTATTCCCTTTGTGTCCCAGTGTAATGCCTTCAATCCCCACACTTGCATTTCCTACTTTCCCCAACATAGTATTTCTGGTCTCTGATAACCACTCTTGATATTTACTGTCCAACTAACCATTGACTAGCCATGTGCCACCATCTGGACTGACTTGTGCGGACAACCCTGATTGAGGACAGTAGGCACCTGACTGATGTCCTTACAGCTCCCTGACTGACTTACCTGTACCTCCCAGATTGATCAGACTTGTCCATAGCCCAATCCCTGGATTAAAAGGACACAAATTCCCAGACTCTGATTGTACCAAGTACTCTTCTGACCAAGGTCAACCCATTGGACTGAGATCATTCGACGTCCTTGCCTGAGTGTGGTGGCACCACTGACTGGTCATAGTTCCCATTAGACTAGTCCCCTTAGAGTTTTGGACTTGGCCATGAAGGTGAACCATGTGCAGTGTGTTTCCACAGAAGCTGTTGGCACGTGCTGCAGATGTGACATTGACATAGCACAGTGCCATACAGTCACCTGTCCAACCTTCTTATCTATTCAGTGCTGACTGGCAATGATGAGCTGCCTGATTTTCTATCTGCGCTAAAAACACGGTGCAGCAAGTGTCCAAGTAAGCACAAGGTGAGTGAGTTCTAATAATGCAATCAATTGACCACTCACCAGAAAGTTAACTGGACTAGAAATACAAACACAGTGGCTACAAAATCAGATCAGAAGCCAGGAATATTACAGCGAGTAATTCACTCCCGACTTTCTAAAGCCTGTCCATCATCTTCAAGGCACAAGTCAGGAGAGTGACAGAATACTCTTGCCTGGATGAGTGCAGTTTCAACAACACTGAAGAAGCTTGAAACCATTGAGGACAAAGCAGCCCTCTTGATTGGCACCACATCCACAAACCAGCAGTGTGTACTATCTACAAGACGCGCTGTAGAAATTCATCAAATGTCCTTAGACAGCACCTGCCAAACCCATGACCACTGCCGTCTAAAAGGACAAGGGCTGGAGATGTATAGGAATGCTACCACTTCCAAGATCCCCTCCAAGCCACTCACTATCCTGACTTGGAAATATACCGCCGTTCCTTCACTATCGCTGGGTAAAAATCATGGAATTCCCTCCCTGAGGACATTGTGGGTCTACCTACAATGCATTGACTGCAACAGCTCGAAAAAGCAGCTCAACACCACCTACCCAAGGGCAATTGAGGGTCAGGCAATAAATACTGAGTGAATTAAAGAAAAAGCTCAGAGTCCTGACAGACATCCTGTGCAGATGCATGAGATGTGCGAATGGCCCTCTGCACAAAATGGCCTGGCAGGAACATTTCAATGCAAGGTGCCAGTGAGTTCTGAAGTGCAGTAATAATTAGTGCAGAAGGATTCCAAAAATGGCCATGAGGAGATGATTAGGCTGGTGTTTTGCCAATATTGACATCCACGGATGGTGGGGTGCTGCGGGGTGGGGAGGGGAGGGGGGCCGTGGTTTGTGGAATGATTGCAAATATACAGGCCAGGAGAATGCACTAGTGAACTGCAGTACTTACACTTTCAATCTGGGACTTGTCTCTGTCTAATTTCTCATCACTACATCGAAGAATCACAAAGTGCATAAAAATGAGTGTAGATTAGCTAATAATGAGATGCAAATAACTGCAAACCGGGCTCTTGATGCTAACAAGTGAGATTCTTGTCTAACTGTTGAAGCCTTAAGGATAAAATCAGACTTATTTTTCTCAAGGTTGTGAATCTCATTCTATCATTCTTGCTACGTTCTTCCAAATTTCTTAACATTGCTCATGCTGCTCAAGGGCTGGGAGGATTCTGACCTCAGTCTTTGGACTAGAGGTTCAAGTTCTGACTCCAGACTATTTTTCAGCACTGAAGCATCTGTGTGATTATATTTTACCATTGTTTCCGTGATGTTTAATCTTCAGTATTTGTTGAATGTTGTGAAACTGGAATGGATTATTGAGCAATGGAAATCAAATGCAGTGATAATTCTTACAGAACTTCAAAAACCTATCTGCCAGGATGCATTACCACATTTGTAGTTATTATTCCACGCCATTAGGTTTGACCATTTCATCGACCATTTTGATAAATTGTGTTTTAAAAAAGTCAAAAGAAATGAACATGTCAGCAGGTGCAGTTTTTGCACATTATTCTTTATGCCTTTGAAACATGGTAAAATAGTCAGAATTGTGGCTCATCTGTCGCAAAAGTGGGTGCAAAGAAAGATATTGCATCAAATCAACAGTGAGTGAAATTATAAGACCACGTAAATCTCTCCCAACAATTTCCAAAAACACGCTGAATATCTACCAAACAAAAACCACCAGCATAAAGCCCACAGACAAGTTGTTCTCAGCTCATGACCAATGCTGGCAAAATAGGCAGTCATTTACATTTATACAATGCCCTCAATAGGTCAGAATGTCCCAAAGTACTTTACAGCAAATCAAAGTGCAGTCACTATTGTGACACAGGGAAAGAGGCAGCCCAGTCTACAGCTGAGATAACAAGGTGTAGAGCTGGATGAACACAGCAGGCCAAGCTTGAAGAAGGGTCTAGGCCCGAAACATCAGCCTTCCTGCTCCTCTGATGCTGCTTGGCCTGCTGTGTTCATCCAGCTCTACACCTTGTTATCTCAGATTCTCCAGCATCTGCACTTCCTACTATCTCCAGTCTACAGCTGACCCTGTCATATTGAGCTACAATTGGTAACCAGCTGTGCTGGTATTCCCATGGATCTGAACATACAATGTTTCTTAGGGATGTAATCTTCAAAGAGGTGCGTGAGGCTTTGGAGTAACAAGCTTTCCAGGTCCTTGTACATAATATGCAGCAATGGTATTGGCTTTAGTTTCCAGGATCATTTGCTAATCTCCAAGTCAATGTTGGATTATGACAGATTACACACAGGCTGTGCAACAACTTCCACATCAGCAAGTAGTCTGATGCATGATGTGGAGTCTTGTTTTTTTGAGGACTCCTCAATATTTTCTCGGGAGTTACTTTTCTGTTCCCTGTTGCAGGTGTAGATTTTTTATCTTCCACCTCAATAAAGAGTGCCTCAGCCAGACAAACAACTAAATGGCCTTCCTCCTCTCTAAATGCTGGTGTACATTTTTCTATTTCTTGTTACCTCCCAAGATGAAAACTTTCAGTGTTCATTCCCAGGAGAAGCACTGTCTTCTTTGGTGTCAGCAGTTCGTTTCTCTGTTGAGAAAAATCCCCTTTTGATGCTTTAAGATCTTTGTTGAGGTTGTGTTGATGATCCAATGATGGTTGATGATTCTTGGGTGGTATCTTCTCAGCCCGTAAATGATGCAAGGGTGGTAACATTGGACTGGGCTGACAGGGTCTGATGTTGTAGCCTCTCTGCTGGTAATGGGATAGGAGGTCAACTCTGTTGTGCACCACCCCATACACCAGGTCGTCTAGGTCACTGCCTGCAAAACTTACAGTAATTTTCCCTTGTTTGCCACGCCTGGAGCAATTCACAGGGAGCCATGCAGGGCCGTTTCAGAATGACAGCACTTGACTGGGTGCACAACAGTCTTCTTTATAAATTATAATGGGCAACAAAGAGATGGAAAACCAATTAAATACATATTTTGAGACTGTCTTCCCAAAGGATGACACAAATAACGTCCTAAAAATATTAGGAACAGATGGTCCAGTGTGAGAGATGAACCAAAGGAAATCAGTATTAACAAATGGTGTTTTGTTAGAAATAGATGGGATTAAATCACCAGGGCCTGATAATCTACATCCCAGGGTAATTAAGGAAGTGGACTGAGAAATACTGGATGCATTGCTGGTCATTCCTTCAAGATTCTCCAGACTCTGGAAAAGTTCCTAAAAGATTGAAGTGTAGCAATTGCAATTCCTCAATTTAAAAAAGGAGGTAGAGAGGCAACAGGAAATATAGATCTGTCAGCCTGACATCAGTTGTATGGAAAATTCTAAGAGTCTGATATAAAAGAATTAACATCAGAACCCTTGGAAACCAGTAGCAGGATGTGATGGAGAACTAGTAGAGTTGATAAGGGGGAACCAGTGGATGTGGTTTACTTGGACTTTCAGGAGGCTTTTGATAAGGTCTCACATGTAAAATTAAACCCATGGGATTGGGAGTGGTGGACTGACACTGATTGAGAACTGGCTGGCAGACAGGAAACAAAGGATAAGAATAATGGATAATTTCCTGAGTGGCATGCAGCGACCAGTGTTTAGACCCCAGCTATTTACAATATATACTAAACATTTAGATGATGGATCTAAATGTAATATCCCCAATTTTGCAGACGACTCAAAGCTGGGTGGGGTGCGGTGAACTATGGGGAGGATGTAGAGATAGTTTGTGTGATTTGGACCAGTTGAGTGAGTGGGCACATGCATGGCACATTGAGTATAATGTGGACAGAAGCAAGGTTATTTATATTGGTAGCAAAAACAGGAAAACAGATTATCTGAATGGCAATAGATTGGGAAAGGGGGATGTGCAACAAAACCTGGGTGTCCTTATACACCAGTTGCTGAAATTTAGCATGCAGGTGCTAAGGAAGTGAAGAAGGCAAATGGTATGTTGGTTTCATAGTGAGAGGATTTAAGTACAGGAGCAGGAATGACAAATGGACAGGGTCTTGGTGAGACCATACCTGGAGAACAGTGCACAGTTTTGGTTTCTTTGTCTGAAGAAGGACTTTCTGGCTGTGGAGGGAGTGCAATGAATGAGGGGGAATCTCACAGAAACCTATTAAATTCTAACAGGACAAAAAAGGGTAAACACAGGAATATTCCCCACAGCCGGGGAATCCAGAACCAGGGGTCACAGTCTAAGGATATGGGGTAGGCCATTTAGAACTAAGATGAGAAGAAATGTCTTCACTCAGAGAGTGGTGAGCCTGTGGAATTCTCTGCCACAGAAAACTGTTGAGGCTAAACAATGACTGTGTTCAAGAAGGAGATACATGCAGTTCTTAGGGCTAAAGGGATCAAAGGGAATGGGGCGAAAGCAGGAACAGGGTACGGAGTAGGATGACCACCCGTGATCGTACTGCATAGCAGAGTAGGCTCGAAAGGCCAAATAGCCCATTCCTGATCCTATTTTCTATGTTGCTGTGTTTTAAAGATGACATCGTCACCAGGGATCCTGGGATGTCTCAACAGCGGTGAATACTTTTACCTGCAATGAGTGGGAAAACAGGGACACAGCATTGCCACACAGGCATGGGGCATAAGTTATGAGATGAGTTTGGGAAGATAGCGTGAGAAACCTCTCTGAGCCACGTGGAGAGAAACCCTCCATGAAACTCAATGAAAATGACACATCTGATTTACAGTCAGATTGAGCCCCTTACACTTGTTTCTAGTGAGCTGTAAAGTTATTATGTATTCTCAGCTTAACACTCACCATGAACTTTATGCATTTCTTTCTAAGCAAAAGATGCACCCCTTTGTTATTTTTAATTTGTGTTCTAAGACTTCAATACATCTTTAGAGTCCCATAGTAACAACATTAGTTCCAGCCAAGTCATTTTGTTTTGATTAGACTTGAAGGCTCTTGAATTTTGATTTGATACCTGTGCATTAGGACTTGAGGGCAAATTTGATTCAGACAGAATCAATTCATTTCCAGAGGTTGTTAACTCTTTGTTCTCAGTCTGAGATTTAAATATCTTTTCAATTTCAGAGTTTAGAACTGTCAACTCGACGGTCAAACCATTATCCTCCACAACAGATTCAGAAACAACATAGGGTTTTTTTCCCATATCCATTTACCTTGAAAATACAGATTTAGCCTTAATAATCTCAATAGATCCTGTGGAAATGTTCAGCAGCATCCCACCATCACCTGCTGGAGTCTTTCCGAAGATAATGTTGACTTTATTATCAGGCACGTTGGGCACCACTCCCATAATAACTGGCTAAATGACTAAAGGATAGTTCAGATTCATTCCACACAATAATTAAACAATTTCAGTTGATATCTTGTATGAAACACTTTTATTTAGCACACTTCCTAGAAAGAAAATTTTTGCTAACAGTAGTGCTTAATCCAACCCTGTACCTTTAACGGTAATGATTTTATGGCCCATCAACAGACAAAAATTGAGTTATTTTACCCTCAAATATGAAACTCCCATGATCATTTATGTTCTGATCTACGTCCACAAAATAATACATTAGATGGTTCCCAGTTCTCATAGCTTCACTGATACAAAATTTTCTAGAACAACCACTAGACATATCCAAGAGTTTAGCTTGCATTTTCACAAAGTCTGCTTTAACATGGTTTGTCTTTTACATGGCAAAAGCAGTATATTGTTACCTCAACTCAGGCCTAATTCACACTTTTTTTTACTGTTCTGAGGTGCATCTGTCTTTTCACTTCTGTTATCACCCTCACTATAATTCATGTTCTGTTCATCACCTCGACAGCTTCTTTTAGGTTTGCAAAGAAAGGTTTGCTACCACCTGTCTGCTCTTGAGCTGGTTTGTAATCATCTGCCTCCATTCATATAGAAGCTTTATGGTTGCATAGGTGGGACCTCATTCCCAAATGAATATTGTATTAAAATTCTTCCCAGCTTCATAGGCCTATACTGTCCAGCAAACAGCATTTCCTTTTCTCTAGTAAATTGAACAAAAGTCTGATATGTTTCTTTTTCAGATGTTTATTTGCCTTTTATGGGACTAACTCATATTCATTGTGCACAACAGTCTTATGGTGTTATCAAATTCTGAAGTATATCCAACTGAAACGATTGACTAAACCTCGATGCTCTTCTTATAGAAACAAAACATTTTTTGAATGTAATTGTCCATTTTTTTTTCTGGGCCAACACTCAAAATATCCGGGAGCAGAGAGTCGAAATCACCCATGTCCCATCAGGTCCTGAACCAAAACATCGACTCTCCTGCTCCTCTGATGCTGCCTGAGTTGCTGTGTTCCTCCAGCTTCACACTGTATCACTTCTGACTCCAGCATCTGCATGAGCCTATCAGCAGCACACGCAGGAGGGAAGTAGCCTCTGAATGGAAAATGCAGAGAAAGGGTGAGTAACTCTGCCACTGTTTGAGGTAGCAAGGCTGGAGAGCAAGTGAGAAGCAACACTGGTGAGCAAGGGGAGAGAGACAGAGAGAGACAGAGGTGGTTGGGGGACGGTGTGGGGAGAGGTGGCAAGATGAGAGGAGACTCCCCTGAGTAGAAAACAAAGAATAGCATTTTGTATGAATATTACTGTTATGAATAACACCGTAAATAGGATAATGCATTCCTGAACAGGTTAATTTCATGAAGATTCACGTGTGTGTGTTGTCGCATGCCACACTATAAATTGTTCCAAGTGCAGTGACTCTGTTAGATAATCTACGATCTCCCCAGTCATAAGATTGGTTGATTTATTGCTTTCACATGCACCCAGATACAGTTAAAAGTGCGTCAAGGTGGCAGAACAGAGTGCAGTGTGCAATGTTACAGCCACAGAGAAGATGCAGAGAGAGAGGTCAGAATTAGCATTTGAGTGGTCCGTTCAAAAGTCTGATAACAGCTGGGAAGAAATTGTTCTTGACTCTATTCATATGTGTAATCAAACCTTTATGTCTTCTGCCCAATGGAAGAGGGTGGAAGAAAGTATAACTTGGTGAGAGGTGTCTTTGATTATGTTGTTACTTTCCAGAGGCAGTGGGAAGTGTAGATGAAGTCAACGGATGGGAACCTGGTTTGTGTAATAGACTGGGCTGTGTTTGCAATTTTCTGTAGTTTCTTGTGGTCTTGAGATAAACATTTGCCAAACCAGATTGTGATGCATCCAGGTAGGATGCTTTTTGTCGTGAATCTAGTGATGGTTTTTTTACGTATTGTTCTTGTCAGCATTTTTAAAAATTAAATTGTTGCTAACTTAGGACTGCTATCATGTGCCAATCTAAATACTGTCCTATCTTGATATTAATGCTTTCCTTTATTTTGTGGTTTTACATTTAATGTTGATTTTTGAGGATGTTCTTGAATTCTTCAACTTTTGCTGCTGTTTGAGACCAAAAATCCCAGATGTCCACTGCAGATGATAATGCTGCTATGTGACTGCACCACCCGATAAAGGAATTAGTGAGAATTAAAAGGTAACCCCTAAGAAAATCTTAAGAATGCTAAAAAAAGTGACTCCACATCATGCATCAGGATATTTTTAATTTCCTGCTGATGTGGGTGCAGCGCCTGGGTACAATCTGTCATAATCCAAAAGTAACTTGGGAAGTAACGAAGAATCCTGAAAACTAAAGCCACTATCACTGCAGTGCATTTTGTGAGGACCTGGAAAGCACATTATCCTAAGGACACACAGACCACTCTGAGGAATATTGTATGTCCAGCTCCATGGGAAACATTTGTGGCCAGGTAACTGTGTTGACAACATCCAAGACAGCTGGTTACCAATTTTAGCTCAATGTAATGGGGTCAGCTGTAGATGGGGCTTCCTTTTCCCCAGTCTCACATCTGTGACTGCACTTCACAAGTATTTCATTTAGGGCATTCTGAACTGATGAGGACATTGTATAAGTATGAATGACTGCCTAATTTGCCAGCATTGGTCATGAGCCGAGAAGAAATTGTCTGAGAGTTTAAAGATTGGGTTTTGTTTAGCGGATATTCACCACATTATCCGGTGTGTTCATATTTTTGGAAATTGATGGGAGAAATTTACGTGGTCTTATAATTTCACTCACAGTTCATTTGATGCAATATCTTTCTTTGCACCCACTTTTGCGACAGATGAGCCACAATTCTGACTATTTTACCATGTTTCAAAGGCATAAAGAATAATGTGCAAAAACTGCACCTGCTGACATGTTCATTTCTTTTGACGTTTTTAAAACACGGTTTATCAAAGTGGTCAATGAAATGGTCAAACCTAATGGCGTGGAATAATAACTACAAATGTGGTAATGCATCCTGGCAGATAGGTTTTTGAAGTTCTGTGAGAATTATCACTGCATTTGATTTCCATTGCTCAATAATCCATTCCAGTTTCACAACATTCAACAAATACTGAAGATTAAATATTACTGAAACAACAGTAAAATATAATCACATTGAGCTTTCAGTGCTGGAAAACAACCTGAGGTATTTTGCATAGATTGCTGATTGGACCAAAAGAGGAATTAATAAGAAAAGTGACAAAATGGTTATTCAGAGGGGTCGGTTTTAATGGGAGTGTTTTAAGGCAAAGAGGGGATAGTGGAAGCAGAGTTGCTAATGGAAGGTATTCCAGAGTTCAGGAGCTAGATGGGTGAAAGCGTGGCTGTCAATTATGATGTGAAGAGATTGAACAATGCAGAAGAGTCCAGAATCAAAGGAACAGAGAGCTCAAAGGTGTTTGTAGCGTTATGGGCGATTACAGCAAGAGAAAGGAACATATGGATGAGGTTTAAAGATGAGGTTGTGGATTTCAGATTCAAAATCTGGGTTAATTGGAAGCCATTTTAAACAAGTTGGATGAATGAGGATTGAGACAAGAAAATCTTGTATGTAGTTAGTGCCTTTCACAAAATTAGGATGTGCCAAAGCACAGCTGATGAAGTACTTTCTTGCAATGTATTCACAATTATGTTGTAGGAAATGGAAACAAATTTGCACAACGGAAGCTCTCAGACAGCGACATAATGATGAGATAATTTTTTTGTGATGATCAAGGGACAAATATTGGCCAGGGCTCCTGGGATAATTTCCCCTGTTAATATTCAAAGTAACGACATTGAATCATTTTATGTCCACCTGAGAGGGGAGGTAGGGTCTGGATTTAGCCACTCATCCGAACAAAGGAAGATCTGACAGTGCTGCATTTCCTCTGCCTGAGTTAGTGGTATGTTCATACTTCATAGTGAGAGGATTCTGGTACAGGAACAACAATGTCTTGCTGCAATAATACAGGGCATTGGTGAGACTACACCTGGAGTACTGTGTGCAGTTTTGGCCTCCTGCTATAAGGAAGGATGTTCTTGATATAGTAGGAGTGCAACGAAGGTTTAGCGAATTGATTTCTGGGATGGCAGCACTGACATGAGGAGAGATTGTATTGTATTCACTGGAGTTTAGAAGAATGTGGGGGGATCTCAAAGAAACCTATAAAACTCTAACAGGACTAGACAGTTTAGCTGCAGGAAGGATGTTCCCGATGGGGGAATCCACAAACAAGGGTTATAGTTTAAGGATAAGAGGTAAACCTATTAGGACAGAGACAAGGAGAAATTTCTTCACCTGGTAGTAAGCAAATGGAATTCATTTAGCACAGAAAGGGGTAAGGCCAAAATATCATGTTTTCAAGAAGGAAGTAAATATAGCTCTTG
This sequence comes from Ginglymostoma cirratum, assembly GCA_024137785.1. NCBI lineage: Eukaryota > Metazoa > Chordata > Chondrichthyes > Orectolobiformes > Ginglymostomatidae > Ginglymostoma > Ginglymostoma cirratum. The sequence continues at coordinate 13,492,228 of JAHRHZ010000111.1, read as the reverse complement.
TGGCTAACGGGATATTGGGGGAGAGTAGAATTAGAATATTGAGCTTGATGATCAGCCATGATCATATTGAATGGTGGACCAGGCTCGAGGGGTGGAATAGCGTACTCCTGCTCCTATCTACAATTTTTCTACGTTACTTTTCAGCTGAGCATCAGCTAAGACCCTTGTGCTTAAGCCCTGGAATGGGACTTGAACCCGCAACCTTTGACTTGGAGGCGAAACTGTTTTTATCTGAGACACAACTGATAGTTGATATTGCAGTAGGCTGCTTTGGTAATGGAGAAGCATTTGGGTGGAAAATCCAGTTTAGAGTCGAGTAGGGCTGGTGCAGACAGAAACAGTCTGAGTGACCAGGAAATGGTGACAATAGTTCATGGTCACTCAAGACTGAAAGCAATGGCTTAAATCTTCTCGGTTTAATTAATATGGTACAATCCATTAGGCAGATGTATAGCCCATGAGAATGAGCAAGGAAGTTTTAGATTTGACTGGTTCACACAATCAATATTTTTAAAATCAGAAATGAACCTTTAAGTCATCTTTCCCTGTTACAATCAGAAATTACATCCATCTTAATGCAACCTGCTGTGGCAGGATGGAAATAACCTTTCATTCATCCTTTTCTGCTGTTACTATCTGCCAGACTACTTATTCTGAAAGGAATTGATTAAATCATACACCTACTCATTCCCTGTTTCAATGCATGATTTGATTTTGGTTTTGACTAACATTAACCCTTTCACTTCTTTGCTTTTACTCTGACCAAGATATTCATCCCTATTAATAAGATGAAGTCCTCATCAACAAAGTGCAAGAGCGAATATTGGTACGAATACTCCCAGGAAAATGTCTGTTTAGTATTTTTAATCAACCTGCTCAGAGATGATATGACTCACCTCTTGAAACAGGTGGGACTTGAAACTGTGCCTTTCTAGCCCCCAGAGGCAGGTACACTGCCAACGCACCATAAGAGTCCTTAATGTCTGTTTAATGACTTGCATTTCAATGACACTCAGCTCTGCTTTCGAATAAATGTAATTGCTTGGAGTTGGGCTGTAAGAATGAACACAGGATCCTGTGTGTAAACTTCCCAATAACCTGTATGCAGCTCACGTTGATGATGGTGCTATCTGACCAAGTTTTGTGATAGAAAACAGGTAGTGATGATATCTATACACCTTTGTTTCATCTCCTTCAATACACCCAACTGACAAAAACCTATCCATTTCAATATTGAAATCACCAACTGACACCCAGCGTCAATATTCCTTTGGAGCAGAGAACTCCAGATTTCCAGTACCCTTCCTGATTTTACCTTGAATGGCCCAACTCTAAGATTGTATCTTTTTGTTTACATTTATTCTATTTATTTATTGGTTGTTACTGGCAAGACCAGTATGTGTTAACCAATTTGCCTTGAACTGAGAAGCTTGCTGGACCATTTGCTATGATGATGACATTGCCTTGGATCTGGAGTCACATAAAGAGGAGACTTAGTTTGCACAATTAATCGTAGTTTCAAGGTCACTGGGACCATCTTTCAATTCCAGAGTTGATTAATTTAATTGGAATTCTGCCAGCTGCATGGCAGGATTTGAACCGATGTCGCCAAAGCTCTAGCATGAGCTATTGAATTATTAGACCAGCCATGTCACCACTATCTTCCCCAGGATAAGGACTGGAGTGGGTGAGAGGTAGAGAGGATGGTGGCTAGTGGGTTTTAAATTGATACTGTCAGTGGGGAATATGACCCAGGGAAGAGAAGGAGATCTGAGGGACAATAAGCTGAATATTTACAAACAAAACCTGGACAAGCACATTGAAAAATGTCTTTTTTTTTATTAATTATGGTCAAGATATCAATGATTTATAACATTTTTTGTGAACTCCTGAACTCAACCACTGAACAAACATTTCTGTCTAAAACTCACAGACTATCTAGTTCACTGTAACTGACTATAATAAAATGGGAACAAATTGTCATTTTGGATTATGGAAATGAAGGGAGTTTTATAAACTCCTTTGTTTGGATGTTCAGTGTTACTGACGAGGCCAGCACTTATTGCCCTTGTCTATTTGCCCTCGAGAAGGAGTGGTGAACTGCCTTCACCTGCTGAGATCAATATAATGTAGATACACCCATAGTAATGTTAGGGAAGGAGTTCAAAGATTTGGACATGGTAACAGTAAAAAACAGCAAGTCTGTGAATTTGGACAGGAACTTGCAGGTTGTGATGCATTTACTTCCTTTGCTCCCCTAGTGGTAGAGGATGCATGTTTACAAGGAGCTCTTGAAGGAGACTTAACAAGGATGCATCTGGTACAACATTGCTACTATATACAGGGGGTAGAATTAGGGAAGGCTTAAGAATGGGGAGCCAATCAAGCAGGCTGCTTTGTCCTGGATAGCGTCGAGCTGCACTCTTCTAATGAAGTAACTCACCACAGTTCTCTAAGCCTCTGTTCTGGTAACCTCAAATGGTGGGAACTGTGCCTTGACTCACCCATCAACCTACTAAATAGACGAGAATATTGTCTAATTTTCTGTAAACTGAGCTTAAAAAATTATCCAATCCAAGATCATATATCCTTCCTGAGATTTGGTGTCCTGAGCTGAATACAGTTCTTCAGATGGGGTTCTGACAAAGGTTCTGCAGGACAGAAGGAGAACTTCCCTCCCTTGTATTCTGACCTCCATAAGATAAATACATCATTCAATTAGGCTTCTCAATTACTTTCTGTACTTGCTGTTCACAGTTTTCAGTCTTTGAATATCAAGAAAATATTCTAATTTGTCTTTCACTAATCCAAAGTGGATAACCTCTCACTTCTCCCCCACCCCACCATTGAACTCTATCTGCCACAGTCTTGTCCACTCACTTAATCAGATTCAGGCCAACCACGAAGGAACTTCAACCAACTAGGTCAGTACAGGCACCAAGCTCTGAATTACTAAGTTTTCATGCTTGGAAAAAATACATGGTTGCGTTTTTCACCATTCTGTGACATTTTAAAAATTCTGCTCAAAATTTTAAAATGGATAAGGAGCTGCATTACAATGCACGGAAGTTACTGAAATTCATCCAGAATGGAATAAGATTAGAACTCTCTCCATGAGTTGCACTATTCTCAATGCACACTCAGACTAGAGAGAAATTAAGATCTGTGGGGATCTGGAGTTATATTACACTGGGTGCATTTTCAGACCAGATATTGAGATATTGTTCCTGTGATGCCTGCACAAACTACAGAGAGCTTGAGATCTGCACCCTCAGAAGCGTTATAAGCATGTACAGAAAGTGACCAAATTTAATGGAATGCTGGCATAACAACATAAGTTTGAAATCACATTTCAGCTACACAAACCTTAGTTTGAATACACCTGAAAAACTATGAACGGTTCTGAGTAAGATTCCTTCAGACCTTGGATGTGTATATGTAACAGTCTGACTGCTGAACTTCAAGGGTTAAATTAAGAGAAAAGATTACTCAATCTTGAGTTTGTATTCCCTGTAATTTATAAGGTTAAAACGGTAATTAAATTGAAGATTTCAAGAGATTAATGAGAACGGGTAGGGTTGATAGTTTCCATCTCTTTCTGCTGGTTGGGATGTTTAGGTCTAAGGGGCAGAGTCAAACATTAAAGATATTTCAGGAGTGAAATTAGAAAACACTTTTACACACAAATCATGGTTGAAATTTGGAACTCTCTTTCACAAAATGGCAATTGATACTAGATTTGTTGTATTTTTAAATCTGAGTTTGAGGTTTTGTTAGCCAAAGAGATTGAGCTGTGTTGTGCTAAGGCAGATGTAACGAGTTTAGTCCTAATTCAGCCACGATCTCACTGACTATGAGAACATGCTTAAGGGTGAAATGATCTATTCCTTTTCCTATATTTCAAAGATCCCAGATAATCACTTGGAGGTGTGTTAGAGTGACAGCTGAGTGACTGAGTGACTGTCTTGGGTTATTGACAGAGTGACAGATTAGTGACCCGGGTGACCATTTGGATTTATTGACAAAGCAACAGGTTAGTGACCCATGTGACTGGGGTGTGTAATGGAGTGACAGGTTAGTGACAGAGTGACTGTCAAGAGATCAGGGAGTGAGCAATGTGTTATTGTTAGGATTTAGTGAATGGGTAACTATTGTATGTTTATGTTAGAGTGAGGTGTTAGCAATCTGAGTAACCTGTTAGTAAACTGATGACATGCTTGTAACTGTTGGAAGTTACAAACTGAGTGACTGTCAGTTTCCCTGACTTAGTGACTAAGTCATTGGCTGAGTCAGTAACTGAGTGAGTGTTGGGGTCAGTCAGTAATCGTTGGTAGTTAACTAAATGACTTTGTGTGGATGGATAGTGACAAAGTGACTTTGGGAATTATTAGTGATAATCAGAGACTGTGGGCTAGGAGAGGGGTCAGTGACTCTGGCGGAATAGCTGTCGGGGTTAGTGACTGGGGCGAGTTTTACTGACTGACAGTCAGGGTCATGTCGGGGATTAGTGACAGGTAAGTGTCGGGAGACAGTGCCTGTGTGACTCAGGGAGTGAGGATGTGTCAGTCATCTGAGCCAATGTGAGGGGTTCCAGGAAGCTGCTTATACAAATGCATCTCTTCCTGGAAGGGGTGTGCTCTCGCTTGCTGACTGTCTGGTTTGTCTGTCCAGTCAGGGTATATCAGAAGAGGGGAGTTAAACACAAGGACAGTGTGAAACCCTGCTTTAGGATTGAGGAGACGAATCTTGCTCTGTGTGTGTGAGAGAGAGAGAGAGAGAAGGAAGAGCTCACAACAGCAGTTACCCAGTCACTGGCGGACATTCTCAGGTAGGAGATTTACTCAAGTCTCCCTCTCATTCCCGATAAAGATCAGGTGTTCGGTTTAAACTTTGTTGCTGTTTCTGAGTGAGAGTCTGGGCTCCCTGCATCTACCAGTTCCTCGCTGTTTCTGCTCCCACTCTCACTGCCTCCATCCTTTGAACCAACTCTCGTCTCTATTGGTTTATTTTAACCGATATTCTTCCTAATGGAAACTTTTTCTCTTCCTTCTTTCTCTTAGTGGAGAAGTCGCCAGGTTTCCTATCCCGCAGAACTTCTATTTCGTTTAATCCCTCTCATTTATCCACTCCTACCCCCTCCCGCGACCTTTAACTTGTCCGTTTAACACTTACCCTCCGCCCGAGCCCCCGCTTTTCCCCAGGTCCCTGTCCCTCTCTGTCTCCTTCAATCCTTGTAGAGTTGCTGAGAGGGAGGTGATAGAGCCGCATTTCCCAGCTCGGTTCGCCCCTGTCTAACCCTTCACTTCCCTATAGTCCGGGAGGGCTGGGGAGAGCTCCCTCAATGAGGGCAAGGAGGGGGTGTGGGCATGAGCCACTGCAACCGGGAGCCCACCGAGTTCCCAATTAAATCGCAGAATAACGTTTAAAGAGATAACAAAGAAGGTACAAACAGAAATGGAGAGGCGGGGGCTTGGATCAGAGGGTGTGCAATCTGGTTCTGAGTTCAGTTTGTGTGTGTGTGTGTGTGTGTATTTACCGAGTTGTCTGTATCTGGTTGTGCAGACATCCCGGTCCCACGGTCCAGCTCCCTCTCATGTCCCCCATTGTGCAAATTGCTCTGTCGTGGACAGCTTTCACCTGAGGGTCAGTGTCCCGTCCCGGGGAACTGCCAAATGTAGATAACAGCAGTGGGCAGAGAGAGGGAGAGGTAGGTAAGAAAGACGGCAGAGGTGTGAAAAATAGACCAGAACGGTGAAGGCTAAAGAATCGAAATTGGATAAAGAGACGAGATATGAACAATAAAAGAGGTGCAGGCATTTGTAGAAAGCTCACGTTGAAAAAGTACCATTTGCTTTTACCACGAGGCTACACCCTGCTGTTGCACTTTTACATCCCGTCAGCTCTCTTTGACAAGGCTTCTATTGGATACAGCAATTTGAAAGATGGAGACGGGGTCAAGAATAAAGACCAGACATTCAGATAGAGTACCAGAGCTTCAGATTTAGAAATATTCTCTCCTCTTTCAACCCTCATTCATTGAATTGTTATTTCAACCCAATAGTATGTTTTAAGTTTCTTTGCAATGCTGCACTAAATACAATGTTGTTGACCTACTGGTTATTTTGTTTCAGCAGGTGTCACAATTAACAATAGAATGAGTCTGTGGATGTTACTGATGATAATTTTGAATATAGGCAGCATTCCCTGGTTTGTATTCTGTGGAGTTTAGAAAGATGAGATGAAATCTATTCATTTATTTTAAATGATGTATGGAGTACAGTATTTTCTCTGGTTGGGAATCTAGAAGACACAATATTATAATTTGAGTAAGGCCTTTCCAGAGTGAAATTCTGAAGCATTTTATCACACAGAAAATAATAGAAATCTTAAACTTTTTCACCATCTCCCCCATAAAAAAAGTCTGTTGATGCTGGGAATGGGTTGGAGTTTTCAAGGCTAAAGCTGGATAAGCTTTTGTTAGCCTAGGGCAACGAGAGATGTGGAGCAAATGCAAGTTAATTTCATCATTTTCTGTTTTCTATTGTGGAGGTCTGGTCGATAACATCAACAGTGTGAGCTGAGTCAACTGGGACTTTTAAGACAAAGCTCGATAGAGTTATATTCAGTAAGGGCAGAAATTGAGATATAGGGATGGAGGCTGTAACCAAATATGTTTTCAAAAATAAATCTAATGCCATGTGAAAATGGCTGGTACACTGGGCATGTAGAATGGGCCTGAAGGATAAGATTATTAATCCCACCATAGCAATCATTTAAACAAACTCCCACTAAACATCAACTAATAACAATTTGAAAGACTATGCACTGCTGAAAATGAACTCTTGCTCTGTTGGTCTGGCTTTCCACCAACAGCCTTATTGGAAATGTCCTTCATAACTGCCTTGTACAAAGGGTGAAAACACATTTACGATTATGATATGGCAGTCAGTTTACAGTGATAACCTCTTAGTAATGTAATGCTGGCAATGCTTGGGACAGTGACCTTCCTGCAGACTCTCTATCTTTGTGATATTTACAACAAAGCAGGAAATTTGGCATCAGTTCTAATGCGATCTCCAAAAGATGAAATGGTTTGCAGCTAGTTGAATAATAAAGATCATTGGGGAAATAAATGGATTGAGCCCAACAGTCATTCAGTGTATAAAATCACAGTCCATGTGGGACAGAGTTTTGAGAACTGGGTCCAAGTCTGGAACTTTTTGGTTTAAGTACAAATGTTTTAATGCAACTCAGTTTCTTCTGGATTAATTTCCACATTTGTTTACTTTTATATTCTAAATACCAAAGAAGCACAATAATGATTACAGTACAGCATTTTATTAGCTAATTCTGTGCCATTTTTTCAGGTGAGACATTGAACCAGGGCCCTCATATCTCTGTTCACTGAAATGCAAAAGATCCCATGATACTATTGGAAGATCAGCAGAGGAGTTCTTCCTACGAACATTTATCTCTCAACCATCATAATTAAAAATTGATTATCTGCTCATTGATTTCATTGCTATTGGTGAAATCATGCTGAGCACAACATGGATGTTACATTTCCCTGCATGACAACAGTGATCTGAGAGGACACCCAAAGGAGGTGTCCCCCCTCTCCATGGTCGCTTTGGACCATTTCTGTTTGTCACATTTCACCATCCAGAATGTGCCTGTTCTGACATTTTTAGATGTAAAGAGGATGATCTCACATTTACCTATAGCCATCAGTCACGGTTTGCCCATGATACTTAATCGATCCACATCACTTTGTAATTTTATATTGTCATCTTCATTACTTACAGTGCACTCTATCTTTGTGTTTTAACAGCCTTGGATATGTGGGGTGGCACGGTGGCTCAGTAGTTAGCACTACAGCCTCACAGTGCCAGGGACCCAGGTTCGATTCCAGCCTCAGGTGACTGTCTGTGTGGAGTTTGCACATCCTCCCTGTGTCTGTGTGGGTTTCCTCCCACAGTCCAAAGATGTGCAGGCTAGGTGGATTGGCCATGCTAAATTGCCCATGGTGTGTGGGTCATAGGGGGGATGGGCCTGGGTGGGATGCTCCAAGGGTCAGTGTGGACTTGTTGGACCAAAGGGCCTGTTTCCACACTGTAGGGATTCTAAATTCTAACTGTGGCTTTCCATCCCATCATCATGTAGTTAACAGATATTATGAATAGTTGAAGGGCCCAACATATATCCTTGGAAGACATCACTAGTTAGATTCTAGAAGTAGTGCATATGCCCATTTCTCTACTTCCCCCCTCTACTACCTTCTGTCTCTCAGCCAATTTCTTAACTAGATCAATAATTTGCCTTCAATTCCATAATCTTCAACTTTGGACCAGTCTCTTATTATGGAATTGATTAAATATCTTCTTAAAATTCATATAAATTAAATTCATAAATGCTCTTCCCATCCATTACTTTAGGGTTTTCTTTGAAAAATTCAATCAGACCCATCAGCATTTACAAATTTTACAACCTTTTACAAATCCATGCCAACTTTTCCTGATCAGCTGAAAAATCTTAGTGTTCAGTCCTTCCTTTCTTAATCATAAACTGTGGGAATTTCCAGACAACAGGTATTAGGCATATTGTAATTCCCAGTTTCCCTCTGTAATCCATCTTAAATAGTGGAATAACATTAACACTTTTGAATCTAAAGGAGCCATTCCCAAATCAGGAGAACTTTGAAAGATTGTGGTTCAAGCATCTGCAATGTTTTTCCCTATTTTCTTAGGAACTCTCTAATAGAGACCATCTGGTCCTTTAGTGCCATTATTTTACTCCTTAAAGCATTTTGTTTATGCTAATTTTGTCAGGCATGTTGGCCTCTTCCTTTACTGAAAATACTGGCACAAAGTAATTATACAGCACGTCTGCCATTTCCTCACTTCCAATGCAAATAGCACCATTATCAGTCGTCAAAGAGACCACATTGCTCATGTTAACCTTCTTTTTTCCCTAGTTTAAATTGAAAAATATTTTTCATGAATTTTAATGTCGTGAGCTCAGTAGAGACCACTTTCTTTTAGCTCTTACCTTTTAGAAAGAAGAGCTCTGAACAAAATCACATAGTTAATTATTTTTAACCAAAAGAATTTTGCTACATAAATATCATTTAATAACTACGTTCTATCTTAAATAGTACGTTACTTCTAAACATTATAAAAATACAATGAACACAATAAAGGTATTAAATGTAAATAACTGGGATCAACTGAATCTCTTGAAGAGTATAAAGAATGTGAGCGCATTCTTAAGAGGGAAATCAGGAAGGGATATATGAAAGCCTTGGCAGATAAGGTTAAGGATAATCCAAAGATTTCTACAAATACATTAAGAGCAAAAGAGCAACTAGAGAGAAAGTAGGGCTCCTTAAAGATCAATGAGATCGTCTTTGTATTGACCCTCAGGAGATGGGAGAGATATTAAATGATTATCTTGTGCCAGTGTTTACTGTGAAGAAAGAAGTGGAGGTTAGAGAACTCAAGGAAATAAATACAGATGTTTTGAAATAGTTTACAGAGGAAGTGCTTAGAAAACATAAAGTTGGATAAATCTCTTGGACCTGATCAAGTGTACCCCAGGACGTTGTTGGAATTTAGGGAAAAAGTTATGGGGTCCCTAGCAGAAGTATTGTTTTCATCTATAACCATGGGTGAGGTGTTGGAGGCCTGGAGGGTGGCTAATATTGAGCCTTTATTTAGGAAAAGCTGTAAGGGGAAGCCTGGGACCTGTAAATATTGGTGGTGAGTAAGTCGTTGGAGGTGATCCTGAAAGATAGGATTTACACGCATTTGGAGAGGCAAGGAATGATTAGGGATTGTCAGCATGGTTCTGTGCAAGGAAAATCATGTCTCACAAATTTGATTGCGTATTTTTGAGGAAATAACTAAGAAGATAGATGAAGGCAGAGCGGTAGATATTTTTTACTTGGACATTAGTAAAGCCTTTGATAAGGTTCTGCATATTAGACAAATTAGTAAAGTTAGATCACATGGGATTCAGGGTGAGTTTGCCAATTGGATACAAAATTGGCTTGACGGTAGGAGACAGAGGGTGGTGGTGGAGGATTGTTTCTCGGACTGGACGCCTGTGACCACTGGTGTCCCACAAGGATTGGTATGCGGTCCTCTTTTGTTTGTCATTTATGTAAATGATTTGGATGAGAATATAGGAGGCATGGTTAGTAAGTTTGCAAATATCATCGAAATTGGTGGTATTGAAGACACTGAAGAAGGTTATCTAATATTAAAAAGAAATCTTGATCAATTGTGTCAATGGGCTGAGGAGTGGCAGATGGAGTTTAATTTGAATAAATGAGAAGTATTGCATTTTGGTAATACAAACAAGGGCAGGACTTATACAATTAACGGTATGGCCCTGGGTAGAGTTGTAAAACAGGAAGATCTAGGGGTTCAGGTACCCAGTTCTTAAAAATTTGCATCATATGTTGACAGGATGGTTAAGAAGACATTTAGCACGCTTGTTTTCATTGCTCAGAGCTTTAAGTATAGGAGTTGGAATGTTAAGTTGCGGTTGTACAGGATATTAGTGAGGCCTCTTCTGGAGCACTGTGTGCCTTGTTATAGGAAGGATGTTATTAAACTGGAGAGGGTTCAACAAAGATTTACCAGGACGTTGCTGGGAATGGAGAGTTTGAGTTATAAAAATAGGCTGGATAGGCTGGGACAGTTTTCACTTGAGCATAGGAGGTTTTTAGGAGCGTAGGACGTTATATAAGTTTATAAAATCATGAGGGACCCTATAGTGGGGGAGTTCAAAACTAGAGGGCAAGTTTTTAAGATGAGAGGAGAAAGAATTAAAAAGGACGCGAGGGGCAACTTTTTTACACAGGGAGCAGTTAGTGGGTGGAATGAGCTGCCCGAGGAAGTGGTGGATGCAGGTGCAGTTGCAACGTTTAAAAGTCATTTGAATAAGTACATGAATAGGAAAGGTTTGGAGGGACATGGGCCAAACACAGACAAGTGAGACTGGTTTAGTTTGGGAACATGGTCGGTGTGGACTAGTTGAACCGAAGGGTCTGTTTCCATGCTGTATGACTCTAAGGTTCTATGACAATTCTAAATTTAATAACTTAATTCCACTTTCCTTATACCTTCATCAGACTTACACCCTAAAATCATCAAGTCAGATCTTATTAAAACCTGGAATATAAACCACTTGTTCTGGGTACTGTGTCAATGATTTGTATATTTGTTGAGATTTTTTTGAGCCCTCCATTTATTTACAATAAATTGGCTCATCAAATCTCCTTCAAGCATGCTAAGGTTGCAAACTCCCTGTTCAACACAGATGTCTCTGGGTCTTACCTCCAATCAGAACCTTTCTGGTTCTGATATTCTTTAAATTTTGTATATAAACTTGTGTGTCTCTCTCTCCTCAAGTTTACCTGCACCAGAAATTCAACTCATTGTTAGCAAACTCCTTCAGTTAATAAATGTTAGAACTATACTTTTAGCCAATACTCAATACTTTAGTGGAAGTGTGCTGAGATGTTTTCTTCTCTCCAACTTGCTGTAGAAAAAGAACCCACCTATTTTTCACAATTGTTTTCTGTTGTGCATCTCTCAGGCAACTTGGTCATTGGATAATTGGAACTTTTTTTTAAAATTGGAAACTGGATCCTAGTTTTTAAAAGGTCCATCATCTCAAGATAAGATAGATGGCTTTTCACCAAAAGCACAGTGCAATTTCGATACTCATTTCAAGCTTATTTTCACATTTCCTTTATGTAGTTCGGACTATCACAATTTGCTATTTCAATTGATTTTATATCACATTAAATTATTTTTTGAACATTACACTGATCTTCAATTGTTTTACCCATGGACTAATGTGCCCAGTTTTCTTTTTTCATTCATTGCATGTGGGCTCTACAGGCAGAACCAGCATTTATTGCCCATCTCTGATGGCCCTTGAGAAGATACAGGTGAGCTGTCTTCTTGAATGTTATAGTCCACCTGGTGTAGGGACAAACAAAATTCTGTTAGAGAAGGAGTTCCAGAATTTTGACTCAGCAACGCCAAAGGAACAATGATATGTTTCCAAGTCAGGGTGGTGAGTGACTTGGAGGGGAACTTGCAGGTGGTGATATTCATTAGTATCTGTTGCCCTTGTACTTCTAGATGGTTGTGGTTATAGTTTAGGAAGGTGCTGGCAAAGGATCCTTGGAGACATTCTGAAATTCATTTTGCAGATGGTACATACTGCTGCAAGTGCACATCAGTGATGGAAGGAGTGGACGTTTGAGGCTCTGATGTTAATAAATGACCTGGACAGTGTGAGGCTTCTTGCATATTGTTGGAGTTCATCCAACTTATCCAGACAAGTGGACAGTATTTCATCACACTCCTCACTAGTGACTTTCAGACGGTAGACAGGTTTTAGGGAGTCTGAAGGTTAGTTACTCACTGCAGGATTCCTACATTTTGACCTGCTTTTGTAACTTCTGTATTTAAATGTCTAGTTCAATTTTCTAAGATGTTGATAATGAGGGAATTCAGCAATGGGAATGCCATTCGATATCAATGGTCAGATTCTCCCAAGTTGAATATGGTATTTGTCTGCCACTTGTGAATATTATTTGTCAGCTATCAGCCCAAGCCTAGTTGTCCAGGTTGACAGTACGTTTTGTTGGACAATATCATTTGAACATGGATTGCTTCAGTATCTGAGGAGTCATGAATGGTACTGAACATTGTGCCAATAATTAGTGAACATCCCCTTTCTGATCTTATGATGGGAGTGTTGGGGGTGTGGTGGCGAGTGGGAGGAAGGACATTGATGAAGCAGCTGAAGACAGCTGAATCTAGAAAAGACCCTGAGGAACAAAGGGGCCTGTTGAGGTGCAATGAAAATGTTCCTATCTCTGAACCTGGAGACATGGTTCAAATTCCATTTGTTCCACTACCACATCACTGGTGCTTTTGGGTGAAGGTCCCACAGATCTCACTATAATATTAAGTCCATTTCTATTTCTTAATTGTATATTTGAAATCTGTTCTTTCCTCTCATTACAAACTCTTATCATCAAAACAATTTCATTCCTAATCTTTAAGGCAGCTCCTCCACAACTGACACTTTCCCTAATTTTACTGAAGATTATATAACCTAGAACATTTAGTTCCCAGTACTGACCACCTTGCAGCTCGTGTCTCAGTAATGGCCACTATGTCTATGATTCAAGTTAAGTTTGCATCTGCAGGTTGTTCTATTTATCTCTCCATTTCTGCGTTTATACAAAGAAAATTTACCTATGTGACACATCATAACTAGTCCTCCTACTCTCATATTTTACTCATAAATTCCTTATTTCTTTTACCTACCTTGTGTTTTTTACATTTTTTGGATTTCCTTTAATTTGTAGTGCCTAACATACAATTTCTGTCTGTTACTTTCTTCCTTTTATTTTTGACATTATTTACCTTTCCACCTAAATTCTCCAGATATTTACAATTTAAAAGTACTTGTGACAGACAAACTTACTCTTTCTACCTTTCCCAGAGTCCACAAAATACATTTCTTCTTTCCCACATAACTTATTCATGCATTTGTCCACTTTCCTAACCTGGTGATCCTGACTACGTACAAATACATTTGTAGAAAGTGCAGTGTTTTATTTGTTCTGTATGTGTTTCAGATATTAAATGCACAATGTTTTAGTAATTTAATCTATTTAAATTGTATAGATGTCAATATATTATGTGTTCTAATTCAGTGATTTGGTTACAGGAAAATCAGTGATTTGTGTGTTAAAATGGGTGTTTTAGTTGTTCCATATCTTTCAGTTCTTGAACTAGCAGCGTGTATTTGTTTTGTGTCTGCCAGTCTTAGAAAGCTGGAAGCTTAATTCGTTCTATGTCTGTTAGTTACAGAAAGTTCAATATTTTATTACTTCACACTGCAGAACACTGCAACAAATTACAGCAAGACATTAATAGACTTACAGAAAGGGCAAATAATATGCAAACAAAGTTCAACACATAAATGTGTCACAGTACATATTGTCACAAAGAAGGGGAGGTCACTAATTACTTGGAAGGTGTAAATCTAGTTGGGATAGAGGAACAAAGGGATTTTGAAGTACAAACGCATCAACCGTTTAAAAGCTTAGCCACAGGTTTGCAAAGCCATTTAAACAAAAACACAAAAACGAGCACTCGCCTTTATTTTTGGAGGGTTGGATTTCAAAAGTATGGAAGTTATTCGAAACTTGGGAGGTAACTGCAGATGAGAATGGAGGCTGTTGCTGAGGTGGACTGTGTGGGCATGGCCTGGCGCAACACCACTGTATGATATTAGACCATTTTTGTCAGATTACTGCCAGCCTATTACCCTGCCACCAGTCTTCTGACAAGTCTGGGGCGGTATGGTGGCATAGTGATTAGCACTGCTGTTTCACAATGCCAGAGACCTGGGTTTGATTCCAGCCTTGGATAACTGTCTGTATGGAATTTGCATGATCTCCCTGTGTTTGTGCGGATTTCCTCTGGTTTCCTCTCACAGTCCAAAGATATGCAGGTTAGGTAGATTAGCTATACTAAATTGCCTATAGTGTCCAGTGATGTACAGACTAAGTGGATTAGCCATGGTAAGTGCTGGGTTGTGGTGATGGGTGTTGCTCTTCAGAAGGTTAGTGCAGACACGATGGGCTGAATGGCCTCTTTCTGCACTACAAGGATTCTATGATAGTTTTGACAGGTGCTTCTAACAGGTTTTGGCAGTTAGTGAATTTATGCACATTTATGACCACTTTAGGCAATTCTTAAGTGTGCCACACCTCCTCCAAAGGCATCTTGGCAGCAGATTCCAAGGGACATGGTGGCTATCCAAATAAATGCACAAAGTTCAGATCAGCTCTCACCAGATCTAATCTTTATACTTTGGGTTTCATTTTCAATGGCTAACAAAATCCCACTTCCATAGGCAGCTGGTGATTTAAACAGCCAGTTGCCTCCGTAGAATGATTATGCACAAAATGCACAAGTGTCATGTTTGGGTGCAGGACTAAAGAGTTTCAGCCACTCTGCCACATTTTTACCATAATGGAGAGGCTCTTTATTGTTGTGAAACTGTGAGTCAGAATACTGCGTACAGTTCTAATTACTAAATTAAAGAAAGCGTATAGAAGCCTTGGAGAGGGTGCAGAGAAGATTTACGAGAATGATACTAGAAAAGTATAAGTGAGTATACATAGCAGGAAAGAATTGACAATGTGGGTTGCTTTTCTCTTGAAAAACATTCTGAGGGACGATCTATTAAATGCCTTTAATATTATGAAAAGTTTTAGTAGGGTGGAGAAGAACAGAACTAGAGGTAGCAACGTAAGGTTGTCACCGAGAAATTGATAGGGAGTTCAGAAGAAATGTCTTCACCTAAACAGTGCTAAAATGTAAAACTCTGACTCAAGGAGTGTTTGATATATATTTTTGCATTTCAAGGGAAAATGGACAAGCATAAGAAAAATGATTATGACAGATTCGGATCAGAAAAATTGGAAGGTGACATGGACTGTTCTGTTGCAGTCACTTATTGAAAGCTGTGTTTTAATTATTCTGGATCTGTTAGTTTTAGAGAGGTTAGTATTTTAGTTGTTCCATATGTGCTATAATTGAGACTCCTGAAGAAGTGTCATATTGAACTCAAAACATTAACTCTGTTTTTCCTTTTCATGGATGCTGGCAGACATGTTGAGTTTCTCCAGTACTTGCTGTTAATATATTAGTTCAGTGTTTTATTTATTCGAAATCTGTGTTTCAGTGATAGATATTTTAAATCAACCTATCCAGACATGATATGACACACCTCTACAGCAGGTTGAACTTGAATTTAGGTATTCTGGCCCAGAGGTAGGGACACTACCACTGTGCCACAAGATCACATTTGAAATAACAAGGTGTGAGGCTGGATGAACACAGCAGGCCAAGCAGCATCATAGGAGCAGGAAAACTTGGCGTTTCGGGCATAGACCCTTCATCAGAAATGGGGGAGGGGAAGGGGATTCTGAAATGAATAGGGAGAGAGGGGGAGGCGGATAGAAGATGGATAAAGAAGAAGATAGTTGGAGAGGAGACACACAGGTCAAAAAGGCGGGGTTGGAGCCAGTAAAGGTGAGTGCACAATTAATTGCCAGAAGATGAACATTCTGGCATTAATTAAAACAAGTGATTTTATTGTTCTGTGAGAGATAAAAGGTACTGCAGATGCTGGAGAATCCGAGATAACAAGGCGTGGGGCTGGATGAACACAGCAGGCCAAGCAGCATCATAGGAGCAGGAAAACTTGACGTTTCGGGCCTAGACCCTTCATCAGAAAAAATTTTTTCTGATGAAGGGTCT
>JAHRHZ010000111.1:13442729-13475458 GCA_024137785.1 Ginglymostoma cirratum | reverse complement strand
AGACCCTTCATCAGAAAAAATTTTTTCTGATGAAGGGTCTAGGCCCGAAACGTCAAGTTTTCCTGCTCCTATGATGCTGCTTGGCCTGCTGTGTTCATCCAGCCCCACGCCTTGTTATCTCGGATTCTCCAGCATCTGCAGTACCTTTTATCTCTTATCCAAGATCACATTTGAATTTCAGTTATTGATATTTTCTAATCAATTTGTTCACAGATGTTACTACACACCTCCGGAGCAGATAGGATCTGTACCCAGGCCTTCTGGCCCAGAAGTAGGGAAACTACCATTGCACCGCAAGAGACTTCATTGAATTTCAGTTATATACTATGTTATTAATATGTCTGAAGAGCAACTAAATGAAACTGATATTTCAGCTGAATGTTTAACATACTTTTTTTTCTTTTTCAGCCCATCCTATTTGAGTCAATATGAAGATCTGTCTCCTATCTCTAGTACTGCTCTTTTATTTGGTTCCTTGTTCGCAGGGAGATTGTGTGGCTGAGTGCCTCACCTGTCACAAACTCTTCTATCAGCGCCAACACTTCAATGTACTGGTGAGTCTTTGTATCCCTCTTGCATGCCTATTTTAATCTGTATTTATGGGGTTTTGTCACTGGTTGTCTCTCACGGTATTATCTGATCTGTAATCCATTGTGTAACGAATTGTAAGGTTGGCGAGATTAGATAAGGGGAAATTGTTTTCTTTGAGGTTGATACAGACCAAGGAGGCGTAAACAGAAGATACATAGGGGCTCACTGTGGACCGAGAAATTTCATTGACAGACAAAGCACAGCGCTACCACAGCGTAAGCCTTTCAGAATACGTTAACAAGTATGGGCTGTACAAAGTACACTAGCACCAACCACTGGCGGGAAGGTGGGAGTGCAGGACTGAATTACAGGACTTTAGGTTCAGGATGAAAAGTGTGGCGCTTGACTCCTTCAGACAGTCGATGGATCGATTTAGTGGAAGTATGATCAGTTCCATCAGCGTCATTTCTGGAACTGTTCACTAACATGTAATTAGTAATGAGCTCCATGGTCACAACAAACACCAGAACTATGTGTGATCTGTACAAAGCTTTGATTGTCCTCATCTGAAGAACTATTCAGTTGAGAATGCCGTTCCTTGGGTTTCATATTTACTGGAATCATACTAAACTTCCAGGTCTAAATTATAATATTTTATAAAAGCTTGATTTAGATGCCCTTGATTTTTGATTGTTAAGGGGTTTATCTGATTTTGGGGTTTAAATTATAAAATTATTCAATAGGGCACATTGAGGAAACCATTCCCTCTAATTGGGGAATCCAGAGCCAGGAAACAATTTTAATGTTGGGTTAAACTGTTCATAAGTGAAATTAGAAAGCACTTCTTCAAACAATGGTTAATGCAAATCTGGAAATCTTTCCCAAAAGGCACCAGATGCTAGGATCAATTAGATCTTTCAAGACTAATACTGCTAGGATATTTCCTATCTGAAGAAGTTGTAATAGGATTTGAAATGGTAATCCTTTGTATCTCCACAAATGCTGCCAGACCTGCTGAGTTTATGCTGCATTTTCTGTTTTGTTGTTCGATTATTGTTGGATAAAGCGGGGGGGGGGGGGGGGGGGGAGGAGGTGAAGCAAAGGCGTGACTTCAGGGTAAGGTCATGATCTAATTTGATAATGGTCTACACCCAGTCCTATATAAGAATGCAAAAACTTGTAGATTGATATAATCAAATTATTAATTTAAAGGAATCAGAGGTACATTCAATCACTGAGTAACTTTTCCTGTTGTTTTAGGTCTGTATTCAACAGTGCAAAGGGAAAGTTATATCCTCTGTCGTTTGGGAAGACTGCAGAAAAATCGCCTCAGCATCACCTGTGGGTGTAACTACATCTCAAACCAGAAGCCTGTCTTTTGGTAATGCTGGAAGCAATAGTAGAATCAACTCGGCAAACACTTGGGGCTTTCTTCAAACCATGAAGACCATGTGGCCCAATGGCAGTGTGGTGCACGCCTATGATGATGGGGATGAGACCATATCTGAGATGGACAACAGTCAACGAGAGACAGAGAGGAAACATCATATCAGAGAAGTTGCAGAGGGCAACAGAAGTTTCCAGAAAAGATATGGAGGCTTCATGGGAGTCAGAAAATCAGTTAGGAACTGGAGCAATTTGAATAGACAGACCAATCAGAAGAGATATAGCAAATTTCTGAGGCAGTACCTAGGACTGACAACACATTCTACTGAGTAGGACAGTGTACCAAGCAACTTGGCTGTGTAAATTTGAGATTGTGGGACTGAGTAGAGCTGATGCCTAGTCTAGATTATAGAGGAGTCAGCCTTAACATTAGCTCAAGTCATGACTATTCTGTGATAGTTGAAACACCTAACTCAGAGATAAATGTACAGATACGACTGCTGAACACAATACTCGCTAATGGCTCACTTGCTCAAAGAAAAAAATTAATGTTTTGATTTTTCACAGTTCCACAATGATTTAAAGAAGTCTGTGAAAAGTGTCAAGTGAGATATTGGACTAGGTAGGTAGATAAAAGTCCATAAAGTGATTATCACTGATTGAATCTGTCTAATCTGGAAAGATTCCACCATTAAAAAATGACCTGTTGGATGTTCGACATTGTTACATTGCAAATATACAGCGTGTTCAATTGGGCAGGCACTCCGTGCTATAAGAAACTTTACTGCTAAAACTACTCAATTAATCCCACTCATCTTCCAGTTCTCCAAAGTCCTGTAGTTTCTCCCCCTTCAAGTATTTATTCAGTTCTCTTTTGGAAGTTATTGTTGGATCCTTTCAGGCAGTTTATTCCAGAGCATTACAAGTTGGTGTGGAAAATAAAAGCTCCTCATTGTCAATCTGGATGCGTCGTTCTTCGGAGGTTTGGTGCAGACCACTTCTGCACTGTAGGGATTCTATGATAAGGCTGTGAACACCAGAATATAAAAATGATCACAATGCATTGTAAGTCTGACTAAACAGGGTAAAGTTATGCAAGGCCTTCTGACCTTGTAGTGTTCACTCAAGCCTTCAATCAATTCTACTTTTCATTTCCAATTGCTGTAAGTTTTTGGATCAGGAGATTTTTAAAATATAATTTAAAATTTTAATGATGGTATTTGAACACTTTCACATTGAACGCCAATGACAAAAGTATCATTATTACATTATGCTGTAAATTACCTGCTCCATGAGTAAAGGTGATTACATGGGGTAAAATTTCTAATATTTTCTGATTTTCCAGCATAACTTTACAAAAGATTGGCTGAATAATGGTTCTGTTAAAGGTAATTTCATCAATTGCCCCTAAGTTACAGCAACAGATTGATTGAACCCTTGTTCCCCACCACCATTCTCCATTTACCTTATAACATTTTCACGTAAAATTTACTTATTGAAGAGACTTTTCGTTTGTTGCCTTTACTGACTTTACAATCAGTCAATCGAAGCTTCATTCTTTTTACCTATACAATGAATTGTAAGATCAGCAGTCGTATTTATGATGACTCATTACCTGCCTCAAGGCTCATGAAAATGACAGTATCTGCCACTCTTTTTTGTCGGTAACAAGTTATTTTACCAATTTATTTTAAAATATATATGCTGAGAAACCGAGGCACCCAATGGATTTGTAGGTTGTCTTGATCCCACTCATTATTTTACAAAGTCCTATTGCTCTTCCCTTTCCATAGTTAACATTCATAGCAAACCTAATTTAAATAAAACAAAGAAGAGCAGATGCTGGAGATCAGAAACAAACATAGAAATTACTGGAGAAACTCTGCAGGTCTGTGGAAGAGTTCTGATAAAGAGTCACTGGACTTGAAACGTCAACTCTGACCTGCAGAGTTTCTCCAGCAATTTCTATGTTTGTTCTTAATTTAAATAACTTTGGTGTTCTATAATTACTAATAGAACTAATAGTGGCAACAATGTGGCCCGAGAAAAGATTGAGAAGATCAGGTGACAGTTACAAATTTGTAGGAAATTGAAGTCTTTGTTTAGTGTGCTGTAATGGCTGCCATCTATCTAATATTCTAAATTTGAGCCATCTGCTCGCTTACTTGAAACCTGTAGTCGGTCTGTCTGGTAAAGACACACTTTCTGCATTTTAATGTCATTAATTTAATTGCCTTCTAAATATACCTAAACAGAACCAGTTCATTTTCTCGCTCTTAAAATGTTTCAGATGAGCCTTCGCCCCCTCCCACCTCACTCACTTCAAATGAATAGGCACATTACATAGTTCAGGCTGACTTCTCTTTTAATTGATATTACTTGTATTTAGTTTAGCTTCTGCATGCATTGTAACCAGCGATATAATTTATAAAACTGCTTTTTCTGTTTGCAGCTCTATAGCCAGCCTACAGAAAGTTGTATTTTTGGATTTGATTAAAATAGATTGGTTCTTGCTTCAGCCACTTTCTTAC
Source organism: Ginglymostoma cirratum (assembly GCA_024137785.1). Lineage (NCBI taxonomy): Eukaryota > Metazoa > Chordata > Chondrichthyes > Orectolobiformes > Ginglymostomatidae > Ginglymostoma > Ginglymostoma cirratum. The sequence goes on along the minus strand of JAHRHZ010000111.1, from coordinate 13,471,010 downwards.
ATGCAGTTCCATACCACTGAGCATGACCAATAAAGAGAACCTAGTTTCATTGTCAAAACAGCAAAATGTTTGTAATGTTGTTTGTATATTTGACCACCAAATTGCAGCATTATAAACTGTACATAGGAATCTATGAATAAATTAGTTTATTCTTTATTTACCCTGTGTTGGAGGAAGATAATGGTTTTTCCAGATTTGTTCCTGTCCATTCATTTTTCCCTACACTTTCAGCCATTTTTACCAATTTTGATTCAGAATGGAAGCATGCTCCAGATCTATTAAGTCCTGTCTTTGACAGAGCTGCTTAAGTGCATCTCTCCGTTTCTCTATTTGTTTGTTGACAAAGATTTCAAAGCTCCCATATACCTCCTGATGCATTGCTCAATTCATAGATGTTTTTCAGTGACAAATATATCAAAGTAGTTTATCCTATGGCTGAAGTAAGACACTTAAGAGCATAATTAAGCACAAATTCTCACCAAAAAATAGAAGGGATAATGAGAAACTTGATTAATAAGGTGAGTTTTAAGGAGTGTATTAAAAGGAGCGAGATGGGGGGTTCAGAATTCTAGAGTTTACAGCCGAGATGGCTGATGATGGGGCGAAAGGAGGAAATTCATGAGGGCAGAATTGGTGGAACCAATTTAACAGTGAGGTACATGGCTAATTTTTAAAGAGTTTTTATAGAAAGAAGATGGTCAAGACCATGGAGAGATCCTAATGTGAGGGTGAGAATTTTTAAATTGAAGTATTGATGGACTCTGAAGCAAAGTTAGTTAGTGAACACAGGGGATGAATGAATTAGACATGTTGTGAGTTAGGGTGTAGACAGCAGAAGTTTGGATAAATTAAAAGTTGTGGGAAGTATAAAATGGGAGGAAGGCCAGGAGAACTTTGGGTTTCATCATAATGAAATGATGAAATTCATCATCTTCCAATACCTTCATGTTTAGTTATAAAAACATGCCTAATTTCATAGTATTTACCATTTAAGCAGTTCCAATATCTTAGCATTTACAATAAAGACCCTCTCAATATCTCCCTGTTTACAGACGCGCTTGATCCTAGTACTTACAATAAATCAGTCCTAATATCTCAATATACAGAATATTAAAGATACACCTGATATCTTGATATTTGCACACATTCCTAATATTCTAGTTTTATACACTTTTCATGAGGGTCATTGGGGTGTGAGTTGAACTCTTTCGAAGCAGATGTACCTGCATCCAATGCCATTTGAACAGTTAACAAATCTAGAAGTCAAGCATTAAAGGAAACAGCGTTTTTGAGTGTTTTTTCTTTCAATTATAATATACATGCATTCCTCCATAGTTAAACATTTTCTTCTTTGATTATATTTGCATAGCACTCCACCCGAACAGAACCAAATAAAATTAAATGATGTGTAGGATACCATTAAACTGAGATTACAAATCTTTCAACTTTCAAATTATAGAGTTAAACTAAAATGTAAAACTTTCTAAAAATTATCTAAACTAGTTTTAATAAAGTAATTTAAAACAGTTTTGACAAAGTGAAGTTGGTTGAACATTTAAAAATATCAAATATGAATATATTAAGAATAACAGCACTGAGGCATTGTTGCAATGTCAAAGGTGATAGCTTTCAGATGAAATTTTAAAAACAAGGCTCAATCTCCCCTCTGAGATGGATGTAAAAAGATCCATTACACTATTTGAAGAGCAGGGGACTTTATCCTTGTTATCTTAACCAACATTTATTCCAAAATCCAACACCATCAGGGAAAAAAAAATCAGATCACCTGATCGTTATCACATTCTTATAAGGAACATTGCTATACACACAATGGCTGCAGCATTTTCCATATTTTATGATTTCATGGCTATAAAGTGTCTTGGGACGGCCTGAGATTGTGAAAGGTTCTTTTATTCCCTGCTTATGAATCAGTGTCTGGGCTGTTTCTATTATTGAATCAACATAATCTGGCACTCAATGACTTGATGCTGCATTTTGATATTATTTATTTGAAAATTGCTGCTATTGATAGGTTTCATCCAAATTTCCAGTAAGTACTGACTACTCACCTATCTTTTCATAGTTAACTCAACCTCGTGCATAGTTCATACTCCTCACTTTTTTTTACAGTGTCAGTATAATTCAGGTAAAGGCTCTCCCATTTTGTTTTATAATCATGGAACAAAATCCGTTTAATCTTCCAGTGGCCAGTAACTAACTGAAGAGCTTTAGTCAGCAGTACAAAATGCTGGTACTTTATCCAAACTGCTGGTAATTAGTGATCTCAAGCGATGATCAGTAAGTATTCTTCAAGTGATGGACAGGTGAACAACATTGCTCATGGCTCTGGATGGCAGCCTGGGGTGCAGGTGTACATAAATAAATCTTAGCAGTGAATTACCACAGATGCTGGAATCTGTACTGAAAATAAAAATGCCGGAAATCACATCAGGTCAAGCAGCATCCATGGAGAGAGAGCAAGCCAACGTTTCAAGTCTAGACGACTGATGAAGTCTGATGATGAGTCATCTAGAATCAAAACATTAGCTTGCTCTCTCTCTCCGTGGATGCTGCATGACCTGCTGTAATTTCCAGCATTTAAAATAAATTCTAACTAGCTATGGTTGAATTAAATTACTCAAATAATAATCTTAAAAATGCAAATTAAAGTCCAGTCAGTGTTTTGTGTGCATTTGAACACATTTTTTTAAAAAGTGAAGTGAAAAGCGAAAAATGAAGCTGCTAGATTGCCAGCTGGTTCATTAGTGTCCTTCAGGGAAGGAAGCCTGCTATCTTTACCTGATTCAGCTTTTCTGTAACTGCAGTTCCACAACAAAATATTTGATTCTTAATTAACTAGTGGCTTTTCAAAGTCCCTCAATTGCAGTAAGTAGAGCTGGGCAGTAAAGGCAGCTTGCCAGGGGTGCTCACATCCTAAAAATGAACTTTTTAAGAATATTTTTACTAGCAATATGGTGAGGAAGATGGGGAAAGTAGGGGTTTGAGGAGGGGTATGGGGGTCGCATTTATTTTTCCTCACTTTTATCGTTTGTACTTCACTCTGGTCCATTGGCCATTATATCACAACATACCAGTCAGAGGGTAGAGCTAAGATAACTTTCAAAAGTCCAGCACAATCTGTGCTTCTTTGGATATTGTGTAAAGACAAGGTCTCTGTGGCTGGAAGGAAGTAATTGTAGACTTCAGTGTTGAAAAAAAAATTACTGTGGCCATTTCATTCCTCTAAGTTTCCCCACGTGAGGATTTCAGGCCTCAGCTAACTCTGCCTAAAACCCCCAGTTAAGGCAGTTGCATTAGGCTTCATTTCCCCCCTCTAGTCCCTATCTTTTTATCTTTGCACCCTGTCCTAACATATCTGATGATGTGCAAAGTTCAACATTAGATGGGGCAAGAGAAGCAAGCAAATTGAATTTAACATTTCATAGACACGACCTTTTGTTCTAATATTTGTTTCTCACTTTCACTAAAATGAAACCAGGAGTTTCAAAGTGCTGCAGTTCATGTTATGATCAAAGGAGGTCGTAACACATCAATCCAGCTGTTCCTTCAGTGTAGTTCACCCACTTCTCACCATTCTGTGTCAACTGACTCGGTCCATTGATGGGTTTACTGTCTATGCTCCAGCTGGTTTCTCCCTCTCATTCTGCTTCATCAGAGTCTCTGTTAGATGCTGGGATTTGCCACGGCAGACTCTCAAAGAGTGGGCATGCTGGAGGAAAACCAAGAGCAGAGTACACAGTAAGACAGTTATTTGCTCTTTTCTGGAGCGCATTACTCTTGTCCTCTTCAAAGCTTAAAGTGAGTGACTGTGTAATCCATTATCTTGTAACAAGAATAATACTACTGTCATACTAACACTGACCTCATCAGAAAAGAAGCACATTTCCCCAGTACAGTAACGATTGCTTCATGGCCTTGAACTCGGACAAAACTTAAGACATGCATGTGTTTATTCATATCTATACAGTTTTATATTGAACAAATAGTGAATAAGGGTTCATTTCCAGCTGATTATAAACAAATTCAGCATTTCCATTTAGTCCCAAGGCAATGCACAGTACACACATTTCCAAAGCAGTGTAAACTAGTGGTAGGCCAGGGAATTGGAAATACTTCTCGTGAAGATGACTAAAAAGATATTAAAAAGCAAGAAAATTGAGATGAAATTGAACTGGCAAGAAATATAAAAACAAACAGCAAGAGTTCCTACATATGTAAAAAAAGACTAGTTAAAAAGATTGTGGAATTCTTGGAGGACATGACTGGACCATACATAATGGAGAATAGGTAAATGGCAGATAATGTAAACCAATATCGTGCATCAGTCTTTACGGTGAAGGACACTATACGCAAAGATATCAGATGAACAAGGTGCTAATGGGAGGAAAGGTCTTGTAACAGTCTCTATCATGAGGGACTAGGTATTTGACAAACTATTAGGACTGAAGAAATACAAGCCACTAGGGATCTGATGGCCTGCATTCTAGAGTTGTAAAATAAGTAGCTGTAGAGATAGTGGAGGCATTGATTAAAATATTCCTGAACTCAATGGATTCCAGGAGAAGTCCAGTGCATTGGAAAACTGCTAATGTGACACTCTTGTTCAATAAGGGAGGGAGATAGAAAGCAAGAAACTATCAGCCAGTTAGCTTAATATCTGTTATTAGGAAAACACTAGAACTGGTTATTTAGAAGGAAATTTCAGGATATTTAGAAAAGCTTAATGCAATCAGAGTCAACATGGTTTTGTAAAAAGGACATCATGTTTTACAAATTTGCCGGAGTTATTTGAGGACATAACAAGTAGTGATGATAAAGGGGAACTTATACATGTAGGATGTTTTGATTTCCAGAAGCCACTTAATAATTGCTACAAAAAGGGTCAGAGTACAAGATAGGAGCTAACTGTATTGGGGGTAATGTATTACAATGGACTGATGATTAGTTAACACATTGAAGAAAGAGAGTTGGGATTGATGGGTCTATTTCAGGTTGAAAAGATGTAACTGGTGGAGTGCCATAAGGATTAGTCCCAGGACCTCAATCTTCAAGGCAATATAAAGAAGTTGAGTGAGTGGATGAAAGTTTTGCAGATGGGAATTTAATTGAGGTAAGTCTGAGGTTATGTACTTTGGTAGGAAGAATCAGCTATTACTTAACAAAGAGAAATTCCAAAGCAGTGCAGCACAGAGGGATCTGGGTGTCCTTGGGTGTGAAACACAAGTTAGTTAGCATGCAAGTGCAGCAAGGCAAATTATATTTTGGGCATTATTGCTCGGTGTTGGAGTTTAATTTTAGGCAAGTCTTGTTATAACTGTACAGAGTTTGGTAAGGCTGCACCTGGAGTAATGCGTGCAAATCTGATTAGTCCATTTAAGAAAGGATATACTGGTCTTGGGCCAATTCAGAAGGGATTCACCAGGCCGATTCCTGGAATGAAGGAGTTGACTTATTAAGAGTGGCTAAATAGGTTCAGCCTTTATTCATTCCCGTTTAGAATAATTTAGAATCTTATTAAAACATGCTAGATTCCTAAGGGGCTCAACAGGGCAGATCTTAAGATGTTTCCACTAATGGGAGACGTTCAATTAAGGGGACACAGTTGCAGAATAAGGAGACACTTAAGATTTAAACATTTAAAACTGAAATGCAAAGGAATTTCTTCCTTCACAGGATAGTGAATGCCTTAAATTCTCTACCACAGAAAGAAGTGGATGCTAGATCATTGAAAATATTTAAACAGGACGTAGACAGATTTTTGAAAAGTCAAGCAATTGAGGACGATGAGGAGCTGGTATGAAAGAGGAGTTGAGTCCTGAGGCAGATGAGCCATGATCTTCTAGGAATTTGGGGCACACTTGAGAAGCTGAATGGCCTACTATTTCTTATTCTCTTATATAAATACAAGAGCTTTCTTTTCTTTCAATTACCATTGCTGATATACTAGTTCTGGGTTGCATAACTTGCTATTACCAGTATTGCTCAAGTGCAACTGAAAAGGTCAATAATGCAATAACAATTGTTACTCACAAGGAACACTTCTCTGGGTTCGCAATGTCGCTTTCTGCCCCTTCTCGCTCATTGTTGGTATGGCAGGTCGAACTGGCGCTGGGCGAATCCCGGCATTCAAGTCAGAACTCTGAGTTCGTGCCTTGACCTCCTCCTTGGAACTAAAATCCCCCACCGCACTTTGACGTGCCCAAAGAGGACGCACTTGGCGTTTCTGATTTACACTGAAGTCAAGTGACATGGACATCTGAGCACAAATCAAAGCCAAGAAACAATCTTTGAAGATAGATAGAAAGAGGATGGTTACAATAAATGAAACTCATGAAAGGCAAAATACCTGTAGATGTATTGGATATGGTTGATAAGAAGGATTTAAAATGCTGCGTTGATCTGATCTGATGCATCACTGTGAGCATAGCACCCCTGAATTAGGATTGGGAGTAAAGATTGGGCCCCTAACTTCGATATAAAAGATTCAACATTGTTTTCAAAGAAAATTTTATTTTTTTCAAAAATGTTTTCAAACAAATTTTACATAGAAATGCAGAATTGTTTTCTTTTGTTCAGTATCCTGGCCAATATTGACCCCCAGCCCACATTACTAAAGCAGATTATGTGATGACTTTCTCACTGGTGTTTGTTTAAACCTTACTCTGCACAAATTACCTGCTCTGATCTCAACATTATAACAGCAATTATACTTCATAAGTATCTCATTGTCTGCAAAGTGCTTTGGGACATCGTGAGGTTATGAAACTACGCATATCGTTGGGAGTTCTTTCTCTCACCCTCTTCCCTTAAGCCGCATTCACCTTTTCACCATTAAATTATTTTTCTCTCCATAAACAGTAATACTGTAGACACTTAGGCAACAGAGAACATAATATATTTTGCTTTAAAATGATGGAGAAGGACATTTATATGACAAGAACCAAATTAAAAGATGGGGAAAAGCTGATTTTGAGGTGCTGAAAATAGAACTGAGGAGAGTAAAATGAACAACAATGTTGGTAAACAATGTCAAACAACAATGGGAAACACAGGGTGCTGGAAAAATATATTCCATTAGAAGAAAGAACAAATTAAATGCAATTGGGACTGTATGGATTAATAAAGACCTAGTGGAACAACTGATAGTTTGGAAAGAATCATCCATTAAGGGGGAAGGACATAAGTGAACATTTAGAGATTGGGAGAGAAGTTAAAAACACAATTAGGAAGGCAAAGAAGAATTATAAAATTAAATTACCAAGGAGCATTGAAACCATGAAACATTTTACTGGTACATTACATAAAAATGGAAAGCTGTAATGGGAATAGCACGATTAAGAGATAGGCATGATAATACCTCTGGTATGAGAGCAGGAACATTAAAAAAATATTTTGCCTTGGTATTTACCACAGCAATAGAAAAGGTTGACATTAAGTGATGAGATGAACAATGTATTAAATACACATAAAATAAAAATGGGGATGTACTGAATAGCAAACCCAAAGAAGATAAAACCCCTGGTGTGGATGGACTGATTCCACATATTTAACATAACCTAGGAAAAAGATAACAGAGGCATTACAACTCATATTTAATAATTTGCTGGGGAAAAGGGGGCTGGCAGATAGCCAACATATTTCCAACATATTGAGAAGAGGGGAATGGAACATCATAACATGTACAGGGATTAATAAACCAGTTAGTTTAATGTCAATGATTGGAAAAATATCAGAGTCCTCAATAAATGAGAGAATATAGGGACAGCTAGAAATAAAAAATAAGATAATAATGAACAGTCAGTGTAGATTTAAAAGGGGAAATCTTGCTTGATCAACCTTATTTGTAGAGAATGGTCAAGTAGATGTAATTTATCTAGATATTCAAAAGTCCTTAGATAGGTGTCCCATTAATAAAGTATTGAACAAGGTCAGAGACAATGGAAAGTCAGGAAATAAAGATGTAACGGATTGCTGGTTGGTTTCAAAGCAGAAAGCAGAATGGGAGTAAAAGGTACTTATTCAGAATGGCAGAAAGTGAGAAATGGTGTTCCACAAGGATCAGCGTTGTTCATTATTACATCAATAATTGGGACTTTGGAATCAAAACAGAATTTCTAAATTTGCAGGTGACAACAAATTAGGGGGAGAGTTAACCCTGAGAAGAACTGCAACAAAAAAAATGGCATAAACAAACTTGCAGAATAGACAAATAAGTTGAACACATATAAATGGAGGCAATAAGTTTCAGTAAGAGTAATTGGGAGGCCACTTATTTCTTAGAATGTGCAAGTCTAATAGGGTACAAATAAAATACAATACAAATGATGGAGAGACAATCATTGCAGAAATGGTAGAGAGAGCCAAAAGCTGCAGGTCCCACGTCTGAACATGACACCCACGATTTTTGTAGGGATGGGATCGGGAGTGGGTCGTACTTCACATGTGCATTTTGTGGCAGCAGCTACCCATGTAAACCGGCAGTTGCTTCCATTGGTATGTGATTTTGGTGATTCAATGTTGTGTCTGAAACACAATATGCATAGATTAGACCTGACAGGAGTAAGACAGAACTTTACAGAATTGTTGGAGATGAGGGGTTCTATTTTGAAGACAAAGCAGAGTTAACATTTCAAGTCCCATGACTCTTCATCAGAACTGTTAGCAGTTAGCAAAAAATGGTATCTATGCTGAAAATGACACCAAACCTTTCAGTTGTCTGCCACTTCAACACCCCACTGTGTTAAAGAACAAAGAAAATTACAGCACAGGAACAGGACCTTCGGCCCTCCAAGCCTGCGCTGATCCAGATCCTCTATCTAAACCTGTCGCCTATTATCCCTCTGCTCCCTGCCCATTCATGTATTTGTCTAGATGCATCTTAAATGACGCTATTGTGCCCGCCTCTACCACCTCTGCTGGCAACACATTCCAGGCACCCACTACCCTCTGCGTAAAGAACTTTCCACACATAGCTCCCTTAAATGCCAATATTTATTTCACAGACCTGCTGCAACGTTCCAGCTAGCCTCAGCACAAGCTCAAAGAGCAGCACTTTATTTTCCGCTTAAGGATCCTGCAACCTCGAGGACTCAACATTGAGTTCACTAACTTGACAGCTTGATTCCATCCTTCCATGTTTTTCACCCAACACCAAACCTGGTCTTGTTATGACATGGGTTGCTTTTAGCACAGCCTACTCATTCTCTCCTACTCTCAAGATCACTTATTCAGCTTCTCTTCTGTCCTGGCCTATTATCAATGTTGTTTGCCTACCTTTTTCATATCTCTCTGTCTGGACTCCAACTCTACCTATCCGCGCATATCTCCCCCAAACCCCCAACCCCATCTTCAGCATAAACACCAAGTTTTCCTTGCTGTTATCAGTTATGATGAGGAGCTACTGGACCCAAAATGTTAGCTCTGCTTTCCATCCACAGTTGCTGTCAGACCTGCTGAATTTCACCAGCAATTTCTGTTTTTATTTCAGATCTCTAACATCCCCATTTCTTTCTTTTATTTTATCATCTTGGAGAGCAAAGGTAGCCTTACTTCCTGGGACACCACTGGGGCAGGTCAGGTATCATTTAGGAGAGGTAAGGTGCCCTTTGTGATTGGTAAAAGTAGAAATGAATGCGTATAAAAGTGCACAGATGCAAACAGTTAACAGATCTATCAAAATTAATTGACAAAGTGTCAAAAAGAATTCTCAAAAATAACTGTCAGAAGTATCAAAAGGAACTGTCGGAGTATTCGTTAAGTGTCAAAAGCAGCCGCCAAGCTTTAAAGGCACTTAAAAGTCACATACTTTAAAACACTTTTTAAAGACATCTGGAGTGTCTGAAAGAAGTATGCTTGCTAGTTCATACACTGTATGATGTAAGCCTGAAGTTTATCATTATTGGATTAGTGCAGCATGACTGATTTATCAATCTTCCATTACCATAGTGCTGTGCCTACTATTTTACAATTTGATTGACACAATAGGGGAATGCTTTGGAACTAGTGATCATAGTACTTTTAGTCTTAAAATAGTTAGGGAAAAGGATAAGTCTTCCATAGAAGTTTAAGTTCTTAATTGGAGCAAGACAAATTTTAAGGGTATGAAACAAGAACTTTCAAAAGTTGACTAGAGTAGACTGTTCCTAGGTAAAGGGCTGACTGACAAGTGGGAGGCCTTCAAAAGTGTGATAGTGAGAGTTCAGGGGCTGTTAGAGTGAAAGGCACAGCTGGTAAAAATTAGGGAAAAATGGATGAACAAAGATATTGAGGTTCTAGTCAAGAATAAAAAAGAATCATATATTAGATACAGACAACTGGGATCAACTGAATACCTTGAAGAGTATAAAGAATGTAGGGGCATTCTTAAGAGGGAAATCAGGAAGGCAAAGAGGGCATATGATATAGCCTTGGCAGATAAGGTGAAAGATAATCCAAAAACATTTTCCAAATACATTAAGAGTAAGAGAACAACTAGAGAAACAGAAGGATCCTTTAAAGAACAAAGAGGTTGTCCTTGGGTTGAACCTCAAGAGATGGGAGAGATATTAAATGAATGTTTTGCATCAGTGTTTACTGTTGAGAAAGAAATGGAGGCTAGAGAACTCAGGGAAATAAAAATCGATGTTTTGAAAACAGTTCTTATTACAGAAGAGTAAACGCTGGAGGTCTTAGAAAACATAATGGTTGACAAATCTCCAGGACCTGATCAAGTGTATCCCAGGATGTTGTGGGAAGTTAGGGAGGAAATTGCAGGGCCTCTAGTAAAAATATTTGTATCAGCTATAAACACAGGTGAGGTACTGGAGGACTGGAGGGTGGCTAACATCATGCCATTGCTTAAGAAAGTCAGTGAGGAGAAACTTGGAAACTATAATCCTGTGAGTCTGACATCAGTAGTGATAAGTTATTGGAGGCGATTCTGAAAGATATGCATTTGGAGAGGCAAGGATTGATTAGGGATAGTCAGCATGGTTTTGGTGCAAGGAAAATCATGTCTGTTATACTTCATTATTTTAATGAAGTAACCAAAAAAAAAATTAATGGACGTACAGTAGTGGATGTTGTTTACTTGGGTTTCAGTAAAGCCTTTGATAAGGTTCCACAGAATAGACTAATTAGTAAAGTTATATCACATTGGATTCAGGGTGAGCTTGCCAATTGGGTACACAAATGGCTTTATGGGACGAGACCGTAGGTGGTGGTGTTGGAGGATTTTTTGAACGGGAGGCCTGTGATCAGTGGTGTTCCGCAGGGTCCATACGCAGGGTCCGTATTGGGTCCATTTTTGTTTGCTGTTTATATAAATGATTTGATATCTTTAATACATTATCAGATGACACCAAAATTGGTGGTACAGTGGACACTGAAGAAGGTTATTTAAGATTACAAAGAAATCTTGATCAATTGGGTCAATAGGCCAAGGAGTGGCAGATGGAGTTTAATTTGGATAAGTGTGAGGTATTGCATTTTGGTAATACAAACAAGGATAGGACTTATACAATTAATGATAGGGTCCTGGATAGTGTTGTAGAACAGATAGACCCAGGGGTTCAGGTATGTAATTCTTTGAAATTTGCATCACAGGTTGACAGGGTGATTAAGAAGGTGTTTACCACACTTGCTTTCATTGCTCATATCTTTGCATAAAGGAGTTGGGACATCACGTTGGGTTTGTCCAGGACATAGTTGCGGCCTATTCTGGAGTACTGTGTGCAGTTCTGGTTGCCCTGTTATAGGAAGGATATTATTAAACTGGAGAGAGTTCAGAAAAGATTTACAAGGATGTTGCCGGGAATGGAGGGTTTGAAATATAAAAATTGACTGGAAAGGCTGGGACCTTTTTCACTGGAGTGTAAGAGGTTGAGGGGTTACAATACTGAGGTCTATAAAATCATGAGGGGCATAGATAAAGTGAACGACAAGGATCTTTTCCCTAGGGTGGGGGATTTCAAAACTAGGGGGCATATTTTTAAGGTGAGAGGAGGAAGATTTCAAAAGAGACCTGAGGGGTAACCTTTTTACATAGAGACTGCTTCGTGTGCGGAATGAATTGCCAGAAAAACTGGTAGATGCGGGTACAGTTACAACATTTAAAAGATATTTGGACAAGTTCATGAATAGGAAAAGTTTGGAGGGATATGGACCAAGCGCAAGCTGGTGAGACTTGTTTAGCTTGGGAACATAGTTGGTGTGGACTGGTTGGGCCAAATGGTCTGTTTCTATGCATGTATGACTCTGTGACTCTAATCCAAAAGTACTTATAAATTCTTTGAAGTAGGATTATGAATTCCAATGCTTGTTTTTAATAAGGGATTAAAACACTTGAATGAAATGTTTGTTCTTGTAAGGGATTACATAGTTGAATGAATGTAAATACAGTGAATGGGTTTTTCTAAGTAAGTTTACTTTTTTAAAATAAATTCTGCAACAACAAATTTTATTTTCTTTCAGTATGAAACAGAATTCAGGTTTGTTCATGATGCGACCTGAGGAGGATGGTATGGTAGGTACAAGGACACAGTGCAAAAGCCCTGAGGCTGGGCTCCTATCCAGCCGCTTCTGTACATGACAGACTTTGCTTTCTTTATGGCATCAGATGACCTCACTTCAGAGAACCTGGTTCCCAGAAAAGCAAAATTATAACTTGTGGGCTTGCGGAGCTGACAAATGTTCCAACTCAAAGCTCCTCTGTCAGGGGCAAAAATTCAGGCCTATGTTTTAATTCTAAAGGGATAATAATGAAAAGTAGGAATATTATGCTAACCTATTTCAGCAGGAAGTCACATTCCTTAGATTAACTACCTTGAATTCGATCAGGGGTCAAGTACAGGAGGATGTGGCTGTGAGTGAGGCAGGTAGAGGGATCAAGGAGGTAGTACTGAAAGCCTCAACACTTGGACTTGTCTAACGGGTTTGAGATTCTTGCTCCCTCTGTGGATGAGAACAGGAGCTTGTAGGGAGATGAGCAAATTAACCAGAGCACTGTTTTATTGAAAAGATAAGCAGATGGACAGAAGGGGTGGAGTTGTCTTGTTAGGAAAAAAATGAAATGAAATCAATAGCAAGAAGCATTATGGGGTCAGAAGGTGTAGAACCTGTGTGGATAGAGTTGAGGAACTGCAAACGGAAAAAGACCCTGATGAGAGTTGTGTACAAGCCTCTTAAGAATAGTCAGGATGTGGGCAGAAAATAAATCTGGAGATATAAAAGGCACATAAGAAAGGCACTGTTACAATAATCATTGGGGGCTTTGATATGCAGGTGGATTGGGAAAATCTGGTCAGTAGCAGGTCCCGAGAAAAAGAATTCATGGAATGAGATGGTTTCTTGGAGCATCTAGTGATACAGCTCACTAGGGATCAGGCAATACTGGATTCTGTAATGTGTAATAAGGCAGACTTGATTTAGGGAGCTTAAGGTGAAGGAATCCCTAGGGAGCAGTGACCATACTATGATAAAATTCATCTTGCAGTTTGACAGGGAGAAGTTTGAATCAGATGTAATAGTATTATAATTGAGTAAAGGTAAGTACAAAGACGAGCGAGGATCTGGCCAAAGTAGACTGGAAGGGGAAGCAAGGAAGACAGTGGAGCAGCAATGGTAGGAGTTCCTGAGGGTACTTCGGGAGACACACCAGGAATTCATACAAGGAAGAAGAAACATACTAAAGGGAGGATGAGGCAACGATGGCTGACAAGTCAGAGACAGCATAAAAGCTAATGTATAGAACATGGTGAGGAATAGTAGGAAGCCAGAGGATTAAGAAGCCTTTAAAAACTATCAGAAAGCAACTAAAAAAGTGGTAAGATGGGAGAAGATGAAACATGAGGGTGAACTAGCAGGGGGTATAAAAGAAGGTTGCAAGAGTTTTTTTTCTTTATTCATTCATGGGGTGAGGGCGTCGCTAGCTAGGCTGTATTTATTGCCATCCCTAATTGCTCAGAGGGCAGTTAAGAGTCAACCACAATGCTGTGGATGTGGAGTCACATGTAGGCCAGACCAGGTAAGGACGGCAGTTTCCTTTCCTAATGGACATTAGTGAACCAGATTAGTTTTTCCCCACAATTGACAATGGATTCATGGTCATCATTAGATTCTTAATTCCAGATATTTATTGAATTCAAATTCCACCATCTGCCATGGCAGGATTCAAACCCGGGTCTCCAGCACATTATCTGGGTCTCTGAATTAACAGTCCAGCAATAATGTCACTAGGCCATCGCCTCCCCATTGGATGTATAAAAGGTAAGAGAGAGACAAGACTGGGAAACAAAGAAATATAAGAGCAGAGATGTACTGCTGAAGCTGTACAAGGCACTGGTCAGGCTGCATGTGGAATATTGTGGGTAGTTCTGGGCCACGTATCTAAGAAAGGATGCACTGGCCTTGGAGGGGGTCAAAGGAGATGTACAAGAATGATCTCAGAGATGAAGGGCTTGACGTATGAGGAGCAGTTGGGGACTCTGGGTCTGCGCTCAGTGGAGTTGAGAAGGATGAGAGGAGATCTCATTTAAACTTACAGAAGACTGGGTTAGAGTGGACATAGAGAAGATGCTTCCACTAGGACAGACTAAGACACGAGGGCATGGCCACAGAATGAAGGGATGACATTTTAGAACTGAGATGAGGAATATCTTCAACCAGAATGTGGTTAATCTCTGAAACTCATTGCCACAAAAGACTTTGAAGGCCAAGTCTTTCAGTGTTTTTAAAGACAGAGATAGATAGGTTCTTGATGAGTAAGGGAGTTCAAGGGTTATAGGGAGTAGGCAGGAGAATGGGATTGAGAACGTATCAGCCATGATTGAATGGCACACCAGACTTGATGGGCCAAATGGCCTTCTTCTGTTCCTATATGTTATGGTCATATGGTGTATTTCTGGTTATTTGATTATAAAAATGACAGAGGCAGAGTACACAGAGAAGATTTACAAGGACGATACCAGAAATACATGGATATACATATCAGGAAATAATTGCCATATTCTATCTCTCTATCTTGAAAAAAGTACTGAGGAGTAACGTAACAAAGAACTTTAAAATTATTAAAGGCTTTGGTAGGGTGGATACCCAGAAAATGTTTCCTGTTTGAGGAACAGCAGAACTGGAATATAAAACAGTCACCAAGAAATCTAAAAGGCAACTCAGATGAAACTTACTTATTCAATAGAGTGGATAATTGAAGAGTGGATAATTGGTGCAGAGTGAGGAGGAGGTTCTGCTTTTCAGTTCTAATATTTTTAGTGGTTTATGTAAACTTATACCTTTTGTCCAGTTTTTTTTTTGTCCAAAGTATTTGCTGCATTTGAGTTAAGGACTATCAGATTTGACCAGCCAGAATGCAGATAATGAAAGTTTGGAGTAGGATATCAGAGCAGAAGGATGAGAAGTATGATGTGACAGGTTTAGATGATTCAATAATTATGAGGATGGATAATTTAATCTTTTATTGGCAGGACTGAGACTTCCATTTGGTATGCTGTTTGCCTAGTGCCAGGGTGAGGTACAGCTTGACTGATAAGATATTAGGGGTTAAGGGAGCTGAAGGGGGAGGATACAAATATTGGGATCTATGTTAGAACCAACATGAAAAGGAACAGTCGGCTAGAGATCCTATTCGGGAATACCAGGAATTAGGAATTAAACTGAAGGATAGGACCTAAGTGGTTATAACCTCTGGATTATCACCTGAGCCACGTACAATTGATCATGCCTGAAAGAGTGGTGCAAAAAAAAAGATAACTTCTCGGGTCAGTGATACCAACCAGAATTGGGGCAGAAAGGAATTGTACTGTTCAGATGGGTAACATCCGAAACAGGCTGAGTTTCAAACCCATATCCCTATAGTACTGGCCCAGGGTTCTTGATTGTAGTCCAGTGACATTACCAATAGGCCAAAACCTTCGGCAGGGCTCCCTGTCTCAGGATAACAAGGTCAGCCTTCTTGAACTGAGACCAGGACAAACATCTTCACACTGACGGCTGAGGAACTCTTCGGAACAATCTTCCCTAGAGACACGAGAACGCCTGCTCATCTGGTATGTTCCAGACACGGAGACAGAGAAATTTTGGGATCTCAGGTACTGTTTGGAACATTAAGGGGTCCATGGGATGAACCATGATCAGACTTTAACAGGGCAACAGACTTGAGGGGCTGAATGGCTGTTTCATGTCACGGTTTGCTATTGGTGGGTAAGAGCACTGTGAAAGTCTCAGTTTCACAGTGATGTTCCATGTATTTGAGTTTATCACTCACCCTCTCTCACTGGCCAGTAGTTTTTCACTGGTTTAGCCTCACTGCTTTTCACTGATAACTCTTCTCACTAAGTTAATAAATTATATAATGTACAACCTGAAACTACTTAGAAAATATCTAGCACTGGGCCAATAACTAATCTGTTCAGAGATGTTATAATACACCTCTGGAGTGGGTGGGACTTGAACCTGTGCCTCTTGACTCAGATAGGGACACCATGAGTGTATCAGAAGAGCTCCTTGCACCACAGCAATACTTGCTCTCTCTCTCACACCTACCAGGAATCACCCTGCGATAACATAAAAGGGACATCTACCAGGGTTCACACTGCGAAAAGATAAAAGGAGTTACAACACTCAGCAGCTTGCACACCATCAGCTTCTGATCTTTCTTCACAACTAGAAGATAATAAACATCTGATAACTTTTCACCAGAGATTTGAACGGGACAAAGACACAATCACAAAAGATGGCTTTGGGGTGAACACCTCACAGATATCTGAAGCGCACATGTCATGTAATGCATTATTGCTTTTCATCAACTGTAATTCTTCAAAAACACTGAACCACCTTTCCTTCAGAATAGTTTAATAACTAATTTCCCCCACACCATATACTTCTTACACCATATACTTCTTACCAGTAATACACACAGACAATCACAACTCTGGGGATTGACACCTGTATCTATCAATGCAGGTATAGTGCTCGTGTATCCATGCTGATGTCTGTTAATGCTTCATTCCTTCTGTGGGAGGAGAATAAATGTGAACACTACCAGGCAAAAGTGGACAGGATGCCTGGCATAAGGCTCCTGACCCACCTCAAGAAGCAGGCTGTCAAGTTAGCAAAATAGTATAAGGTAGGGGTGGAGGGTAGATAGGCCTTAGGTTTAGGGTAAAAGTTCAGAACAACATTGTGGGCCGAAGGTCCTGTACTGTGCTGTACTGTTCAATGTTCTATAGTGAGGGCAATTGCTGAAAGAGAGATAAGGTGTCTACAACTATCCAGTGAGAAAACCTTCAATCTGCTACTTCCACGTCATCCTTGGTTAAGTGTGGCAGCTCGTAGTACAAACAAAGCATTGTTTATTTCTATGCAGCCTCCAGATCATCACTTCCAAGCCCAGACAAAACAAAGGAATGCCCAATTCTAGTCCCATGTCTAATAGCCCATCAAACCGCACTCCTGAAATCCAACAGGCAATTCAGAAGAAACCTATTTATTCAAATAGCAAGGTACTTACTACCATGCTGAGCAGTTGAAACTCATCGTGCAGATCTATCTAAGAGTAAACTAGACAAAGACATGAGACAGAAGGGAATAGAATGTTACAATGCTAAATGAGCGTAGATGGGAGGCCGCTCGACTGGGTGGACTGAATGGACTGTTTCTGTGCTAATTATCTTATATAATCTTAAATAATTGTGACATGAAATCATTTGCTCCACAAAAGCATTTTGCAAAAGGTTAAAGATTTATAGGATATCAAGAAACCAGAATATTCTGGGTTTTGTTATTTATTTTCTCCAAAAATGTTTCATCAAAACAATGTATTATCTTTAAACCTGACACCTTTTAATTTTAATTCGTCCATCCTTGTTTTTAAACCATTCACTGTAATGAACTACTTGTCATTAACTAACTGAAATAACTCCAATGAGGCTGGTAACCTGTTACCAATTCACTCTTTATTTACACGGGGACACTGATCCAGCTCCCTCAGAGCCAGCTCTCAGAATAAGTAGTATTCTTGGCACTTCTGTTCTTAACTGTCAGCCAGAGCTCCCCAGTTGGACCAGACTGACAGCCCCAGTCAGGGAATTCATATTCTATGAGGTCCATCTGGCTGACATTGTTACAATCATTACATCCCTTCCCCTCTGTGTCTGAGGACATAGGCTGGTTCTTTACTTTGTAGCTCCACTGGTGTGTTTTAGCACCTGGTCAGGTTCCTCCGACTCAGTCTCTGGTACGGGTGGGGTGTAACGCACAGGAGCTCACCTCTAGTGCCAGCAGCATCTCGCAAGTGACATCTGCTGTGTTCATCTCAGATTTTGAGGTATTTTCAAAGCTTGATGGAAATGGAGAATCCCACGGGTTCCGGAATAGTCAGAAAGGCCGTTGAGGAATTGGGCACGTTTTGCTCCCACACCGTTTGCGAGTTTGCAGCTCTTATATGGTCCACATGTTTGTTCAGGACCGTTGCACCGACCCAAATTTTATATGTCATTGGTCCTGACCTTGCATCGATCATGCCTCTTATCCATGCAGG
This sequence comes from Ginglymostoma cirratum, assembly GCA_024137785.1. Classification (NCBI taxonomy): domain Eukaryota; kingdom Metazoa; phylum Chordata; class Chondrichthyes; order Orectolobiformes; family Ginglymostomatidae; genus Ginglymostoma; species Ginglymostoma cirratum. The sequence goes on along the minus strand of JAHRHZ010000111.1, from coordinate 13,452,460 downwards.
GCCATTCGTGTGGTTCCTGCACCAAACTTCGTCTCTGAAGTAATCTGTTTCTGTCACTTAGAGGAGTCATGTGTTCGGCACGGGCATTCCTAATACCATTTCACCCCAGGGAAGATCAGATTTAACCTGGTGTGGAGTCTTCTCCCCATTATCCCACAGGGAGAGAACAACTTTCTACATCCACCACATTAAATCCTAAGAATCTTGTATGTTTCTTTCAGATTGCTTCTTATTCTTCTAAATTCCCATGAGTATAGGCCCAGCCAACTCAACCTCTCCTCATAAGACAGTCCCTCCATACCTGGTTTCAGCCTAGTGAATCTTCTCTGGATTGTCTCCAATGCCAGTATAGCTTTACTTAGATAAAGGGCCAAAAATTGTTCACTGTATTCCAGCTGTGGTCTGACGCCTGCCTTGTACTGTTCTAGCAATACCTTCCTAATTTTATACTTCATTTCCTTTGAAATAAAGGCAACATTCCAGTCACCTTCCGTAATACTCATACCTGTTGGACATGGGTGCTACCTTCTAGTGAATTATGTGTGAAGACTCCCAAATCTCTCTATTCTGTAGCTTTCTGTCATCTTTGTCCATTTAAATAATACTCAGCTCTTCAATTCTTCCTGCCAAAGTGCATAACTTCACATTTCCGTGCCCGCTCCCCCCCACCCCAGTACATTTCACCAGCTAAATTTTTGCCCAGTCACGTAACTTGGCTACATTCCTCTGTAGATTCTTTCTTGCCTTCCTCACCACCTGCATAACTACTTTGTGCCATCCATAAACTTGGCTACAGTACATTCGCTTTCTTCATGTAAGTCATTAATATGTATTGTAAATAATTGTGACCACACACTGATCCCTGTGCCACCACACTAACTAAAGGCCGCCAACTTAAAAATGCCCCCTTTATCCCAACATTCTGTCTTCTATAAGTTAGTCAATCTCCAATCCATGCTAAATATACTACCTTCAAAACAAGTTCAAATATCCCTATGGTAGCTGCGGGCAATTAAATTAAACTAATTATCACATTTGGAAACAGAAAAATAGTATTGTTAACAATGATTATGAAACTACCAGACTGTCACAGAATCCATGGTTCATTAATGTCTTCCAGGGAAGGAAATCTGCCATCCTTACCTGGCCGACACATGACTCTAGAAATATAGCAATTTGGCTGACTCTTAAATGGCTTATTAAGCCATTTCAGAGAGTACTTGGTTGTATCAAACTGCTAGAGAAACAAAGCATTATAGTTTACTTACACCACATGGACTGCAGCAATCCAAGAAGAACATTTATCACCACTTTCTCAGGGACAATTAGAAAAGGGCAATACATGTTGGACTTGTCAGTAATGCTTACATATTAAGTTAATCAAGTCAAGTTAATTCAGGAGGAACAAAGGTAAAGAACAAATTCTTCACTAACTGGAAAGTTTTTCTAACAACTGAGTACAAAACTAGAATCAACAAGAAGCAGTTTGGATAATGTAATGGTGGAACTGTAGGTCTTAATTAATAACCTCTAGTTTCTTTCTTGGCTCACACAGCTCGAGTGGAAATTGCAAATTTCTGAGACTCAATAAACTGGAGTTAAAAGAGGAACATGGGCTGTAATATTGGTCATCAATTCAATATTCTTTCCTCATATTGGAGTCTACCTGTCTGGAACTTGTGCCTGAGACTGCCTTAAGTTATTATTCTTGATTGAAGGCTGTCTCCTGGCAAACTATAAAAGTGTTGGCTGAATTTCAAACAAGCACCATTTAGGACTGAAAGGTGCTTTGTAGACAAATGCATGTGTTTGTTGAGATAGCACCCAGATCGTTAGTGCAGACCTGAAAACTGTGTCCCACCACCCACTGCAAAGTATAGGAAGTCAGCTTCATTTACCTGATGGTGAAACTCTAAATATTAGACTCTCATCAATAAAAGATCAATGACATGTGAATTGTGAATTTTGATCCTGCCTAAAAATTTAGCAAGTGATGGTGAAATAGACACCAATGGGTGGGACTCGATTTCACTAAAAGTAGAACCAGAAAATAGCCAAATTTGAAACTTGTATAACTTGTGCCCACTTTCTTTTTCCATTGAAGTTTGTGGGTGTAGAATAAAGTGGCCTGCTATTTCAGCGGGTGTTATTTGGTTCTTTCTTTCTCCAAAGGTCCATTTTAATTACTTTATTTCTTTTTTAAAGAAAGCTGAGGAGGAATTGTAGCACACCTACCAGTGATTTTGCTTTCCTCATTTTGTAGTTTGCTGATGGATGCTTCTTTCTTTCATGAGCCTGTTGGCCAAGAGTAGGGGTGGTTCTGCCTCCCTTCTTTCGTCTAGAAAAATACAGCAACCCTCATTCAAATATAATGCTATTAGTTCAAGAATGAATAGAAAGTACTGATGCAGAACAGGTGTAATAGGCACCGGGCTGACCTGTTACCTGCAGCAAGGTGCGTGGAAACTTCCCTGGGAGAGATATATATCACTATGTAATCGACTATAATGGATATTGCACAATAGACCCTTCTAACCTATGTCAAATGTCAAGCTACACACCCAATAGAATAAATAGTATATTCTGCTTCAAAATGTTTCATGTTTTGCTAGTCAGAGCAATATGTTCAACTATTTATGAAATGAATAAAACAAAAAGATAACTTTATGTATTAAACTATCGTGAGTCTTTTGATTCAGAGTGCTCTACACAATTGATGCAAAATAAATTCGTAAAGTAATGATTTAACTCTTTATTTTCTGTTTTTTTTAAAGAAATGATTATTTCAAGGCACATATCAGATTCATACTGAGACATGTACTGAGTTCAAGTATTCCTTTCCTGTTTCTCTTGCTGTAGTGTCTGAACCAAACCGAATACACCCACAGCTGTGGGTTCAGGTTACTTATGTGACCTCAATGTGGTGTTCCCCCAACCTCCCAAACTGCGAAGACATGATTCAGTGGCAGAGAGTCAGAGGTTCCCCTTGAGCATTGAGCAGGTCCTTCCGCTTCCCTGCTGGTAGCCTGACAATTCCTATAGCAGGTTTCCTTACGCTTACCCAGGGGGTTCACAGTTGTCCAGGTAGTTGAAGCGTATAGTGTCTGTTGGATGTCGGTCTGAGTCACGCCATGGTGGGAGCTCGAGCTGTGCTTTTCCAGGCAGGGGTCGAGGTGCTGTAATTCTCAGCTGCTTCTGATCCACAGGATTCTTTGGTAATGGATGGACATCCACCACAATAAACTCATCTCTGGGCGGAGTCTGGAAACAGGAGAAACACTGAATAAAAACATATTTGTGACATCAGTCCATGGGCTATAAAGTTTGATGTTGGAAAGATAAAGGGGATAAGTAAAAGCTCCTCTACAACCTTTCCAAGAAACAGGTGACTGCACTTTTTTTTATTGAGCACGTGGTTTAAAAAGGTAGAGTCTTGGACACACAATGTAAAAAAGGCTTTTCAACTCAATGTGCTGGTTCAGAGGAGCTACCCCACTGGTCTCAATTACCTGCTCTCTCGCTGTAGATTCAAAATTAGTCCTTTTCAAATATTATTCCAATTCTCTTTTGAAGGATATTACTTAATCTGATTCTACCACGCTTCCTGGTATATTATTCCAAATCATAACAAGTTTTTGCATAGAAAGAATTCTCCTCATCTCCCCTCTGCTTTCTTTTTCCCCAAACATTTGGGGAGCACTTGGCTCAGTGGTCAGCACTGCTGCCTCACTATGCCAGGAACCTGGGTTCAATTCCACCCTTGGGAAACTGAATGTGTGAAGTCTGCACATTCTCCCCATGTCTGCATGGCTTTCCTCCCACAGTTGAAAGATGTGCGGGTTTGGTGGATGGGCCATGGGTTACATGTCCAGAAGTGCTTTCACACAAAACTGAACATGTTTTCCCATCACTTCTGTTACGTTGCACCTTTATCCAACACCGCTAAATTGTCTATGTTTCCAATTACTGGTCAATTTACCTGCAAAGCCCAACAGAAGCAGTACAATGACACCGGAGATGGGTAGAGGGAGAGGGAGGAGATTTAATCAAAATGGTATTGGAGGGGGAGTCAAGGCACTCCATCTCTCCCTGAAGACATGAATAGTATCAGTGGACACCAGTGTGCTCCATCTCCAAGGATACCAGGGCATGAACACATTTGCTCCTTTTTTTTAAAATCAACCTGTTCAGAGATGTTATTATACATCTCTGGAGCAGGTAGGACTTGAACCCAGGCCTTCTGGCTCGGAGGTAGGGACATTTCAACCACAAAGTCCTCCATATTTGTTCTTTCTTTTCTTTTGTTTATATCCAGAAGTGCTTTTATTTCTGCCATCATCAAATCGCTCATTATCCTTCACCAGTAAATCACCCATGTTTCCATATTTGCTCAATCAAAACATTCCACAAAATAGAACACCTGCATTAAATCTCCCTTTAACCTATGCTGCAGTAAGGAAAACAACACCAGCATCTCTGTAATGAAGCCCCTCATCCCTAAAACCGTTCTAAATAAATCTGTACATAAATTACAAGACACCAGCTTCCTTCCTGAAGTATGGTGCTCAGATTGGACATAATTCCAGATCAAACCAAGCCAGTGCCCTATAGTTTCAGCGTACCTCCCATGGTACTCCGAAGGCAAGCCATTATGTGTTCAAATTGACAAATAGTTAATAGCATGCAAACTTATTGCCTAAGGCAACTGAGTAAATGACATGGGCTCTTGGCAAGCTAGTACAAGGTTTTGCCTGTGTAAACAGTGTTAGTGAAAACTGGATAAAAGTATTGCTGCATTATTTAGAACCCCAAGAACTTAAAGAATAAGGGTTGGATTATAATGGAGTTGAGAGGACTCAATATTTGCTGGTTGACGAAAGGGGATGGGATTGAGTTCAGACAGATCAAATTATGGTTGTTGCAGAGCTTCAAACTGCAGTATTGGCGTCAAGAATTTATGAAGTAGTTGCAACACACTTGGGACAGGTAAGGTTTGTTTAACTGCAGTACTCTGAAATTATTTTAAATCCCCTGCTCTTTAAACAGTAAAATTAACTGGTTACACTTGTCATTGATTCCTAATAAAAAACCATACAGAGTTGCTTGATTTACAAACCAGCTGGTATAACATCTGTTCAGTTTTAATAGTGTTCTTAATCAGCCTATGAGGTGAAAGCACAGCAGCCGTATTAGGTTGGACTAAGATTAGTTTGCGATTGCCACAGAACAATGGGAAGAGTGGAACAGCGCAAACAGTTCTGGATGCATACACAGCTTTGGGAAGATAATGGTACAGTGGGATTAGTTGGGTGATTCAGGCCATGGAGAGAACACAGTGTAGTGGAATTACTTTTACATTGGTTTATCAATAAATCTCCTTCTGTGATGTAAACTTCTTTGGAAATTTATGGAGTGGATAATTGATGCAGAGTGGGGAGGAGGTTCTGTCTTTCACTTCTAATATTTTTAGTGGTTTATGTAAACTTGAGGCAATAATTATATATACCTTGTGTCCAGTGTTTTTTTTTGTCCAAAGTATTTGCTGCATTTGAGTTTAAGGACCATCAGAAGGACCAGCCAGAATGCAGATCATGACTGCTTGGACCAGGATACGGGAGCAGAAGGATGGGAAGTATGATGTGGCAGGGTTAGATGATTCAATAATTATGGGGATGGATAATTTAATCTTTTATTGGCAGGATTGAGAGTTCCATGTGGTATGCAATTTGCCTGGGGCCAGGGTGAGGTACATCTTGACTGATAAGATATTAGGGGTTAAGGGAGCTGAAGGGGGAGGATACAAGTATTGGGATCCATGTTAGAACCAACATCAAAAGGAACTGTAGGTTGGAGATCCTATTCGGGAATACCAGGAATTAGGAATTAAACTGAAGGATAGGACCTAAGTGGTTATAACCTCTGGATTAATCCTGAGCCACATACTATTGATCATGCCTGAAAGGCTGGTGCAAAAAAAATTTAACTTTTCGGGTCAGTTATACCAACCAGAATTGGGGCAGAAAGGAATTGTACTGTTCAGATGGGTAACATCCGAAACAGGCTGAGTTTCAAACCCATATCTCTATAGTACTGGCCCAGGGTTCTTGATTGTAGTCCAGTGACATTACCAATAGGCCAAAACCTTCGGCAGGGCTCCCTAGCTCAGGATAACAAGGTCAGCCTTTTTGAACTGAGATGAGGACAAACATCTTCACACTGACGGCTGAGGAACTCTTCGGAACAATCTTCCCTAGAGACACGAGAACGCCTGCTCATCCGGTATGTTCCAGACACGGAGACAGACAGAGAAATTTTGGGATCTCAGGTACTGTTTGGAACATTAAGGGGTCCATGGGATGAACCATGATCAGACTTTAACAGGGCAACAGACTTGAGGGGCTGAATGGCTGTTTCATGTCACGGTTTGCTATTGGTGGGTAAGAGCACTGTGAAAGTCTCAGTTTCACAGTGATGTTCCATGTATTTGAGTTTATCACTCACCTTCTCTCACTGGCCAGTAGTTTTTCACTGGTTTAGCCTCACTGCTATTTACAGATAACTCTTCTCACTAAGTTAATAAATTATATAATGTACAACCTGAAACTACTTAGAAAATATCTAGCACTGGGCCAATAACTAATCTGTTCAGAGATGTTATAATACACCTCTGGAGTGGGTGGGACTTGAACCTGTGCCTCCTGGCCCAGAGAGGGACACCAGAAGAGCTTCTTGCACCACAGGAATACTTGCCCTCTCTCTCACCTACCAGGGTTTACACAGCGAAAACATAAAAGGAGTTACAACACTCAGCAGCTTGCACACCATCAGCTTCTGATCTTTCTTCACAACTAGAAGATAATAAACATCTGATAACTTTTCACCAAATATTTGAACGGGACAAAGACACAATCACAAAAGATGGCTTTGGGGTGAACACCTCACAGATATCTGAAGCGCACATGTCATGTAATGCATTATTGCTTTTCATCAACCGTGATTCTTCAAAAACACTGAACCACCTTTCCTTCAGAATAGTTTAATAACTAATTTCCCCCACACCATATACTTCTTACACCATATATTTCTTACCAGTAATACACACAGACAATCACAACTCTGGGGATTGACACCTGTATCTATCAATGCAGGTATAGTGCTCGTGTATGCATGCTGATGTCTGTTAATGCTTCATTCCCTCTGTGGGAGAAGAATAAATGTGAACATTACCAGGCAAAAGTGGACAGGATGGCTGGCATTATGCTCCCGACCCCTTCAAACAGCAGGCTGTCAAGTTAGCAAGATAGTAAGGGTAAGTGCTGAAAGGGAGATTGGATACCTACAACTGTCTAGTGAGAAAACCTTCAATTTGCTACTTCCACATCAAATTTGGTTAAGCATTGCAGCTTGTGGTACAAACAAAACATTGTTCTTTTCTATGCATCCTCCAGATCCCATATCTAAGCCTGGAGAAAACGAAGGAAAGTCCAATCTCCAGTACTATGTCTAATAGCGCATCAAACCACACTCCTGAGGAGGAACCTCTGTGAACTTGAGATGATGAACTGTCAAGTCCTTCCATCTCATCCTCCAGCAACAGAGACATTAATCTATTGGGAAATCTATCTATAGTATGCTTAAAGTCACTTTCTGGCACTGCACAGTACTGACAATGGGCCCCCACAAAGTGGGGGAAGGACTAACCGAGACCTCTGACACTTGCTGCAATGCTGGAAAACCAGCCTGCTTTACCTGGTGTATTTGATAAGCCACTGAACTAAGTCAATAATGAGACTGATGGAAATACATTGGCAAGTGAGGCAATAGCTGTCAGAAGTACCGGAGTCATTCGAATACTGGAACGAAGGGCAGAGGAGTTGATAATTTCTGTCTAATGGTGGTATACTGGCCTATAGTGTATGGTTGTTCTGTGGAATCAGTGGTGGCCACCATAGAGAGCCAGGTCAAGCAGAACAATCAGAATGTGCCAGATATGCACAGCGATTTTTGCTTTTTCGCTGAAGCTATGGGTGCATTCATTCACTGACTAGGCGAGAGAGGGCAGAGGGACCTTGACCTCCCTTCAGTTGCTCAATCTCATCAAGGGATAAGTAAGGTGATACTGTATACCAACAGGGAGTAGGAGGAAAAGACAGGTACCCAAGGATTATCTCAGGGCAATCCAGGGTGCCCTGCGACACCACCTCTGCTCTGCCAGGGACCCAGGTGCTTCCATCAGGTCTTGCCAAGAAGGTTGAACCTTCACCTGTGCAGTAGACACCCAAGGCAGGCCACACATGCACTAACGACAGCTTAGGAAACCAGCAAAGCAGTCAGCAGATCTCAAACTTACCTGCACCTGACGAAATGGCACCAAGTTAAGGCAGCAGAAAAATAAAGATTAAATAACACTGAAGTAACTTTGGGTGTGCTAATGTCAATCTCCTGCACAACCCAACAATTAATACAAATGTAGCACTTTGTATGAGAATCATGTAGTCTCATTCAATCTGGAAAGGTTTCTGACCATTTGTTTTCCCTCACGGGGTGCATCATGTGCAGCAATGCAAAGAGCTTCAAGGTCATCATTCCCTGCAATCCTCTCAGATGAACGTAACCTCCAGAAAGTAGAAACATGAGCTGGATTTTGTGCTTCGGGACTCAATCAGCATTGTTTAGCTCCTCAACAGTTCTAATAGATGAATGCCCCTGGCAACTAAGGTGTGAATCATGAGCACAGGCCCCATGTAATCCTGCATAAATCAATTCTGAAGCGCTGGAGACTGAATGAGAGGCAATTGGTGTAAAGGAACAAGATTAACTTACAATTAATGGCAAATAAATCATTATAACATTTTAAAGATATAAAGCAAGCATTACCCTGAAGACAGGAATGTTTCTGGTGCCATTATGGGCTCATAGTTCTGATGGTCCGCATACACTAATATAAAATAATTTGCCATTGAATATAACTATCAGGTTCTCTGGCGTGAATGCCTTGTTTCTGTATTATGTTTGCTTTTTGAGCATCCTTATCAACAGTGTTGACTCCCTCAGCTTTTCAATACAACTCCCTACTTTCTTCATATGGGGAGATAGGTGGATAGTCCATCACCTCTCTCTTCTATGTTTGCACCCCATCATATTTCTAGGTTGTGCAATATGCAGCAAACAATCACTATTCTGGAGACTCTGTCTGATGAATACTGAAATGCTTGTCCTATGGTCCAGGCAACAAAAGCGTATCTTCGGAATACCAATTGTCTGCTCAGTGATGGCTCCAGTGGATGTACAGGCAGCATTGTAGCACTATTCAACATCAGCCTAAGGGTCTTTAGTCTTCTGGGGTGTTCTTGTCACCCATGAGCCAGCCTTGGAGATGATATGCAGAGACCAACATTCGAGGAACTTGGGAGATGTGTACGAATGTAACCATCGTGACAGCTCCCTTGACAGTGGGAACATAACTACAATAACTGTCGTTGGTGGTCGCATACAAGCTGGATACTGTGGGAGTGAAATTCCTTCCTGTTCAGAAATATTTCTATCGATCCTTTTAAAAGCTCTGGACAGGTCAGGAAAAATTTGCCCAAATTATTTGCCTTGCATCAGAGATAATAGGTCCTGCAGATGCTGGAGAATCCAAGATAACAAGGTGTGGAGCTGGATGAACACAGCAGGCCAAGCAGCATCACAGGAGCAGGAAAGCTTGACGTTTCGGGCCTAGACCCTTC
>JAHRHZ010000111.1:13385968-13442329 GCA_024137785.1 Ginglymostoma cirratum | reverse complement strand
GAAGGGTCTAGGCCCGAAACGTCAAGCTTTCCTGCTCCTGTGATGCTGCTTGGCCTGCTGTGTTCATCCAGCTCCACACCTTGTTATTTGCCTTGCAATTTGTTTTCCAAACTACCGTCATACCAGAAAATTTGGCTACAATACAGTCAATTCCTTCAATCAAACCTACAGATCGTAAACAGTGAGAGCCCAGCACTGATCCCTGTGGCATTAATTTCAGTTTGCCAGCCTGAAAGTGGCCCGTTTATCTCAAGTATCTATCTCCAGTTAGCCAGTCCTCTACCAATCTAATGTATCACACAAAGCACCACAAGCTCTTGTCTAGTAATCTTCTTTGTAGCGGTCATTCAATTGTTTTTTGAAACTCTACTCTATATCTACTGGTTCGCCTTCAGCCAGCTGCTCATTACAATGCTGTTAGGGAAAGAGATCCAAAATTTTGTCCCAGTGACAGTGAAGGAACAGCGATATAGTTTCAAGACAGAATTAGGTATAACTTGGAGGGGAACTTGCATGTGTTCCCATGTATCTGTTGCCTTTGTCCTTCTAAGTGGTAGAGGTCACAAATTTGGAAACAGTTGTCTAAGGAATCCTGATCAGCTATTGTAGTGCATTTTGTAGATGTTACACACTTCCAAAACTGTGCATTAGTGGTTGAGCAAGTGAATGTTGTAAGTGTCAGATCTAGTGCCAATCAGACAGGCTGTTTGTCCTAGATGGAGTCTACCTTCTTGAGCATTATTTGAGCTGCAGTGTTCTAAATAAGAGGGTATTCTGTCACAGTTCTGACTTGTGCTATGTAGATGGTAGGTAGGCTTTGAGGAATCAGGTAACTTGGCACAGAATTCTCAGCCTTTGACCTGTTCTTGTAGCCACAGTATTTACATGGTAGGTCCAGTTAAGTGGTGATTCAATGGTAACCCCTCAGGATATTGATAGAGGGAGACTCTACTTAAAGTGGAAAAATGTGAAATATGAGATAAGATAAACATAATGATAAGGGAAGTACTGGAGGGACTACCTCCTTAAAAATTTATAAAGCACCAGGACTGAATGAATTGTATTCAGGCTTTTGAATGAAGTCAGGTAGGAAACAGAACTTGCTCTGAGGATCATCTTCAGATCCTCACTAGATAAAAGAGAGACATCAGAAGATTGGTGTTCTGCAAATATTGTACCATTAATCAAAAAGGGCACAAGGGACCGGCCAAATAATTAAAGGCTGGTCAGTTTGACCTGGGTGGCGGTCAAATAAGTGGAATCAATATTGAGAGACAGGATTAGCTGTTGCTTAGAAAGATACAGATTAATCGGGGATAGTCAACATGATTCTACATTATTACTTCACTGAATTTTTTTAGAAAGTAACAAGGTGCATTGACAAGGGTAACGCAGTGAAAGTTGTCAAGATGGATTTTAGTTAGGCAGTTACAAGGTCCCACATAGCAAACTGTAAAGAAAAGTTAAAGTCCATGGGATACAGGGGAATGTGGTGGTATGGATCCACATTTGGCTCAGTGACAGGTTTAAAAAAAAGTTTGACAGATGTTTTTACAAATAGACAGCAGTTTCCAGTGGTGTTCCAGAGAGCTCAGCTTTGGATCTCTTGCTGTTTATACTACATATTTATGATCAGACTTAATTGTGAGAGGCATGACTGGGAATTGTGCAGGCGACATACAAATTGGACAGTCAGGTAATAGTGTAAAGGATGGCTGTTGACAGCAGGAAGAGGGTTTTTTTTACTTATTCATGGGATATGGGCATCTCTGTCCGTCCCAAGTTGCCCTTGAGATCGTGGTGGTGAGCTGCATTCTTTAACCGCTGCTGTCCACATGCTGTAGGTAGATGCACAATGTCATTACAAAGGGAGTTCCAGGATTTTGACCCAAAAAAAATTGAAGGAACAGTGATATGGTTCCAAGTCAGTATAGTGAGTGGCTTGCAGGTGGAGGTGTTCCCATTATCTCTGCTGCCTTTGTCCTTTGAGAAGGAAGTGGTTGCGTGTTTGGAAGGTACTATCTACATAGCCTTCGTGAATTTATGCAATGCATCTTGTAGATAGTACACACTGCTGCTATTGACTGTCAGTGATAGAGGGATTGGATGATTGTGGATATGGTGCCAATCAAACAAGCTGCTTTGCTCTGGATGGTGTCAAACTTCTTAAGTATTGTTGGGGCTGACCTCATCCAGAAAGTGGAGAGTATTCCAAAACACTCCTGACTTGTGCCTTGTAGATGGTGGGACAGGCTTTGGGGGAGGTCAGGGAGTCAGTTACGTGCTGCAGGACTCCTAGCCTCTGATCTGCTTGTGTCATTGTAGTTATGTTCTAAGGAAGAGTTAATGGACCAGAAATGTTAATTCTGATTTCTCTCCACAGATGCTGCCAGACTTGCTGAGCTATTCCAGCAATCTCTGTTTTTGTCTCTGATTTCTAGCATCAGTAGTTCTTTTGGTTTTTGTTTGTTTGTGGTTCAGTTCAGTTTCTGGTCAATGGCAACTGTCAAGATGTTGATAGTGGGGGATTCAGTGATGGTAACACCATTCAATGTCAATGGAGAATGGGTAAATTCTCTCTTGTTGGAGATGGCCATTGCCTGGCCTTTGTGTGACAGAAGTTTTACTTGTCACTTGTCAGCCCCAGCTGGAAAATATCCAGTCTTTAACCTTCAAGTGGTTTGGTTGAGTGGGCAGAAAAGTGGCAAATCCTGAGAAGAGCGACATAATGCATTTGGGGACCAAACAAAGCAAAGGAATACATAATAAATGGGCAGGTACTGACAGGAGTAGAGGCAGCACAGAGACCTTAAAGTTCATGTCGAAAGGCCCTTGAAGTAGTTGGGACAATAGATAATATGGTTAAAAAAAGGGCAAATGAGATGCATTCCTTCCCTGGAGGTGATACTGAAGCTAAGTGAAATACTATATCTATACAAAACATTAGTTTGGCCATAACTGGAGTTTTGTGTACAGCTCTTCTCACCATATTACAGGAAGGGTTTGGAAATTGTAGTAAAGATTGGCCTTGAGCTTGTTTTCAATTCAAAATAGTCAAGTTTGATTTTAATTTAGAAAGGCCAGAGATTGAATGTTTGTAGGGAAGTTTGGTGAAGACCTAATGAGCTCAGAAGCAGTAGCTCAGTAACTATTGTAGAAAAGGGTTTTTTGAAGTAATTCAGGGAATAAGTCACCACAGCAGAATTTTGGTTTGTGAAGCTTCCAGGGTCTCACAGTGTCAAAATTTCAATTTTGAAAGGCAAATTTATAGTTCTACAAAATGATAAAGGACACATTAATTCTTAGTAATGCTTTTCTCTATATACCACTGTCATGTTTTAAGCTAATGCAGTTTCATACTTTCTCAGGGAATTTCATCATTTTGACACCTGTATCAGGAAACTGTATACAGTAACATGACAGTTGGTCTTTTCTAAGAAGTACCTCTACACCTTTCCTTAGGTTTTATATACAGGGTTGGATTTTACAGCCTTTTGCTGAGTTCATTTACAATGGGTAGTGGAGGAGAGTATGTCAAATATGTTTGGTCGCCAGTTTACCTCCTCCCCACCCAACTCTCACATATTCCTCAAATATAGGAGTGGACGGTGGGGCAGGCACCCACTGGGTCAGCCAACGTTAGGCCCATTTAGACAATTAATTAAGGAGGAGGCGACGGCCCAGTAATATAATCAGCAAAATATTAGTGCAGAAATTCAGCTAAATGCTCTGGGGACTCAGGTTGGAATCCTACCACGGCAGATGGTGGAATTTGTAATTCAATAAAATATCTGAAATCTACAGATAACCATTGTCAACTGCCAGAAGAACCCACGTGGTACACAAATGTTCTTCAGGGAAGGAAATCTGCCATCCTCACCTGGTACGGTCTACATGTGATTCCAGACCAACAACATTGTGGGTGACTCTCAAATGCCCTTTTGAAATGGCCTAGAAAGCCACTCAATTGCATCAATCACTACCAAGTCTCAACAAAGAAATGTAACCGCATAGTTGGACATCAATCTAGGTACCAGAAATGACAATGGCAAAAATGGCCCTGTCGACTCTGCAAAGTCCTCCTTACCAATATCTGGAGATTAGTGCCAAACTTGGGACAGCTGTCTCACAGACTGGTCAGCAACACCTGATGCAGTCATACTCATGAAATCATACCTTATAGACAATATCACAAACGTCACCATCCCAGGATATGTCATGTGCCTCCAGCAGAACAGACCCAGCAGGGATGACAGCACCGTAGTATACAGTCAGGGAGGAGTTGCCCTGAGAGTTATCACGTTGACTCTGGACCCCATGAAATCTCATAACATCAGGTTAAACAATATGAATAGAATAGAATACAATACAATATTCTTTACTGTCACATGCACTCTCGTACAGAAGTATAGGAGTATAGTGAAATGTTTTTACAATGGCTGCCTTTAATGGCACCATCTTATGTACAACTACCTAAGTACGAATCTTTCAGACTAAAAAAAAGCGTTGTTACAGAGTAAAAAAGAATATAAATTAGCATAAAACAGTGAAAAAGTTCAGAATGATAATAAGTGATCATTAGTACTTAAATTCCATAAGTGCCAATCCACACTTGCAGGCCCCAGAACACGAGGCCATGCTGCCTCCGTGTTCCAGCATCCATCCAGGACTCGCCCCGCTGCTGCTCCGGGAATTGCCCGTTTGCTCCGCCGCAAGATTTGGCCCGTGCTCATTCTGTCGTGGGACGCGGCCCGTACGCGCTCCATTCTGCCATGGGACACAGCCTGCTTGCTCCAGTCATCGGCTCCACTTTCCGGTTAGGGCGTGGGAGGCAGGGAGCAAAAGCTATGAAGAGGAGAAAGAAAGAAGGGAAATGGAAAGGGACTAGCGAGCAGAGGAGCTCCAACCGGAGCGTCCTACTCTACCGCCATCTTTAGGCGAAGAGGAAGGACAGAGAGTGGCAAGGGTGCAAAATGTACTCTGGCTGGGGGATTTCAATGTCCACCACCAAGAATGGCTCAGCAGCAACACCGCTGATCGAGCTGGCCAGGTCCTAAAATACATAGCTGCTAGACTGGGTCTGCAGCAGGTGGTGAGGGAACCAACAGAAAAACATACTTGACCTCATCCTCACGAATCTACTGGCTGCAGATGGATCTGTCGTAACAGTATCAGTAAGAGTGACCAGTGCACGAACCTTGTGGAGGTGAAGTCTTGCCTTCATATTGCAATGTGTAGCACCGACACCATGCTAAATGGGACAGCCTTCAAATAGATCTAGCAGCTCAAGACTGGATATCCATGAGCCGCTGTGGGTCATCAACAGTAGCAGAATCGTACTCCAACACAATTCGTAACCTTATGGCCTGGCATATCACCCACTCAACCATCAAGTCATGGGGTAACCCTTAATTTAATGGACAGTGCAGAAGGGCATGCCAGGAGCAACACTGGGCATGCCGAAAAATAAGGTGTAAGTCTGGTGAAGCTACTAAATTGGAATATTTGCCAAGCAACATAAGCACCAAGTAACAGGCAGAACCAAGCAATCCCACACCAACGGATCAGATCTAAGCTCTACAGTCATGTCACATTAAGTGGATGGCGGTGGACAATTAACAACTCAATGGAGGAGGAGGCTCCACAAATATCCCCAGAAGAGCCCAGCACAGCAGTGCAAAAGGTAAGACTGAAGCAGTTGCATTAATCTTCAGCCAGAAGTGCCAAGTGGATGATCCATCTCAGCTGCTTCCTCTGGTCCCCACCATCACAAATGCCAGTCTTCAGCTAATTCGATTCAATTGATTTGATATCAAGAAACAACTAGAGGCATTGGAGACTGCAAAGGCTATGGGCTCCGACAACATTCTGGAAATAGCACTGAAGGTCTGTGCTCCAGAACTTGGCATATCCCAAGCCAAGCTCTTCCAGTACTGTTAGAACACTGGCATCTACTCAACAATGTGGAAAATTGCCCAGGAATTTCCAATACACAAAATCAACTCAGCCAATTTTTGCCTTGACTGTTTCCTGTTGATCATCAGGAAAGTAATGGAAGGTGTCATAAAAAGTGCTATCAAGCAACACCAGCTTAGCATCAGCCTGCTCACTGATGTCAGTATGAGTTCGGTCAGCTCCTGACCTCACTACAGCCTTGTTTCAAACATGGAAAAAAGAGCTAAATTTCAGAGGTGAGATTACAGTGACAGCCTTTGGCATCAAGGCTGCATTTGACCAAGTGTGGCATATGAGCCCTAGCAAAACTGGAATCAATGGGAATCAGGCAGTAAACTGGTCCCTGGTTGGAGTCATACCTGGCACATAGGAAGATGGTTATGGTTACTGGAGGTCAGTCATCTCAGCTCCAGAACATCTCTGCAGGAGTTCCTCAGGATAGTGTCTGCTGCTTCATCAGTGACCATCCCTCCAAGCTGACCATCCTGACTTGGAAAAATATTGCCATTCCTTCCCTGTCACCAGGTCAAAATCCTGGGATTCCCTCCTTAAGGACATTGCAGGTCTAACCACAACACGTGGACTACAACGGTTCAAGAAGGCAGCTTACCGCTACTATCTCAAGGGTAACTAGAGATGACAAATAAATGCTGGCCCAGCCAGCGACGTCTGCACACAGTGAGTGAATAAAAAATAGTAAATGGTAATCAATGGCCTCAATCCACCTCCACTGTCACAAACACTGGATGGTGCAGGCGGGCTAGAGCGCAAAGGCCACAAATCGCTTTTTGTGATAAGCCAGGAAGCGGAGGGTTGTCTCATAAGTAATGGTGGGGACAGCACCGTGTCAACACACACCCCTCCCAGCTTTTCCCTACAATGCCAAAGCCAACCCCACTACACGCAGTTTTTGGCAGCCTAATCCTTTCTTGCTATCACCCAGGTGACCGCTGTGCTTCTCTGTGGAGATGCCTGTAGTCCCAGAAACATCCCTTACTGAGTTCTAGTTACTCGATTGGCCAGAAGCTGTTGAGGGAGAGTCTTCCTGTCCACTTAAGGTTGGAAGCTCAACTCACAATCCACTTATGCCGCCCTCCAGTGTGTTATTGCTGCCAGGCAGACTTTTTATAAAGGCACTCTATTCAGGAGTTACACAGGGATACATGTACGGACATGATACTAACCGTTGGATTGGTGACATTCAGTTCCTTCACCATCTCAATGTAGTGTCTCTTCCAGATTCTTTGCTCATAGATAGTTGGTGAGAAGTTGATGTACCAGTCCAGTCTTAGGCATTTTGGCATCCAAAGTTGGTCCAATTCAGCCAAGTCCTTCCAATGCCAGCTTACCTAGAACATAGCAGAAAGTACACAACACATTTTCAGTGTCATCTGGGGACCAGCAAAAATAACAATGTACACATGTAATTCTCTACACGTACGTTTTGTGAAAACACCGAAAAAGCTACTCATACCATACAACAGTTCCACAAGACAATGCTTGAGTCTCAGTTTGCCTGGGGCCACACTACACCAACTTTACATTCAAGGAATGTACTAGAAAGAACAGGCTTTGCTTGGTCTACTGTGACCTCACTTCTGTGTTAAGAAGATTGTAGTTCAAGTTCCATTCTGGACTTAGACTGACACTCCCAAGGCAGCTCTAAGAGACTGCAGCACAGTTGAAGGGCGTACCTTTCACATGAAATCTTAAATAAAGACTCTGTCTGCTCTCTCTAGTGCATAGTTCAAGGAAAAGCAGGGGAGTTCTCTCCAGAATTCAAGACAATACTTACCCTTCAGTTAACAACTAAGAACAGATTATTACCTCATCTCATTGCTATTTGTGGGATATTGCTAAATACAAATTGGCTGCTACATTCTGTTACATTACAATTGTGACTACACTTCAAAATACTTCATGGCTGTAAAACACTTTGGAAATCATGAACTTATGAGTGTTAGCTAAAAGGTGTGAAGAATGCAAGACTTAGCATCAGCCACATCCAAAGAATGAGCTGTCTGAGAGTTCTAAATTTACAACTTCTGTTTGCCACACATTTACTGCTATTTTTCTGGAATCACACAACATAGAAGGGACCATTCAGTTTATTGTGCTTGTGCCTACTCTTTGAAAGAGCCATCTATTTACTTTTTTAAAAAGGCAGAAATGGGTAATACAAGTCTGGATTTAACACACAAGTTCCGGAGTATTGTTTTGACCTTAGGAGTAGTCGAAACATATGCACAGTTTCAACAAAAGCTGAACACAATTCAGACATGAAGGCAATGAAGATGGCTCCTTGGAGCTGTTCTTGCTCCATGGCAAGAGGAGTAGCTATGTAGGAGCCCATCAACTTGGTAGCTTGTGTAATAGTATGTGATCAAGGTATTAACAACTGTAGCAAACTGCAGTAGAGAATAAGCAGATCCTCCAGTTCTGTATAAGTGCCTGTGAACTTCACAAACTATTTGTTTGTTTAATTGGGTTTACTGTTAAAAAGGTAAAGTCGCCATAGTCCTACTGCACCATAGGGCTGTTCTCTCAGTACAGAGAGATGACTAGTGGTGATTTAACCTGAGGGTCACTATGCCTCAGGCGAGGAGAGAGGTTGAGAAGAATCCTTCATGGTAACCTCAGCTGGCATGGGAATGTTACTGCTGTAAGGAACCACAGACAGTATTCCTTCTGCTGGTAAAGGCAGCCTGTTAAACTTTCTGATTTTTGTTACCTGTGCACAGCGGCAAAGACTCCTTGGATCCAAGAAGGAGAAAATATATAAAGTCAGCACTCTGGGCAGGAAACAAGCAAAGTCAAGAGCTTCTATAGGAACTCTGCTACGCAAATGTTGCTCACAGAATTTCAATTGAGAGACAGAACATCTTTCAAACAAGTTGAGAAGAATTTTTCGTCGCTGTGCATCAGTCCACTTGTCAAACTGAATGAGAAAATGAGGGAAAGTAGAAACACAGTTAATACACTACAAGCATGGCAGCATCACTACTAATGCCAAGATATCATATATCAAAAGTTTTGAGCCTTCACTGTGCCCTTCACCTTGCTTCCCTTTACTCTTCCATCTTCATCTTCTGTCACCTTTCCTTTCTGTCAGTCTGGTCTTCCACCCTTTCCTCCCTCTCCTCTCTTCCATTCACACCACTCCTGATCCTTTCCTGTGCATTCCTTTTATAATCCATCCTTTCCACACTTCCTTATTTCCCATACTCCTTCACCTTCTCTACTCATTTCCTTTGCATTTCCCACAAAGTCACTGCACACCTTCCTTCTATTTAACCTCACCCTCTCCTCCAATTCTTTTTTTCACCTGCCTTCCCTTTCTTCATTTCCACATCTACTCTTCTCTTTAATGTCTTTCTCCCTAGTCTCCTCTCTGTCTTCACCCTAGCCACTTCTCACCTCCTTTTGCCCTCTCCCTCTCTCCTTCATCCTCTCCTGAGCCTTTTCTATTTGCCCCTCTACTCATGTACAAAGCCACAGGAAATCAACCAGTAATTTTTTTGAAGATGCAATAACTGGAAAAATTATAAATATAATCATAATTTTATAGAGACTAAAACTAGATTTGTTCTGGAAAGGACTTAATTTGTCAATAGTTTCTTTTGCTTGTTGACTTTGTATTTTGCAGATAAATCATCTTGCTGCTTCTACCTCTGCTTATTCCATATCATGAAACTTGCACCTCAGAGGATGGGTTAGCACTAAGAGACCACTAAGAGGTGTGTGCAATAACACATTCATATGGTACCTCAGTTAATTGAGAATCAAGAAGACACAAATCCTTGGGATAAGTAATAAAGACAGAGTACAACAATCCTGAGGTCTCACTTGACAGGAAAATACACTGTTTTGTAACAAGTTCAATTTATTCCCTGAACTAAAGCACATTCGTCAAATGCAGCAGGTTGACTCAGATTTAGTACAGTGACTTCAGTATTGTGAATGAGGAAATGGATAAAGAATGGCTGGATTTTGTTTGTGTTACTATTTGCTGGCAGTATCTGTACATGGTTACTCAGTGAATCTGTAGAATAGACCTCCAATTCTTACTATTCGAACACACATAACCGTATGAGTGATTTATGAGGGGCATGTGTCTACTTTTGAGCTTGAGTCAACACCTGCAGACAGGAGGAGGTAAAGGAGAAATAAAATTTCATATTATAAGGTGGGATATATTGTGGCATAAAGAAATAATACATTCTGAACAGCATGTTAAAGAACATTGCCAGATCTTCAATAAAACAGAAACGTAGCTCATGAAATTCACAAGTGTATTTAATGATGGTTGAGGGTTAAAAAGTTGAACTGACCACCGAGAGTTTCAAGTCATAACCATTTGAGTAGCTTGTGTTTCTGTAGCACATACTGTGAAAACAGGTATCACAATCTGCTACCTAATTTGTACAATTAGAAATGATGGACTAGCTCAGACTTGTAATATCACCCAGGGGAGAGAGTTAGATTTGTTTCACGATCAAATCCACATTCAACTAATCCTGAAATAACGATAACCACAGCAAAGGCCCAACTTTACAGTTCCTAGTCTGTGTTGAGTTAAACAATTTCAGCCAGGGCATGAAAGGCATGCTACAAATACCACTGGTTTCTCAACCATTGGAATAGGGACAAATATTTACCCATTAGAGCCTTATACAAAAGTGGGGGCGGGTGCTGCTGGGATTATGGTGTATAATTAACACCCCTGCATTGCTTCTACTGGATGTAGCATGCTAATTTTGTGCTAATTTCTAATTTTGTACGTTGCTGGTTACAGGTATTACTAAATGAGTTACTGAGTGCTGCATGTGTCCGTAGGTGGCCCAAGTTCGTGTGACTGTATTTCTTCTTCATTATGGCCTTCCTGCTCTTGCCCTCTTGGAATAAAAGGGAACACTGGCAAAACTAAAATGAAACATATCTCAAAATCACAAAGAAATATTCACATATTCATTGAAGGCAAAGAACTAGAATATGTCAATAACTATAAGTATTAAGGAAGCATAATAGCTGCAGCTGGAAAGTACAACAAAGAACTAAGAGCAACGACAGCAATGGGAAAGGTTATATTTGGTAAGAAGAGATGGTGGCTAATTGGAATTAACAACTCAAGAAACAATTGTAAAGAGTTTAATTTGGAATGTTGTTCTGTCTGGATGTGAGACTTGGACCTTACACTAAACATTAAATTTTGAGTTTTGAAAGCATGGGCTGGTTGAGTATGGTCAGTACGCTGCCTATTGCAAATTGCCAACGGGACTTCCTGTCCGATACCACTGCCCAGTTGTCAGGATATACAGTCTACATACACGGCATTACATTGCCACTAAAATTCACGTACTACTTTACTGACTTGTTTGCTGGGCAGAATGTCTTGTTTAAAGTCAGATGGGATTCTGTAACTTGGATTGCACTTGGGAAACAATCCTGTGCACGTTAAGAATAACATCAACAACCAACTTGAGACTATCATTTGGGCTTACAATATGGCTCATTTACACTTGCTCATTCAAAGCTACATTAACTCATATACAGGGTCCTATCCATTGCAACCAGAAAGCACGCGTCCAGGAATTTTACCTTTTCCGAAGTAAACATAGGCATAGAAAACAATATTTTTCTGATGTACTCCTATGGCGACAACTTGACCAATCAGAATTGATTTTCCATCCAATTAGCAGAATTTTTCATGATGTATAATTTGTTGCTCCCTTTTAAGTTCAGTATTCTTATGACTGTCCTAATCAGCGTAAGATAAATATTTTGTTTTCAATAATGCTCAAGCTCCATTCTACTTAGCAAATATTTATTGACAAATAAGAAAACTGACAACAGATAAAGAGACATGGAAAGACTACTATGGCTTCAAGTAGAGTACACAAAATGATGATGTGGCCATTGTGAATCTTGCTCTTCCAAGTATTGGAGGGCTCCTGCAGAGATGTGCCAATAGTCTGTTCCATGCTGCCCACATACAGTAGCCATTACATCAAGTGATAGACATCATCACACAGTAGTCACCTTCTGGTTTGTCATGGTGGATCAAATGCAGAAAGCACAGCAGATTGCCACAAAGCAAATACATTCTTGCTGCTGCCAGGATATGGACCTATATGATACAGTATGGTAGGTCTAGCTAGACCTCAAGGCAGTGAAATTCTTTTCAGCTGCAATATATTTCATGGTTGACATGTGGTGCCTCCAAAAGCAACACATGAGTCAATGGCACCCTGCTACTGTGGATGCTTGTAATCCTTGCAATGCTGTGTGCTTCTTGCTCTTGATTCTTGCAAAGTATTCTGTTGTCCTGGAATTCAGAACCTCAGTCACCTCTCTTATGTATCATGAATGGCAAAGTGGTAGAAGTTGCAAATATCACCTAGAAGAAACATGACAGATAAAGGTTCAAAGCCACAGTCAGCTTTGTAGCCACTGCAGTAAAATCCTCACTCTGCTCTGAGGCAACAGGAGATGGAAGACCTTTGTTAACATGCACTTTGTGAAATGGAAATATTTGAAACGTTGCTCCTTGCTGAGGTTCAGTTCAGAGAATTGTTTTCTGATACCCTGCATGGACAGGGCTTCCTGCTGAGAATCCTTCTCCCCTCTCCAATGCAGCCAGCAGCTTATCCTACACTGTTTTTCTTTACTCATTCCCTTGGCATGTTCCTGAATGGACCAAAATTTATTGCCCATCCTTAGTTGCACTTGACAGGTGGTGGTGAGCTGCCTTCTTGAACCTGTGAAGTCCGTGTGCTGTAGATACATGCACAATGCTGTTAGGAAGAGAATTCTAGAATTTTGATCCAGCAACAATGACCAAATGTCAATATATTTCAAAGTCAGGATGGTAAGTGGTTTGGAGGGGAACTTAGAGGTGGTGATGCTACCATATGTGCTCTGTCCTTGATCTTCTAGAAGGAAGTGGTCATGGGCTTGGAAGGGACTGTCTAAGGATCTTTGGTGAACTTCTACAGTGTACCTTATAGATGGTACACATTGTTGTGACAAAGCATCAGTGGTGGAGAGAGGGATGTTTGAGTATATCAAGCAGGCTGCTTTGACCTGCTTTGCTCTGTATGATTTATCAACTTTAAAAAAAACTCCAGAAACTGCCAAATATGTTTGCATTTGCAGCATAAGGCATCAGAAATCAATTGACAGCTTCCTGGAAAGTAACAGATGTTTGTTAGGAAACAATCTTAGCTGGAGCTTTGAAATCCAAAATGGCACCACTAGTGTCTAATTAGTGTAAGCTCTGGTTATTGTCACAATTTGTCCGGTCTGCATAGTCTTAACAGATGCACCATATTGTGGATGCTGTTTTGGAGCCAAAAAGGCACACATGACACCAAAGTACTAAAATGCCAAGTTTTGCAATCAATCATCTGGAATGTGGTCACTGTAAGATTCCTCCCTGCAGCTGAATAGCCCACCAAGGGTCAATATTCAGGTCCACACATGAAAATGGCCAATTAGTTAAGGGCTATGGTCAATTATCAAGAAATATTCCAGTGCAATTCATTTTCAGGAAAGCTCTTACTGAATTTAATACTTCCAAAAAGCCTATCGGCTGATACCTCAACTTCTTCCTGACCAGAGATAGCAAGAACTGCAGATACTGGAGTCAGAGGCAACAGTGTGGAACTGGAGGAACACCTGAAGAAGGGTCCCAACCCGAAACGTCAACTTTCCTGCTCCTCTAATGCTGCCTGACCTGCTGTGTTCCTCCAGCTCCACACTGTGCTGTCTCTTCTTCCTGACCAGTTCTTTACTCATGTCTTTGCATGCTGGTTGATTTCCATGTTTCTTTGGCTGTGTGACAATTGAATCATTTATTGTATTTTGGGATACAAATGTGTTATTTCCAAAAATTGTGTGGACAGCTTTTCAAATTGTCAACATTTCCATTTTGTTAACGTATCATTTTCTTTTTAATAAAACCACCCTTAACCTTTTCTTAAAATTCACCCTATCCCTAAAAAGCTCACAACCTATCCTTCCACCTTCCCCCCATACCACTTCAAATCTAAAGTCCCTTCCTTTCTGAGGTCATTCAACATTATTGTCACATCTACCTCTCCCTACCATTTTCTATTCAAATCTTTTTCTACATTAGCAATACTCATTGTAAGAAATATTGGCCTGGTCAAAACCCATGGTTGGATAATTATTCACACTGAGGTGCACTGTCCCTCCTCATCATCTGTATCTTAAGTTGCCCCCCACACCTTGAGACAGACACCCTAACTCATCTTCTCATCTCTTCCAGGTCTCGCCCTTCCCCAATTTCTTCAATCACCAGCCCTAATCTTTCAAATATCCCTAGGTTATGAAGGATATTGTGCAAATGCAAGTACAATTTTTTGCTCTGCTGATTAATTGGAATAATTGAATAGCTGTTAATTCAAAGAGCTGACACAGATACAATAGACCAATATCTTGCTTTTGTACTGTACAATTCTATGATTCCCCCTGACTTCTGCTTAGTCTCAGTATCACAACTACCACTCTATCACACAATCATTCACCTTTTCTTCTAGTTTCTGCTCAGTCAACCACTTTCCACCAGCTGTGAAGCACCCAAGAATGGTCATTCAAGATAAATTCAAGTTAGTTATGAACGAAGTAGTTTATAATTGAATCAGAGAGGAAACAATTTGTGTCATTGCGAAAGAAACGGATGAGTTAAGACTTGTAAAATGGCAGAGAAGGGCACTGTCATGATAGTTTGCAATCCTTCAGTGGAAGATAATGATTTTTGAGAGAATGCGGGGCTGTGGGGGCTCTATCCAGGCAGAAATAAAACAAAAGAATGAGTAGCCACATATATGAGCCTAATTCAGTGATGGTACATGTATTTATTTGTTCATCCATATGCATTAATTAAGACGTTATTGCTTATTTTTGAAACTTGTACATTCCTGGGCATGGTATGACACAGGTCAGATAATAGCTTGCTCTATGTTAATATTAAGTTCTACATCTTAAATCTCAGCCAAGAACAACCTACTCTCCAATGTAATATTTCCAGTTTCCTCACATCTGTCTTTGTGGTTTCTCATTTGGGGAATGTCATTAACATGTGAATTCCTGTGGGTATTTTTCAGCTACAGATGCTACCTGTCTGAACTTATTCTTGTTGGGATTGTTATACACAGGGGTCAGAAATAGTAAGACAGACATTCACAGATGTGGCAAGACATGGAAAGGCACTTAGGACGCAGCAACAAAGGGGGTGAAATTTGTTTATGGCAATCGTGAATTTATACTGTGCCTGAAGACAATGAAAAATTAAGTTAGGCAGAATTTACAATGAGACACTAATTCACAATCAGCCCATTCTTCATGACTAGCTAGGACTACTTTCACCTACAGGGGCCCCAGATTTCCATGGACCCGGAAAGGAGTTTGTCTGGTCACTGCAGTGACATGTGCCCCCAACAAACATTTTTGTACTTCTTTAATAATGATTCACAAGGGGCAAATGCCCTGTCACCGGGTGCAGCAGATAGCAGGGATTGTAGCGGGCTTCACTGCTGTCATATACAGCAATGCTAGAAAAGCAGACCTTGTTGCAGACATCGGTGAAATAAATGGCACCTTTGCTGAAGTCTGCAATCGCCCAGCTTATTTATAATAAGTTGATGCTAGCTTCTTAGTAGCAGAACGCAGCCCTGGAAACCAAGCAGTGAGGTATTAAAAATTTTGGAATTCTGGCCATCAGATCTCCCACCCTTCTGTTCCATGGCCACTTTGCACCTGGGACTAGAAAGCATCTGAATTAGTCCTTCACAAACAAACTTGAAGAGCACATAGGAGATTGGCTAGGCTGTCCAGACAGCCACACAAGAGAAGCTGCCCACTGTAGGTTCTT
The DNA here is from genome assembly GCA_024137785.1 of Ginglymostoma cirratum. Classification (NCBI taxonomy): domain Eukaryota; kingdom Metazoa; phylum Chordata; class Chondrichthyes; order Orectolobiformes; family Ginglymostomatidae; genus Ginglymostoma; species Ginglymostoma cirratum. The sequence continues at coordinate 13,426,479 of JAHRHZ010000111.1, read as the reverse complement.
CCGAGGACTGAGCTATCATGATTGTATGGGTTATTCAGTAATGAGGGACTCTTGGTTCAAGCACAGAATTAGCCACCTCCTGTAGCATGCCTCTCAGGTACACTGTAATAAGCATAAATAGAGGCAGTTAGAAAGTATGCTTAGACACTGGGAGGAGACAAGATGAATGGAATTTAACGCCCCTATTCTGGGTGTGGGCTGGGAGGGAGACTGGCCACATGATGGGGCAGGAGGTTACAGGACAGAGTGCACATCACCTTCCCAAGTTCACCAAATTAAAATGTGAGGGGTTGGTTTGGGGAGGGGGGGGTTCAGGGCACACTTGAGGGTCTCATTGCACCTCCAACCTGCATGCCTGCATCCTGTAGGCCATGGGTATATCCTTCATGGGTACACTGTGCCCAAACAGGAACCTGCAGCGGAAAGGGCTGCCTCTGCAGTGACAGTCCTTCTCCTGGGTCTACTGCAGTACCAGTATTACTACTAATTGCAGGAGTCAGAAGTGAAAGGACACAGATGTCAGCTAGAAGGTAGAGTTTTCAGGTCAGTCAATATTCAGCAGACCATGGATACTTAAGGAAAATGAATAAGCATTGAGCAACAAGACTGAGGAGACAATAGGCATGCATTGGAATGGGTATTGCAGAGATAGGGGAATATTAGGTTTTTGCTCACATTTAGAACCTGGATATATTGGTAGCAAAGTTATGGTTAACTAGAAAACTTAGATTATTTAACTTTCAATTGACTTTGGGTGTGATAATTAATAATTATGCATTCACCTAAGAAGCTTTCCATATCTAATACTTTTGGATAAAGACCAAAATAAGTTTGTTGGTTCTAGGAAAGACATTTGAGTGTTTGTCTGTAGCTTCCTAATTCTAGTTGGTTAGGCAGCTATCTTTGATTTAACCTCTCCAAGTTTAAAACGAAATAGCAAAACAGTCTTAAATTACAATATTTACATCAAGCTAAATGCCTGAGCAAGATGAAGTTATTCATATCAAGCATTGTTGTTATTAGCTACAGCAGCACTCCAAAACCCCTCCCTGACTGAGATCAACATGGGGGTTCAGTTGGTATGCTTCCTACTCTGCACTGTCTGTTTACTCAATTGATAAATTTTCTGAGCTACCAAAGGATCTGTTAATCAGGTTTTGATTCAAGTTAAAACATTTTAATCTACAAACCAACAAATGAACTTCTTACCCATTTCCCAAGTAACTCTCCTCTTTCTTCAAAGACCTGGCAGAAGGTAAAAAGAATATATTAGAATTAAAAAAACAACCTTTGTGGAGATATCTAAGGCAGATCCATCAAAGCCTTAAGTATTTTTTTAAGCACAGGAATACAATTCCAAATCCAAGATGGCGGTGGAGTATGACTTCTTAGCTAGATCTTGTCCGCTCTGTTCATTTCATTTCCTTTTTTTTTCTCTTTTTGTGCTTTTTTTCCTTCTTTCTTCTTACCTAACTCCTGTTCTTCAGCGTTGACAGAAGTCATCGCAAACTCCCGGCCACAGAGCAGACTCCTAGCCTTGAGGTAAAGCCAGCACAGATCTTCAGCCTCAAGTGCCTCGAGGTGAAGCCAGTACAGAGTTCCAGCCCCAGTGTGGACTCGTGGCTTCAGCGCGGACTCCGAGCCTCGAGGTAAAGTCAGCTTATACTCCCAGCCTCGAGGTGAAGCCAGTGCAGACTCTCAGTCTCAACATGGACATCCTGGCTTCAGCAAGGTCTGGACGCTAGGTGCCGGTGCAAACTGGGTTGGAAGGACTGTTATTCTGAACATTTTACTTCTTTATTTATCTAATTTATTCCTTTGGTTTTGTGCTTTTGTACCTAAGATGGTGCAAAATTCTGAATTGCTGGACTTTTTATTTCTATACTTTTCTAATATTTTCCTAAGAATTTGTACTTAAGAATCGGCACCTAGGTACCTTAGCACCTTTGATGGCACTGTAAGTGGTGACTTATAAACTTTTCACTGTACTCGTGAGTATCTCTGACAATAAAGCTACTTCTAATTTTAACCACATCTGATATACCAGGCTGTAAACAGCCATCTTCTTTAAGAAAGAGGAAACCATCATTTGTGGCAACATGGGCATCAGGAATTGTTGAAGGACCAACCAAGGCAACCTGGTTATCAAAATGAATATTAGTAGTCAGTGCCATTAAAGATACGAGGAGTTTGTCCTCAAATAATTAGACGCAGTATGAATGCATTAGGAAATGTACCTCATAAACTGAGCAACAGTTCAAGCAATAACAGTAAAATTACATTCTGTTGCTTAGTAATATGGAAACTGAACATTGCTGAAATGAGACAAGCTGCAAAGCTTTTCACCCAGCACTTTATAGGACAAATGCAAGAATGCCAAATTTAAAACAGTACCAGTAATTTATGCTACTGGAAGGTATGGTGCTGATTGGTCAGAAGTTGATTCTAATTGATTCAAGTAGTGCCATGGAGAAGACAATAGAGATCTATAGGCTTCCTAACAAGGTGCAAGGCTTGTACAAAATCCTTTGTTTTTTTGTGACAGAGGATAGTCCCTGCACCTGAGGGGAAAGTGATAAGAGTTCAAGAAAAACCAAGAGAGAGTGGAGGTCTAGTCACACCTGGGCATAACTGAGTAGGGAAGAAATGTCTGGGAAGATGGGAGGGGGAAGGAAGTGGGCATTTATCATTACCATTTTGGGGGTCCTGGGCAGGTTCGAGGATGTCAGAGATCCCACACCAACACATTTGGCCTCATCAGCACTGTCCCTTCCATTTCACCACCACTGGCATCACTCCTCCATACCCATCACCACCATCTCACACCAATCACTGCTTCAGCGAATTACTCATCATTTGTCCCAAGAATTTATCAACCTGGTAACAATTCACACATTCAGGATTGTTCAGCAAGTGTTACCTAGTAGCAGAGCCACATCTAACAGCCACCTTTTCTTTTGCGTCTTGCAAGAATGGCGGTTGAGAATGGTATGTACTTTGCTTATTATGAGTAACAGAAGGAACATCTGTTTTGATTCATCAGCCAAGCATTAGGGCTTAAGGTTTACATTGTCATGGATCTGTACCTAGATCATTATAATCCTCTGTTTTAATTTTGTATAAAGCGAACGAAATCTTAGGTGTAACAACTGACAGTGAGAGAATTAAGGAATGCGTTCTCTCCAATTCAATTTTAAACACTGCTCATACTTAGAAGAGAATTTAAGGCAAAATGTGCTTAACAAAACCTTTTCCATTTAATACATTTGGATGAAGTTGCATGTCAATCAGGTTAGTTAGAAAGAATACAATAGAAAACTATCATTCTTTCCTGGCAGCACGTTCCCGTGTTACATGAGAATTAAATAAGAACAATTTGTCTGATCACCTCCTATCTACAGCCAGTTGCTGCTCATCATAATAAGCCAACTCATAGAATAGACATGGAACAAAAAATGTACCCTACAGCCTATTTAATATGGTTATTAAAAAAACATTTCTCCGTGGTAATGTAAAGTCACATTCCCTTGCCTTGTCATTAGTGGGCTGGTGGTTCAGGGGTGTCCACGTGCTCATCTTAGTCTGCATTTTAGGCCCATTCATGATCTTGGATGGTGCAAATGCCATTTTGAAATCAACTGTTGGTAATTGTTCTTCCTCCTGGTGCAGAGTCACTCAATTCAACTGGAATGTAAAAGGAAAAACAACAATGCCTAAACCATGTCATCATCTAACCAACAGCCAATGATGATGAGATAACAAGGTGTGGAGCTGGATGAACACAGCAGGCCAAGCAGCATCATAGGAGCAGGAAAGCTTGACGTTTCGGGCCTAGACCCTTCATCAGAAATGACTCAGGCAACTGTGTGTCAATTGGCCTAATTTTCCAGATGGTTGTGGTTGTTGGAGGTTAGTCATGTCTGTTCCAGGACATCCCTGCAGAAGTTCTTCAGGATAGATACTTCTACTCAATTTGTTTAAATATGTGATGACACACATTTGAACTAGGACTTGAGCTGAGACACTCCTAACTCTTGTGACACCACTGTGTCACAAGAGCTCAGGGTAGTGTCCTAAATCCAACCATCTTCAGCTGCTTCATCATTGATCTTCCCTCCAGCATATAGTCAGAAGTGGGGATGTTTGTTATTGATTGTACAATGTTTAGCAGTATTTGCAATTCCTCAGATACTAATGGAGTCCGACAGCAGCAAGGCCTGGATAAAATTCAGGTTTGTACTGATAACAAGCAAGTGACATTTGTGCTGTACAAGTGCCAGGCAACCGTCTCCAGCAGGGGAGACTCTAACCCTAGCTCCTTTACATACAATGGCAATACTATGATTGAATCTCCTTCTGTCAACATCTTGGGTTACCATTGACCAAACCTGAACTGCATCAGCCATATAAAAATTGTGGCTACAAGAGTAAGTCAAAGGCTAGGAATTCTGTGGTGAGTAACTCACGTCCTGTCTCCCCAATGCCTGTCCACCATCTACAAGGCAGTAGTCAGGAGTGTGCTGGAATATTCTCCACTTGCCTGGATGAATGCCCCTCCAACAACATCCAATAAGATCAATACCATTCAGTACATAGCATCCTGTTTGACTGACACCCCATCCAGCATCTTTAACATTCACACCATCCACTTACTTGACTAGAATCCCTGAGGCTCAGATCAATGCTCTGAGGCTGTATTCAAATTTCTCAGCTGGTGAGAGATGAAAATCAAATGAAATTTGGAATTGAAAGCTAGTCTCAATAATAATTTTATAAAAAACTGTCACTGATAGTCATAATAAAAACTGAATCTGACCTTCTAACCTGGTCTGACAGACATGTGACTCCAGATCCACAGCAATGTGGATGACTATTAACTTCGCCGAAATGGCTGAGCAAGCTACTCAGTTCTAGAGATAGTAGGAACTGCAGATGCTGGAGATCGATATGGTGGCCCCGCAGGAACCCGGGATCACCAGGTCGGGTAAACAGGGGTGAATCGGCCCAGGTCGGAAACGGAGCAGGTCAAAGCCCCCATGCCCATCAGTAGTCGGATCGCGCCTGCGAATAGACGTCGCAGTGCAGCCTGGTTTACTCAGATCCAGGTCTGTTAGTGGTGGGTAACAAATGCTGGACCAGGACGCCCACATCCCACTAAAGAATGAAAGGAGAGGCTGTTTCAAACCCATCCAAAAGGCAGTAGTGACCTTCTGAAAGTCGGGGAAACGGGACACTCTAGCCATCGAACACCTTAGAGTATCTAGGAGCGGTTGGGTGCAGACACTAGTCAGCACAATAAAGGAAAAGGACCAGCAACAATTTTATAGATAACAACTCTCCCTTTCCCACCCTACACCTCTATACCGGCTCGAAATCAACGGGGACAGATCCACACTTTGGGATACCAGTTTGGGTGCATAATTGCTACTCCATTATTCGCCGGCACTAAGCTGGACCTCGGATTACTTCAGGCCACAATGTTGCTGCCTTTTTCTCACCTCCCCTCAGCGACAGGCGCCATCTCCGGTTTGGCCTCACTCGGTTTCTACGGCAACAGCCTCCCTCGCCTTCTTCACCGCCGCCGTTGGCCGCCTGGCCAATACAGTCGCTCTTTCGGTGTCACGGGGCCAGAAGCGGTGGTACGCGTTGCCGGGGCAATGAGCATCGTCGCTCACCATTCGTCGCCTCCCGGCAGCCAATCAGGCCTCGTGTCGGAGGCGTGGTGCTGCTGCCGAACGGTCGGGGTGGAGATCGGTTGGCGGTGACTGGTGAGAGGTGAGGGTCCGTTTGCTGTCTGTCTGATGATGCAGATCGGGCAACGATAAAGCCGATATACGCGACGGCTGTGAGATTGCGGCGGGGTGCTGGATCCTATGGGGGTAGCGGTTTGGACAGCGCCGCCGAAGTGGCGGCTTTCTCCCGTCCCTCTTGGAGTGGGAGTCACTCTCTTCACCACTCACCCCTTCCACCCCAATCGGGGGCCCACACCCACCACCACCACCACCACCACCACCACCAGAATAACACCCAGTTCCAACCGGCTTCTGCTTAAGTATGCCCCGGTCCCCGGGCTTTCACTCTTATGTCTTGAATGGCTGTGTATCCCTGCTGTGATGGCTTTTAATCTTTGTTACTTTGTGTACATGTCTGCGCATCCTCTCTTGCTGAGCTTGCGGTGAGCAAAGCTTCGACCTGCTCCGTTTCTATCCAGCTCGCAGTCCGGGCTTCATTCATTGTGTATCCCCGAGCTGGATGTTACTTAGATTTATTTCATTATTCAGCAAGATTATTATTTTCCAATGTTTCTTTTGTATTTAATTTCCTTAAAAAAATCTTATCTCTACGTTTTACTTTTAAGTGCCTTTAAAATAATGTTAGAGAATTTTGAAGCGCAGGGAGCTGTGAGACAACAAAAGAATGGATGTTGCAGATGTTGGAAATCTGGAATACAGACAGAAAGCCCTGGAAACACTTAGCAAATGATGCTGTGCCTGTAACTGCAAATGTCATGGTAATATATCTGTTCTGTCAGTCTTTTTTGTACACCAGTCCCTCAGTTTGCATATAGATTTTGCTGTTGATTGAGCAGATGCCAATGAGTTGAAGAAATTAGTTATGTGAACACAGAATGAATGGCAGTAGTGATAGGTGGTTCTGTGTCTGTGGGGACAGACAGGTGTTTCTGCTGGAAGTGAATGATAGTATATCTCTTCTCATGCTATTGCAGAGTGGCTACAGAACCTTCAGATGGGAGATGAAAAGCCAGAGGTTGTGGTCTGTGTTGTTATCAACAACAGGGATAGAAAAATAGGTCAGCTCCTGTGCGCAGAGGTGAAGAGTTGGGAAAGTATTTCGACAGCAGGACATTGGAGGTAGTAATTTTTACATTACACTCAATGCCACCCACTAGTGAGCTTAGACCGGGGAGCAGATGAATGGTTGATATGGTTGATAGGAGTGAGGGCTTTTGATCCCTGAGCGGTGGGACCTATACAAGTATGATAGATTGCACCTCAACTGAACTTGGACAGCTGTCCTTGTAGGAGGTTTGTTGATATGGTTGGGCAGAATGTAGACTAGTTTGGTAGTGGAGGCAATTGTGACTTGAATTATGCTGGAGCAGAATTGGAAATGGGAGGTAGAAACTTAGTGATTGAATCTGTAAGGCAGAGGACATGAAGGTTAGAAAAACAAAAGACTTGGCAGCCCTCAAAGATATATGGTTCAATGTAGGGAGTCTAACAAATAAAGCAGGAGAGGTGATGGCATAGATAGTAGCAAGGCAGTGTGATATCTTAATTATTACAGAAACGTGATTCAAACAGAAGTGGGAATGGGAGCACAACATACCTGGCTTCATGGTTTTCAGATGTAATAGAACAGGGAATTAAAAGGGAAGGGGATTGCTGACGCTTTTGATCGAAGAAACAACCTCCGATTGAGCAGAGATGATATACTATAAAGATCTTCAAATAAGGCCAAATGATTGAACCAAAGAATAAAAAAAGGGAGCTGTTACTATAGACCCCTAAGCAGTCAAGGGGAGATAGAAGGGAAAATGTAGGCAGATTTCTTGGGTGCAAAAAGAAGAAAGCGGTAACGGCAAGGAATTTTTAATTACCCTAATGTTAACTTGGATAGTTTTAATGTAAAAAGAGTGAGAGTACAAAATTCTCGAAGTGCATTCAGGAGAACCTTTGAGCTGGTTGTAGCAAGTCCAACAAAAGAGGATGTGCTTCTGGACTATAATTTTAAAATGAAGCTGGGCAGGTGGAATGAGTGGCAGTGGAAGACCATTTTGGTGGTAATGATCATAATTCAATTTGCTGTTTTCCATAACTATGTTAACATTAAGACAGAACAATGTTAAAGCTGAGATAGAACTTAAACTCTGTTCTAAAATAGCAACAGGAAGTGCTGGAGAAAAACAGCAGGTCTGATAACATATGTTAAAAGGGAAACGAGTTAATGTTTCAAATCCAATATGACTATTCTGTGTTCCAAAGAAAAGTCAGAAAATGCAGGGGTGAAATGGAAATAAAAAGCAAGTACTGTTCTTAAGAGTATTGGCAAATAAAATCAAGAAGAACACACAGATGTTTCATGAATATGTTAAGAGTAAGAGGATAACTAAATAAAGTGTACAGTTCATAAGTCCCAAAAGGTAATCTGTATGTAGATGTATTGATGTAGGTATGGCTTTTAATGAATATTTTGAGTCTGTCTGCAAGAAAGGAGTGGTCGATGCAAACATTGTAATTAAGGAGGTGTGTGAAATGTTGGTGGTAATAAATGTGGGAGACAGAAAGTATATACGGGAATAGAATCCCTCAAAGTGGTAGATTACTGGAGCTGGATGAACTATACCCCCAACTGTTGGAAGAAACCAAGGAGGAATAGCAATGCTCTGACCATTTTCCAATCCTACTCACTCAAACATGCCGGAGATCGAGGGGATGTTAATGTTGCATTTCAAAAATGGAATGAAGCATCGTCCAAATAATTACAGCCCAGTCGTTTAACTTTGGTAGTGGGAAAAATATCGGAATTAATTTTGAGACTCAGTATAAACGGTCACTTAGAAAGACGTGGAGTAATCAAGGATAGTCATTCCACTGACCAAATCTGTCCAAATCCTTTTCAGCTACTTTACATCTTCCTCACAGCAAACGTTTCCACCTAGTTTTGTTTCGTCCGTGAACAGGGGATATTAACACTTGGTCCCTACATCCAAATCATTGGTATGTACTGTGAACAGCTGGGTCCAAGTTCTGATCCTCACGGTACCCCCAATAGTCACGCAAGTAAATGACCTGTACATTCCTACACTCTATTTTACTGCCTGTGAGCCAATCCTTAAGCCATGTCATACATTACTTCCTATCACGTATGTTTTAATTTTGCTAACCAACCTCCAGTGGGGATCCTCATCAAAGGTATATGCCCTTTATCAATTATATTTGTAATATTTTGTACTCTTATATTAGTACCATTGGTAGGTGTACAAAAGAACTTACTACTTACTCATTGACCTTAGATGTCTCAAACTGCTTTGCAACTAACAGAGTGCTTTTGAAGTGTAATCACCATAATTTTGTGAAATGTGCAGGTCTTTTTGCACATGACCAACTCCTATAAGCAGCAACATGTTAATGATTAGATATGTTTTTGTGATAATTGATAAGTAAATATTGGCCAGGACACCAGGGATAACTCTTCTCCTTAGACTAATCACACATTCCCTGTCATCAAGAGTCTGTGCTCTTTGTCATGAATCTTAATCATGCACATCAAGAACATTACTGAAACTGGCAAGTACTATCCCTGATAGATTTCCTACGTCATCCACACCCTCACTGATGAAATCGTTGCTTGCGCTTTTGCCGTCTAAAATTATCCACTATTTTTTTACAAGAATTATACATGAGTTCCAACTTGTGCAATACTGTCCACTTGCATCCTGTTCCATATAAACCTCATTCAGCTATCAACCCAGGGTCAGCAGGTTCTGTTTGCTTCCTGTACCCCAGTGTATTGATTTTAGAATACTCAGTTCCATGCTCATCTTGACGTTTTCATGTATCGTTTATCCTATATTTGAAACATTGTGACCTGTTTCACTATATTAATCTTACAAAGTTGACTTACTCTATTTAAAATGGAAGATTATTATTTACTCAATTGTCAGAAGTGGAATCTCTAAACCTCATGAATTGGATCTTAGTCCATCGCAGGCTGGAGAGGGAGAAGGAAATGCACACTATCTTGCTGCAGTTTAGTTTTCAGATTAGAGTGCAGTTGTGTTTTTTTTATACTTCTTAAGTTATTGGTTATTTCTAATCACTCCACTGCCAAAGAATGACTTTCAAATGGCCAGATAATAAGATGCCTGCCACTCAGTCTATGAAACATGTATAGGACAAAGAAAATTACAGCATAGGAACAGGCCCTTCAGCCCTCCAAGTCTGCACCAACATGCTGTCCATCACAACTAAAACCCCCTACCCTTCTGGGGACCATATTCCTCTGTTCCCATCCTATTCATGTATTTGTCAAGACGCCCTTTAAAAGTCACTATAGTATCTGCTTCCACTTCCTACCCTGGCAGCGAGTTCCAGGCACCCACCGCCCTTGGTGTAAAAAAACTTGCCTCGTACATCACCTTTTAAACCTTGCCCCTCACACCTTAAACCTACGGCCCCTGGTAACAGATTCTTCTACCCTGGGATAAAGCTACCGACTGTCCACATCCTTCATAACCTTGTAGACCTGTATCAGGTCACCCCTCAACCTCTGTCGATCCAGTGAGAACAACCCAATTTCTCCAACCTATCCTCATAGCTAATGCCCTCCATACCAGGCAACATCCTGGTAAATCTTTTCTGTACCCTCTCCACAGCCACCATATCCTTCTGGTCATGTGGCAGCCAGAATTGAACACAATATCCACATGCAGCCTAATTAAGGTTCTATAAAGCTGCAACATTACCTGTCAATTTTTAAACTCAATGCCCCGGCCGATGAAGGCAAGCATCCTTGTTGACTACCTCCTCTACTGGCGTTGCCACTTTCAGTGACCTGTGTACCTGTACAGCGAGATCCCTTTGCCTATCAGTACTTTTAAGGGTTCTGCCATTTACTGTATATTTTCCATCTGGATTAGACTTTCTAAAATTCACGACCTCACATTTTTCTGGATTAAACTCCATCTGCCATCTCACTAGCCTAGTCACCAACCGATCTATATCCAGATGTATCTTTTGACGGTCCTCATCAGTATCCACAATTCCACCAATCTTTGTGTCATCGGCACGCTTACTAATCAGACGAGTTACATTTTCCTCCAAATCATTTATATGTGTTACAAACAGCAGAGGTCCCAACAGTGATTCCTGAGGAATGCCACTAGTCACATCCCTCCATTCAGAAACGCACCCTTCCACTGCTACGCTCTGTCTTCGAGCCAGTTTTTTCATCCATCTTGCAAGCTCACCTCTGACCCCGTGCAAGTTTACCTTCGTATTCAGCGTGCAATGAGGGACCTTGTCAAAGGCCTTACTGAACTCCACGTAGACGGTATCCACTACCCTACCCTGTGATCATCTTCAGCACTTCCTCAAAAAAACTCAACCAAGTTAGTGAGACATGACCTCTCCTTCACAAAACCATGTTCCCTCTCGCTAATAGGCCCACTGATTTCCAAGTGGGAGTAAATCCTGTCTTGAAGAATCCTCTGCAGTAATTTCCCTACCACTCACATAAGGCTCACTGGCCTGAAATTAGCTGGATTATCCTTGGCACTCTTCTTAAACAAATGAGCAACATTGGCTATTCTCCACTCTGCTGGGACGTCCCCTGTAGCCAGTGAGGATACAAAGATTACCCTCAAGGCCCCAGCAATTTTCCTCCCTTGCTCTTCTCAGTGTTCTGGGGTATATCCCATCAGGCCCTGGGGACTTGTCTACCTTAATGTTTTTCCAAGACCCTCTTCCCTTTTGATCTCAACGTGGCCCAAGCTATCTACACACCCTTCCCCAGACTCATCATCCACCAAATCCTTCTCTATTGTGAGTACTGACACAAAGTACTCATTTAACACTCGCCCATTTCCTCTGGCTTCACGCATGAATTCCCTTCCCTGTCCTTGAGTGGGCCAACCCTCTGCCTGGCTACCCTTGGGATTTTCCTTAATCTTGTTGGCCAATGACTTTTCATGACCCCTTTTAGCCCTCCTGACTCCTTGCTTAAGTTTCTTTCGACTTCTCTTGTATTCCACCCTTGCTTCGTGTGTTCCCAGCCTCCTCGCCTTGAAAAATGCATCCTTTTTCTTTATCTTGCAGAGAGACCTTTAAAACAGTTGGGTGTAAGCTCGTTGAATTGTACATGGAAAGTGAAAGATCTATATGAATGACCGTATACTGTATCTCCTATAATTGTTTGTAAACATAACCAAAATTGTAAAGCAGGTTCATCTGTGTTTAAGGGAAGCTGTCAAGCAGGTTTTAAACCAAACTTCAAAGGGTACAAAGACAGTTTGAGCTTTTGTAAGATTGTTGCTGTAATTTTTAATTTCAACAACCATTTTGGTCTCATTTTTGATATGTGGTGCTGTACAAGAAAAATGAGTCTGCTGATAATTGTACACTGTTTCAGTTGAAATTTTATTTCTGGTTATTTAGTTATGTGAAAAGGAAATGTTTATATGTAGCATCTTTCATGACCTCAGGCTGTTCCATGTTCTTTACAGCTAGGGAAGTACATTTGAAATGGACTAATTATAATGTAGGAAAGTAGGTAGCTGATTTACATACAGCAAGCTTCACCCATATGCAATTTGATGATGACCAGATGCTCTGTTTATTTGTGTGATTTTTATTGAAAAGTAAGTGTTTGCCTGGCCATCAAAGGGAGAACTCCCACTGCTTCTTGAGAAAGATAGTACGGTGTGATTTTGCATATCCAACTGACAAAAAAAAGATGGTGTCTGTTTAACAACTTACTCAAAAGATGACCGTCTGACCAGGCAGCATTTCCTCACTTATGCATTAGCACATCAGCCTCCGCTTTTGTGTTCAGTTACTTAGAATGGGAATTGAATCCACAACCTTTTGTTTCAGAGGCAAGAGTGGTAACATCTGAACCATGACTGATCATTGAATTCATATCCAATGCTGCAGTGTCAATTGCTATCAATATTTATACACCACAGAGTTATGAAAGTGATTGCAGCAAATTTCTTAGCTGTAGTCAATTGTGATGTGCAGGCCAACTGAATTATCTGACAAAACCGAATGTATTGTGACTGTTCTACATTTGTGACCAGAACTACAAAACTAATCCTGTTTCTGTGTACGTAGATAATGGCAGGCCTGCAGTGTGCTTCTGTCATTTTGTGTTTCTATTTCAAATTTCCAGTATCTGCACACTTTGGTTTTGTAATGCGAGTTTGTTTTCCTTCAAACATGACCAATGGCACACTGAATAACATGATCTAAATCTTACCTTTGCAGATGCTACAGGAAGACTTCACATACACAATGCTGCAGGTATGCTTGATGCTGCTGTGTCACTTCCAGAAAGCTTATTAAGATACCTGTAATGTCTGATGCAGCAGCATAACCAGTTTAGTCACAGCGAAGAGTGACCTATATTACTGCATTACCTTTTCTTTGTTGCTCTGTGCTGTATGAAATAGGATCTTTCATTGAGATAGCAATTACAGCTTTGAGATAACTGACTAATTTTACAAATCTGTGCTGGTGTCAGACAGGGTACTTGGAACTGTTGTGGTGGGGAGAGATAAACAAAAGCTACTACATATGGAGTGGAGTCGGCTTGTTGGTAATGTCACTGGACTAGTAATCCATACCATCAGTGTAATATTCTGGAGACATGAGTCCAAATCCCACCATGGCAGATGGTAAAGCTTGAATTGTATAAAACATGGAATTTATTTTTTAAAAAAAACTAGTCTAATGGTGAATTTGTAGCCAATGCCTATTGTTGTAAAAACAGGTCTTGTTCACTTGTTCTTTAGGGAAGGAAATCTGCTATGCGTACCATGTCTGGCCTGTATAAACCTCCAGATTCTCAGCAATGTGGTTTACACAACTGTCCATAAATGTCCTAGCAAGTTCCTCAATGTTTCTTAAAAAAAAATGAATTCAGCATTGACATAGGCATCAGAAACACCGACGACAAATACAACCCTGACCCAGCCATCACCATCGCTGGGTATACCCTGTCCCACTGGTAGGATGGATCTGTCAGTAGAGGCTTCACAATTGGAATACAATCGGACTGGAGCTCTCCTGGGAGCCTTTGATACTGACTGTGGAGCCTGTGAATTTTCATAGCATCAGGTCTAATATGTGCAAGGAAATCTCTTTTTGATTACTACCTACCATTCCTCCTCAGCTGAAGAATCAGTGCAAGTCCATGTTGCACACCACTTGGAAGAAGCACTGAACCAAGGGCGCAAAATGTACTCTGGATGAAGGACTTCACTGTACTGTCACCAAGCTTAGCTTCGTAGCACCACAACTGACTGAGCTGGCTGAATTTAAAGGACATAGTTGCTAGATTGTGCCAGTACACAGTATACCGCACAGTCCCATCTTCATTAAGGACACCATCATATTTTAAGGCACTACCACTGTACTTTGAACAGATCTCGCATCTCAAAACTGGGCAACAATGAAGCATTGCAGGTGATCAATCACAGCAAGAGCTGAATTGTATTCAACTTCAGTCTGTAACCTCATGCCTGTCATGTACCCAACACTACTATTACCATCAATGCTGTAAGATCAATCCTGGTTCAATAAAGAGTGCAGAAAGGCATGCCAGGAACATAGCTTGCTGATCTAAAAATGAGGTGACAGCTTAAAGCTACGGTAAGACAATTTGCATTTCAAACAACTGAAGCAGCATGCAATAGCCAGGCTAAGCTATCCATAACCAGTAGATCAAAGTTGAACACTACAGTCATGCTGTAACCAGTATGAATGGTTGTGGATAATTAACAACAAGAGGAAGAGGCTCCATTTGTATCCAATCTTCAATGATGGAGGAACTCAGTACGTCAGTGCAAAAGGTAAGGCTGAAGTATTTGTATTCTTTAGCCAGAAGAGCCAAGTGAATGATCCATCTTTGTCTCCAACTGAGGTTCCCAACATTATAGGTGCCAGACTTAAATCAATGCGATTAATTTTGTGTGATATGAAGAAATGGCTGAAAGCACTGGATACTGCATCCTTTGACGATGTTCCAGCAACAGTATGGTAGACTTGTGATCCAGTACTAGCAATGCCCTAACCAACCTGTTCCAAAAAGCTACAGCACTGGCATCTACCTGACAAAATGGATAATGGCCCAGATATGCCCTGTACATACAAAGCAGGACAAATTCAAACCATCCTCAAAGTCTCATTTCAATCATCTCCAAAGTGATAGAAGAGGTAGTTGACAGTGTTAACAAGCAGCTGTTGCAAAAAAATAACCTACTCACTGACACTCAGTTTAGGTTACATCATGGCTATTTTGACCTCATTACAGCCTCGGTTCAAACACGAACAAAAGTGCTGACTCTATAGGTCAGGTAATACTGTTTGACACCAAGGTAACATTTCACTTGTATGGCATCAATAGCCTTAACAAAACTAAACTCATTGGGTTTTGGGGAAATTTCTGCTGTTTGGAGGTCATTCATTTAAGCCCCAGAACAGCACTGCAGGAGCTTCTCAGAGTAGATATTTTTAAATAAGCTCTTCATCTCTTCAGGACCAGGTGGGACTTGGACCTGGGTTCTTCTGGCTCTAGGGTGGGAACACTGGGCTTAACGCATGTTCTTTTGTCTTTGTGTACCATTTTATTGTCACAAATAGGGGAAATGTGATATTTATTTCTTAAATCCTGTATCAAATAAAGTGAAAATGCAAAAGCAGGTGTATAAAATGTTTATTTGAAATAAAAACTGAGATTTTGGGGCTTCTGGTAAAAACTTGATTCCACTGTTTGCTCATGCCTTTATTATGGAGTGTTCCTAGCTCAAATATTATGTAAGAATCCAAGCCACTTAATTAGATCCTTAGTTTTTATTCATCCTCATATTACAAAAGAGGCGGTGTGGTTAGCTTTAAGTGATCTTCATCAGTATGATTTTCTTTATTACTTGTTCATGGGATATGCATGTCATTGGCTAGTCCAGCATTTATTGCCTGTCCAATGGAGCAGTTAATAGTCAACCGCATCGCTGTGGACCTGGAGTCACATGTAAACAAGATAAGGTTACTTTCCTTAAAGGACATTTGTAAAAGCCCATCTAGTTCACTATAATCGACAATATTACATGGCCACCATTAGACTAGTTTTTCAGTCTTTTTTATTGAATTCAAGTCTCATCATCTGCCATAGTGGAATTCAAACCCGTTTTCTCAGAAAATTCTGGCTTGCTGGATCAGTAGCTGTACCACTGTGCCGCCACATTGCCATTGGTGATTGGTATTTTGATTATCATTGAGCAGCTCCTGCTGAAAGTATGTGTTCAGGTATGTTCAATGCAGATGCAATCTGGTGCTTTTGCACTGTCCATTTCAAATAACCTGTCTGATGTAATCAAAGATACTTGCACAAAGAAGTTGGTTCTTTGTGTTGGGTACCAGAGCATGACTATCACATGCAGGCCATTCTACAGAGGGAGGGGAATTGTTAAATATAAGCAGAACATGAAACACCTCTGGTAACTCTCTTGTTTGGTTCACTGTTCCCTTTATAGGTCACAAGAATGCCCTGGAATTTAGGGAAGAATCTTCTGGAACAGAATGGGAGACATTGTGTGGGAATGTGGTCAATTAATCGATTGTCAGATGGACAACAAAATAAAGCTGTTGAATGCCAGGACCTAATTTTAGTGGTCTGTTAAGGAAGCAAAATTATTTTCTGTGTAAGAGAAAAATGCTGAGAACTGCTTTTGATGAGATCCAGAAAGCCATGACTGAAAGAGAGGTCAGATCAAGTTTCAGAGTGTTCAAGTGAATGGTGGCTTGAGCAAGCTAACAAAGGAGATTTAAAAAACACAAACATTCAATCAGCAAACCTGTTTGTCTTCCACCCGTCAGCAAGCAAAGGAGTATTTAGTGTTGAATATTGCTGACATGGCGGTGACTGTCGGAGAGATGTTGTGGACACTTTGTGCATTGTCTGCGCATTTGGGACTGGGTGGTGGCCACAGTATGTTTGCCTGTGAACCCATTTCCCTGAGAATGTGCCGTGATCTGCCTTACAATATGACGTTTATGCCAAATCTCCTGAATCACTATGACCAGCAAACTGCAGCCCTGGCTATGGAGGTAAGCTGACTTTCTATCCTTGCTGATACAACATAGTAAACATAGTATATTTTTGATGCTAATGTACTTCAGTTTTAAAAAATGGCTCAACTTCTTAACCTAACTGAGGCCAGTAGATTGTCTTGATTTTAGCACTCTGGATATAAGGTAATAATTAGCATATAAGCCTTGGATTTATTTGCCCTTTCTGTACTACTTCCTTACAGACAGATGTAGCTGATGTAGATGTGAAGAAGTTTTGGAATTTACCACAAATACTTTTATGGGGTGTCTTTGTGGTCACTTCCAATAATGCAGAGGAAGTGAACCAATACATTTCTTTGTTTTTTTCACAGAACAACTGTGGATGCTGAAAATCTGAAACAAAAATGGAAATTGCTGCCAGAACTGCTGGGCTTCCCCAGCATCTGAAGAGAGAAAGCAGAGTTAACATTTTGGGTCCAGTGACCCTTTGGATCATCGGACCTGAAATGATAACTCTGATTTCTCTTAACATTTCTTATGTGCTTTGAAGTTGAAGATTTAATTCAATCCTAGAACAGAATAGAAATAAATAATTTTCAGAATGAGAGTTCAAAGTAAACAATGGCAAAGTAGAGTGAAATAATTGTGAATGGTGAAAAATTTAAATCAAAAGCATAAAATGCCAGGATTGTATAGATCATCAAAAGAACAGTAGTTGAACGTTCCTGTTGGATCACATTCATCATCTGCTGAAAGCTTAAGACATTTAATGCTCTTGATCTTTTTCTGACTTTTGGTTTCAAGAGCAAAACTTGTTTCTCTTGGTGTCTGTTAAAATAATCTGTGTTTTGTTGAGGCATTTACTGCTCTGGCTCCTGTTGATATTTAATCTTCTGTATGATTTATAATTTAGACTGTGAAATGCAAGTTAGCTTTTGGCGGTCTTCCGTTTCTGTCTTCTGTGAGACAAGTTCATCAGGTTTTTTTTTGCACCTGTGTGGTTGTCGTTTCAATTTACCTCATCTGATTAGGGCCATTCTGAGCCCTGCAGCATTTCTAAAGTCACTTTATATATGTGAATGCAGATTGAAGTTGGTATTTTCTCCGAAGTATATTCCTTTTGAAAATTATTCATAGTTCTGAATCTTAAAGCAAGTATAGTTTACTAAAAAAAATCTTGTGTTGAGCTCATTGAAGTGGTTTACATATACATAATTCATTTGACATTTTGTTTTCCTGCATCAATGCCATGTGCACCCTCTATCAAACCTGATTTTAAGATGTTTATTATTTATCAGCAGTTTCTTCAATCTGGTACAATATTTGAATTTGACCCTTCTCTAGTTATTGGGTCTGTTTAGCCTATTTTTCTAAACAGCCATTTTATTGCATACCTCTGGAGCAGGTGGGACTTGAACCTGGGCTCCTGGTCAAGGGGTAGGGACACTTCCACTGCACCACAAGAGAGTCCTTGGGTAAGAGTTTTTTTTATTTAATGACTCAGGAACCCAACTGGAAAGTAAGTGTTTATTGTTGAACGCCAAAAGAGAGCCACTACTCGTGGTGTACATAGGCTGGTCTCAGCCCCCACAGTTCTGCATACCCTTCCCTGAATCTGCTCTTTTTTCAGAAATTCTTAACTTATCTTTCCTAATCAACCAGTTCAGAGATGTTGTTACACACCTCTGGAGCAAGTGGGACATGAACCCAGGCCTTCTGATCTTGAGGTAGGGATGCTCCCGCTGTGCTCAAGAGCCCTGTAGGTCAGACTAATTATCCCTTAACCCTGATGCTCTACAGCTGTTGTGTCCTCTGAATTACTTCTGTCTCGTGAACTAACTGACCTTTACTTTGATTTTTGTCACTTGGAGTAACAGTGAATTAGCATGTAAGAAACTGTAGATGTGAACCTTGGATTGTTGTGCATTAGAGCTGTAGCTTATTTTGTTTAAATTAATATTTAAGCCTTTTGTTGTCAATTCAGGGTGTATTTATCCTGCTTTGTGAATGAAACTTTCCTTCTTGAAAGTATGCTATTTTTCTGGGGCAAGCTGTGGCTGAGTGATGCAGTGAGTTGGAACATTGCCCTGTATTCAAATCCACTTCCCTGTTATAAGTGACAGCTAAGTCCTAGTGCAAATTAGAGATGTTGTGTACGTTGTCACGGCTTCGGGCCCTTTTCATTTATGTGTGAGGTCTGAAACAAAGCTGTGCAGTGGCTTGTGGGGAAAAAGGATGAACTTGAAGTACCCTGATGACAAGGAACTGTTGCTCAGCCCTTTGATATTTTCTAACCAACTTGCTTCGAGGTTTTATCTCTCACCCCTGGTCCAGGTGGGACTTCAACCTGGAGTTTCTGGCTCGGAGGTAGTGACACTGCCACTGCACCACTACTCAGCCCCTTTGATAGACCCAGAATGGTAGAAATGCCTCGTTAGTGCCACTTTAATGAGAAATGTACAAAGCATTGAAATTTGTGACACATTGCAAGTGTGAACTTTGGATTCTCTACTATTCTGACAATGAAATGGATGGTGCTTGGGATGAGTTGTTAGAAGCTGGGAAGGAATGAACATTTGATAAAATAGCCAAAGTTCGCTGCTGATTTGCAGAAGGACCAGCAGTCACTATGGAAGTTGTGACTGTGCCACAAAAGTAGGCTGTAAAGTATTATCCTGAGTATATGAAAGTCACTATAAATGCTGATTCTTTCTCTTTTCTTGTCTGGTTATTTAGTAATTACTCTCAGACTTAGTACGACCAAGGTTCTACATAGCTCATGCAATTATAATACACGGACGACAGCCATTCAGCCCGTCATGCCTTTATTGGTCTGTTTGTAAACCTAGTGACATTTACCAGGTGGCGGTATGTTCCCACTTTGAAATGATTGTTACGTGAGCCTTGAGTTATAGATGCAATCAAATACAATTTGCAGTAGTGTCCTGCTACCTGCTGAGATTGATGTTACATGGGGAAGCATTAATTTGTGCTAATTAATGAGCAGTGCTGGTAGCTAAACTATGACAGCTGCTATTTTACTCTGACACAATTATTCAAAACCAAATCAGAGGATGGTGTAAATCTTGCGTGGTGAAACATCAGGGGATTGGTTGAGTAGCTAAAGTCAGGGGTGTACAAGCCCATTTTGTGTACAAGTGGAGATGGGTGAAGGATGAATATTAGCTTTTGAATATTAGCATTTCCATTTATTTTGAAAAAGGTTAAACTTAAAAGTAATCCTCTTTATTCACCTCCCGTCTATATTGTGTACTGTTTCCCAGCTGAGAATTGACCCACTTTTCTGTTTCTTTTCTTGTTGACGCTTCTTTATATTGTGCCCTGAAATGTTCAATTTTCTAATACATTACATAAGAGTTCTGCCAGGGCTGCTGTGTAATATAGCCTAGATTTACCAATGAGCCATTATTTCCACCAGATTCCAGCTACCTTAGTTGGATATTGGTTAATTTTGCATGGAGGTATATATGCTTTTGCTCTGTAGAATAATGCATTGATCAGTCAGTGCATTGTACTGTTTTGATGAGAAAATTACTGCAGTGTTTTAAACCTTCTAAAAAGCTTCATAACCGATCATTCACCTTTTCTTTAGTACAGTATTTCTTTGGCTATGTGCAATGTCCTATAACCAAATAGGAAGATTAGGCAGCCCCATCTTGAGCCCATAATGATGTCTGTCTGTCTGTAATTAACATTAGGATTTACATGCGATTCAGTTAGTAAGTTAATATGTGGAGAATTCAGGAAAGGTAATCAACATAATTTAATTTGAAACAGCTGCAAGTTTGTCTACTGTGCCTATTGCATACCTCTAGAAGAGTTGGACCTAACTAATTAGGCAAAATACAAACAAAATACTTTTTCACAGAAATAAACATGTAATAACCAGGAGTATAACAATTCTGGTGTGAAATTTGTTGCCAATACTTTAATATTAGCATGTTGTTACTGTGCAGGTAGTTCTGTTCATAGTACAGATGTCTGTAGTACTTTGGACATTGTACTCCTTGACTTAGCTACGTTTTTATTGAATATACTGAGGCCAGGAGAACAGTAGGGAATAGAAGACAATGATTTAAGGGGGATCTAATGTGCTAACATAACGTTTGTACATGTTATTTTTAAAAAAGTGAAATCTCTGTAGTTGAGAATAAATATATAAGGTTGATAATGAAAGGAATTCTTCAAAAACATAATGATCAAGTGCAGCTGGGGAATGGAAAGAAAAATACTCTTGATCAGTGGGGAAGTGATCAATAGGTGTGCTAAAAATAATTAGACATCCTGTAGAGGAAGGATGACTGAGTGCAAAGTTATAGAGAAGCAGTCAAAAAAAGAAAAAATGATGAAAAACATGGAAGCAGATGTGAGAACAAAAAATCCAGTGTTATATCAAGAGTAGATTAGTGGTGGAAGTTAATACCCTCAGGGAGTACATATACTAACTTTGTGCACCCAATTTAAAAAGTCCTGTATCCCATAATGTAACAGTACACTAGCCATGAATGTTGCAGTGAATTATTCTGAACATTCATGGTTTATAGTGCCTTGTTCCAGAAGACAGGCAAATGCATGTTGCATAGCAGTACATGACACCTGGAATATTTTTTGTATATGCACTGATGCCACTGTCATAATATTATTTGAACAGATACTAAAAAATGTCTCATCATAGACCATATGTGGTTTGCTTGCAGGAGTGATTGACCTCAAGAAATGATAGGAAGATGAGTGCAGTGTTAGCTATCATCATGAAAGTCAGTTTAAGAGGCTAGTGTGCAATACGTTAAGGAATGGATTAATATAATATCTGTATGTTTAGGAAGGGTGAAAATTCTAATCCAGGCACATGTAGGTGCATTAGACCAAGTTTTCTACTGGACAGAATAACTATTAGATTGACCTGGTAGGTTCTTGCACCGAATGAGGTTATCATCAACGATTCTCCTTCACACCCTCACCTGTTGCCTGAGGCATGGTGTTGGTCTGATAGAACTATGATGACTTTACCTTTTACCAGGTTTTGGAATAGGAAAATCATGACCAGAAACATTGTGATTACTTAAATTGGTGTAAGTCTACAATCTAACTTAAGTGGTGTCCAGAAGGTTTTTGTTCACATCCTGTTTCAAAGATATCTAATTAACTGACGGTAGTTGAGTTCTATGGAGCATATTGCAATGTGGAGACAGGCCATCTACCTAAACCGGTTGATGTTTTTTAATCCTCTACTGGGTATAGGGTTAGCTAAAATACAGGAAAGTATTGTCTACATGAGGGAAGTGGCAGAGTAGATTTAATACGGATGAACACAATACATGGGATAGAAATATGCAAAACCTCAAAAGTGAGTTAAATATATTTAAGAATATGTAAACAAATGCTTTAATGATTGGTGTTTTTATGTCCTTGACTCATGCTCTAAATTTTAGGAATATATTCTTCCTTTCTTCTTCAAAGTACTGATTTGTGCTGAAGTCTTTTTCTATATGCCCTACTGACCTTGATTGTTTCACTCAAGTGGCCATTGCTCATACATGAGTTTCCATACTGTTGGAAACTGTTCACAGGGGGAACGTACGATATGGCATCCAAACATAGTTCTATATTTTTAGTATTAAAGGAATATGACTGGAGAATTCAATTAACGTGATAGCAGTCATGTTGAGGAAAATCCATTTTTAATCACTGGCATTTGCGAATTCGTGGAGGGAAGGAAGCAGACAATTGCTGATACGTTTTACACAGTGATATCCGGCACAAGTATACAAACTTTTATTTTCCTTTTTATTAATTTTAAACGGCTCTGTGAGCATTGCCTATTTTGAACCGTAGTGTTTACTGATCTACACTGGACCCTGGCTGAGCAATGCCTTGATTTCAAAACACTCATCTTTGTTTTCAGATCCTTCAGTGGCCTTGTTCTTCCCTACCTTTTTGTAGTCTCCTCCAGCCTGTCAGCACTCCGAGAAATCTGTGCTGCTCCAATTCAAGCTTCTTGAGTATATGTAAGTTGCCTCACCATTGGCCTTCAGCTGCCCATGCCCTAAACTATGGCATTCCCTTCCTAAACCACTGTCTCTCTACCTCTGTTTCCCTTCTTTAAGACAACCTCTAAAACCTGTGCCTTTGGCAAAGCTTTAAGTCAGAGATCCTCATGTCTCCTATGTTAGTACATACACTAGATGCCTTGTGATGTAGGGTGATGCCAACAGCATCAGTTCAATTTTCATGTAGGCTGAGTCTACCGTGAAGTACACTTCTCTGTACATGGTAGACTGGTTAGTGAGGTTAGATTACATGGAATCCAGGTGGAACTAGCCAATTGGATACAAAATTGGCTTGAAGATAGGAGTCACAGGGTGGTTGTAGAGGGTTTTCTTTTTGGACTGAAGGCCTGTGACCAACGGTGTGCCACAAGGATCGGTACTGGATCCACTGCTTTTCATCACTTATATAAATGATTTAGATGTGAATATAGGAGATATGGTTAATAAATTTTCGGATGACCCCAAAATTGGTGGTGTAGTGAACAGTGAGGAAGTTTATCTGAGTATAACAGGACCTTGATCAGCTGGGCCAATGGGCTGAGGAGTGGCAGGTGGAGTTTAACTTAGATAAATGTGAGGTTTTGCATTTTGGTGAGGCAAACCAGGGCAGGACATACATAGTTAATGGTAGGGCCGCAGGCAGTGTTACCGAATATCGACCGAGGAGTGCAGGTGCATAGTCCTTGAAAGTGGAATTGCAGATAGACAGGGCAGTGCAGAAGGCATTTGGCACCCTTGCCTTCATTGGGCAGTGCATTGAGTATAGGAGTTGCAATGTTGTGTTGTGGCTGTACAGGACAGTGGTGAGGCCATTTTTAGAATACTGCATGCAATTCTGGTCTCCCTGCTATAGGAAAGATGTTATAAAAACTTGAAAGGACTCAGAAAAGAATTACAAGTATGTTGCCAGGGTTGGAAGTTTTGAGCTATAGGGAGATGCTGAATAAGCTGGGGCATTTTTTCCCCTCGATTGAGAGGCTAGATCAGGGTACTTTCCAGGTAGAATGAAGTTAAATACAGTTAATGTCCAAAGAGACTTGGGGTTTCGGGTACATAGATCTTTAAATTGTCACGAACAGGTACAAAAGATAATCAAGAAAAGTAATGGAGTGCTGGCTTTTTTATGTAGTGTATTGGAATACAAAGATGCAGAAGTAATGCTACAGTTGTACAAACTCTAGTTAGACCCACTTCGAGTACTATGAGCAGATCTGGGTACCACACTTTGAGAAGGATATTAGGGGGAGTATAATGTATGATACCTGGACTTCAGGGGTTAAGTAATGAGCTGGGATTACACAAATTAGGCCTGTTTACTCCAGAATTTAGGAGGATAATGGGTGATCTGATCAAAGTCTTCAAGATATTAACAGGAAAGATACAGAGTACGAAAGATAAACTATTTCCACTGTTTGGGGATTCTTGATTCTTGAACAGTGATAGGCTTCCCCTTGTCCTTACCTATCATCTCACCAGCATCCACATCCAGAAGATCATCAGGCACCATTTCCACCACCTCGAGCAAGATGCCACCACCACACACGCATTCCCCTCCCCTCCCTTGTCTGCCTTCTGCGGGGACCATTCCCTCCGGGACACCCTGGTCCACACTTCCTTCACCCCCAACAACCCTACTGTAACCGGTGAAGGTGCAATACCTGCCCATTCACTACCTCCCTCCCCAGTATCCCAGGGCTCAAACATATCTTCCAAGTGAAGCAACATTCGCTGCTCACAATGTGGTCTCCTCTGCATTGGGGAAACGAAGCGTGGACTAGGTGACCGCTTCACAGAACATCTACGTTCTGCTCGCAAGAAAGACCCTGAACTACCTGTTGCCTGCCACTTTAGCTCACCACCCTGTTCTCTGATCAACATGTCTGTCTCTGGCTTGCTGCAGTGTTCCAGTGAAGCTCAATACAAGCTAGAAGAACAAGACCTCATTTTCCGCTTAGGGGACCCTGCAGCCCTGCAGACTCAATATCGAGTTCAATAATTTTAGGGCCTAAATTCTCCCATGTCCCAGCCCCCTACCCCACACATCAGGCCTTGTTCCCACATAGCCTGCCATTACACACTGCCTGTTATTAGTCACTAATAATCCCCATTTAAGAACAATTCACTCTCCAGCCTGATTGTTATCAACTTTGTCTGTCCAACTGCTCTTCTCCCTCTTTAGGCTCTATCTTATCATTTACTTCCTACCCCATCCCCCTCCCTTTTCTTCTGCATATAAACTGACGTTTTCCCAGCCACCATCAATTCTGAGGAAGGGTTACCAGACCCGAAATGTTAACTCTGTTTTTTCCTTCACAGATGCAGCCAGGCCTGCTAAGCTTTTCCAGCAACTTTGTTTTTGAACTTGAGGGCATAGTCTGAGAATTAGGACTAGACCATCCAGGAGAAATGTTTGCAAGCACTTCTACGTACAAAGGGTGGTAGTTATTTGGAATTCTGTTTCACAAATTTGAGATAAACGGGTCTTTGTGAAGCAAACATGTTAGCGATATGGGTCAAAGGCAAGTATAAAGAGACTGGCCACGGATCAGCCACTGTCTCATTTGAAGGGTAGAATTTGCTCGAGGGGCTGAATGGCCTACTCCTGTTTCTGTATTTTCTGTGCCCTTGAAATATTGCCACCTTCCACAGGAAGCCTCAAATGTTCATCTTTCTCCTCGACGAAGGATTCTTCACCTTGGTTAACAGGGCACTCTGTTGTGTTCAACTGATTTCCACACTTCTGCCTTCACTCTTTCTCATCCTTGACTTAACAGTGGTAAGGTTCCCTGGTCCTCACTACTGACACCCACCCCAACCAGCCTCTGCTCCAAAGGGTTATAATCTGCTATTTCCACCACCTCCGCTGGGGTGCCACCTTTAGTCAGACGTTCCCTTGGCAGCATTCTGCAGGGGCAGTTCTCTCTGGGACACCTTGGCCTGCTTCTCCTTTGCTGTGCAATACCGCCCTACATCCTCCATAGCATCTTTTCATGCAATTGCAGAAAGTACAACACTTGCTTGTTTTAACTCCTCCCTTCTTCTTATCCAAGTCCTAGACATGCCTTCTAGGTGAAGCAGTGATTTACTTGTACTTCTTTCAACCTAATCTACTGTATACACTGCTAACAATATGGTCATCTCTACACTGAGGAGACAAAACAAAGACTGGGTGACCACTTTGTGGAGTGCTTGCACTCTACATAAAAATGACTCCGATCTTCCAGTTGCCTGTCACTTCACTACATGACCATATTCCCATGCCAATATTTCCGTCTCGAGCCCACAGCAGCGCTCACACAAGCTGGAGGAACAATACTTAACTTTCCTTACAGGCCTCAGGACTTGGCATTAGGTTTAACAACTTGATGTTCGTTCCCCACCCCCATACCCCTAGGTCGTTTTTTTCGTATGAGTTGCTCTCAGCCAACCTATTTTCCACCACTCTCACTTCCAATTAACCGGCATTTATCGCCCTTCCAGCATTTTACAAGCAATCCCTTTGCTTCCCCCACTCGACATCTTCTCCATGTATTCTCTTGACTCCCCACCCTGCAGCCTGTATCAGTATAAATACCATGCCTTCCCAGGTGCTTTCAGTTCTGATGAGGGATCACTGGACGTGAAACCTCAAGCCTGTTTTTCTCCCTCTAGATGCTGCTATTCCTGCTGAATTTCTCCAGCACCTCCTGTTTTTGTTTCAGACTTTCAGCATCCACAGTTCTTTTGCTTTATTCTACCAAAGTACTGTTAGATGGCTTGATGTTTACGGACACAATCTTTGTATAGTCTCTCTTGATTTCTTTTTAATTAGCTGCATTTAAGTAGAATAATACAACAAGCCATGTCTGTCCAACTGAACGACAGCCTTTGTGTTATGACCACTGAGCTTTAACAGTCCAACCTTTGAAGCCCAGTGAGCTTGATCCTTTCTATTCTCCTGTCCTGTTTGAATTTGGTAAGCCTGGTGGATTAAATAAGACAGTGTTTCTACCGTGTTGCATTATTCCTAGATGCATTAGTTTGAAAAACGTAAGATTGCACATTATTAGCAACAGTAATTTAAATTTTATGGCCTCCAAGAATTTACTTTTATGTACCTATTTGGACTACATCAATGATCGATACTAATTGCTGAATAAATGATCTAGGTGAAGATCTTTATTCATCAGTAGTGTTTGCATGAAGATTAATTATTAAAACGAAGCTAGTTGTAAAATGGGCACTATTTGTCTCTAAATTAATTTGGAAAATTAGTCTAAGGAGGATTTTATGGGAACAGATGATGAGACGAATTTTGTGTAGTGAATTATGGATATAAAACAGCAAACCTAGATTTAGGATTAACATTTATGTTGAATAGACATGGACAAAAGCTCAGTACAATGCAACAAGTTATGTGTGTTGGTCCCAGAACAGATATTTCACATACTCATCCAAGAAGGACAGCTTGCTGTGAGAAATTCTATAATTTCATTAGGGCTGAAATAAAATATTCGCTATAATGCAAAGATAATTTTACTTTTGCTAAATGGAATCAGAAAACAATATTAATGGTAGATTGAAAAGAATCAACAGGAGTGAACAGCACATTTTAAGAAGTTTTAAAATTATTTGTTCATGGGATGCAGGAGTTGCTGGCTTGGCCAGCACTTAGTAATCATTCCTGATTGCCCAGAGAGCAGTTAAGAGTCAGTAACATTATTGTGGCCCTGGAGTAACATGTAGGCCAGTCCAGATAAAGATGTTAGATATACCTCTGTAATGGGTATTAATGGACTAGATAGATTTTTACAGCAATTGGCAATGGTTATGTGGTCACCATCACTTCAGCCTTTCTTTTATTCCAGATTTTTGTTGAATTCAAATTTCAGCATCTATTCCTAGAACATTAGCCTGAGGTTCTGGTTTACTAGTTTAATGACATTAACGCTACCTCCAACAGAGGATTAGACAGGTAAACAAATTCTGCTGTTTAGATATTTTAATCAATCTGTTCAGAGATATTAGATATCCCACAGGAGCATGTGAGACTTGAACCCAGGCTTTTTGGCCAGATGAAGGAACATTACCACTGTGCCACGAGACCACAAATTATGCTATTCATTTAGGCTGAAATCAGTCGTTACATCCTTCAGGATAGATATCTACTAATCAATCTGCCCAGGGAGGCTATAACACATCTCTGAAGCAGATGGGATTTGAACTGAGGACTCCTGGTCCAGAGGACTAGTGTGCCAGAAGAACCCACAAACTCTGCCTTTTTTCTATATATATTTTCCTTGGAAAATAGGCGACAAGTCCAGATAGAGGATCTGGATCGGTGGAGGCTTGGAGGGGCAAAGGGCCTGTCCTGTGCTGTAATTTTCTTTGTTCTTTGTTCTTTGTTCAGAAGTAATCCTGCAACTAATGCTTTTTTTATGCATCGCCGATGGTACTTTTCACCTATTACCCACCACCACTAAATCACCCGTGTTTTTAAATGACAGTTTGTGCAATGCCCAGCAAGGCCAGTACAGAGCAGCCAAGATGAGGGAGAGATAGGAGAAAGGGAATTCTCCAGTTTGTTTATTTACTTAATATGTTCTGCTATTTAAATCTTGGATAACAAAGCTTTTCAGCTACTTAGTGGAAGTTAGAACTAAATTCGCAAAAAGAATGAATACAAAAATGTTACAAGCCTTTGACACAGTGATTACAGAAAATTTCTCAAATGAAGTGTTTTGATCTCAGCTAAAACTCTATTGAACAGGTCCAATCCAGGAATGATCTGGCTCAATATATCATATTTTAGGTTTCCTTCAGTAATTTAATGTGGCGGCCTTTCACTGAAACGCACAACTGCAAATTTGTTTTTTAACAACAAAACAAATTTATTACACAAATAAGAATAACATAAACAAAAGTGCATATAACAGTTTGAAAGATTTCTGTCTATACGCCAACAACATCACTTTATAGTTAATCAAAATCCAGAGAAATTTGCCTTCCGTAGCAAACCTGTAGGTTTGACTTAACTGCTGCTTTTCATTTCAATCATTGTGAGTTGAGACCTTTTTCTTGAATGCTGTCTCAACTGAGATGGTGTACTTTATCAGCTATGAATAACCAATGCAGGTTTCTATCCAAATACTCCTGGTCTGGAAGATTCACACATTCAACTCTTTTACTGCTGTAACTTAGTTCCTTAACTACTGTGAATTATCTTTCATTTGTGAGAAACAATATTTACATCTACTTTAGTCATCTACTTTAAACTGCCCAAAGGCTTTCCAATCTTTGGGTTTTTCAAAGCTAAAATCAGTCCTTGATTATTCTAAACTCAAACACAAGTTTTTGTCTTTCAGCATTTTCTCTATCCTGTCATAAATTCGCAGCAATATGATCAAGCTCCCATTAACATCCAGCAGGACCTGCAATCATCCACTGACAGACTGATCTAACTAGTTATTAAAATCCTGCGCAAAAACAAACCATCATCCTTATGCCACCAGTTTGAAATCCAAACTTTGTTTTTAG
The DNA here is from genome assembly GCA_024137785.1 of Ginglymostoma cirratum. Taxonomy (NCBI): domain Eukaryota; kingdom Metazoa; phylum Chordata; class Chondrichthyes; order Orectolobiformes; family Ginglymostomatidae; genus Ginglymostoma; species Ginglymostoma cirratum. Next base: position 13,397,078 of record JAHRHZ010000111.1, on the reverse strand, counting down.
AAAAATCAGCGTATATAATCGTACTTCTAATCACAAGGATTGTATGAAAGACCAAAAGCTGAGAACAATAATTGCAGCAAAGGAGGAGTCTGTTGGTACAGTGTCTGTGCTGGCAATGTACAAGACCAATTTTTTAGTCCACTTCTGTCTGTCTTGTCTTTTGAAGCCTTCATTATCTTTTCAGGTAATTATGCAATTCCTCTTGAAAAGTCACAATTTTATCTGCTGCCATCACACTCCATGCAGTGTACTCCATTTCATAAATACTTCTGGCACAAAGAGGTTTTCCTTATGTCTTTGATTTGCTTACCAATTACATTGAATTGATGTCTTCTGGTTCTCGATCCTTCTGAGAATGCAAACAATTTATCTTAATTTACTCTGCCTAGACTACTCATCAATTTGCATACCTTTCCCAATCTCACCATACCAGTTGTCCATCTGACTATGATGTAAACATAAACATTTCATAATGGAAAATAAACATTTGTTGATATTTTAACATGGAACTTGTCTGAAATACATTTGGAGTGGGAGCAAAATAGTTTCTAACCCTTGTACTTAACATCCAAAAATGCTGGGAAATCCTGTAAACTGCATATGCCCAAAATTAGCGGAAGACTGGTAACTCAGTTAAGTTCTTTTGTGGTAAGAAAATGGCCTGAAATTAAAGTTTTGAATGAAAACTTTAACAAACTATTTGTATTTCTTTGTGTTATAAATAATTAAGGATGCGGAGTTGTTTTTACTAAAAAGTAATAAATTATGAAGAGGCAATTCGATGGATTGATTTAAGAAAGTACATACATTTATACTACACCTTCCAAATCCACAGGATTCTCATATAATACAATGCTTTTGAAACAGATTTAAGTAGGCAAATGCAATAAATGACTGAACAGATTTATATAGATGTATCTGAATGGCACCGTGGGAAAGCCTCCTGTTGTTCAAATGTACCCAGGCACATTATATGTTCAAATCCTATAATTGTATTTGAACCTAAAACTTTCAAAGATAGAGAGCAGGGATGGTAACAACTGAGCCAAATTTGTAGATACCTAATGGTTAGTTGCCTAAGTTTTAATTCTAGGGTGGCTGAAGGAAGAAATTGTTCCAATGGAGAACCCTTTATTTCACAACTCTTTTTAATATGAAATCTGGCAGTAGTCTTTGCAAGTCAGTAGCAAAGGTGACATTGATCAAGCTCAGTTCCATTTTGAGAGGCAGTATTTTCCGACTGCAGAGCAGGACAAGAGTTGGGCAAACTCACTTCAGGGGATTAATCTTGGGTCACAGACTAGTGAGCCATACACATGTTCGTGAGGGGAGACACACAAGACTCACCTGTTTCAGCGCTGTCATTACTCAGTTAATTATATAATTTGATGGTTCTTTAGGCACATCTGTGTTACGTTAATAATGTTCTCAGTTCAAATCAGCAGAGTTTCAATAATCTGTGCTTGAAAGCAAACTCGGAGATGCTTGAAACTACATTTTCTTTGGGCAATAGATCAAACTAGTTCAGGCTATTTGGGCTTCTTAAATACAAAAGCAATTAATCTCCAGTATTTCTTTACGATGAAGACATGTCCATTTTATTTGGTATAAGTTAAGATGTATTTTACTTCTTTGAATTCAAATTTTTATCCTCCCCTTGTGAGGTTAAGGATAATTTGTTTCTACTGCATTTTAAGAATTCTGGGATAGAACTTTTATGGTCAGCCATTGCACATGTGTGCATGCATACATATTTAGTTTAAGTATGTATAATATGAAAATGTGCAACATGGTGGTGACGTTGAATGCAACCTCCTGTAGTTAGAAGTGATAAGCTTGAAAGTAGGAAAGGTAATTAATTAAGTGTGGTGGTGGCGTGCCCAACCCTGCTCCTTGCCTCTGCCAGGATTAAGTTCTTGACTCCCCTGAGGTGGAGGGGAGGATCTAATCAAGGAACTGGACATCAGACAGAGATCCCTTCTTCCTCTCCACCCCTTTTGCCTTTACACTAGTCCATCAGCAATCTCTGTTCTCATCCTCTGACTGGCTGGCATTTCTCACTAGGCAGAGCTTCTGTTCCTGGAATCGGGGAAGGTCTGGCAATGGCCTCACTAGTACCTGATTGGCATATGATTTGGCAGGAAGAGACAGTGCAGATCTCTCATCAGCTCTCCAAATGACTGACGAAACACTGACACCTCAAGATTTTGTTCATTGTGTTAGACCTCCACAGTATTGCAGTACTGTAGAATGTAGATATGTGTGACTCCTGTTTCTGACTTCAAAATATTCATGAAAGGAAGTGTCAAGAGAAAACCATGAACTTTATAAAGGGAAGGGTGTGAGTTTCTGTTTACTTCACGAAGTTGCTTCCCTCGTTAATGAATTTGCCATTTTGTGGTAAAAGATAGAACTTGTGAACAAGACTGGGAGCAAAGAATTATAATTAATTTTTAGCATCTGCAGAATATGTTTGCAAAAGACAGTCTGAACAGATCCAACGTTAGGGGGAAAGGTCTTTCAATAGATCAGTAATGGTAGAAATGCTTTACTAGTTGGAAAGTAAACTGCTAACCAGAGTTATGATTTTCCCAAACATTACATAATTTACATTGGTGTTCTCTTTAGTGGCCCTCTTGCTTTTGGAGGCACAAGTGAAATTAAAGACGCAAAGAAAAATATAGGTGCTGTTCCTGTAGGTTTCACATGTTACAACAATGGTGTAAATGATAATAAGGTGTAGAGCTGGATGAACACAACAGGCCAGGCAGCATCAGAGGAGCAGGAAAGCTGACGTTTTGGGTCTGGACCCTTCTTCAGAAATGGGGGAAGGGAAGGGGGCTCAAATAAATAGAGGTGGGGGAAGGCAATGATGGAAGGTGGATAAAGGAGCAGATCCAAGGAGTGGGAGGGGGAGAGTTGAAGTGGTTCGCGACTGGGAGGTGTAGTCGTTTGCAACAAACTGAGTATAGGTGGTCCGCAAAGCGGTTTCCAAGCCTCCGCTTGGTTTCCCCGATGTAGAGGAGTTTCCTTAGAGGAGGCTTCGCAGTGGGGTTAAAACTCACTCAGTGATAGTAGGAACTGCCGATGCTGGAGAATCTGAAATAACAAGGTGTAGAGCTGGATGAACATAGCAGGCCAGGCAGCATCAGAGGAGCAGGAAGGTGATGTTTCGGGTCTGGACCCTTCTTCAGAAATGGGGGAGGGGAAGGGGGCTCTGAAATGAATAGAGAGAGGTGGGGGAGGCGATGATGGAAGGTGTGAATGCTGCCCAGATAGTGGTGCAAATTAGTTGTGTACAACCAAGAGAAATGTGAAGTTGAGAAATCGTATTTTTCAGACAGTTTACATCTTTTTCTTTAAAAATGCGTTTTGATATTTCATAGATACTGCAGGATTTATGTTTATGCTGTCTTCTGAGGCGTGTTAAAACATCCTGATGATAGAAGTCACAACTTGCTTTTGAAGTGCAGTCACTTTTGTTCATTAATGAGTATGATCAAAGATGATACTGAAAGTCTCAATGATCTGGTGCCAAAAGCTTTGAATTGATGTATTAAGCAGTAAAAAAAAAATTTGAAAAAGTATTTGAAATTGTATATAAAATGCCACTCCTCTATGAACCTTCAAGGCTTTAATGCAATCAATGTTTAAAAAATTTAAGATTAAGGCAACTCCTGCTAACAACGAGCATTTAAAAATGTGTATTTTGAATTTGTGTTCAGAGAAAGTAACCTTGTCAGGAGACCTTTCTTTTACTCTAGTCAGCGAGTTCCCTTCCACTTTGTATAACTCCTTTTAAACCAGGTCTCTTAAGCAAGTGAGAGTTTTGGAGAAAACTTTATTTGCAGCTACATAAATTGCATACTCTGGAGCATAATTCATTCGGTAAAGTGCAACCTGAATTTCACCTTTTCTCTCCTTTATTTCTGATAATCTTCATTTGCCAAAGTTTAGGTCACTACATCCGGTTAGAAATCTGAAAATATTACTGCAGAAACTGCAGGACATCATTACGTTTTTTATTCACTTGTGGGATGTGAATATTGCTGACTGGCAAGCATTTATTGCCCATCCCTAATTGCCCTTGAGAAGATGGTGTGAGCTGCCTTCTTGAACTGTTTCAATTCACGTGGTGTAGGTAGACCCACAATACCATTAGGGAGGGAATTCCAGGATTTTGACCCAGTGACAGTGCAGGAACATGATATATTTCCAAGTTAGGTTGGTGACTGGCTTGGAGGGAAACTTGCAGGTGGTGGTGTTCCCATGTATCTGCTGCCTTTGGCCTTTCAGATGGAATTGGTCATAGTTTGGAAGGTCCTGTCTAAGGATCTTTGGTGAACTCCTACAGTGCATCTTGTAGATTATACTCAGTAGTGCAGGGAATGGATGGCTGTGGATGTGGTGCCAATCAAGCAGATTGCTTTGCTCTGGATGGTTTTTTTTTCTTGTGTTATAGCTGCACTCATTCAGGCAAACAGGGGAGTATTCCATTGCACTCTGGACTTGTGCCTTGTAAGTGACGAACAGGTATTGGAGGGTCAGGAGGTGAATTACTAGCAGTCTTCCTAGCTTCTGATTGCTTCAACAATAGCGTCAAAAGTCAAACAAAATTGGTGTTTTAAAAAACCCCAGTTGGCTTGGTGGATCGGACATGTTGGTTTTGTGCCTTCTCCAGTCTTAACCTGTTATGTCAAAAGACTACTTCAGAGCAAGTTTTCTGTATGTGTATAACAAAAAGGTTGCTGGTTTTTCATGTGTAGCCATTTTGCATTCTACTGTTGTGTTATGGACATTACATGTTTATTTGGGAAATTTTTTCTATATGCTATCAATTTCTGATTCACTTTCGAGAATGACCATCTATGAATGAATGGTAGTCAGCTCCTGTAAGTGAAGGTTATGGAGTTTGGATGATGTAGAGGTTGTGGCTTTTGAGATGACATGCTGGCCTTATTAACTACAGCTCACTTAGATGTTATTTGTTATACTCAAGGTGGATTTGAAAAATGAATTTATATAAAAGTCAACAGGTCATGGTCAGAGTCTGCAGTTGCTGCTTAATAGTGTTAACCTGGGGCACGCAGAGACTTCTATTGTGTGTCTTGAAACCCCTTCTTTTAACCTTTTGAACCCTAAATTGCAAACTTACAATTCTAGAAAGATTAATGTCAAACTTGTTTTGGAGTTATCTTTCTGAAATAACTGTCTTTACCCTTCGCAAAAAAATTCTGGTCACTTCTGTCAATGTTAGTCTTCATTTGACCCAATGGATGTTAAGCTTAAGGTATGCAGTGAAGAAATTACATTTCCTTTCACTGAAACATCTGTTTTAAATTTCTGCAGAGCTATTCTGAGCAGCCAGCCCATGCTTTATTTATTTTCAGTACTGTGTTAATATATTTCTTCGCTCTTTGACTCTCCAGTTACCCTGTTCTAGACTTGCTTTCCTGACAGGTGGTGGTAACAGGTTACATGAACTCTAAACTGTCATCAGTGATTCTTTTCAACTAGAGGATAAATTGAAAATTGTGCTTTCTGTTCATCATTTCTGGAAGAGAAGTTTCCTTCTTAATATGCTCATAATTGAAAGCTAGCACATGCGACATTGTGATTGATTCTCTGTTAAAATTGAGTATTCGCTCATTTCTTCAAAGCCTGAAAATGGGTTTTCATTCAGAATCAAGAGCGGTTTCTCAAACTGTCCCATCTCCTTTTTTGGGTTGTGACGTATGTTGATTCCTGGATTGCCCTTGTATGGATGTACCTCAGAAATCGATTGCAGCAGGGGTAAGTCTCATGTGTACAGTTCTGCTTACCTAAAAAAAGGACTTTTCTCTCATTCTCTTTCAGTAAAGTTTGTGTATGTTTTTGACAGTTACTTAGTGGGGGCAAGATATGTGGTCTTCTCAGTGTCTCAACCTTTATATAAACCTGTCCTGAGCCAATGAAGTATGTAAAATACTTTAGTTTTAAATCCCTTGCCCTGATTCTGGGGAGCTTGACCTCAGCCTGCATCATTATATGATAGCATGACTGGGGTAGAGAAAGTGCTGTGTGTCAGGTAGTCTTAAGACACTGCCCACCCCAAGTGTCTGCATGTTATGCTATTGTTTCATTCTACTTATGGTAAATCAGTTCTGGAATATGTTCAAGATAATGCTGTATAGGCTTAAAATGAGCAAGAAATTGTAGAATATAATGAATTACCATATTGAGTAGTTAGATTAGTTTATTTGCTCTAATTAATTTTGCAAGCCAGTCTCATCTATAACAGTATCTTAAAATTTTGTAATATTTTTCTTTAAAAGATGGCTCTGTATGGCTTATGTTTGTGTAAGGGCTTCAGTATCCTGGAGCAACCTTACGATGTCAGGGTTGCTTCCAAGATTATATAAATAGTACGGATTTGTCAGAATCAGTCAGTTAGACTAAAGCTGAAAAATCATCAGAATATAGATTACAATAAATGTAACAATATGGTCTGAACCTGGTAGGCCCCAGATGATCATGTATCGTTTATATGGTTTTAACGTGCAATAAATCAAGATCAGCAAAAGCCTGAATTTGAAGACGGTTCTTGACCTTAGCTTGAACTCTCACTCCTAAAAACCACAAAGTAAGAATTTGTACAAAATTCTTTCTTTCTTCCTTTCTTAATAGCCTGCTCACCATATAAACAGATTTGCAACATAAGGGCTGGTGTTTTACTTCCTAACAGCTGCTGTCTCATCTGCAACTAGCACTGTTTCACTGCATGACACCTGAGTTCCCTGTATTGTGCTTATGTGTCAGCAAGGTAGATCTGTACAGTTTCCAGGTGAACTCATGGAAAAGGGGAGAATCTGAAGTGACGGAGTCAGAGCTGAATAAAATTGTGTCCTAAACTTGAATGTTTCATTTTCCAAAACTCTTAATCTGGCTTCACAAAACTAACGGAAGTTTTTGTTTTGGCACCTATGGTTCGGTCAGGCCTGGTTGCTTCTGATTTGGTTATTTTTCACAAAATTATTAATCTTTATTAGAATAATTAATAGTTTGAAGCAATTTCCAATGTGCGTGTTAAGAATTTGTAACCCTCTATTGCAGTTTGTTATATGGTTTCCTGTTGTTATTGTTAATTTGACTTAATTTGATGTAATAAATCATCCAATAATTAACTTTGGAAGGGTCTTGTGACACAGTGCTAGCGTCTCTACCTCTGAACCTGAAAGTTCGGATTCAGCTTCCAGCTCAGGATGTAATAGTTATGGAGATGTTCCACAGCACAGGAAAGTAGGCTGTTTTGAAAACAAAATTTGACATTGGAATTTGAACTATAAAACTAAATGAAATGTTTAATTTAGGCCACATGGCATTTGCTCAGCAGAGTAAATAATCAGAAATTAACCAACCAGGTGCCTATGGATAACTATTCAAGATTTTTATTTTGTTGACTGAATCCATTAACCAAATAAAGTCGTACAAGGTACTTGTGTTCAACTGTAAATTTCCTGCCATTTTTTAGTGTATTATAAGTTATGTGATTAAATAATCAAGAAAAATCTTTATTTTGAATGTTTTAGTTAATACAATATCTGAATAGAACTGAATGTATAAGGCTTGGTGTAATCAAAAAGGCAAATTAAAGTTGCTTTATTTTTAAGTTGTATCTGACCTTTAAAATAGCATTTGGGATATCAAACAGTGTAATTTTCAACTAATTTGAATCCATTAAAGTTTTATATTAGCCCTACATAACAACTTGTTGTATTTTGCTACAGCTGTTTAGCAGTTATTTCTGCTGCTTCATAACAGCTCAACCTTGACATCTCTCAGGTAAATAAATTTGCGGTCAGATCTTCTGGTCTTAAAGGAGCAGGATATAGTATACACAAGTATAATGATGCTGAGATCACATGATACACTTGTGACCTTAACACAGTGCAGCTTATGATCACCTGCATGTAGGATCTGCTAATAAAAAATATTCAATCACAGTGTGGCAGAAAAGTTTCATAACTTGATGGATTAGTTTCATACCACCAGTCAGATTTACATAGAATTCACTGCACAAAAATGCCATTTGACCCATTAGGTCTTTACAAGTATTTATGTACCACATGAGCTACCTCCTCCCTTTAGCTTTAGCTTTCCTTTAGATGCATTGTTATGAGCGTCAGTCGTTGCATGCAGCCACACATTCTACAACCTTGCCATTCTGAGTAAAACAAAATTTCTCCTGAATTCCTTATTGTACTTACAGCCTCTAATAATGGAGGTGCCCTATTTTGGCCCCTAACTTCAGATCCACCCTCCCCCTTCCTTAGAACATAGAACAATACAGCGCAGAACAGCCCCTTCGTCCCTCGATGTTGCGCTGACCTGTGAACTAATCTAAGCCCATCCCCCTACACTATCCCATCATCATCCATATGCTTATCCAAGGACTGTTTAAATGCCCCTAATGTGGCTGAGTTAACTACATTGGCAGGCAGGGCATTCCACGCCCTTACCACTCTCTGAGTAAAGATTGTTCCACAGGTGGAACAATCCCCTAGCAACTCCCTCATAATTTTCAAGTCACCTCTCATTTCTAATGAACCCGAACCTGTTCTTAATTTTATTTTAATAGTTATAACTTCTCACTATTATTACCCATGTGAATATTTTTGTACTGTCTCTAATGTCTATGTCCTTCCAGTAACTGTAGATGGTATTACAATGATGGGTAAAAATTTATCAAACCTGTTCTGGTGTTGAATTTATTTTCCTCTGTCCACAAGCCCATGCAGCGTTTTCATTTACATGACACTTAACCTCTATGGCTACTTTTAGTGTCTTGTGAATGTCTACACATAGATCTTATTTCTGACCTACTCAATTAAGGCTCTAATTTTCCAAAAGGTATGTGGCCACCACATTACTCCTGTTGAGATGCATCGTTCTGTGCTAATCTATAGTGCAATTAATTTCTATAGCATATCATTTTTTAAGTTTTATACTTGGTTTTGTTACCCTTTTCTGCATTAACTATATCTACCATTTTGCTCCCATACACAAATTTTGAAATTGTACTCCTTTTATTCCTGGGAGCAAATCAGTTATGTAAATGGTGAACAATAGTGGTTCCTGCATCAATCCATGTGGAATATCCTAAGGAGCTACTTCTGCTCTAGTTTCTGATGTTGAGTTGAGTGGTGCAGCTCCCTGGATTTGATATTATATTCAAAACATGAGTTTAGAGGATTGTTCATATAAACAAGTTGTCAATCTGAGTTTCTTTTAAACTTACACGCAGTAAATAGTTATCTTTCAATACAAGGTACTTGAGAGTGAGGATGGCCCCTTTTAACTCTTTGAGGTACTCTGGTGGTAAAACTTTGATTTAGAAGAAATGCATATATCTGAGAGTTTTCTTTTGCTGGGCTTTAAGACTCAGTGGTTAATTGAGAGAGGATTGAGATGATGATATTGTTGCAAATTTTACACCTGGTATTGGTATTGAGTGTACTGTATTCAGTTAGAGCAATGTTGATATGCCAGCAGAATTTCCCCTTTCGCTTATTGTCAAGACCAACTGTCACTTTGCCAGGGTAACAAGACGAAGAAAGGTTGTGCATTTTGGATAGACTACTCTTGTATTCTTTCAATGAGACTGCCATTTTGGTGGTGAACCTTAACCACTTAACATCTGTACAATGGATACAAGGCATCTTAGACACTCTTTCTTGTGCAGAACTTGAACGACTTCCGTGAGATGAAAGATGGTTTTCAGAATAACGAGCCACCAAGTTGTCCAGTAATTTTATTTTAATTGGTACATCCATAATAAAAGCTTGTATTGTGTAGCATCTTTAATGTGACAAAACATTCTTCGCAGGAGCGTATTACACCACCTATACCACATATATATGCAAGACAATCAGAGGTAGATTTTAAGGGAATGTCTTAAAGGTATTGAAGTGGTAAAGTGTAGGGAGGGTACCCCAGAGCTTTGGACCAATGTGATTCAAAGAGTGGCCACCATTGGTGACGTGATTAAAATCCAGAATGTTGAAAAGTCAAGAATTAGAGGGGTGCAAATATCTGCGTGTTGTGGGATTGAAAGAGATTTATTAGACAGAGATGTCAAGCAGCACTTTCTTAACTGCCCTCTGGAAGAAAAAAGTCAATCACATTGCTATTATAATAGAGATACTAATTTAGCTACCAATGTTTTATATGCCGCTGAGATAATAGGTACTGCAGAAGCTGGAGAATCCGAGATAACAAGGTGTAGAGCTGGATGAACACAGCAGGCCAAGCAGCATCATAGGAGCAGGAAAGCTTGACGTTTCAGGCCTAGACCCTTCTTCATTTTCTGATGAAGGGTCTATGCCGGAAACGTCAAGCTTTCCTGCTCCTAGGATGCTGCTTGGCCTGCTGTGTTCATCCAGCTCCACACCTTGTTATCTCTTTTATATGCCTCTGCTAGTTTAATCATACTGATATTATGATATTGATTTCCAAACCGAGTCATTGTTACTTAAGACAAATTAAAACCACAGAATGATATAAATACTTAGTGGGTCATACAAAATCTGAAGTTTGTGACTTTTTTTTAAAGGATATTTTAAGGATGGGCAAAAAAGTACTGGCCTAGCTGCATCACGTGAATGAATTAATAAAAGCTTTTTGTCCCCTACTGTGCATTTTCTGTTTTTATGCTACATTTCCAACATTTGAAATATTTTGCTTTTGCACTATAATGCTGTTTCTTGATTACAGTATTATTATGTATAATTTGCTTTGAGTTTATCAATTACCACAATTATTTTAACTTGTAATTTGAAGGAAAAAAAGCAAACTGGACTTTGTGCGGTTCCCTAATCTCGTGAATCATACATGTCATGTAGTACAAAGTGATTACATTGTAAATATTGTCGATGTTACATTTATAAACGGTCTGACATTTTGTACTTACAATTATCAGAAGATAAATGTTAATGTTTCAGAGATAGTAGGAACTGCAGATGCTGTAGAATCTGAGATAACAAGGTGTGGAGCTGGATGAACACAGCAGGCCAAGCAGCATCATAGGAGCAGGAAAGCTTGACGTTTCAGGCCTAGATTTCTGATGAAGGGT
>JAHRHZ010000111.1:13340833-13385568 GCA_024137785.1 Ginglymostoma cirratum | reverse complement strand
TGATGCTGCTTGGCCTGCTGTGTTCATCCAGTTCCACACCTTGTTATCTTCTGATAATTGATGGCAGCCCTTTTTTTAAAAACCAATTGGACCCATTCTGTTTGGAGTACCTTCTAATATCTTTGCATTTCTAACTCTTTCCATCTCTTGACTTTCCTTCTTTCTACCCTGCCTCCCTCCTTCCCATCTGATATCGCTTGAATTCAAAGAACAATTTTCAACAAATCCAGTACCGGATCAGGTTTTCAAGCCCGTTTTCTTTAATCTGTTAAATTTCCTTAACCTGCTTTTATGCTGTTAATTCAGTTTAAAAAGACTAATATATCCTGTTTATTGTTCCATTAGACCTGCAGGTAAATGTTAAGACTACCTGTGTAGAACAGGCATTGCTTTTGTTGAACTAATCTTTACAAAGTAGCTCCCTTTTGTGAGATGGCATAATGCTGCTCCAGCTGTTAGTGAACATTCTGATCTTCTTTCACAAGAGGTGTTTCAATGGAGAGGCATGGGGGCAGCATAACATAGCATAAATCTTGATGAGGGCCACTCCTATTCCGTGACTCCACATTTGGATGAGGGTGAAATGGAACCAGAATATATCATAATGAACAGTATTATGTTTCAGACAGAAACAAGTGCTAACAGTGGGAAATTGTTTGTCCCTGTTTGCCAAAGTATGTTGAAGTGTTGCAGTAGCACTGAAACCTGACTTTGGCTATTCTCAATTGTAGCTTGCTTTTTTGATAGGTTTGGGGTTTCCTGTAAGTTCACGGAATGTGTTTGTTCTGAAAGTGTTTGTTTCCTTTGAGATCATATATGGTCCAACTTTAAAGGCCATAGTCGTAGGACAGGATTCCATTTGATAAAGGGATTTCACTTGGAAATTTCTGTTTCGAAGATGTAGAAAATGTCACAATGCACAATTAATTGCCAGAAGATGAACATTCTGGCATTAATTAAAACAAGTGATTTTATTGTTCTGTGAGAGATAATAGGAACTGCAGATGCTGGAGAATCCGAGGTAACCAGGTGTAGAGCTGGATGAATACAGCAGGCCAAGCAGCATCATAGGAGCAGGAAAGCTTGACGTTTTGGGCCTAGACACTTCATCAGAAATGCCATTTCAGATGAGCATTTCTGATGAAGGGTCTAGGCCCGAAACGTCAAGCTTTCCTGCTCTTATGAGGATGCATGGCCTGCTGTGTTCATCCAGCTCTACACCTTGTTATATCTTTATTGTTCTGTGTTTGGCTTTTGAGTTTAGTCAATACCACTTGTCTCTTAAGTCCGTTTAGTGCTGAAATTTTCAACTATGCATTTGTCTGCCCCAGAATGTATTTACTCCAGTGTACTTTGGCCAGCCTCCCACCTTCCTCCTTCCCCCGCCACCCCGCAAAAAAAAACCAAAACTCTGCTACTTGTTGCACTTCTTGTTTGTCACCCTTTGCTGTGTTCTGACTGATGTTTGGCTCCATTTCCCTCCTCTCCCCCAGTACCTCCAAAGTTTATCAGGCTTTATACTTAAATCCTTTCATTAGCTCATCAACCTACCTCAGTAACTACTTCAACCAGAAATGCTCCACCAGCTCATTGACCTGTCTGTTCCTGGGACACTGGCCTTTTGTGTATCTCTTCTCTCTCTCGCGCACGCGCTCTGTCTCGCGCACTCTCTCTGTCGCTCTTGCTCTCGCTGTCACCCCTCCTCCCCCAAAATGCACCAAAACCACCACCCCACCACCCTTTGAAAATGAGAATGTTATGGTGAATCTTAACAGAATAGTGGTTCGTTCTCAACTGGAGTATTGTATGATCAGGGTTGGAATCCCTATTTCCAACCTAAGTCAGATAGAATGTTGCCACTTACCTTTCCAGGACTTTGTGAGCTAGACATGTGATGCTGGATGCATCCCAGCAGGAGTTCAACAAGTCATACCAGCAATACTGGAGTAGATTATTGCTGAAGACCTGCCCCTGTTTTGCAGCAAAATCTGTTGTATTAAAATGGTTTACTCAGCAACTGAGAGAGGTCATCCTGTAGGTGACTAGGAGAAAGGAGTAGGATGAAAATAGGTATAAAAGCAGGTAGAATGCTAATTGGGTGAGGGAGCACAGGGTTCATGGGGGACGACAGAATGGGAAGAAGGATGGATGAAGTTGGGCATCTAGGGTGCAGGAACACAAGGTTTTGGGTGGTGGGGGGTCAGGCATCTGCGGGGATTGATAGGGGTTATGTAGCTTCAGGTGGCTATGGCTTGGGGGAGGATAAATGGATGGGATGGGTGGGGTTGTGCACCATGATATTTGGGAAAGGATGCAGTCAGGTGTCTGCCAGGGGATGGGAAGTTGGGTGTCTGGGGTCAGCTATCCATGGTGCTACTCGGCCTGAAGGCTACTCACGGTTATGCTAGGATGCCAGGTGTCCATGGGGTGTTGGATATGTGGTTGGGTAATATGTTGTCGTTAGTGGACGGGTGGGGGAGATCCTCAGGCAACTGCATGAAGTGGGAGAAGGGTTATGAGGTTAAGTTGGGAAGATGGGGAATGGCGCATGTATGTCGTGGGTGATGCCTCAGGCATTATATGTTCAGCTGTGGGTGGGTTGAGCTTTGACCAACAGAATGGGGACTAAAAGTTAATTAAAGTTAAGAATTGATAGTGCTCAAAATTGTGTGGGTCTAGTCATAGTAGATAGAAGGATTGAGAACCAGAAGTTACAGATTTAAAGTGATTGGCAAAAGAACCAAAGGTGACATGAAGAAGATCTTCTTGTGCAGACGTGTGGTTTAGATCCAGAATGGTATTTCAATAGTGTCTTCGAAAAAGGAATTTGGATAAGCACCTGAAGGGGAAAGTAATTGAGGTGGTCAGGGAATGGGTCACAGAATGAAACTAGTTAATTTACTCTGAGAGCCCGAACAGATGAGACTAGTCGATTTAGCCTTTTAAATGTGCTGTAACCAAATGAATTAGAAATAGATTTTAGAATTAGATTTTATTGTCACGTGTACACAAGTATAGGACTACAGGAGTACAGTGAAAGGTACACAAGAGTTGCCATTCTCCACTGCCATCTTGGTTACAAAATCAGAATTTTTAAAAGCAGAAATAAAAGAAACATAGCCAAAAAGAAAGAAAAATGTCTGGATCTAAAAGAGAGAAAGTGTCCAGATCTTAAAGTCCCATTCTCAGAAAAGGTGTATGAAATGCTTAGCCCCCAGTGCAGGTACCCAGGCCTAGCCGCGGCCTGTAGTCTTTGCTGCTGACACTACCACCGCCACTGCCTCCGCCTCCAATCACCAGGAGGAGCTTTGCTGCTTCCGCCACTTCCGATCTGATGGAAGAGTTGTGAACATATGGCTGCTGCTGCTGCTGCCACCACCTCCAACTGCCAGGACACTGCCGCCATTCCACGAACAGCCCGTCATGTTTCCGTGCAATGCTGATGACCCTGCCGCAAAAAGCTTTAAAGTAAAGGAAAACAGAAAAAGAGGAAGAGTAAAAAAGAAAAACTAAGCAGAGAGGAGTGGACAAGCCCTGGGCTCAAGCCCAAACATAGCCCTGCTACTCTGCTGCAATCTTGAAAGATGGGGAAGAGATGATTGCATAAATGTACTGTTTGATTTATCTGCAAACATCACTCAAAGAGTGATTAAATGGAATGAGCTGCTCACTCATGAAACTAAATGGGGCTTTTAAATCATCTCTTTGAAAATAGTGGCTTTGAAAGTTGGCTGAAAAATTCCAGAACATTTGCAAGCCGTGGACAAACATCATATATTAATCTAATTGATTATATGTGAAATGTGAAGATATACCTGGGTCTGTACCATTTGACCTGAGCCATTCATAACAGTTTTAACTTAATTTAAAACACCTAAGATGAATCAAGCAGTTCTTAAGAAAAGCAGAAGGATCAATTGAAAGCCCAGTTAGTATGGATATAGATTGATTGCCTTAATGTTGCAACAAAATCTTTTTTTATGGATATGCGCTTATACATAGAACATAAGCCAAATCTGTCCTGTCTTTCAATGAGGTTGTGGTTGACCTTCAACCTGACTCTGTTTACTCCCTTTTCCCCATATCCCTTAATATCTTTAGTGAACAAAAATGTTTCATGATGGGTTTAAAATTTGCATTTTATTTCATGCCAGTTTCTGGTTGTGGTGGAGAATTCCAGACTTCTGCCATTCTTTGGGCATATGTTTCCTGATTTCACATCTGAAAGATCTGATTTTAAGACAATGCCTCCTAGTCCTAAACTCCCCAATAGTTTTTTTCCACTCAGTGCTCTTCCCCATAATAGTTTGAATGCTCTTATTGGATCATCCCACAATCTTCTCAGTCCCAGGAAAGGCAATGGTATTTTGTGCAATCTCCACTTGTAATTTACTCCTTGAAGCCTAGGTATCATCATTTTAATAAATTTGCATTGCACTTCCTCCAAACCAGTATCATTCCTAAGGTGTAGTTCTCAGCAGCCAACAGCCCTCTGGTTGGTAACTCACCATGAATTTGTGCAGTTGTTACGTGTCTCCTCCATCTTTTGTATTCTGACCTTTATACTGAGAGGAATAGAAGCCCGTTAATCATTTTAATTAAAATATTGTCAATCAGTACAGAGAATAATGAGCCATACACCTTAACAACACCACCACCATCATCTCTCAACACTGCCTCATCCACCACCTTTATTTTTTCTCCATTTAGAAATTACTCTAGACAAAGAGCATGAGGTCACATTTGCCTAGAAATCTGTTTATCACAGTTTTGAAGATTCATTTAATCATCAGTATCTCTTGTAATTCTATATCCAGCAATATTCCTTGCAGTGATATCGATCTGTGTCTTGGTGAGCTTGGATATGAAATTTTCTATCCCATCACCTGAATTGTTAATGATACGGCAAATAGCTGAGTCTGCAATGCTTGTTTGAACAACACCCACTAGTAAAATCCTGCTAATTTTCCCTACTATATAGGTCTTATGTCATTCAGCAGTTTCCCTTCAGTTTCATTAGCTTCAGTCTCTTGAGAGGGACTTTGTCAAAAGGTCCTGGATAGCTATCCATATTTCTGGGATTAAATATAGGTTATTAAGGAGACTGACTGCACTCTGCATGGGTGCCCTTTCGTCGTTGATTCACGACTTGGATTCCAGGGAACATAAAGGGGCTTAATGTTTTTTTAAAGAATGAGTTGTGTGTTTCTGTTATGTGTAAAGTATGGACACCCTGACAGCTCAAAGTGCTTTGTATTTTTTTTCTTGTAATCCATTTTCTAGCTTCAAATAAATTGACTTTTCTTAAGGCATCAACTTTTCTGTCATAAGACTTTTGGCGGAAAAATGAAATGGTCTCTGTAATATTTCTGTTTTGTGTACTTCTCATTTCAAAGAACTTCTCTCATTCCTTTTTCAATATGGACCTACTTACTCTGCACATAGTGATTGTTGTTGGTGTGGGGGGTGCATTTATGTTTCATAAACATTATTACAGGTTATATTATTCTTTAGGCGTAATGGCAGAGTATCTGTCCCACTGGGTGAAATTGGGTCACAGCTAGCTAATTGTAATTGTCAATGAAGCTGTTCCAAATATATTAGTGTCCATAACAGCTGAGCATCAGCTGACAGGCAACCTGATCTATGTTGTTTGACAGACGAGATGGACTAGACTGTTGAAACCTGCTTTCTCCTTGAAGCATGCAAATACGATATATGGACTTCTGCAACTACATTTTTCCATGTTCATTGGCACAAATCAGACAACTTGGAGAATAAATTGTATACTTAATATATTTAATTGCTATTCCCCATCCACCCCCAGCTTTAAGCAGAGTCGTTAACCCTTTGCTTCCTTTTTAAAAAATATAATTATCTCAAACATCTCAAAAGTATACAACAGTCATAAGAAGTTTGAAAAATCTGTTACCTAGAATCATAGCAATCATTGAGTAACGAGATATGGCTTTAATTGCAAATCCAAGTGATGGACATAAGTATTAAAAATCTATTTTGGATAGTGCCTTTGGTGACTTATTTCATTAGTGCTTGCTATTCATTATGTTTAATATATGTTTATTTTGATGGGTCCATTGGAGGTAGTTCACAGATGGTTCACTAGGATAATCCCCAGTATGGAGGGATTGCCTGGCTTTTGAGCAAAAGTTAAACAGGTTGGGAGACTACTCACAGTTCAGAAGAATGAGAGGTGATCTCATTGAAACATGTAGGATTCTTAAGGGGTTTGATAGGATAAATGCTGAGAGGATGCTTCCCCTCTCAGAAGATCTAGGACCAGAGGGCGTAGTCTCAGAATAACTGGGTGCCAATTTAAGACTGAAATGAGAAGCAATTTCTTCTCTCAAAAGTCTTTTGAAAGAAGTTCCAACAGAGAGCTGTAGGGGTAGATTCCTTGTGTATATTTAAGGCTATGATAGATTTTTGACCAGTAAGGAAATCAACTATTGTGGGGAAAGAGCAGGAAAGTGGACATGTAGACTTTCTAATCAGCCATGATTAAATGGCGGAGAAGGCTTGAGGGACCGAATGGTCTACTCCTGTTTCTTATGGTCCTTCAGATTGCAAGTTTATAGTAGCAGTTTATAGTGTGAATGCTTGCACATCACAAAATTTCAATTCATCATTATTCAAGCATTTCTCTCATGCTGAAGAGACTTATCCAATTATTGGCTGTTATCATTTGTTTTTATAGACTGAGTGAATTTATATTGCATGGAGGATATGAAGACTCCATGTTGTGTTTTGGTGAAATGTGGCTTAGTGGGCAGGGGAAATTGGATCAAGCATGCAGATATAATTAACTTATTATTTTTAGATATAAATTCAATCCTAATTATTCTTTTAGACAGATAATAGAAACTCTGCTAAGTAAGGAGGTAATGGCCTCCTTCAGTGGTGTCAGTTCCTATGAATGTATTCGTTGTTAGTTGACATATTGCTGTTATTAATTGCGTCCGGATATAGTTTGTCACTGCCCAAATAGGTAACAGTAAAATCACTTTTAAATCACATTCAGCCATAGCAATAAAGGCAATTCACTGAACAGACAGGACAACTAGTGCCAAGAACCTGAACTTGATGAAATTTGGACTTCAGATTGAACAACAAATGGTGGGCCAGGTGGTACACTGATGGCTGCTGAGGTGAATTGGAAGAACAGCTGCCATTACGATTCCTACTCAATACACAAATAAAGCTGGCTAGTCATTCTTTCACTGATCCATAGCTGCGCTGTGGCCCCAACTGTATCGCTAGAAGATTCTAATGCCAATCTTTTAGGTGAATGCACAACAACTTGCAATCAATTACACACAATGGAAACTTTATCGACCCTAAATGATTGATTCAAATTTGACTTTATTTCCCATGCCTTGAAATTCAAGTTGGTTTGCACCTAAGTACAAAGGATTTGCAAAAGTTCCCTTAAAACATATTTTGTGAAATGAGCCTCTGAATAGGATATGCTACAGAAAGCATAATCTTATAGTTTGTTATTTATATTTTGAAATCCATGGACAACTTAGCATGGCCAATCCACTTAACCTGCACGTCTTTGGACTGTGGGAAGAAACCAGAGCGCCCGGAGGAAACCCACGCAGGCACGGGGAGAACGTGCAGACTCCACAGAGACGCCTGAGCCTGGAATCGAACCTGGGTCCCTGGCACTGTGAGGCCGCAGTACTAATAGTACTAACCACTGAATGAAGAAATGTCTTTTCATCGCATTCATAAATGCTGGTCCTTATTCTGAGACTGTGAACCCTCATTCTGCAGTGTCCAATGAGAAGTATTTTTTTAAAGCATCTAACCTGATGAGATCACCTCTCAATCTATGTATGGAATCTCAGATAATTCCTTTGTTCCCAGGAATTGCTCTTCTGAATCCTAATTGCGCTTCTAAAGCTAACATATCCTCCAACGTATAAGGACACTAAAGCTGTACTTTGGACCTCATTGAGGCCCTATAAAATTATAGTAAGGATTCTTTATTCATTTCCATTCCATTTGGAATATAGAGTCATGGGATTCATGCAGTATGGAACCAGACCTTTTGGTCCAACTCATCCACGCTGCCCAGACATCCCAATCTGACCAAGTCCCATTTGTCAGCATTTGGCCCATATTGCTCTAAACCATTCCTATTCATATACCATCCACATGCTTTTTAAATGTTGTAATTGTACCCACCTCCACTACTTTATCTGGCAGCTCATTCCATACGTGCACCACCGTCTGTGTGAAAAAAGTTACCCCTCTGCTCCTTTTCAAATACTTTCCCTTAAACCTATGCCCTACAGTTTTGGGCTCCCCCACCCTAGGAAAAAGACCTTGGCTATTCACCCTATCAATGCCCCTGATGATTTTATAAACCTCAGCATCTGATTTCACCCCCCTCAGGGGAAAAAGCCCCACCTATTCAGCCTCTCCCTATATAAACCTAAACCCTCTCGTCCCAGCAGTTCTTTAGGTAGCCAATGAATGGCCTCTCAAGCTTCTTCCAACACTGTTCAGTTTCCCTCTGCTCAGTGAGTAGAGGCTGATACCAGTTGGAAAGATCAGCAGTTTTGCACTCCATGGCTAAGGCTGTGGCTGGAGGGGCTGCCTTTACTGCTGCCTGCGAGGCCCATTGGAGAGAACCTAACCCCATGCAATGTCTCCACCCTGTAACCCCCTAGTTTTGCACCCCACCTTAGGGTCTACCAACTCCACTGGAGTGAGGGCAGATTCATCCCCAGTGTTTATATAAGGAAAATGAACGGTGGGAGAACTGGAACCGCAACCCAGCTTAGAATTCAGCTCTATTTTATGAAAATCATTTTACCATAGGAAGATGTCACATCTGCAGTGATTTTCATGACCTTGTGGCATCTCCAAGCACTTCAAACAAAAAAGTACTGTGTTGGCCTTGCAGTGTAGTCACTTCAGCGAACTCAGCAGATGATGTGCTCACATCAGAATCATATACAAAATGTAACAAGATAATAACCAGATAATTAGAAGCATTCTGAAGAAGAGTCATAGTATGAACATTTTGAGTCTGATGTATCTCTCTCTCCACAGATGCAGCCAGACCAACGTTTCTTTTTATAATTGGCTTATTGGTGTTGGTTGAAGAACAAGTGAGGACATAGTTTCCACACCCAGCTGTGCTGTTCTCAGTTAGGGCTTGAGGTGGTGCCTCCACATGCAAGTGGGAGCAAGCAGCTGCCAATTCCAGGTGTGATTGTTGATGAGGAGGCACATTGACAAGTAGCGAATGGGAGAAATCTGCTCCCTGATTATTTCAGCAGGCGAGGGATTCCGTGAACCTATAAGTGCATGGAAAATTCTCACTGGAAGCTATACAGGAACAGAGCAAAGCAATCCATCCATCTACTGGGCACAATGTCTGAAAAATGCCTGCACTATTTGATTACAAACCGCAATAAGTATGTACAACACCTTTCATTAGTAAAATGTTCCATGAACTTCCACAGGAGTGTGTCAAACACATTATTTCCCACCGAGTCAAAGGAGAAGGCATTGACCAAGCTTTTAGCCACCTATCCAAAAGCAGCAGGTTTTAGGGAGTGCTTTAAAAGGTGGAGCAAAGTATAGAAACTTGGGAGGGCATTCCAGAGCAAAGAGACTAGAGGAACAAAGGCAAGGTCATCCAGTGGTGGAAAGAAGGAAATCATGAATGCAAATCATAAAAGACGACAAATTGAATGCATCAGAATTATAGGGAGGTTGTAGGATATTTCAGTAAAATCGCCATCTCATTCTTCTGAGCTCTAATGACAGAAATAGACCAGTGTTTATATAATTTGAAGGGCATCAATTCCCGTCAAGCGTGGGGCAAGGTCTCTGTGACCTATGATAGCCAGTACAGATATTGAACCTACACCTTGGTATCATTCTCTATTACAATGTAGCAATCATTTCAACTGAGCTCTCCAATCCCCACATAGCTTAGTCAAAAGTCTGGTCTTGACCTGAAACAAAGTGTGCACCTACCTGTTTCTGGCTCCAGAGAACAGAGTATCTCCTGCACTGTAGAGATGGGGAAACATATGAAGGTGAGAGAGAACGATGCAAAGGGGAGACAGAGTTGGTTGGGTTGGGGGGTGCTGTTGGGCAGAGTGTTGTGCTGGGCAGGGGGAAAAGTGGAGAGATAGAGAAACATAGACATGTTAATTGAGGGAAAGGAAAATGTGGGGAGAAAACGTTAAATCTGAGCATGAACAACCCCCTCCACCACTGCAAATCAAGGGAGGATTAGGCTTAATTTTTCTGAAGTTCTGCTATAGGAATTGAACTTTCAACTATACGAATGGAAGAATGGAGAAAGGGGATGGAGTGGTAGCACTGGGAAAGAGAAGGAATAGAGCAAGGAAGAAGGGCAAGAGTGTGGAGGGTTGTGGGGTGATTGAGAGAGCCAGGGTTCAGTAGGAGAGAAGTAGATAAGTGGTTGGCTAGAGACTGTAGGTGTGGTAGAGTGTGGGGGAAGGGTTGAGAGTGTAAGTGCAATTTCAGGGGAGAGAAAGCAAGTGGGAGCAAGTGCATAAGTAGGATAAAAAGTAATAAAACAACAGGAGAAAGATTGCTCAAACAAGCAACTGAGGAAAAGAAAGAGCACACACCAGATCTGAATTTTAATCCCCAGTTTATGCTTTTGCTGTCTTTAAAACAAGCTTTTGAAGGTCTGGCACCTGTTTACAGTTTTGCATCTCTTGCATTGGGATTCCAGCTGTTTCCAAAACACAGCATGCCCTAATCTATATTCTGATTTAATGCGCTATGTGCCAAGATCTATATCCCAAAGTATCACCAAGTGACCAGAATTCACCATGGTATACAATGTGCTATGGCACATTCGTTTATTTGACATAATGTGGACAACAAACTAGATCTTTATTTAGCACAATGCCATGAATTAGAAGAACACTTTTAGAATACTGCATGCAGTTCTGGTCTCCCTGCTATAGGAAGTATGTTGTGAAACTTGATAGGGTTCAGAAAAGATTTACAAGGATGTTTCCAGGGTTGGAGGGGTTGACCTATAGGGAAAGGCTGAATAGGCTGGGGCTATTTTCCCTTGAGCATTGGAGGCTGAGGAGTGACCTTATAGAGGTTTATAAAATTGAGGGGCATGGATAGGGTGAATAGACAAGGACTTTACCCAGGGCTAGGGTCATCCAAAACTCGAAGGCATAGGTTTAAGGTGAGAAGGGAAAGATTTAAAAGGGACCTAAGGGGCAACATTTTCACAAAGTGTGTGGTGAATGTATGGAATGAGCTGCCAGAGGAAGTAGTGAAGGCTGGTACAAATACAACACTTAGAAGGCATCTGGGTGGGTATATTAAAATGAAGGGTTTAGAGGAATATGGGCCAAATGCTAGCAAATGGGATTAGGTTAATTTAAGGTTATCTGGTTGGCATGGACGAATTGGAACAAAGGGCCTATTCGCATGCTGTACAGCTGTATGACTCTACGACTGAATATAGGTGTCAGAAATCTTCATTTGAAAGTGAGGAGGAAAAAGAAGTTGACAATTGTAATCATGATGGATTTTTTAAAAATATTGAGTAGTATTAGTCTGCTAGTTGACTGAATAAATTAATAACCATCTGCTGCACTTCCTGAATGAGAATGCTAACTTGACCTGGACCACGCTGTTTGAGACAATGCAGCAGCCTTCCTCACCCACAAAGCATAAAGTCAAGTTCCAGCTAATAGTGGAAGGCTATTATGTATGAAACAAAAGCCTGAATTCAAGGCTATTTTTACATTTGCAATTTTACATGTGGTTTGGTGGGATGCCAAAATGCCTCAACGTTGGATCTAGACAAGAAAATATACTTCTAAGATCTGTTCACAACTTCCAAAAGCGCTCTCAAGTTAAATATTGTGGCTATAAAATCAGATTACAGGCTATGAATTCTGTGATGAGCAACTCGCCTCTGTCTTCCCAAAGCCTGCCCACCATCTGCAAGGCACAGGCGATGTCTATTCCTTCAGACTTCAATTGTATGGTTGGGTGAAGCTCCTACAATACTCAAAAACCTCAACATCATCCAGGATACAGCAGCCTGCTTGATTGGCATCTGATATACCACCTTCAACATTCTCTCCCTCCGCCACTAATGCACAGTGGCAGCAGTGTGTTCCATCTACAAATTGCACTGCAGCCACTCACCTAGGGTCTTTCAGCAGCATCTTCCAAACCTGTGACCTCTATTTCTTAGAACGGCAACGGTAGCAGATGCAAAGGAGCTCCTTCCTGAACAACACTGTCAACGTGCCTACATGTTCTGGATTGTAGCAGTTCAAGGTGGCACCTTCTTCAGGTCAGTTAGGTTGGGCAGTAAATGCTGGTCCAGTCAGTGAAGCCAAATTCCAGGAACAGAGGACAAAGAAAAAATTAAACGAATTAAGATTAAAAGATGTAAAGGTATACTTCAAGCGTTCACGTGGACATATTGAAGGAAGATGCACCCGTTCACGTGGACATATTGAAGGAAGATGCACCCTGGAAAATGGAAGCAGTAGTGTCACTCTTGGAGCAGCAGATAACACCACACACTTCCAAGCCAGAAAGTTGTGGGCTTAAGTACCACTTGAGAGGCACTGTCTCTCAGAAAACTGATTAAACCAAAGCCACAAATGCCCTTCCCTGTGGCCCTATGGGATTTCACAGCCACTATGTTAAGGTAAAACAGGGGACTTCTCTTCTGTGACTTCAGGCCAATATTCATTCCCAGACTATTACCAGTAACTCTGGTCAGAATCACATTATTGTTTGTGGGTTCTGATAGACACTAAAAAAATGAACTGCCTGCTTCATTCTAACAGTATTTCTTGGGGAAGTATACGCAAGTCTGTGGAATCACAGCAGCTTCTTACCTCTGGAGTAATTCAGTTGGAGTCACATCCTGGTTTAAACCTCCTCCTGCTTCGGGCACTGTAATCACCTCTCCTTCAATCCCAGTGACAGATCTTTCATTCTGTAGTAATGCTGCTTTGTAATAGGTAATAACCTGCTTTCTTATTAACTTGCTGTTTATCTTGTAATTAATGTACCAAGGATTTACAACTCGCTTTGTAAGTGCACATTTCGCAGTTTCTCTGCTTTTCTACTTTTCCTTCCAAACTTCCACCTTTCCCTCACATTGCATTACCAATGCTAATTTCTTAAGTATAGGCCTTTGTAGCTGTTTGTGTTCTGTTCAGTTTAATCCCCATCTAATTTGGGATTATCAGAAATTCTTGATGTATTCCCTGTGGTGCCTTATCTAAGTCATTGATATAGAATACAAATAGCTGAGGTTTGTCACCAATCTTTGCATTATCTCACTTGTTACAGTAATGGCCTATTTATTTCTACTTTCTGTCCATCCACCAATCCTGAATTCATGCTTATGTATTACCTCCAATCTAATGAATACCAGTTTTGTGTTGCAGCCTTGTGTGTGGTGCCTTATTGAACATGTTCTGAAAATCCAAATACGTTACATAACACACACTACAGTAACCTCATGTACCATACATTAATTCTGGGTGTTGGAAATGAGTTGAACATATATTGTAGATTGTATTAGTGTTCTATCCTGAATAGTAAAATATTTTTAGTTCAAAACTGTGGGCTCTTGTAGCTTTATATGCTTCATTATTTCCCCAGATCCAATTTTTTTTGTCTGTTCTAAAAGTTACTGCTCTCCAGCCAGACCATAACATCATTTGCTGATCTCATTTGGGATTATAATGTTAGTGGTCAAGTCTGGGATCATAACATAATTTGGAGACCTTATCCAGGATTGTAACAATAAATTTGATGTTCTGGTCTGGACTGGGATCATCACAAATATAATTTCCCTTTCTTAAATCCCTGTTTTCGCTCCATAATCATAAGACATGCCAAATGCACTAGTAATAGCTTCTAACAGTTGCACAAGGGCAACCCTGTGGCTCACCTGTTAGCACCGCTGCCTTACAGTGCCAGGGACCCGGGTTTGATTCCACCCTCAGGTGTCTCTGTGTTTGCAGTTGGCACATTCACCCCGTGTCTGTGTGGGTTTCCTGCAGGTGCTCTGGTTTCCTCCCACGGTCCAAAGATGTGCAGTTTAGGTGGATCAGCCATGGGAAATTGTCCATAGTGTCTAGGGATGTGTAGGCTAGGTGGATCAGCCATGGGAAATGTAGGGTTACAGGGATAGGGTAAGGAGATAAGTCTGGGTGGGATGTTCTTCGGACAGTTGGTGTGGATTCCATGGCTGAATGGCCTGCTTCCACACTGTAGGGATTCTTTGATTCTGTGTCTAATCATGATAGAATAACTAATCTATAGTTGCCTGTCTTCTCTCACCCTCCCTTCTTGAATTGCAGATTACGTTTACTAGCTTCAATCGATGGGGATTTAAGAAAATAAGGAATCTGGAAGATCAAAGCTAACATGTCTAATATTTCCTTAGATAGCTGTTTTTAAAACCCAAGTAGCAGCCCATTAAAGGGGATCAAAGTGAATTCCACATTTTTGCTACTTGCTAGGTAAAGTTTTTCTTGGATTCCTTATTGACTTGTTTTATATTGAAACATTCTCGTTGTGTCTAATCCATGAAATCTTTAAATGCTTCTAACAGGTCAATCTCTTAGCCTTCCTTTACTTCAGAGAAAATAGCTCCAGCATTTTCTGGCTTTTCTGCAGTCATAACTGTTGTTAATTTCAATTCTTTGGTAAACTAATTTAAAATTCCAATTCAGGAATTGGAGTTTAAGTTGCTCATCTACATTAACCTTGTTTTGTGTAATGTATGTCAGTGCAATAAAGATAAATCATAATCTATTTTTAAGATACACCAAACAGGTCAAGTCAGCTGTGGAAGTGTTCCATTGAGCTGATCCCATGTACAGAAAGAGGATTTGAGTTTTATGTTGTGTAGAAACTTTAGTTTGAAAGCATCTGAGCTAGGAAAAGAGATTGAAGATCTAGGATTGTTTACTCTGGACGAGGGAAGACTTAAGAATTTTCAATAATATCATCCATGAAAGTACAGAAATTGAACCCTGAATATGTATTTAGAGACGGCCATGATCTCTATACTGAGAGATTGCACAGTTGCCTGTAGTTTAGACAGAAGACAAATGGGAAGTTTAAAATTAACTATTATTTGTAAGATGATAAATGAGGTTGAAAAGATAGATAATGTGCAAATATTTGAGGGAGGATAGCAGAGATTTTTGAAGGACTGATTCAGAATTCTCAGGTTTGGGAATTGGTCAGCTGAATAGCGTTTCCACTTCTGTTCTTTCCTGTATTTCTAGATTCTGTGAATTTCGTTGTTATTTTATTTAGTTTTTGTTTATTTCATAGTAGTAGTGAAAGTTGTGGTTGTGTTACAATGTACTCTTATGCTCAGAAGCCTGACCAGTTTATTAGAATTCTTTTGAGGGGGCACAAGCAGGATGGATAAAGAGGAACGAGTGGGCATAATATATTGGATTTCCAGGGGGTGTTTGATAAGATACCAGGTATTAGGCTATTCAGTAAGGGCCCACAGTGTTGGGGCACCAATATTGGCATGAATGGGTCAATTAATAAAGGACAGAGTTGGTATAAGATTGGAGGGTATGCTTTCTCAGGATGGCAATCTGTAACTACTGGAGTGTCACAGGGCCACGATTATTTTCATTTATATATTAGTGACTTGTTTGAGGGAAGTGAATGTACTACTGCCAGAAATAGGTGGGAAGGCAAGAACTGAAGGATTCTTCAGGGGGATACAGATATGTTAAGAGAGAGGAAACAACTTGGCAAATGGAGTATAATATGGAAAAATGAGGTTATACACTTTGGCTGGAAGACTAGAGGAGCTGAGTATTATTTAAATGGAGAAAGCCTGTAGGAAGCTGTAGCACAGAGGGATTCGGTATCTTCTTGCATTAATCACAGAAAGCTAGCAGACAAGTTCAGAGGGCAATTTGGAAGCCCAATGGAATATTGACCTTTGATTTCAAAGGGAATAGAGTCTAAAAGTAGGAAAATCTGTTGAAGTTATGCAAGGCAGTAGTTAGACCACTGCTGGAATTTTGTGAATAGTTTGGTCCCCTATTCCAAGGAAAGATATTCTGGCAAAGGAGGTAGTTGAGAGAAAGTTCACTAGAATGATCCTTGGTATGGAGGGATTTTCATATGAGGCAAGGTTGCTGGGCTTCTACACATTAGAGATAGTAAGAACCGCCGATGCTGGAGTCAGAGATAACAGTGTGGAGCTGGAGGAACACAGCAGGCCAAGCAGCATCAGAGGAGCAGGAAAGCTGACGTTTCGGGTCAGGTCCCTCTGATGCTGCCTGGCCTGCTGTGTTCCTCTAGCTCCACACTGTGTTATCTTCTACACATTAGAGTTGCTTTTTTATTCATTCTTTCATTCATTCATTTATGGGATATGGGCATCGCTGGCTTAGCCAGCATTAAGTTTCATCCATAATTGCATAGTTATGAACCAACCACATTTCTGAAGTCATGCGAAAGCCAGACCAAGTAAAGATGGCGGTTTCTTTCCCTAAAGAACATTAGTGAACCAGATCAGTTTTTCCACCAATCACCAACAGTTTCATCATCATCATTAGACTCTCAATTCTGGATTGTAATTAATAGCATGTAAGAGCAGTACAGCACATGTACAGTCCCTTCATCACACAGTATCTGTTCTGGCCTTAATGCCATTCTAAACTAATCCCATCTGCTTGCACGTGGTCTGCCTCCCTTTATTCCCTGCCTCTTCATGTGTATGTGTAAATGGTCCTTAAATGTTGCTATCATATCCACTTCTACCACCTTCCCTGGCAGCGTGTTCCACCCACCCCCGCCCCCACCACCACCTGACCAACTTTAAACCTGTACTTCCCAGTCATTCATGAGCCTCCAAAATATCCTGTCAGCATACTGCTAGAAGCATCGTACATCGGAAGGGTTAAAGTTCTGGACACAGTAATATCAGTTTTTGATGGTGATACTCATTACATCTCACTAGGATATTCACATAATGCATAAAACAGACAAAGTCTCAGTCTTTACCCCTTGATTTGTAAATTTTATTCTCAGAAAATGGACAAAGCCATGCATTAAATCGATCCCCCAAACCTAGAAAATCCTACAATCCTTGCAATAAATGATGACTTCTATCACAGCAAAGCACTTGGGCCTACTTATAAATGGATGGTGTTATTAAATGTAATCAAAGTAATGATAATCATCTTGCAATCCTAGATTATGCAAATGGGATTTTTAAAAATTCATTCATGGGCTGAGGGCATTGCTAGCTAGGCAGCATTTATTGTCCTTCCCTATTTTCCCAGAGGGCAGTTGAAGAGTCAACCACATTTATAGGTTTTCAGTCACATGTAGGCCAGACCAGGTAAGGATTGCAGTTTCCTTTCCCTAAGGACATTAGTGAAGCAGATGGGTTTTTCCAACAATCAACAAGGGATCCATGGTCATCATGAGACTCTTAATTACAGATTTTTTAAAAACTGAATTCGAATTCCACCTCCTGTGGTCGGGAGCAGGTGGTTTCAATCCTGGGTCCCCAGAACATTATTGGGTCTCTGGATTAATAGTCCAGCAATAATATCACGAGGCCATCACCACCCCGGTGTTATTACTTGTTCTGTTACTGGAAGTAGTCCTGAAGATAAGTAAGGGAACCCTGTCAACATACATAATAGAACAAAGGGAAAAGCAGAAGAGTGCTAGTCATAGTACACAAATGAAGACCTTGTAACTGATTATTCTGGTTTCTTCAAGTGCTGCTGCTATTTCTAATCCAGGCAGTTCAAGGCCTGAATTGAAATATGCCTCCAAGGGTTTAAATTTAAGTGGTGAGATTTATATTTAAAAAGACTCAACTGTATTTCTGTCCAGACCTCATTACCGTCAACAGCAGGAGGATTTAACTGTCATTAATGGTATTGTTTTACAGTAAAACTTTTTTCATCTTCATTCATAGCTACCCGAAAATTGTTTCTCCAGCATATAGTACATTCCACAACGCTGACTGTAACACTACTGTAATTATAGCAAATGTATTGATATAGGTTTTGTACGCAGCTGTACAATGCAAGTCAATTGTGCTTGTTTCAAGTGTGGAATTAACAGTAGAACATCTAGCAGATGCTGCCACAGCATCAATGTAAACTTGTTCTTTTCACAGTGGAAGACACTAATAGTATTCCAAAGTTACAAAATATTCAAGGGGCAAAAGGAAGAGAGGACGTAAATGCAGTAATTATCACTAGATTAAAAAGTGCTAGGGAAACTACTGGGTGCTAAGGACAGCAAAGTCTCGTGGAGTTGATGGGTTGCATCCTAAGATTTAATGTGATAGTGGATAGTAATCTTCCGGAAACACTTCCATTCTGGAAAGGCCCAGGGGATTGAGAACTACCAGTGCAACACCTTTATTTGGAAAGGGAAGGAAAAAAAAAGTAACTAGATCAGTTGTCCTAATGCTTGTAATTTGGAAAATGCTACAGTCTATTATAAAGGATATAATGGAGAATATAGAAATGCATGGTATGATCATGCAGTGTCAGCAGAAGAGGAAGTCATGTCTGACAAATTTACTAGAATCGTTTTGAGGTGTTAACAAGCTGGATAGATAAATGGGAAGCAGTGAACGTAACATATTTGGATTTTCAGAAGGCGTTCGGTAAGCACAACAAGCTGCTTAATAAAATTAAAGCACATGGTGTTAGAGGTAGCAAATTAGCATGGACAGAGGATTGGATAACTGATAGAAGACAGAATTGGGGGAGATGTGGGCATTTTCAGATGGCAACATGTGGGGAAAATATGAAGTTATGCCCTTTGAAAAGAGTAGTGGATCTGAATATTATTTAAATGGACAAAAATGCAGGAAGCTGCAGAACAGAGTGTCCATGAATCTCAAAAAGCTAGTGTCCAGGTTCACTGGGTAATAGGCAAGACAAATAAAATGTTGGCCTTTTCTGTAAAGGGATTGGAGTATAAAAGTAGGAAGGTTTTGCTGAAATTATACAAGGCACTAGGCATTTCACAGCTGGAGTAATGTGAACAGTTCCCTCCTTATTGAGGGAAATCTATGCTGGCATTGGAGACCACCCAGAGAAGGTTCAGTATGGTATGGAGGACCATCTAAAAAGGAGAGGTTGAGAAGGTTGGGTGTGGAATTTAGAAGAATGAGAAGTGACCTTATTGAAACATACAAGGTTCTTAGAGGACTTGACATGGCTGATTGTTTCCCCTTATGGGAGAGTCGAAGACCAGAGGGGCTTATCTCAGAATAAGGTGCCATCCATTTAAGACCAAGATGAGAATTGTGAATCTGTGGAATTCTTTACCACAGAGGGATGTTGAGACTGGGTCATTAATTATGTCTAAGGCTAAGGTAGATTTAATTAGTAAGTAAATTGAGGATTACAAGGTGAAAACAGGAAAATGGAGTTGAGGATTATCAGATCAGTTATGATCTTATTGAATGGCGGAGTAGATTTGTTGGATTGTATGGCCTATTTCCATTCCAATATCTTATGCTGTCTCTTTCTTCTCATTTCTCATCCCCTGTTTTGTCTTGTATATCAATGGTAGCATAAAACATAAGAATAGGAGCAGAAGTGGACCACATGGCCTATCGAGCTTGCTCTGCCATTTAGTACAATCATGGCTGCTCTACCTCAACTCCCCTGAAACCCCTGCCATCTCTCCCACGCTCTTTCCCCCTTACCCTTGAATTTCTTGAGAGATCAAAAATCTGCCTATCACAGCTTTGAATGTACTCACTGTGGAGTAGAGAATTCCAAGATCCATTTTTATGACTATTAATATTTGCTGTGGGAAGGAAGGAATAAATTGCTGGTAACTTTTTCTGATTACCAACCTAGTGGATGGTGTAAGCTCAATGAATGTGCAAGGAAGTTCTATTTGTCTATTTCATTTGAAGGCAAAGAGAATGCGTTTCTGTAAGAGCTGAAAAGTCTTTTGAAATTGAAATGACTTGTTCAAGGCTATTGATTTACCCTGCTCCCGCTACCGGTAGGGACTGTCCTGACCTCTGTATCGGGCCACTTTCTGTGTTTAATTAAATTAGTTCGGTGGGGGGGCGGGGGGCGGGGTTAGTATGGTATTAATAGAGAATTGACAGGGTCCATAGTGTGCAGGGCACTGTACAAAGGATGGCATTCGTTTGTGGAGGAAGGGAGCCTGAATGTGGAGTGTTTGGATCAGGAGAATATATTTCATCACTTGAAACCATTCTGCAAGTCCGAGGTTTACATATTTGTTCAATATGTGCCACAGCTGCAGTGCAACCAGTAAACTTGCATCTGTGGTTTGCTGTTTATTTAATACCATGGGGTTGGAGGATGTCATGGTTACAATAACTGATATTAAACTAGTTGTAATTTTATCCTTTTCAGTATTTCAGTACATTGCAGTTGTCAGAAATGATTAGCATTTTGCTTAATCCTTCTAAAAAGTTTCCTAGAGATAGGCATATTTGTGGAGCTGTTTTGGTAATTTAAGAATTAAGTCATCATCGGGATCTAGTTCAGAAATCAAACTGAAAGAATTACTTGTGTTTCATCCAGTATATACAGAGTGTTGAAGTTTGCCAAAACATCCCATAATTATTTAGTGTCTTTTCTCCTATGAAATCCTCGCAACTTGATTACTTTTAAGTTGTTTCTTTCTGTTTGTTTCCATTTTACCTGTGCAGTTGGTGACATTTAAGCAATGCAGCTGGAGGGGTTCTTAAGTCATTTCACATAGAACCAGCCCTAACACCAGTAAAATGTGTTTAATCTGGTCTGCCTCAGCTCACATTTCACCTGCTGGACACATAAAGGGCAAATTTCCAACTGTGCTTCCAACGTTCATACCAACTCAGTATGTTTATGCTGCCAAAGGCGGATTGTTTATCTTGAAGTAAATTGCAGACCTCTTCCTGGAGAACCTAAAAATTGGATGCCCTGTCACTCAAAACCATCACACCTGCCATTTATATAGCACTGTTAAAATAGAAAACATCCTAAGATGCATCATAGAGGTGTAATCAAATATAAGGACACTTAAAATACTTATAATCATGAAATAGTCTTATGTTATCCGTGAAATTTAATCTTTTAAAATAAATTGAGGGATTTTACTTGACCGTGTTTTGAAATGTTTTGACTCCAAGCAAGAAAGGTGTTGTACTGTGTTAAAAGTAACTACACCACGGTTTTTCTTAGTAAGTAAGATTTGGTGAAAAGTGACAAATAACCTTTTTTTAAGTTCTCCAATTTTCTTTTCTCACAGTATATGGGCTTCCACAGGTACCAAAAGATATTAGCTGAGCCTGGCAAATGAACATTGACAGAACATTGAAAGTGAGGGACATTGCAGCTGATGCTGATAGCGTGCCACCTCAACATGCACACAGACTTTGCAGCAGAGGTCACTTTGGATACCTCAATGAGGGAAGGGCAATAAAATTAATTTTATTGTTTTGGAAGACAGCAATGGCTCATGGTAAAAGGTAACTGCTATCAAGCTTCAAAATAATCTCCACTGTGAGAAAAGCAGTATAATTAGGCAAGAGACTGAGTAACTACATCAATTTATCAAAAATATTTTGTCAATCTGTCCATCTGTCTATATCTCAACATCGGACTTAGCTACTTGTAGTAAAATTATTTGATGCAGCAGAGAAGGAAGCCATTGTGCTTCATTGTACCACTGCTGTATGTTCCATTTCAGGCAGTCCACAGATTCCTGCTCCTTCAGAGTTCATTGAATGTTTTGGAAAGAGTTTCTTTGAGCAGAGTCAACCAAGGAGCAAAGTAACCTATCTGCTCCTCTATCCACCTTCTATCATCGCCTCCCCTTCTCTCTATTTATTTCAGGGCCCCCTTCCCCTCCCCCATTGCTGAAGAAGGGTCCAGACCCGAAACGTCAGCTTTCCTGTACCTCTGATACTGCCTGGCCTATTGTGTTCATCCAGGTCTACACCTTGTTATCTCAGACTCCAGCATCGGCAGTTCCTATTATCTCTGAGCAAATTATATTAGCCTTGTTCTTGTGTAATATTAATTAATGACCTCATATTAAAGGCACTCCCAGATACTGTGGCTCTAACATGATTGAATTTTACATGAGTTTGAAGTGGGTCTAAGAAAGAACATCTGTATGGGCATGAAACCTGAATTAGCTAAAGTGAACTGAGATACTAGGGAGTCGGACGAATCAATGAAGAAGCAATGGCAGACATTTAAGGAAATATTTCTGAATACCCTACTGTAGAGAAGGATTCTAAAGGGAGGACTGGCCATTTGTGGTCAATTAAAGAAGCTAAGGAAAGCATCAGATCTAAGGAAGAAGCAAAGATGAATGGCAGTACATGACCAAAAGGTTAATCAGCGGGAAAAGCGTATGGGAAGAAGCTATCTGGAAATGCAAAGGTTTCTACAACTATTCAAAAAGGAAAACAGTCAATGAAGTAAGTGTTTTTCCCCTAAAAAGTGAGAGTGAGTTAATAATAAGGAACAAATTGATGAAATGTATCAATGTTTGCTTCTAACTTCATTATAGAAAATATAAAAAACACAAAGAATCATTCCACATTATAGCTGTAAATCAGGAGGTGGAAGGGAGAGAGGAACTTGGTGAAATTGGTAACGCTAGGGAAGTGGTATTGACCAAACTAGAAGCTGATAAATCCCTGGTTCCTGATGGATTTCATCCCCCTGTCTTAAAAAGAGGTACCTAATGAGATGGGGATGAGTTGGTGTCAATTTTCCAAACTTCCCTAGATTCTGCGAAGGTTTCAGTGGATTAGAAGGTAGCAGATATATCACATTTAATCAACTTTAATTATAATTCTTTTGAAGGAATGACCTTAGCTGGGGTAAAAGGGAGTCTGTAGATATGTTTGAGTTTGTAGAAGGCATTTGACAAGGTGCCACGTAAGACGTATTGTGCAAAGTAGAAGTTCGTGGTCGTGTTAGCATTGATATAAAATTAGCTGGCTATAGCAGAATACAGAGTATGCATAATTTGGTCCATTAATGATTGGCCAGATGTGACAAGTGGAGTTCTCCAGGGGTTTGTGCTGGGGCCTCAGCTTTGTAGAATTTATATTAATGCCTTAGATGAGAAGAGCAAAGGTATAGTAGCTAATTTTGCAGAGGACACAAAGGTAGGAAACTGTGTTGTGAAGATGACATAACGAATATGCAGACCGATCTAAAATAAGTTGAGTGGACAAACATCTGGAGTAGAATGTGGGAAAATGCGAACTACTTCACTTGGCAGATAGTGGTGAAGAGAACAAGGAGGAATGAGCAGACAGGGGCCTAGATAGAGACAGAGAACAGCAGATAAGCAGACAAAGAGATGAGAAAGAGAGGGAGAAAGAAAAAGGGACCATAAGTAGGTGAAAATGGGTTGCCCATGGTGAAAGCAGCTCATGTCATAACAGGGCCTTGGGTGTTCGGGTGGTTAAAGGACATGGAAAAATATGACAGGTTCTAAAATTATTGAACCTGATATTGATTCTCCAGGGCTGCAGAATCCCCAATCAGAAAATGGGATGCTGCTTTTCCAACTTAGGCTCAGCCTTGCAGAGATGTTGGCCAAGGAACATGGTGTATTGAAATGGCAAACAATTGGAAGGTTGGGTCACTTTTACGGCCAGAATGTAGATGTTCCACAAAGTAGTCATCCAGTCTGCATTTTGTCTTCCCAGTGCAGAGGAGCCATATTGTCAGCAGGTAATACAATAGACTAGATTCAGTGAAGTGCATGCAAATTGCTGCTTCACGTGGGAAATTTGTCTTGAACCTTGGATAGTGCGGGGGGAGGAAATTAATGGGCAAGTGTTGCACCTTTTACGATTGCATGAGAAGATGCCTTGGGCTGTTGTGGAGAGGTGTTGGGTGGAAACTGTGTCGTGGAGTAACGGTCCCTGCAAAATGCTGACCAGTGGGGGCAAGGAAATAAGTGGTGATGACATACCGATGAAAATGGCTGCTTATGATCCTTTGGATGTTGGTAACTGGTGAGGACCAGGGAATCCTATTGGTGTTGTGGAGAGAAGAGAAGGGGTCTGAGGGCAGAAGTGCAG
The DNA here is from genome assembly GCA_024137785.1 of Ginglymostoma cirratum. Lineage (NCBI taxonomy): Eukaryota > Metazoa > Chordata > Chondrichthyes > Orectolobiformes > Ginglymostomatidae > Ginglymostoma > Ginglymostoma cirratum. Next base: position 13,361,426 of record JAHRHZ010000111.1, on the reverse strand, counting down.
GAAATGAGTCTGAAACAGCTAAGGGCCCTGTCAACCACATTGGCAAGAATTCTTGGTTCAGGAAAAAGATGGACGCTTCTAAGGCATCTCCTGCAGAAGGTCACATCGTCAGAACAGATGTGATGGAACAGAAACCTAGGAGAATGGACTAATTGTAGAAAGCAGGATGTGAGATTGTGTAATCCAGGTAAATGTGGAAATCAGTGGGTTTGCAGTGGATATCAGTGGTCAGCCTATCCCCAGAAATGGAAACACAGCTGTTGAGGAAGGGAAGAGTCTGAAATTGACCAGCTGTGAAGGTGAGAGCAGGATGGACATTTGGAAGCAAAATTACTCAATTTCCAATTCCAAATGACAGAAGGAAGCAGCACTGATGATATCATCAGTATACTGAGGAAGGTGCTGTTGGGAGGCACCCGAGTAGGATGGGAACGGGAATGTTTTATGTTCCCCAGAAGAGACAGGCATAACTGAGGCCCATTTGGATACCAATGGCCCCACCTCTGATCTGAAGAAAGAAAGAGGAGTTAAAAGAGAAGTTATTCAAAGTGAAGGCAAAGTCAGTCAGGCAGAAGAGGGTGGTCGTGATTGGGATGCTTCAGGCCTGCTTTCCAGGAAGAAGCGGCGTACCCTTAGGCCATCCTGATGTGGGACAGACATGTAAAGGGCTTTACACGCTTTGAACAGCTTTGGTCTTATTGAATGGCAGAACAGGTTAAGGGGCCACATGGCCTACTTCTGCTCTTAATTCATATCCTTACAATTTACAAAGTGGCATGCATCAGTTGCATCATAGCCGTACAGTGCGGAAACCGACACTTCGGTCCAATTTGTCCATGTTGACCAGGCATTCTAAACTGAACTAGCCCCTTTGCTTGCATTTGGCCCTATCCCTGCAAACCTTTCCTATTCATATACCCGTCCAGATGCCTTTAAAATGTTGTAACCCTACCTGCCTCCACCACTTCCTCTGGCAGCTCATTCCATACAGACACCACGACCTGCATGAAAAAGGTACCCCTAAGGTCCTTTTTAAATACATCCCCCCTCACCTTAAACCTATGCCCTCCAGTTTTGGACTCAACTACCCTAGGGAAAGGACCTTGGTATCCATGCCCCACGTGATATGATAAACTTCTATAAGATCACCCCTCAGCCTCTGATGCTCTGGGGAAAAAAATCCCAGCCTATTCAGCTTATCCCTATAACTCCAATCGTCCCGTCCTGGCAACATCCTTGTAAATCTTTTCTGCACCCTCAAGTTTAACAGCACCTTTCTGATAGAAAGGCAACCAGACTTGTACATGATATTTTTCATCAATGTCTTGTACAGCTGCAACATGCAGTCCCAACTCCTATATTCAGTGTTCTGACCAATGAAGCCAAGCATGCTAAATGGCTTCTTCAACACCCTGTCTGTCTGTGACTCCACTTTCAAAGAACTGTGCGTCTCCATCCCTAGGTCTGTTTGTTCAGCAGCACTCCCCAGGACCTAACTGTATAAGTCCTGCCCCAGTTTGCCTTACCAAAATGCAACACCTTACATGTATCAAAACTGAACTCCATCTGCCACTTCTCGGCATATTGGCCCATCTGATCAAGGACCTGTTGTACTCTGGGATAATCTTCTTCACTGTCCACTGCATCACCTATTTTGGTGTAATCTGCAAATTTACAAACCATGCCTCCTATATTCACATCCAAATCATTTATATAAATGATGAAAAGCAGTGGACCTAGCACTGATCCCTGTGGCACAGTGCTGATCCCAGGCCTCCAGTGCGAAAAGCAACACTCTACAACTCCCTCCGTTTCCGACGTTGAAGCCAATTTGTATCCAGTTAGCTAGCTCCCCCTGGATCCTACACGACCTAATGTTACTAGCCAGTCTACCATGCGGAACCCTGTCAACCACTTTGCTGAAGTCCATATCCTGGAGAAGATGCTGAAGGAGGGGCACCAGACCTGAAAAGTTAAATCTGATTTCTCTGCACAGATGCTGCCAGACCTGCTGACTTTTACCAGCAGTCTCGGTTTTCGTACTCCTTTCAGTTGCATTCTTAACATCTGCTTCACAACCTGCCTAATGAATGAGGATATAAGGGATGTTTCCTCTGAGCAATTCTGGATTTTTTCCAAGAAAGAAGTTTCATTTCTAGAATTGTGTTAGGGAAAATGAAACATACCTAGTAAAGTTTACAAACTTAAACAAAATGTTACACTTGGCCTGGATGTGATGGTGATTCCTGTGTTAGACTTGGCTGGAAAAGGAAATGCTAGAGTTATTACAGCCAACTATCCCTATTGGATAATTATTTTCCAGGTGGCTATATCTGCTCTTCATCCAGTGGTTTTGCTTGTTTAACTATTACTGATTTATTGTAAGTTTGGAAGAATGGAGAGGATTATCCCTAGATGAGTTTCAGAGTAAAATATTTGACTAGTTAGAAATTTGGAATTGGACTGTTATGTATTGTTGCTCTTATGGATAAGCTGCATTGTAATGAATGTAATGTGGATTTAGTTTCAATTTTTTTGAATTTGCTTACATCTATTTTTGTAAACAGAACTATGTTTATTTCTCTTACAGCCATTTCATCCTCTTGTAAACTTGGAATGTTCCCGAGATCTACAGCCGTTCCTGTGTGCAATGTATGCCCCTGTTTGTACAGAGTATGGTCGTATCACACTACCGTGTCGTAAGCTGTGTCAGCGAGCGTATGTGGAGTGTAATAAGCTGATGGAGATGTTTGGAGTCATGTGGCCAGAGGAGATGGAGTGTATAAAGTAAGAAAACAAGCTAATCCTTCTTATCCACCAAGGTGGTGAGACGAACATTTCAGAAAATGCTGGTGATACCCACCAAGTCAGAGAAGTAGGTAATGTTATTGTGACTAAATAAAAGATCTCGCCCAAAAATGTTCACCTTCCTTTCTCTTCCAGGTGCTGCCTGACCTGTGGGTGTTTAAAATATTTTCTGTTTATATCAAGTTTACACCATTCTTTAAGCTGTCTTAGCAACTGTCATATTATCTTGGTGAATTCAGAAAAAAGAAGCAAAAAAAAAGCACCTTTCTCTATTGCATTGATTAAATTTAAGTTTATTTATTTGAATTGTTTCCTCATCTTAAATGTTGATTGTATTTACCCTGGAAGCAGATATATTGAGACCTTTCTTCCAGCAGTGCAGTGCTTGTGTTCACTAGACAGTGGGGAGGAAAGCTAAATCAGGCACCGAAGTTGCTGCCACCATTGGGTGAAGAGTCTACTGCAATGATGGCGCAAATGTACATACATTGTTTTGGAATAACAATTATAAAGTATCAGGATTAAGAGCTGCCACTTAACTGGAGTAAAGTTTTCTGGTGGTATTTAGGACTTAACAGCATTTAGACAGATTTCTCCTTTAATCTTTGGTTTTAAAGTACTCTTAGGTATTCTCGGGTTGTGTGTGCCCTTTCTTCTTCCTTTCTTGTTGATTTTGGGGGGATTTGTGATCACAGTTACTGAAGATAGGCAGTTGACAATTTGTAAACAATTTAGATATGATGATTTAATTAATTTGACAAAGAAAAGTATCTAACTGTGACAAATGAGGATGGTTCACTGATGCCAGAGGACAGACAAGTTGTTGGTGTGGAATGTGTTGTTCTCATTAAAGTTGTCAAGGCAGTATCCTGCTCTTTAGCCAGAGTGTTAGAGAACTGTTCTCTGGGTCTTCCTCCTCTTCTTTTCGTCCATATTCGCCTGGAGAACATAGCTGTCTGAGGGTCACCTGATGAGGAACGCTGCATTCATTTAAAGGTTAGTTTTCATTCCTTCTAAGAAAACCTTATTTACAAAAACATTGCTCTCGTAGTAGTGTGGCACCTGAGAAAGGTTATAGCTCTGCTGGTATAGGCTCATTACTACTGAAACAGTTAAATGAGGTCTCCTGCTACACAGGAAATACTAAATTTGGGGTACTAAAAGCAGACAGTTTTAAAGAGGGGGTCCCCAATTTCCAACATTCTTTAAATCTTCACCCATAGCAGCTTTACAATTAGAACACCAGAATTTCTTGCAGCCATGTGGCTGCCATTTTCTGCAGATAGTAAATAGCTTTGTGGAACATCCAACTGCTCCAGCATCCACTCTGCATCCAGCATTAGCTTGTTTAAAACTGCCCAAAGTTATTTAAGTTTCTTGTAACTACTAGCTGCCAATCCAGGATTCATGCACAAATGGACACTGCCATTTGCAGTTCCAGCCATCTGCACATTTGGTACTTTCTAAAAGATTTTTTAAAAAACTGCCTCTGGGCTTTAACAAGTTAAGAACATTGCAAGTAAATGCCAAAGTTACTTTGACAAAGTACTGTTCTGACAAAGAACCACCAACATCTTTTGGTAAAGGGTTGATGTATTTATCTTTCTGGAGAAGCGCCCTGTGTGGATTTCTAGCAATTTTTCTTAAAAAAGAGATAAAATCAGTTGCATTTAGGTTCTGTCCTTTCTCTTACCTTTGGTATGAAAAATGTTGATTGGTCGTCATCTGGATACAGTAATAACACTAGAATCTAATGTCATGCATTTTTCAGACTTTGTGCCTTGGCAACTTAAATTCTCCATTTCAATTCTTTCTGGTTGCCAGTAGCACTCACAAGCATAAATGTTACTGCTAATTTTATTCCTAATTCTCCAAACAGAATCTTTAAATCGGGATCAATGCAATAATGAGACTTAGATACCCAAATGTAGAAAACTTGAGTAATAACAACTGATTTTCTAATTCACTTTTTCCATCCCACAGATTTCCAGACTGTGATGAAGCCTATTCACGCCACACTGACTCTCTTTTGGGTGGTGATCCCACAGAGGAGGCCCCAATGGCAGTGCAGAGAGACTATGGTTTTTGGTGCCCACGTGAATTGAAAATTGATCCTGAGCTTGGCTACTCCTTCCTAGGGGTCACAGACTGTTCACCACCCTGTCCTAACATGTACTTCAGACGTGAAGAGCTTTCTTTTGCAAGGTACTTCATCGGTGTGATATCCATCGTTTGCTTGTCTGCTACACTCTTCACCTTTCTCACGTTCCTTATCGATGTGAAGCGATTCCGCTATCCAGAACGGCCAATCATATTTTATGCAGTCTGTTACATGATGGTTTCCTTGGTGTTTTTTATTGGGTTTCTTCTAGAAGACACAGTTGCATGCAATAGAAATGATCCTTCAGTTTATAAAGCATCTACAGTGACACAAGGTTCCCACAATAAGGCATGTACCATGCTGTTTATGATACTTTACTTCTTCACAATGGCAGGCAGCGTCTGGTGGGTCATCCTGACCATCACATGGTTTTTGGCTGCTGTTCCCAAATGGGGCAGTGAAGCCATAGAGAAGAAAGCACTGCTATTCCATGCAAGTGCCTGGGGGATCCCTGGAACTCTCACGATCATTCTCCTTGCCATGAACAAAATTGAAGGAGACAACATCAGTGGTGTTTGTTTTGTCGGACTATATGACATTGATGCACTGCGATATTTTGTTTTGGCTCCTCTCTGTCTTTACGTGGTGGTAGGTGTTTCTTTGCTACTGGCGGGTATAATATCTCTGAATCGTGTAAGGATTGAAATTCCACTAGAAAAAGAGAACCAGGACAAGTTGGTGAAGTTCATGATCCGTATTGGGGTGTTCAGTGTACTCTACCTTGTGCCACTCCTTGTCGTAATTGGATGTTACTTTTATGAGCAAGCATTTCGTACTGTATGGGAGACAACATGGATTCAGGAACGCTGTCGTGAATATCACATTCCCTGTCCTTACCAGGTACGTCATATTTCACTACTCTATGGGTAAAGAAAGTAAAAATGGCAATTGATGGCTAGTTTCTGAGATGATGAACTTTTCTGCAATTTGTGCCTAGTAACTTGATTACACTGCTAACGCTACAGCTTCAGGTTATATACACTGATGATTTACATTGCTGTCTAAAACTTTGTATATGCATGTGAGTATGTGTACTATAAGTAGAAAATGTTATCTATATGCTAGAAATGATAACTAATGTTTAGGGAATGCATAATTATAAAAGGAAAGATGTGCATTCATATAGCACGTTCCCTAATTTCAAGACTTCCCAAGAGCGTTTCACGATCAATGAAGTACTTTTGAACTGAGCGCATTGTTGAAGTATAAAACTGTGGACAGCAAGCTTCCACAAACAGCAGTAAAATAAATGACCATAAAATCTGTTCTAGATGTTGGTTGAGGGTTAAATTTTGGCTGGGATACAGAGACAACCCTGTCCTTTAAATTGTGCAATGAGATATTTTCTGTTCATCTGAAAGAGCAGATAGGGCCATGGTTTTAAGTGTCATCTGAAGGATGATGCTTCCAACAATGCAGCCACCCCTCAGCATGCTCAATGCAATATAAGATGCAGGAACAAGAGTAGATCTTTAATGTGTGTTCACCATCAGATCTTTCCTATATTTAACAACATTTGTTAAGAACCTTGCCTCAAGTTTGAACACCTGGAAAAGAATAAGCCTATTTGCTTGTGGTGTTGTAAGCCCTATTTCTACACATTGATAATGGAAAGAATAAGAAAGAGTATCTAGGGGACACACATTTGGAGTTTTCGAGGGGTAACTAAAGACAACTGAGTACATGGTAGGAAGAAATACGTTGCGATGTACTGTTTATTATTTGATGCAGTGTTGCTTAGAGACATAACCTGACTTCCATGAATTTCAAGATAGCAGGTAGTTCAAATTCCAGAGTACAATTATTGTTTCGAAATCACGCCCATATATGACCTAATTGTTGTAAATATTGGCTGATTTCATAGTATTAGTTTTTACTGAAAGCTGATGTTTTGATAAAACCAGACTGATTGCCAATGGCTGTGTTGAAACACATGATATTTGTGTGATAGGTCTGTGTTTGATTTATTGATGTAATTATGGTAGAGAAATAAGATTGAGTGGATTGCAGTGTCTGGCTCTGTTTTATACCTGCCATATTTCAATTCTCAATACTGCAAGTTTCACATAGGCAAGCAGCCGAATACGCATACTAAGCTAAATTAACCATTGGACTGAAATATTTTTCTGTCATTCAAAAAGCAAAATGAGACCGGGGATAGTTTTGTGAGATTGGCTTTTGGGGACAGTATTAGAACATAAGAACATAACATAAGAACTAGGAGCAGGAGTAGGCCGTCCGGCCCTTTGACCCTGCTCCGCCATTCAATAAGATCATGGCTGATCTTTTTGTGGACTCAGATCCACTTACCCGCGCTCTCACCATATCCCTTAATTCCTTTATTGTTCAATAAAAATCTACCTTAGCTTTAAAAACGTTTACAGAAGTAGCGTCAACTACTTCACTGGGCAAGGAATTCCATAGATTAACAACCCTCTGGGTGAAAAAATTCCTTCTCAATTCAGTCCTAAATCTCCTTCCTCTAATCTTGAGGCTATGCCCTCTTGTCCTAGCTTCACCTGCCAGTGGAAACATCCTCTCTACTTCTATCTTATCTATTCCCTTCATAATTTTATGTTTCTATAAGATCCCCCCTCAATCTTCTGAATTCCAATGAATATAATCCCAATCTACTCAGTCTCTCCTCATAAGCCAACCCCCTCAACTCCGGAATCAACCTAGTGAACCTCCTCTGCACGCCCTCCAGTGCCAGTATATCCTTTTTCAAGTAAGGAGACCAAAACTGCACACAGTACTCCAGGTGTGGCCTCACCAGCACCTTGTACAGCTGCAACATATCCTCTCTGCTTTTAAACTCAATCCCTTTAGCAATGAAGGACAAAATTCCATTTGCTTTCCTAATTACTTGTTGTACCTGCAGACCAACCTTCTGTGATTCATGCACAAGGACACCCAGGTCCCTCTGTATAGCAGCATGCTGCAACTTTTTACCAAGTAATAATCCTTTTTACTATTACTCCTACCAAAATGTATGACTTCACATTTATTTACATTGTATTCCATCTGCCAGACCTTTGCCCACTCACTCAATGTATCTATGTTCCTCTGCAAGGTTTCACAGTCCTCTGCACACTTTGCTCTGCCACTCATCTTAGTGTCATCTGCAAACTTTGACACCCTACACGTGGTCCCCAACTCCAAATCAACAATATAAATTGTAAATAATTGCGGTCCCAAGACCGATCCCTGAGGCACACCACTAGTCACTGATCACCAGCCAGAATAGCACTCATTTATCCCCACTCTTTGCTTTCTGTTAGTCAACCAATCCTCTATCCATGCTAATACTTTACCCCTAACGCCATGCATCCTTATCTTATGTAGCAGCCTCTTGTGCGGCACCTCGTTGAAGGCCTTTTGGAAGTCCAGGTACACCACATCCACTGGGTCCCCATTGTCCACCTTGCTCGTAATGTCTTCATAGAATTCCAAAAGATTTGTCAAGCATGACCTGCCCTCCTTGAACCCATGCTGCGTCTGCCCAACGGGACAATGTCTATCGAGATGCCTTGCTATTTCTTCCTTGATAATAGACTTGAGCATCTTCCCCACTACAGAGGTTAAGCTAACCGGTCTATAATTCCCCATCTTTTGTCTACCTCCTTTTAGGACAGTGGCATCACATTTGCTGTTTTCCAATCTGCTGGGACTGCCCCAGAGTCTAGTGAATTTCGGAAAATTACCGCCAGTGCACCTGCTATTTCTCCCGCCATCTCTTTTAGTACCCTGGGATGCATTCCATCAAGGCCAGGAGACTTATCAATCCTTAGCTCCATTAGCTTGCCCAACACTACCTCTTCCGTAATAATGATTGTTTCCAGGTCCTCACCTACCTTCGTCTCTTTGTCAATTACTGGCATGTTATTAATGTCCTCCACTGTGAAGACCGTTACAAAATACCTGTTCAATGCCTCGGCCATTTCGTCATATCCCATAACTAAATTCCCCATCTCATCCTCTAAAGGGACAACGTTTACTTTAGCCACTCTTTTTCTTTTTATATATTTATAGAAACTTTTGCTATCTGTCTTTATATTCTGTGGTAGTTTTTTCTCATGTTCTATCTTACTTTTCTTTATAGCTCTTTTTGTGGCTTTCTGTTGACCTTTAAAGTTTTCCCAATCTTCAAGTTTCATGTTGTTTTTGGCCACTTTGTATGCCTTCTCTTTCAATTTGATAGCCTCCCTTATTTCCTTAGACACCCATGGCAGATTACGCCTTTTCTTACAGTCCTTCCTTTTCACTGGAATATACTTTTGCTGAGCACTTTGAAAAATTGCATTGAAAGTCCTCCACTGCTCGTCAACTGTCCCACCATAAAATCTTTGTTTCCAGTCTACTTTAGCCAAGTCCTCCCTCATTCTATTGTAGTCCCCCTTGTTCAAGCACAGGACCCTGGTATTGGATTTTATCTTCACACTCTCCATCGGTATTCTAAATTCAACCATACTGTGATCACTCCTTCCAAGAGGATCCCTAACTATGAGGCCATTAATTATTCCTGTCTCATTACACAGGACCAGATCTAGGATAGCTTGCTCCTTTGTCGGTTCCATTACATACTGTTCAAGAAAACTATCACATATACACTCAACGAACTCCTCTTCAAGGCTACCCTGACCGAGCTGGTTCGACCAATCTACATGTAGATTAAAATGCCCCATGATAATTGCCGTACCATTTTTACAGGCATCAGTTTTTTCTTTGTTTGTTGCCCGCCCCAATGTGATGTTATTATTTGGTGGCCTATAGACTACGCCTATCAGTGACTTTTTCCTCTTAGAATTTCTAATTTCCACCCAAATCGATTCAACCTCATTCTCCATAGAACCTATATCATCTCTCAGCACCGCCCTGATGTCGTCCTTGAATATCAGAACTACACCACCTCCCTTACCTTCCTGTCTGTCCTTTCAAATAGTCTGGTACCCCTGGATATTTAACTCCCAGTCGTGACCATCCTGCAACCATGTCTCCGTAATGGCCACCAAATCATATTCATTCGTGATGATTTGTGCCGTTAACTCATCAACCTTGTTACGAATGCTACGAGCATTCAGGTAAAGTGCCTTTCTGCTAGCTTTCTTACCCTCATGATTTCCAACATCTCTAATAATATCTCCTGAGTTATCCTTCCTTTTTGCTTCTTTCATAGTCTGCCTTGAACCTAAATCCTCCTGTACACATGCTAACCTGCTGCTTACCTTTTTATTTACCATCATTCTCCCTGTCGTTTTCCCTTTCCCTTCCCCCCGACCTACTAGTTTAAAGTCCTAGTGACTATCCTATTTATCCTTTTCGCCAGAACACTGGTTCCAGATCGGTTCAGGTGGAGACTGTCCCATCGGTACAGATCCCCCCCCCACCGGTTCCAAAACTGATGCCAATGCCCCATGAAATGGAACTCCTCTTTCTCACACCACTCCCTTAGCCACGTGTTTACTTCCCTAATTTTCTTATCCCTAAGCCAATTTGCACGTGGCTCGGGCAGTAATCCGGAGATTATGACCCTCGAGGACCTGTTCCTTAATTTCGTTCCTAATGCTTGATAATCCCCAAACAGGTCCTCCATCCTAGCCTTGCCTATGTTGTTAGTCCCAGCGTGGACCACAACAACTGGATCCTCCCCCTCCCGCTCCAATATCCTTTCAAGCCGGTCAGAGATGTCCTGCACCCTGGCACCGGGCAAGCAACACACCATGCGGGACTCCCGATCCGGCTTGCAAAGGATACTATCTATCCCCTTAACTATAGAATCCCCTATAACTACCAGTTGTCTTTTTGCTCCCCCCTCTTGAATGGCCTTCTGCACCATGGTGCCGCGGTGAGCTGGCTCATCCTCCACGCAGCCCTTTTCCTCATCCACACAGGGAGCAAGTATCTTGTACCTGTTGGACAAGGTCAAAAGCTGAGGCTTCCCCACTCCTGAACTCACGATCCCCCTACCTGCCTCACTTGCAGTCACACCCTGTTGTCCCTGATCACTAACTGAATGTGAATTACTTAATCTACCAGGTGTGGCTGCCTCCTGAAACAAAGCGTCCAGGAACTCTCCCCCTCCTGGATGTGCCGCAGTGTTTGAAGCTCAGATTCCAGATCTTCAACTCTGAGCCGGAGTTCTTCCAGCAACCAACACTTGCTGCAGATGTGGTCACTGCCGTGCACAATGGGATCAGCCAGCTCCCACATCATACAGCTAAAGCACATCACCTGCCCAGCCATCTCTACTTAGTTAATCACTTTATTACTTTATATAAATTTATGAGTTAAATGTTTTCTAATACTTCTCTGCTATCGTCCTTATCAAATAACCAATTAATAGATAAATAAAAAAGAAAGTACATTTTTAACCAATTACACGATACAGAAGAAATAGAAAAAATAGAAAAACCTTACCTTACCTTACCACACACCACAGAGTCCTTTTGTTTTGGTTAGAGGAGGAGGGTGGGTGGGAGACACTACATGTGTAGTGTCTCGGGTTCAGCCGCTGCCCAAATATCTTCCCGACAGCCCCCGCTCCTCGCTGTCGTCTCTCCCTCTGCTGCTGCAAATGAAGGCCGCTGACGCTCGAGGTAAGCCCTTTAAGAGGGAAACTTACCTTCCCGACAGCCCCCTGGTCCTCACTGTCGCCTGTCCCTCTGCTGCTAAGATCTGAGATTGAATTCAACTATGGAAACCAGATTATACCGGAAGAGTGATAAATTCTGAACATCAAGCCCAACTACAGTCATTTTTTAAAAATTGTTATTGTTAGGAGAATCCTTTTGGAGTTCTGTGGGTTTGAAGATGCAAATATCCATTATCTTTAAGACTTCCCCACCACCTAGATCCTTGGATGTAGACATCAAGATTGTCACACCTTTTATGAAATTCCTCATAGAATGATGGAGTCAGTACAGGAGAGGCCCTTTGGTCCACTAATCCCACTTTTCTGCACTAGGCCCGTAGCTTTGAATGTTGTGACATTTTAACTGCTCATGCAAATACTTTTAAAGGTTGAAGTTTCCAGTTTCAACTACCCTCCCTGGCACTGCATTCCGAAGCTCTACCACCCCCACTGGATGAAAAAGCTTTTCCACAAATCTCTTCTAAATCTCTTGCCTTTCGTTTTAGAATTATGCCCCCTTGTTATTGACCCTTTGACTAAGGCGAGCAGCTGCTTTCTATTCATCCTGTTCATGCCCCTCATAATTTTATACATCTCTTATCAGGTCTCTCCTCAACCTTCTTTGCTTCAAAAGAAATTAACCCAAGCTCATCCAGCCTATGTTCATAGCTGATATTTTCCATCCTAGGCAATATCCTGGTGAATCTCCTTTGTACTCCAGTGCGTTTGCATCTTTCACGTAGTGTGATGACTAGATCTGCTCACAGTACTCTCAGCTGTGGCCTAATCAAAGTCCTGTACAGCTGCAACATGACCTCCCTACTCTTATCATCTGCGCTACAGCTGATAAAAGCAAGCATCTCGTATGCCTTCTTAACTACTCTGTTAACCTGACCTGTCATCTTAAGGGGTCTGTGGACAAGTAACCCAAGACCCCTCCACTCCAGTGAACTTCCTTGCATCTTGCCATTTATTGAGTACTCTCTTGTCGTGTTCCTTTTTTTCAAAGTACACCACCTCACATTTATTATGGTTAAATTCCATTGGCAATGATTTGCCCATCTGACCAATCCATTTATATCCTCCTCATAACACATTCCTCTTTGCAGGTGACACAAACATGTTTCTCGTTTTCCCCAGCCTCCCAAACCACCACTACCACCATTTTCCTCAACATCAGTTATGAATGTCACAAACAATAATAACAAACCACTGATCCCTGTGGTACACCAGTCACACCAGGCTGCAGTCACATAAACAGCCTTCTACCACCATCATCTGTCTCCTGTCACAAAGTCAATTTTGGATTAATTTTGCCTAGTTACCCTGGATCCCATGAGCTTTTACCCTGCCATCACTACAGATCTGGACTGTGACTGCATCTCTGCATTCCAAACGGCATCACCACCATATGTTCCTTTCTTGGATGTGTCTAACTTCCTCAGTTGGTATATTGACACAGCTGGGAACTGCACAAAGATCGAGGAGCCCATCAGAGTTTAGACCAAAGTGACAAAGTCATGGTAGCTCTCCAGCTCTGAAAGTAGACGGTAAGTCAACAATCAACCTCCCTTCTTCCTCTGGCTTCACTGTCAGAGGAAATTGGCACTACCTAGTTGCACTCTAGGCAACCAAAAAAATTGTTGTTGCTGTTTTATGAGGTAAAGTTATGGTAAAATTAAAAAATAAATCTGGCCATGTGGAAGCAGTGCACCCTTTCCACTGCGAATAAGGACCTTACCAGGTACAAAATGTTCTTGGTGTTCCTGTATGTGGCAGTGGTCTGGCCCATTACTGTTTATGCTGTGGTGATCACCCAAGCTGCTTTCCGATTCATCTGTATGTCAAAAATGTTTAGTTGGTGTGAATTGTACAGACCCTGTTGTTTAAAGAGAAAACCCAAACACAGTATCACCGTCATTCTGTTGGTCATCTTTGTGGCTGCATCAAGATGTACATGGACCCTCAGTGCACAGTATATGTTGAGATTCTATCAGTCCTTCATTTTGGCAAAGTTGAGTCTGGCCATGTTGCTATTAAATGCTGCAAGCAATTGGAGAGTGCCACTCCACCTGTCCCCCATGGAAGTGTTTATACAGAAAAACAACTTTGATACAAATCTGTCAGATGGTGTCCACAAGCAATGTCCTAGATGCCTTGAAGGCAAAGGAGATTGTGGAATAAAATGGAAAGTACTGGAGAGCTCAGGGTGTCTGAAAGCCTCTTGGAGAGAGAAAAAGCATTAACATTTTAGAACTGTTGAAGTTATGTTTTTATTCCAGATTACCAGCATCTGCACTATTTTGCTTTTATCAGGTAGATTATGAATTCCATTGGATGTTTCCCTGCGTGGGCTATGAGAATAACTTGACAGATTGCTCATCTTTCTAGTGGTGAGAGAGGCCTTCCCAAACAAATCCCTTCCACAAATCTGAAGTCCCCGTTCCTCTTCGTTTTGCTCATAATGGACTGTGTGAGGAAGGGATGAGCCATGACCTTACTGAATGGGAGAGCAGCCTTGGGGGACTGAATGGCCTACCGTCTTCTTTGAATGTTTGTATGATTGGAGTCCACCTCCTGAAATGTGCCTTTGCAAAAAAGGGTCTTGAGAGAGGTGTAGTGGATTTTTTTCAAGGCTCATTCTGAGCTGCGCCATGACAGAGGAGTGTGCCGTGCAGGCTGTTCTCAGCAACATACAGCAAGGTAAACATCAGCTGCAGTTAGAGGATCATTAACTCAGTCAAGGACACTCTTGGTCTGCTCAAAACATGCCGGTCTTCTAGTGCAAAGAATTGTTGTCACCTGAGTGTTCCAAGGTCCAGGACTACGTGCTGAGGCCTGCACTGAAGCATGGGATAGCTGCCAAAAAAGTACAATGAGGAAGGTTAATGTCTGAAGCCTTTCAACTATAGTACATTGAGGGTCTGGAAACTATAGAACCTTTCTGTCTGTATGCCTTACATTGGATGTACATCATGAATATCAAGAGCATTGAAACTGAATTGAGGCACCGCAGCAGAATATGCTGAATTGAAATAAGTTACATGTTGATTTTCAATTTGAAATATTTTGGAATGCGCTTTTGTTTTTAAAAAAGTACATTTTTGGATTGCGACAAAGTGCAACTGTAGTGATTTCCTCCACTGAGTAGGTGAATTGTTTCTTCAGAGAGTCAGCACAAAATCAATGGGCTGGGGGTCTTTGTGAGAAAGACCCCACAGAAAGGGGTCTTTCTGTGCTGTAACTATAATGTGGTTCTGTGAAAACTAATCCCGCAGGTAAACAGTTGAGTGATTTGAAGACTTCTCTTACAGTAGGAATGGAAATGGAGATTGTTCTGCTTTGGGCAATGTAACGCTATACAGTTCATTGTTTCCATTCGGAATTGTGGAGGAAGGATTTTTGCAGGTCAGGCTCTAATAGAAACTGTAGCTTCAGAACCTACTCCAATAGAGAGCATTAGGATTCCTTCTTTTTTCTTTTTCCTTATTCCTTCCTGCAGCAGCTCTTCCTCCACCATGCCGTTTGCTCTTCCAAAGCTATGTGGCAAATGTTAGTAGTGAGGTTTTTCTATTCGATCATATTTTAAAAAAGGATACAAATATCGGAATGAGGCCACAACTAACAGGATCAGCATGTACTGCCCATTTCTAATTGCCTTTGAGATGATGATGGTGAACTGCCACCTTAAACTGCTGCATTCCATGTGGCGTAGGTACACTCACAATGCTCTTAGGGAGGGAGTTCAAGGAATTTGGCACAGCAACAGTGAAGGAATTTAAGTGAGAATGATGTGTGACTCGGAAGGCAACATGCCCCATAACTTAGTGAGAAGCACTTTGCAAGATCAGCTTATTGGACTTCTCGGTAGTTGTTTTGATGCCACCAAAGGATGCCGGTGTTTCAGAAGACAGTTCAGAGTCAACCACATTGCTGTGGATCTGGAGTCACATGTAGCTGAGACAGGCTACACGTGATAGATTTCCTTCCCTCAGGACATTAGTGAACCAGGTGGGTGTTTTGACAATTTGATAATTTCAGAGAGATAACTATGAAACTATTGTCTATTCCCGCTTTTATTTATTAACTATTTGAATTTAAATGTCAGTTGCCATAGTGAGATTTGAACTTGTACTGCCAGAGATTTAGTCCAGATCCCTGATTTACTGGTCCAGTAATGTTCCTATTAACTTACTATTTCCATAAAATTACACAATTACTGTTGAGATAGCAGCATTTTTGCTTGTCTCTCAATTTTTTGTTTAGAACAGGGAGCCAGTTCTTATAAACACAGGAGGTTCTCTTTCTAAATTGATATGTACAAACATATGCAGCAAGTTCCCTGCACTGATATTACACCTCTGAGAACTGAACAATTGACCAGCGGGTGGTGGCTTTAGTTTTGTTACCTTTTTATAATAGTAATATTATTTTTGTGTTCAGTTCTCAGCATTGATTAGATTTATCAACGTTTATAAATCATCATGCCTGTATTAGAAGAAAATGACTCTCATTGGTGAATAACTAGTTTGTATCAGGATTCATAGTGGAGGAAGAGGCCAGTATGCCAGATGTTCTAAGGAAAATAAGAATAAATCAGGGACGGAGACTCAGCAGAATAACAATTGACTTGTCTTCAGGGCCAGTTGGTTTCTATCTTGTTGGAGGCTGTAGGAAAATTATCGTTGGGGGTAGTATTTGAATTTGCACCTTCTGGCCCAGATAAAGGAACCCTATCACTGTGCCTCAATGTAATCTGACATTAAGGGTCTGATAACTCAATACCTTGTAAGGTTTCAGATGTACAGGTAAAGCCAGCAGATGGTAGGTTGTGCATCAGACTTTTCAGCCATGTCAGAGTCCATCAAACTCAAGTGGAAGCATTTGTTATAACTGTCTTCCTGTGGAACATCATGGCTTAAAGAAGGTGGCGCTGGATGTACTGCAACTGATGTTGATCCTGAGTGTATATGAACTGGTTCACATCTGGTATGTCCCCCTGGTTGAGCAGTCCACAAACACCAACTGTTGTCCCAAAGGTGAAATACCTAAATGGATTAACAGTTCAAATGAATCTGAATCTCATCTGAAGTCTTTATCAGGGCTAAAGGCTGAAAATTCAAAGGGGATAAATGTGCCCAGACATGCAATGTATAAAAGCATAAATAGTTTGTTCAAAATTGCTGGTAAATTTTCCTGACGTCCTGGGTCATTCTGTCCAACCCACCTGTCAGACTGTCCAACATCTTATTGCCCCTTAGGCAGTTGTCATGTTATGCATCAGATTCAGGACCACATTACAGATTTGTGAAGCATGAAAGATAACCATCAAAAGAACAACAGGGGAGTTGGTTTTGTAAGTTTGATTCCTAAATCGTGTTGAAGCTTGCCTTTTTTTTAAGCCTGTTCATGATTGTAGATGTTTAACAAAGATTTGAAAATGTCATTGAATGGGAGTGCATGATCCGTTTCAAAATGGGCTGATCATTGAATGTTTCTTTCTCAAATTGAAACCATGAAAAATTAATGTATACATGATTTATTGATTGAGGCTGTGAGTTTTTACCTAACAATATTTTAACTACAAAACTGGGATTGATTGCTAAAAGACACTACATCTTGAACCAGGACCCATGGCCTCTTTAGAAGTGGTGCCACTCAGATATTAGGATGGAATATTACATGGATTGAAAGTTGTCATACAATGCAGTTTGGAATTGAAACCTCAAATTGCTGACAAACTTAATCAATACTATGAACTGATTCTTGACAATCCAGGATAGTGACCGAGCAAATTTGAGGGAGCAAAATCCACTGGGAAATGGAGCGGGGTGTGGAGGTGGAAAACTGTAAAAGCCTGACTTCCCCTCTCATTAGTTACCCTCCACATACCTTTGTATCATCTGCAAACTTTACAACAATGCCTTCAGTTCCTTTGTCCATATGATGTATAATGTGAATCGTTGTGATCCCAACTCAGAACCCTGCAAAAAAAAAGTGGTCACTGGCTGCCATCTTGAAAAAGAACCCTTTATCCCTACTCTCTGCCACGTGCCAGTCAGCCAGTCCTCTATCCGTGCTTCGAAAATCTGAAGCACAAGGGGACTTGGGAGTCCTAGTTCAGGATTCCTTAAGGTTAACGTGCAAGTTCAGTTGGCAGTTAGGAAGGCAAATAGAATGCTAGCATTCGTTTCAAGGGGGCTAGAATACAAGAGTAGTGATGCACTGTTGAGGCTGTATAAAGCTCTGGTCAGACCACATTTGAAATATTGAGAGCAATTTTGAGCCCATTGTCTAAGGAAAGATGTGCTAGCTTTGAAGGAGATCCAGAGGAGTTTTACAAGAATGATCCGGGATGAGTGCTTTTCATATGAGGAGCAGTTGCGGACTAAGATCTGTACTCGATGGAGTTTTGTAGAATGACGGGGGAGCTGATGGAAACTTACAGAATGCTGAGGGGCCTGGATAGAATGGATGTGGAGAAGACATTTTCTAGTGGGAGAGATTAGGATTTGAGGGCACAGCCTCAGAGTGAAGGGAAAACCGTTTAGAACTGAAATGAGGAGTTTCTTCGGCCAGAGGGTGGTGAATCTGTGGAACTCATAGTTATTGAAAGCTGTGGAGGCCATGTCACTGAGTGTATTTAAGACAGATAGGCTTTTAATTAGTAAGGGAGGAGGGCTTATGTGTATCAGCCATGAATAAATGGTGGACCATCAAACTCTGTATCTTATGGACCTGTATCTTATGGACATACGGACTACATCTTCCCAATGGGCTTTTCAAAGAATTAATTATGGATTGAGATTTGAACTTGATGGAATTATTCTTAAGAAGAGCATGTTATTGTCATGCTTCTTGGTTAAATTTATATTCCTTTCTTCACATTTGTGATGGGGTTATGGTTTTATTAAAACATATTCTTAGGATATGGGAATCTAACCATTGGTCCTTGACATTAAATGGTGTTACCAGCACTAAATCCCCCATTATTAACATTCTGGGGGTTACCATTGACCAGAAACTGAACTGGACTAACCATCTGAATACAGAGACTACAAAACCAGGTCAGAGTCCAGGAATCCTGCAGCTGGTAAGTTGCCTCCTGATTTCCTAAAGCTTGTCTGCTGTCTACAAACCTCACGTCAGAAGTGTACTGAATACTTTCCACTGATCTGGATGAGTGCAACTCCAAAAACACTCAAGCTTGACACCGTCCAGGAAAAAGCACTCCATTTGATTGGCACCACATTTAAAAACATTCGTTTGCTCAATGGCTGAGTGTGTATCATTTACCTAATGCACTATAGAAATTCACCAAGGCTGCTTACAGGACCTACTAATCCAGAACCTTTAGAAAAACAAGGGCAGCAGAAACATGGGAACAGCAGTACCAGAAACTCCCCCATGCTGGACTCCAATGCATCCACGAGCCACCTCCCGGGGTTCCTACCGATTTATTTTGCTACGTCCCCTTAATATCACACATGTTGAAATGTGCTACTTTGATGTCAAGAGCATCACTGCCATCTCACCTCCAGAATTCTGTTCTTTTGTCTATATGTGGACCAAGACCTAAGCAGAGTGATTCTGGCAGAACCTAAACAAAGCACTAGTACAGGTTGTTACTAAGTAGGTACTGCTTGATGGCACAGCCACCTTCCATCATTTTGCCAATGATTAAGGACAAGCTGGAGGGTAATTACCCAGATTAGGTTTATCCTTTTTGTAGATGAGAGATTCCTTGGTAATTGTTCATATAATTAAGTAGGTTCCAGTGTTGGAGCTTACTGGAGCTCACACCTTGTGTGAGGGTGTGGCTAGTTCTGGAGTACATGTTTTAAGTCCTTCAGCTAGAAAGGGATAAAGACCTGTTTTGAGAGAAGGTGAACACTTGACAGATGGAATATAACTGGGAAAATGTGAGTTATGCACTTTGGCACAAAAAGAAATCTCCCAGTTGCCCATTTTAAGACACATAAGGAAGAATGTTTTCTCGGGTAATGAATCTGTGGAACTCTTTGCTGCAGAAGGCTGTCATAAAGGTTATTAAGTATGTTCAAGGTTGAGATTGTTAATTAGTTAATGGAATCAAGGGTTACGGGGATAGGGCAGGAAAATGGAATTGAGTATTATAAGCTCAGCAATGAAACAATTAAATGACATAGCAGACTTGAAAGGCCAATGGGCTATTTCTGCTCTTGTATCTTGTGGTGTATAGTTCATCCACTTGGCACTTCTGTTGGAAATGATAAATGTTTCAGTTTTGTCTTTTGTATTGATGTGCAGGGCTTCCCCATCCATTGAAGATTTTGGATCTGCCTCCTCTGGCTAGTTTAATTGCCCACTATCATTTCATGATTAGTTGTGACAGTTGTAGATCATTGATTTGTTCTGTTGGTTGTGGGAGTAAAGGATGTTGTTAAGGGCTTGGACAGGGAGGAATTTGTCCGATGTGTTCAAGAAAAGTTCCTTTATCAATATGCAGATGTACAAACTAGAGAAGGAGCAAAACTTGACCTTCTCTTGGGAGATAAGGTAGGGCAAGTTACTGAAGTATTAGTTGGGGAGCACTTTGGGACAAATGATCATAATTCTGTTAGTTGTAAAATAGTTATGGAAAAAGAAAAGCCTTGTATAAAAGTTAAAGTTCTAATTTTGGGTAAGGCTAATTTTAACGGTATGAGACAGGAACTTTCAAAAGTTGTTTGGTGTAGACTTGTTCACAGGTAATGGGATAACTGGTAAATGGGAGGCTTTCAAAAGTGAGATAACAAGAGTTCAGAGGCAGTATGTTCCTGTTAGAATGAAGGGTAAGGCTGGTAGGAATAGGGAACAATGGACGAATAAAGATATTAAGGCTCTGGTCAAGAATAAGAAGAAGGTATAAGTCAGGTACAGACAACTGTGATCAAATGAGATAAAAGGTACTGCAGATGCTGGAGAGTCCTGTGGTTCCACACGTAGACAACCTCGTTGATTTTTAGGGGCCC
>JAHRHZ010000111.1:13237914-13340433 GCA_024137785.1 Ginglymostoma cirratum | reverse complement strand
GGGCCCCTAAAAATCAACGAGGTTGTCTACGTGTGGAACCACAGGACATAAGAGAGATACTAAACAAATATTTTGAGTCAGTATTTACTGTGGAGAAAGACATGGAAGCTAGGGAACTGGGGAGATAAATATTGCTGTTTTGAAAACAGCCCATATGACAGAAGAGGAGATGCTGAAAGTCTTTTTTAAAAAAAAAAAGTGGATAAATCTCCGGGATGTGATCGAGTGTATCCCAGGACATTGTGGGAAGCTAGGGAAGAAATTGCGGGGCCCCTAGCAGAGATATTTGTATAATCTACAGCCAGGGGTGAGGTGCCAGAAGACTAGTGAGTGGCTAATGCTGTTCCTTTATTTAAGAGAGGCTGCAAGGAGAAGCCTGGAACCAAAGACTGGTGAGTCTGACGTCACGCGTGGGTTGGAGGGGATTCTAAGAGACAGAATTTACATGTCCTTGGAGAGGCCAGGACTGATTAGGCGTAGTCAGCATGGTTTTGTGTGTGGGAAATCATGTCTTCGAAACTTGTTTGAGTTTTTTGAAGATGTGACCAAGAAGATAGATGAGGGCAGAGTGGTAGACGACGTCTACTTGGACTTTAGTAAACCTTTTGACAAGGTTCTGCAAGGTAGACTGGTTAGTAAAGTTAGATCACATGGGATTCAGGGAGAGCTTGCCAGTTGGGTACAAAATTGGCTTGATGGTGTGAGACAGAGAGTGGTGCAGAGGGTTGTCTTTTGGACTCGTGGCCTGTGACCAGTGGTGTGCCAGAGGGATCGATGTTGGGTCCACTGTCATTTATACAAAACTGTTCTGATGAAAATTTACGAAGCATGGTTAGTAAGTTTGTGGATAACACCCAAATTGGTGGTATAATGGACAGTGAAGAAAGTTATCTAAGATTACAAAGGGATCTTGATCAGTTGGGCCAGTGGTAGATCGAGTTTAATTTAAATGAATGCAAGGGGTTTTGCATTTTGGTAAGATGAACAAGGGCGAGACTTACACAGTTAATGTAGGACACTGGGAAGTGGTTTTGAATAAAGAGACCTAGGGATTCAGGTACATAGGTCTTTAGAAGTTGCGTCAGAGATAGACGGGGTGATGAAGAACGCGTTTGGAGCATACTTGCCTTCATTGGTCAGACCAGTGAGTTGTAGGAGTTAGGACATCATGTTGCAACTGTACAGGACATTGGTGAGGCCACTTTTGGAGTACTGTGTACAGTTATAGTTACTGTCCTATCAGAAGAATATCATTAAATTGGACATGGTGCAGAAAAGATTTAAAAGGATGTTACTGGGACTGGAATGTTTGAATTATAAGGAGAGGCTGGATAACCTTGGACTTTTCTCACTGGAGCGGAGGAAGTTGAGGGGTGACCTTATAGAGGTTTTTAAAATCATGAGAAGAACAGATAAGGTGAATGGCAAAGGTCTTTTCCCTCAGGTAGGGGAGTTCAAAACTAGGGTCATAGGTTTTAAGTGAGAGGGGATAGATTTAAAAGGGACATGAGGGGCAGTGTTTACATACAGAGGGTGATTCATACGTGGAATGAACTGCCAGGGGAAATGGTAGGTGCAGATACAGTTACAGCATTTAAAAGATGTTTAGAAATAGGATAACAGAAAAGGTTTAGACGGATATGAGCCTAACACAGGCAAATGTGACTAGTTTAGTTTGGGAAACTTTATCGGCATGGACGAGTTGGACCAAAGGGTTTGTTTCCATGCTGCATGTCTCTATGTCTCTATGTCTCTATGACTCTGAGTAATGATGAATGAGCAGTGATATATCTTCAAGTCAGGCTGATATGTGACTTGAAGGAAACCTGGAAGTGATAGTGTTTTGATGTAGCATATATTTCTCAAGATAGCATCTTTGATTATTCAAGGCTTGTTAAATCATGGCTAATGCTATGAATTTATTAAAGGACAGGATGAGGAAGCAGGGCCCAAATCTATTTCAATCAGAGTGGGAATCGAACCCATTGCTATTGGTATACTCTTCTGCACTACAGTTGAGCTAACTGACCCCACAATATACCTATATATGGGTCACCCCAAGGACTATGTATTGGTCACACTTTCCAGTATTATCATGGACAGATTCATCTACAACAGGCAAATCAGTAGTCAGGTATATTTTTCCCTCATTTAGTTCCTTGCAGCACCTATTACACACCCAGTTTGGCAACTATCATACAGGACTGTGTCAGCTTGTTCAGTAGTGGAGCTATTAAACTATTGTTGGTCATGGACCACAGAATTCCCCCACCCATAGCACCTTGTGGTTCTTGCTATTCTCTATGCTTTTTCCAAATGGCTTCCAGTGAAGAGCTTGCGTGTAAGTGGTAATCATTGACCTTTCCCTTGCCCATTTTGACCTGATGCCATTTGACTGTTAGGAGTCCATTGTCAGGATTTTTGGGACCACACCATTCAGACTACAAACCACACATCCACGTTTTGGGAGGTTTATCCTGCTGGTGAAACATGATATACCCTGGAATGGTGATGGAACAGTCCAAGACATTGATTTTACAATATGATTTGGTATTTTGTCGGATCTAGTTTTGAGTGAATATTCTTCAGACAGCACCATGAGATAACTGATAATGAGTTCTCTTTCAGTAACTTTATGCTTAAAGTAACCACTGCTATTGACTGCTAGAAGTGAAGCCTGAAACCAGATCCTCTGTGGTTCTGTGGAGACAAATTACTGCTACTATATAATCGTGAAGTCTTAAGTTATTGAAGATTGTTTAGAAGGGTTATTAATTTTCCCCATTGCCTGTGTCAAGTGAATTTGATTAATTAATGAATGTAATTTAATACAGACCAACCTTCATTTAGTTGGGAAAGATTGTACTTTGCCCTTCGCCAGTTTTAACAAAAACATTTGTAAAACCTTTTTACTTAAGCATTTTTGATGAAGTTAGTGAATAGAGGACATTGCACCCTATAATTAAAGGGTAAATGCACTGTTTATAATGCAGCTGAGTTCATAGGCCAGGATGTGACATGATGTAGTAGAATGGAGAATGATAGTGTGTTATCAATCAGGATCCATCTTTGTAAACTAATCATTGAGGTCTGGGCCTTATAGAATGAAATGGATTCAGTTGGTTTTAAAATGCTGTATTGTTAAATTATCCTTGTCTCTCATTAGGTGACCCAAGTGAGTCATCCCGATCTTATTCTCTTCCTTATGAAGTACCTGATGGCTCTGGTTGTTGGAATTCCTTCTGTATTCTGGGTTGGCAGTAAGAAGACCTGCTTTGAATGGGCTAGCTTCTTCCATGGACGCAAGAAGAAAGAGTGAGTACACTTGGGGCATATGCCCTGGCATTCCTAATGGTGCCCCCTTTTCCCACTGCATGCCCTGTCCCTGGTATCATTAGGTAGGGGAGGGGTGTGAACTGGGAGATTTTGTGTCCAACTAGAGGGCAGACAGACCTTAATGTAACATCTCAATCCAAAAGCAGCACCTCCAACAGTGCAATGGTCCCTCAGTACTGCAATCAACAAAAATGTCAATCTTTATTACTGCTCCAGTATCTACAGTATATTACAAGCCTATACAGACCAATAACTTAAAAGGATATCTGAATTTCTAGTGACTAGAAGGCTCACACAACAACAAAGCTAAAAATCTTGATTAACTCATTTTAGTGGGCAACTTTAAACCACAGAAAAGGTTCCCCATGTGACTTGTGATCAAAAATCTCTGTTTTCCTCTGTCCTTTAAGTGAACACTTTATTCTGCAGGAACTAATCCAAGGTTGTTTTTCATTTCAGCCAGCATATTTCCTTTTCATTTCCCAGTTGTGTAATGTCTAACCTCTGAGCTCATCTTCATAGTGAGGGTCACTTTGGCGATACCTTCCTTTCCAAAGCGAAGTGAATCTTCCTCATTTAAATCCTCACAAGTCTGTTTGTTCTATGTGGGAACGAGTTCCTTGCTGAGTAATCAGACAGCACTTATTCTACTTCATGTGCAGAACTGGCTGTTTCTTTTTGTCTGTCTTGTTCCCTTACTGACTTGTCTGAGAGATTCAGGAATATCCTAAGAAACCTGAACTCTGAATAACTAAATTTTTCTATTGACTTTTCCTTCCGAAAGCCAACCCTAATGAAAAGCATTGCAGATTTCCACTAACCTCATCCCGCCCCCTTGACCTGTCCGTCCTCCCTGGACTGACCTGTCTCCTCTCTACCTCCCCACCTATACTCACCTTTACTGGCTCCATCCCCGCCTCTTTGACTTGTCTGTCTCCTCTACATCTATCCTCTCCTCTATCCATCTTCTATCCGCCTCCCCCTCTCTCCCCATTTATTTCAGAACCCTCTTCCCCTCCCCCATTTCTGATGAAGGGTCTAGGCCCGAAACGTCAAGCTTTCCTGCTGCTATGATGCTGCTTGTCCTGCTGTGTTCATCCAGTTCCACACCTTGTTATCTCGGATTCTCCAGCATCTGCAGTTCCTATTATCGCAGATTTCCAATGTCTGTTCTATCTCGGAATTTAATAGACAGTTCAAATATAATTTGTTATAAAATGTAGAGTTCTTAACACCTCCCTGTGAGACTTGGAGACCGACAGTCTACACACAGTCATCACAAGTGTGCTTGCCATCATCCACGGGTGTGAAAACCTTGTACCTTCTTCCAGTGGAAAATTCTTGCACCCCATTAGCCGCTCCGTCACCCAAGCTTATGGTCAAAAGGAATTCAGAACAGGTGACATTCCCCCCTTCATTCCTCCGGTTTACCCTAAGTTTATGACAGAATCCCAAAACAGAACAAACTTTATATTTGTAACGTGTGGGCTGTTAGCTCAAGGCCTTCTGAATGTTAGGCACTGATCCACAGCTCATACTGGAATAATATAGTAGCTTCGTTGACCTGTGTTTTTTCAACAGAGTCACCTCACAACCTCCAGCATTTTCTGTACTTGTGCCTAATGAGCCATTTGTTTGTTTCTGTCTGTACTGATGAATGAATGTGAAATTTTGTAAATTTTAATTCATCTCATGTAAGGTCACTGAGTTTGGTGAATTAGTGTTCCCAATATAACCAATCAGTTGCTGCCTAGGGTAAGCGGGTTCCAAAAGATCCCTCAGCTTTAGATCGCCAGATCTCTCAGGGTTAGCAGTTAATGGGCAGTGGCTGGGGTTGTAGTGAGAAGTTCAGTAGGCATTGTTCATTTGAAAAAGATACATGGAACTTATTAAGGTCAAAAGTCACATGACACCAGGTTTATTTGAAATCACAGGCTTTTGGAGCGTTGCTCCTTCATCACCTGACAAAGGAGCAGCAATTGGAAAGCTCATCATTTCAAATAAACCTGTTGGACTATAACCTGGTGTCATGTGACTTCTGACCTTGTCCACCCTAGCCAACACCAGCATCTCCACGTCATGGAACTTATTACACTAAGTTTATTCAGAAAGTATTTGCACTTCTTAGCATGCATTGAGAAGTAAGTTCCTTCCCTGGGGATCTCTTCAGACGAGACCATTCTGCCCTTGAGCATGTTCCATTGTTCTAGCAGATCAGTCAGATCATGACTGATCTGCATTTTAACTCCTTTTGCACATCCCTTGGTACCTTGCCTCCTGAAAGTTGTCAATCCTGAATATTTGAATTGTCACCCAACATCCATAGCTTATTGTTGGTGAAAATTCCAAAGTTTCATTATTGTTGTTGTGAGGAATTAAATGCTCTTGATTGACATTTTTGAATGATGTGGCTGTAGTTCCAAGATGAGGCTCCCTCGTTCTGAAAAATTTGCACTGCACCCTTTCCATGGCTAAAATACCTAAATTTTGACACATTTTAAAAGCTGGGGCTGGTAGTCAGAAACTAATCAATAATAACATTTCTTTTTAGAGATGGGAGATAACTGAAACCTAATAGTTTGCATAAGCATTTTAACTTCAACTGGATTCTATAACTGACCCATATCTCCCGCCTTTCCCTTTTCAGTTCTGTAAATGAGAGTCGCCAAGTACTGCAGGAACCCGAGTTTGCTCAGTCACTGTTGAGAGACCCCAACACCCCAATCATTCGCAAATCCCGAGGCACCTCTACACAAGGAACCTCCACTCATGCCTCCTCACAGCAACTTGCCATCATGGATGACCAAAGGAGCAAGGCTGGCAGTGTCCACAGTAAACCCAGCAGTTACCACGGCAGCCTGCACAGATCGAGAGATGGCAGGTGAGTGGAGCCATTGCAGAAATACAAATTGCATATCAAAGAGACTTTTTTAAAATGAAAGCATCAGATAGACAACTGCACTGTTCAGTCAGGTTGTCCTAGCTCGGTACCAATGTGATATGAGGAACAGAAGGGGGTGGCGTGTTGGCACAGTAGTTTGCACTGCTGCCCCTTAGCGCCAGGAAGCTGTGTTTGATTCCAACCTTTGGCAGCTGTCTGTGTGAAGACACGTTCTCCCCGTATCTGCGTGGGTTTCCTCTGGGTGCTCTGGTTTCCTGTCACAGTCTAAAAATGTACTGGTTAGGTGAATAGGCTATGCTAAAAATTTCCCTGTAGTGTCTAGGTTAGCCATGGTAAAAACTCCATGTAACATTAAGGGGTTTGGGTGAGGGTATGGGTCAGGGTGGGAATCTCTTCGGAGGCATGGTGCAGACTCAGTGAACCAAATGGCCCCTTTCTACAAAGTAGGGATTCTGTGATTCTATGAAGTCTTCCTAAATGCACGGGTGTAAATTTGAACTAAGCAGTGTTGCTCAGTTGTTAGTATTCTTTCACAGTGAGTGACTACATCTTGAGGTGCAACCATTTCTTAACCCTGATATGTGGGTGCAAAAAAGATGCAGGGTAACTGACAATTTGCAAATGGAAATGACCAAAACTGAGAGTTACTGGAAAGATCTGAACAGAGTAGGGCTCATCTTCCTGAAGAGAAGACTGAATGATGATTTTCTGGAGGCCTTTAAAATTATGAACAGGCTTGACAGTGTAGACGTATAAAGTTTGTTTTCACTTGATGAGACCAGTTCTAGGAGCCATATCTGTGATATAGTCACTAAAATCCAGTAAACAAATACAAGAGGAACTTCTTTAGCCAAAGAGTGATGAGAATGTGTAGTGCATGGAGTTGTTTAAATGGGCTAGCATAAAATGTATCGAAAGGGAATTGAATAAGCATATGAAGGAATAAAGTGTAGAGGGATATGTTCAGAGGAGTAGATGTGGCAGGGTGGGAAGAGGTTCATGTAGAACAGACGTAGTAGCATGGACAAACTGGCCTGTTTCTGTGCTGTAAATGATATGTAAAAATATATAGTAAATGTTTCATACAGTGCCATCCATACATCTAATTAGGCAACAAATAACTTTGAGATTAACAAAGATTTTATTGTGAATCAATAGTATAGTACAAGCATCAGTTTCCGCATTTCCCTTCAGGAGCCTTTCCTTGAAATGATACCAACATACTGTGTTGAAAGACTAAATATCCTGAATTATCCAGCTTAATTTGTCACATTTCAATTTCAAAGTCAGTAGTGGCAAAACATAATGAAATGTTCAAGGGCCACTGTTAATTACTTTTATTCCTGTTCTTAAATTTTAGTGACATACAAAGCTGCTAAACTGGTGACTGCATCTGTTTTTAAGATGTTGATGGAAAAGGATATTGAAATCACAGAATTGTCACTGTGCAGGTGGCCTTTAGGCCCATGTCCTCCGTGTATGAGTTCTTCACATCTCTTCTTCTAACCCCAAACACTTGCTAAGCAGCCTGCATGGAGCTCAGTGCTCACTCTTCATGTGCAATCTATTCAGCTTGTACAGTTGCCAGTTCTTACCCAGAATCAATCTCATTTTATCAGCTGTCTAAACCGCTCCCTGCAGCACCATCTTTCCAGCCAAATCTTCCTCTCTCTTCTTCCAATTTCTGTCCTCACTTGTGCGTGGCACTGGGAGTAATCCAGAGATTAATACTTTTGAGTTGCAGTTTGCTAATTTTCTACCTGGCTCCTTAATTGCCAGATCACATCCCCTTCATAATCGTGTTATTGGTCCCAATCTGGAGTAGGACCTCTAGCTGTTCCCCCTCCCCCAGGCAAGAATTGTTTGAATTAAATTTGCAATTCTTTAAGGCACCAAAAAAACCCAGAAACCTGCCTAATCATGTCTAATGTGAAGTTAAAAGATGGTATTAGATCAAACAAAGAACTTAGTTGTGAAAAGAGTGGTAAACCCAAGTAGTGGGAGGATTTTGGAATTCGGTAACAAATAAATCAAGCAGGGAATAGTAAAGGGAGTATGAGAGGAGACTAGCAAGTGACATAAAATCAGATTGCAAATGTCCCTGTAGGTATGTAAACAAGTCAGTAGAGACAGATGGAGATGAAATTATGAAGAAGAATAAGGAAATGCCAAAGCAATTTGTTCAATGTCTTTGTATCTGCCTTCCCATCAGAATGCCCGAGAACATTCTGAAAGTAATGGAGAACTGAAGGCTTAGCAAGAATGAGGAAGTTAAAGAAACCTGTTATAGAAGTGAAAAACTAATGGTTTAAGGGAACTAATTGGGAACAGATCCCTGGACTTAATGACCTACATTCCAGGATCTTAAAAAAAAAACAGCTGCAACAATAATGAATATATTAGTTTTGATCTTCCAGAATTCCTTGGATTCAAACAGTTCCCAAGGACTGGGTGGTATTAAACATAGGTTTTCTGTGAGAAGCGTGAGAACAGGAACATAGAGGCCAGTTGGCCTATCATAAGTAGTAGAAAAACTGCAAGAATCTATTGTTCGGAACATGATAGTGACAATTCGAAAATTGCAAAATTATGTAGAGTCATACAAATTTATAAAACTAAAAACATGTTTGGCAAATGCAGTGGTGGTGTGAGGAGTAACTTCTAAGATTGATAAGAGGGAATGTACTGTGTATGCCCTACAGTTGAATGTTCAAGCAGCATTCAGTAAATACCACAGAAGAGGTTATTACTCATAGGATTAAGGCAATAGCATGAACATGGTTTGAGGATTAATTAAGGAGCAGAAAACAAAAAATAAACTGGACATTTTTGGGTTGTCAGTCTGTAACCAGTGGTGAACCACAAAGAGCAGTACTTCTGAGCTGATTGAAATCTTTGTTAGTGACTTTGATATATTACTCAGTCCTCTCATGTATATTTTCTGATAATATAGTGTTATGTGGGAATAGAAGTTGTGATGGAGATGCAAAGACACTGTAGAGGGACATAGGTTGAGTGAGTGATCGTGAACATTGCAGATGCAACTGGGTAACAAAAATGTTTAAAAAGGAATATTTTGAATGATGAGAGACTGGAAAATGTTTACATTCAGAGTCGCTAGAGTGATCTTGTACATGAAGCGTAGAAAGTTAACTTGCAGGGACAGCAAGGAAGTGGAAAAGTAAATGGTATATTTACTAGCTTTTGTAACAAAGCAATTCAAGTATAAACATAAATGAGTTTTACTTCAATTATACAGGGTATTGCTGAGACCACACCTGGAGTAGTGCGTGCAATATTGGTCTCTTCTGAGGAAGAACGTACCCTGGAGAGGACTGCTGCAGTTACCCTTTGAGGATAGGTTGAGTAGATAAGGCTTATATCCTGTGGAGACCTTGAAAGATAAGAGGCAATTTTAATTGAAATAAACAAGTTATCAGAGTAGATGTTGAGATTGAAGAATCTGTATTATTCATTCTTAGAATAAAGGATGGCCATTTAAGACTGCAATAAGAAAAGATTTTTCTAGGGAGTGTGAATGCTTGAAATTCATTATCCCAGCAAGCTGCAGATGCTCCACCGTTGAACAGATTCAAAACAGATGCCAATAGATTTTTGGCTACTAGGGGCATAAAGGAAGATGGAGTTAAAATAAAAGATCAACCATGATCTTATTGAGCAGTGGAGCATGATCAAAGGATAGAATCAATAATAAGGTCCTTCCATTGCATCAACTGGACATTGCTAGGGTGCTATATCTGTCCACACCTTCTGCTGGAATGGTACACGTACAGACATTGCATGAGGGCAAAGCCTAGCAGGCCTCGAGTGATGAAATGACCTGCAGTGTTCACACTAAAGATTTATAGATGACCAATAAGCAATAAGTGTGTCTGGGGGAGGACACCAATGGAGAAAGATTAAAAGACCACATTAATTGAGTTTTTCATATTCTGTTTATATTAGGATATCAGGATGCAGTTTATTTTCCAGAAACAGCATATACCCAGGACCCTGCCAAAGCAGCAGGCAAGAGAGAGTGCAAAGTTTATTTGGAGGCTTGTAATTAACATTACACCACATTTTAGATGTAAACATTTGTAAACTGCAAAAAAGGAAGTGTGGGGGAGGTGCAGTGTTTTTGATGTGTAGGGAGAATATCCATTCAGGTTAGGATCCCCACTTTTCATTAGCAGTCAGTGGGGTCCAATAAACCAGATTTCGGTCTCCACCATCAATGCTCAAACAGAAGACTCACTGAAACATTATTTCATGGTACTCTCAAAACTCAATCAACTTTGCTGTTCTGAAGCCCCATTCCTCCCCAGCCCCCAGCCCACAATGTTTTATAAACTTTTGCACCAACCCACTATCTATGTGACGGTTAATTGGAACCTCGCCCATTGTTTTTTTTTTATCAGATATACGCCATGCAGCTTCAGAGGTTTGGATGAGCGGTTGGTGCATGGTAGTCTGCCAAGGCTCAATGACCAGTCCCGGCAAAGCAGCCAGCACCGCCTGAATGACCAGTCCCGGCAAAGCAGTATCAGGGACCTGACCAACCCAGCAACTCATATTACGCATGGTACCAGCATGAACCGGGTCATTGAGGAAGACTGCACAAGTGCCTAAATGTAACCTCCTTTCCAAGGCAAAGCAAAGGAGGCAAACTTTTTAACAGAAGATGGGAAATGCCGTTTCTCGAGCATTTACAAGAAGGAGTTTGTTTACTGGCAGTTGTTACAATAGGTCAATGGCAGCAAAATAGATAATAGGTCTTGTTAATTGCAGTTTCATCTACTGTCATTAATGCTGGCAAGGAGGTTTAGATAGTTGCTGACATAAAAATGACTTGAACTCTTCTTTGGAACAACAAAAGTTTAGATGTATTTCAACTGATGCAACCAATATAAAGACGAAAGAGAAGGAAGTTCAAAGTGGCATCTCATTCCTAACAGACTGCTGTTCATTCTGGGTACTTTGTAAAACTGGGAGAGTAGAAAGCTTGGATTCCTCTTCAAGGACAATGTGATCCATAATGTAAAAAAATCTTTTTGTATCATTGCTGAGACATCTTTAGATGAACACATACCTTTCTTACGCAAAATTTGACACCATTCTCATGTCTACATGATAGTCAAAAGGATCATTGTTTGGAACTGTTTTTATTATGTTTATGGCTGCAATGGTAAGAACATTAATAGCAAACCTGTTAGTTTTCAGAGCTCCCATCTCTAAGATTAAATTCTGTTATTAGAAACTGGATGCACGGTATGAAAGAAACAATGAAATGATGTGATAAAGTGTAAAAATACATTGTATGTACTTGAAATGAGGTAGGTTTTGTAAAGGGGCTGATGCACAGTTTTTTGTTTAGTTTTTATTTGGGTCAGGCCATTGCAATGCTACCTCAGTGCTCCTTCTAATTCTGACCATTAGAATAAGTAATAGATGAGGCAGCTTTGCCAAATAACATGTTGCTAATGAAGGGCAGGGTTTATGGGTGGTGAAATGGAGTTGTGCCCTAAAGTGCATATTTGGTAATGAGCAACAAATGTTGGCCTTGCCAATGATGCTTACATGCCATGAAAGAATTTTTTTTAAATGGGGAACTTCTTGTTAAGGTGGGATGCAATACACCTCAAAAGTTATTGTTATACCATGTGATGGGAAAGCTTAATGGTTCTGGAATAGTATTGCCCCATACCCCCTCCCAACACATTCTGCCACCCACCTCAAAAATAAAAATAATGTGGACAAATGAATTGTACTGCTGATGGAAAGTCCTTCAGCTGCAACTCTGGGTTCATTCATTACCTAAAATATCTATTGGTGATCCTGTTAGTATCCCTCCAAACAAAATAACTTCCCAATTGCAGTTTGCCCGAAATGAACTGAAACAAAACTTAAAAAATTGGAAAAACCTAGAGATTGGGTATCCTGCCAAACTTTCATCTGAACCTTAGCCTAAGTAGGTACTTTCAAACATTCACCAGTATCTTCACAAATGTGTTTTCTGTGTAATTAAATGTCACAGTAATTCTGAAATATCCAATTAGTATAATGCAGATGACAAAGGGCAGTGAAGGCCTCTGAGACCCACCTCAGTGGTGCCACTTTGATCCCTGATTCAAAAGATAAAGGAGTGCAAGCTCCATTCCACAGAATTGAGAACAAAATCTAGGCCAACACTATTTTTGAGTACTGACAAGTTGCTGCACTGTCAGAGGTACATTAAATCCCATCTTTTCCCTCAGTTATGCAAAAACAACATTCCACAACTAACATTTCTGGTCGTTATCATGTTAATGTCTGAGAGATCCTGCTCATACAAATTACCTGCTACCTTTATTACAATAGTGATTACACTTCAGTTGGCTGTAAAGTATTTGAGGATGTGCTGACTCTGTAAAAAGTATCAAATGAAGTTTCTAAACAGTCTGATCAGACTCTCAGTACCTTGTATCTACCTGCATGTTATCATTCCTTCGTGACCTAGGCTGGAATAGTGATGTATTTAGAGAATCATGGAATACTTACATCACAGAAAAGCCATGTGGCCTGTTATAGCCATACTGACTCAGAGCTACTCAACAAATTCCACTTCTTGGGCTTTTCCCCATAACCCTACATGTTTCTTCTTAGATAATTATCCACTTTCCTTTAGAAAACCACTATTAAATCTGCTTCCACGACACTATCAGGAATACATTCCAGATTTCTTAGCACTCACATTAAAAGCTTTTTCTTTATGCCCCTCTAGTCTTTTGCTAGTAAACTTAAACTTTCCTGTTCTTGAACCTTCCACCAACGTGAACACTTTTCTCTCTTTATTCTTCCTGGAATTCTTAGGACTTTGAATAACTCTGTGAAATCTTCTATAAACTTCAAATAAAAGCAATATACTGCACGTGCTGGAAATCTGAAACAAGCATAGAGAATCCTGGAGAAATTCAGCAAGTCTGGCAGCATCTGTGGAGAGAGAAACAGTTTGTTTTAAATCTGGTTTGACTTCTTCAGAATCTGACGCTGTCAGACCTGCAGAGTTTCTCCAGTATTCTCTTCAATTATTTCTCTCGACCTTCTCCCCTAATGACAACAGCCCTAGTTTCACCAGTCTATCTCCGTAGCTGGCGTTGCATTCCCAGAGCCATTTTTGTGTGTATTTTCTGTACCCTCTCCAGTCATGTCACATGTCACATGTCAAAGTTGCTCCTTTTGAGATCAAAAAACAAAACAGCACAGGAGCAGGCCCTTTGGCCCTCCAAGCCTATGCTGATGCATTGTCATTCTATAAGAAAACCGTCTTCATTTACTGTTTACGTCCTATTCATGTATTCATCCAGGTGCTTCTAGAATGCTGCTATTCTGTCTGCTTCCATCACCAACTGTGGCAGCACGTTCCAAGCACTCACCACCCTTTGTGTGAAAAACTTGCCTCGCACATCTCTGAAACCGCCGCCGCCCCCCCCGGTCTACAAACACACACACAAACATGCGTGCAATACCTCAAACCTATGTCCCCTAGTAATTGACCCCTTCACCCTGGGAAAAAGCCTCATATTTTTCACTCTCTCCATGCCATTCACAATCTGATAAACTTATATCATGTCACTCCTCAACCTTCTGCATTCCAGTGGAAACAAGTCTCAGTCTGTCTGACCTTTCTTCACAGCTAAAATCCCGCATACGGGGCAACATCTTGTTAAATTTTTTTTTCTACTCTCTCCAAAGTAACCACATCCTTTTGGTAGTGTGGTGACCAAAACTGTAGGCAATAAGTGCAGCCTGACTAAAAGATCTATAAAGCTGCAGCATAACTTGCCTATTTTATATTTAGTGTCCCTTCCAATGAAGGTCAGCATACCATAGGCCTTTTTTGCTACCTTATCTACCGCACTGCTGCCTTCAGTGATCTGTGGACCTGCGCACCAGATCCCTCTGCATATCAATATTCCTAAGGGTTCTGTCATTCACTGTGTAATTTCCACATGTACTTGACCTTCTAAAATGCATCATCTCACATTTGTCCAGATTAAACTCCATCTGCCATTTTTCTGCCCATGCCTCCAACTAATCTATATTCTGCTGTATCCGCTGATAATCCTCCTCACTATCTGCAGCTCTTCCAACCATTGTATATTCTGTAAACTTATTAATTAGACCAGCTACATTTTCCTCCAAACCATTTATGTACATCACAAACAGCAGAGGTCCCAGCACTGATCCCTGTGGAACACCATTAGTCCCAACCTTCCATTCCAAAAAGCATCTTTCCACCGCTACCCTCTGTCACCTATGACTAAGCCAGTTCTGTATCTATCTTGCCAGCTCACTCTGACACCATGTGACTTCACCTTTTGCACCAGTCTGCCATGATGGACCTTATTAGAGGTTTTACGGAAGTCTGTATAGACAATATCAACTGCTTTTCCCTCATCAATCATCTTCATCACCTCAAAAAACTCAATCAAGTTAGTGAGGCATGACCTCCTCCACACAAAACCATGCTGTCTATCGCTAATCAGTCCATTTGTTTCTAAATGCTTGCAGATCTCATCCCTGCGAACCTTTTCCAATAATTTCCCTACCACTGACGTGAGGCTCACAGGCCTGTAATTTCCAGGATTATCCCTGCTACCCTTCTTAAACAATGGGACAACATTGGCCATTCTCCAGTCCTCTGGGACCTCACCTGTGGCCAAAGAGGATACAAAGATGTCTATTAATGATTGAGCAATTTGTTCTCTTGCTTTCCTCAATATTCTGGGATAGATCCCATCAGGACCTGGGGACTTATCTACCTTAATACTTTCTAAGATGCACAACAGCTCTTCCTTCTCAATAGCAACTTGGCTTAGAAATTCAACACTCCCTTCCCTGAGATCACCCTCCACCAGTTCCATTTCTTTGGTGAATACCAATGCAAAGCTTTCGTTTAGGACCTCACCTACCTCTTGTGGATCCACAAACAGATTCCCTCCTTCGTCCTTGAGTGGGCCAGACCTTCCCCTGGCTAGCCTCTTGTTTTTATATATGTGTGAAAAGCCTTGTGATTCTCCTTTAATCCTGTTTTGCTAACGACTTTTCATGACCCCGTTTTAGCCCCTATAATTCCATATTTAAGGACTTTCTTACATTCCTTGTATACTTCAAGGGCTTTGTCAGTTCCCATCCTCCTCGACCTTATGTACGCTTCCTTTTGAGAATTGTATTCTCTATATTATTTCTCCTTGTCTTCCTACCGAAAGTTGACACTTCATATATTTGCATTAAATTTCAACTGCCACCTATCTACCTATTCTAATACTGTGGTCTATGCTCCTTTACAGTCTGTCACTATCCTCTTCATAGTTTACAGTGCTTCAAAATTGGTGTCATTTTCATATTTTGAAAATGTGCCACACATAGACCTAGGTCATGAATACAGGTTAAGAAAAGTTATGGTCTTATCACTAAGCACAGTGTACCTTCAACCAGTCTAAACCAACTATTAACCACTGATCGCTGTTTCCTGTCATAAGCCAACTTATTTTTCACATCAACAATTTCCTTCAATAGGCTTCAACTTTGCTAACATGCATATTATTTGACATTTGCTCAAACATTTTTTGGAAGTCCATGTGGACCACATCAACCACATTACCCTCATCAATCCTTTTTTTTTGATGAAGCAACAATCAAATTAAACACGACTTGTTCTTAATTAAGGAAAGCTATCAAAAATTCATTTCTCTAAACCCAGATTATTCCTAAAGCTTTTGCCAACAATGTTAAGGGAATTGACCAACATTCCCTCTCATTTTTTTTTTTGCTGAAAGGACCTCAGACTGCCATGTATGGCAGCAGCTTCTGAAACCGGTAGTCTGTTTTGGGAGTGGCACTGGGACACCTGTGCAAGGAATCTCTAAGCAGCTGTGCAGCCATACAGCTTAGAGGACATATGTTGGCAATTACTTGTAGTTGCTGGGCTTATTCCTTGCATTTTTTTTTTGAATAGGACTGTGACATTTGCAGTTTTCCAGTCTTCTGGCATCACCTACATTTAACAAGGATTGGAAGGTTGAATCCAGTAACTCCACAGTTTTCACCCTTTATCCCCATCTAATTTGATTCTGGTGACTTAAAGTAGATTTAAGTATAGCAGACTTTCTAATACTACTTTACCAGTTTTTAAAGTTGTCCTTTGTCTCAACTGTGTCCTGTTTCACTATGACTTTGGCAATATCATCTTTGCTAAAGGTGAATACAAAGTAATCATGTATTTCCTCAGTCATGCTTTCTATCTCTCTATCAATTCCATCTTTAGTCCCTAATCAATCCTATTCCTCTTTACACCCCTTTCATAATTGTTCCTTTTTACGTCAGTTACTAGCCTTTTCTCATACTTTCTCTTTGCTGTTATTTTTCTTTTCTTTCTATATTCAGCCTGGTTCTTGCTTGCTTGTTATTATGACATATGTCCTTTTTCTCTCTGTTTATTATCAGTATCTATCATTCTTGTCACCCAAGTCCTCTGGCTTTAGCTTCCCTACCTTTTGTCTTTTGTGGGGATGTATGTCAACTGTACTTGAACTGTCTCCTCTTTACAGAACTGTCCATTGTTCAATTACAGTTTTGCCTGACAGTCTTTCTAGCTGGCCCTTCCCTAGTAATTTTTTTTTTACTGTAGTTGGTCCTTGGCCTTTTCAATTGTTAGCCTAGACCCTAGGTTTCTATTATCGTTGAGCACTAAAATGAGAACCAAGTGACTATCGGTGTTTTGAGAAGTCTGATTTAATCTGGGTTTAGTTATTCTAACCTATTAATTCAGAGAGGGTGTTCATGTAAATCCAAACAAATCAGTCTGTGAATTTCATTTCACTTTCAAGAGATTTCCTTCCTGTTGCACAACATTAACCTCCTTCATACACAGTCCAGCTTTTTTGTTGAAGTGGACTCTATATGCTCATCAGTTCTCTTGTTGCAGTTGCCAAATAATAATACCTTTATTTTCTGACATTTTATACAGATCAATATTTACCAGTTTAACATTTAGCTCTTCATTCATCAACATTAAATATCTAAAAATTTTCAGTGCTTCCAAAGAGTACATACAGCTCTTTGGTGACTAAATGTTTAACTTGCTAAAGCTATATATTTGAATATATCCAGGAGACTTTTCTGACATTCTGGACAGTACTCAATAAAATTCTCTTCAGTTTTCCCTTGTTCCTGAAAAGTTCAACATACTTGTTATGTACCCTTGCGATTTTCTACAAAATCAATATTATGAAATTATTACTCATTGCCATCTCTGTTCTCCTATTTCCCACACCTTAACTCAGGAACTAGTATCTCTAGTGCTCCTCCACCAATTTTTAGACTTTTCCAAGCCCTGGCTTAGCTTTGTCCAAATACCATTATCTCCAACAACAGTGTTCTAGTCTGTCAACTTCTTTGGCAATTATTAGTTCTTTTTTGTTCTTAAATTAGACATTTTCGTTGTGAATGGTGCATGGCATAGAATGCTTAGAAAGGCAGAAGACAGAACTGATTCCTTCCGTTCCCAGTTGCCTCCAACCCACCTCTCAAAAGTAACACTTAACCTGAATTGCAATAAGTGAGGTATGGTACAAAAAAATGCAAGCAGAAAGGTGCATTAGATGACAGAAGAAAATGCCAATGTTGGGGATTTATAAAGAATAATCAAAAAGAGGTAATGAAGATTAAGAAATTGTGGGTTTCTTAATTTTTTTTATATTTTAAAATTATTCTGGGCAAGTGTAGTGGCTGTACTTGAATAATTTGAGGTATAGAAATAGAGTGTTGCATTATTTGCAATGAAATCTTGTGCTGGGTTTAGTTGACATTGATTAGTTGTTGAAATGGGGTGAAAGCAGTGGCTAACTAACTATACCTATTTCTGCTCCTTTTCTACTAAACAGCTATCATTGGAAGCCACCAAGTGTAATGTACTTGCCCTGAGGCTGATTCAGCAACAATGAAGAACTGTTAAATTCATTTTATATCCGACATCACAAACGTGATACTCCTTACAGCTTGTTCTTGATCTCCCTCTTTGTATAGTTAGCACATGTGGCCACAAGTCTTCTGTCATGTTAGGAGCAGATGTGACGGGGTAGCTATGCCAAAACTACACTTCTGTTTGGTAATCTATCCACAATCAGATCAAAGTGGTGAGCTTGGCAAACAGTAGTTGTCATCAACATAATCCTGATTTGAGATGGTAACTGAAAATCATGTTCAGGGATTGTTCCTTCTCCTGACATTGACATTATTGGATTGTTGAGAACTATTGTGTTTTACCATCAGAAGCAAACCGGTGGTATAAAGAATACATTAGTTGGCCCTTTGTCCAACACTAAAATGGCAAAGGAGAAAAGCTTGTAACTTGCACTCGCCCCATAAAGAACCTTTTTGTTTACATTAGAATTGTGTGGATGTTTAGTTAAGTCTTTTTTTTTCAGTTTTAGCACTTTAACTGTGATTGTATAGATGTTGAAATGTAGTGGTGGTAAATCTTTTTTGAGAACAATAGATTTTCTAATAAAATAATTAAATCATGATTTCATTCATATTATGTGATGGCAATTATTTATCAATTTTTTTGGTTGGAATTTTTGATTTTGTTTTGTTTTGCATTTGCAGAGTTTTGGTTTTTGTACAAATTAGAACATCAGAACAATGCATGAATATTCTGTTTTTAAAAAACTGGATTTAAATTTAAAAAGTTTCAGAAGATGATTTTCAGAAATTGCCTGAGGCTGAGGAGATTTCTATTCTTAGCTAATAGTCCTCATGTAAAAACCCTTGGAAGAAATAACCCCAAATTGAATAAAATATAGCTGGACTGTAACAGTGTAATAAGTTCATAATTACTGCTAAACTCACTAGCTGGAAAATAATTTTAGATTTATTTACTATAAAATGAATCAATTTACTAAAATGCACTTTCTTTGATGGTTTGCTTCTCCATTGACTTATGTCCCAATAATAGTTCATTAGTAGAAAAATTGAGTCTTGCTGAAAAAAGACATACTTGCAAAGCTTTTTGTCTTGCACTCACCAAGGCGATTCACGAGTGCCAATATAAGAGGAAAAACCAAAATTTATACTACATAAGAGCAGAATGGCAATTGATTGCCGAGTGGACTGAGGTACAGGCAATGCCATGGAGAATGCAGGAGTTAATGATGATTGACAGATAATCATGTGGCTTGGTTTAAATCACCTCTACATAATCTGTCTCTTATCCTGAGACTCTGTTCCCTTGTTCCAGATTTCCCACCCTCCCCCAACTGGGGGAAACACCTTTTCTGCAAGGTTAATATTGTAGAAGATAACCATGGTTCAATGAAGAATACAGGAGAGAATGCCAGGAAAAGCACTAGAGGTACCTAAAAATGAGGTGTTAACCTGATGAAGCTACAAAATAGGGCTACATCCATGCCAAACAGTGTAAGTAACAAGTGATGGAGCTAAGCAATTTCATAACCAACAGATCAGATCTAAGTTCCACAGTCCGGCCACAAACAGTCGTGAATGGTGGTGGACAACTGACTCACTGGAGGAGGAAGCTCCACAGATATCCCCATGCTCAATAATTGGAGACCCCAACACATAACAATGCAAAAGAGAAGGCTGGAGAATTTGCAATAATCTTCTGTCAAGTCTGCCAAGTGGAATAACCTCAGCCTTCTCTTGACATCCCCAGCATCACAGATGCCAGTCTTCAGCCAGTTCAGTTCACTCCATTTGATATCACGGCTCGACTAGATGCATTAGATACTACAAAGACTATGGGACTTGTGTTCCAGAACTTGCTGCAACCATAGCCTTGCTATTCCACTACAGCTAAGTCACTAGCATCCATGCAACAATGTGGAAAATTGCCCAGGTATGACCCAGGACATCTCTTCTCAGGTTCTACAGGGTCATCTTCTAGACCCAATTATTTCAAGCTGCTTCGTCAGTAAACGTCCCTCCATCATAATGTCAGAAAGGGGATGTTGGCTGATGATTGCATAATGTTCGCCATTCGGAATTCTTTAGATACTGAAGTAGGTCATCTCTAAATGTAACAAGACCTGGACACTTTTCAGGCTTGGGCTGACAAGTGGCAAGTAATATTTGCACCACACAAGTGACCAGCTCCAAGAAGAGAGAATCTAATTATTGCCTCTTGAGATTCAACAGCATTGCCATCACTGATTCCTCTACTATCAACATCCTGGAGCTTGCCACTGACCAGAAACAAAATTGGACTAGCTATATAAATACAGGGCAGGTCAGAAACTAGGTCTTGTGCAGTGAATAAGTCACCCTGAACCTCCCCAAGCCTGTCCACCACCTACAATGTACAGACAGAAGTGTGATGGACTACTCCATACTTGCTTGGATGAGTCCAGCTCCAAAAACACTCAAGAAGCTTCACAACATCCAAGGCAAAGCAGCCTGCTTGATTGGCACCACATCCACAAACATTCATTCCCTCCACCACTATGCTTAGCAGAAAGGTATATCATCTACAAGATACTGCAGAATTACACATCTCATTAGCCATGGCCTCAACCCATGGCCACTGCCATTAAGAAGGACAGGGGCGGGGCAGTAAATACATGGGAACACCCCTACCTGCAAATTCGCATCCAAACCATTCAACATTCTGACTTTGAAATATACTGCCTTTCCTTCAGTATGGCTGGGTCAAAATCCTAGAATTCCCTTTCTAAAAGCACTGTGGGCATACCAACACCAACTGGATTGCAGCAGTTCAAGAAAGCAGCTAATCAC
The DNA here is from genome assembly GCA_024137785.1 of Ginglymostoma cirratum. Taxonomy (NCBI): domain Eukaryota; kingdom Metazoa; phylum Chordata; class Chondrichthyes; order Orectolobiformes; family Ginglymostomatidae; genus Ginglymostoma; species Ginglymostoma cirratum. The sequence continues at coordinate 13,319,399 of JAHRHZ010000111.1, read as the reverse complement.
CACCTTCTCACGAGCAACTAGGGATGGGAAATAAATGTTGCCCCAGCCATCAATGCCCACATCCCATGAATGATTTTGTTTTTAAATACTGCCCTCTTGAATGCCTAAATTGAACTTGTCTGAATCACATGTCCAGGCAGTTCATTCCCAACCCTAACAATTCGTTATGTCCAGAAGTGTTTTTTCTTGCATCACAATCATTTCTTTTACAAATGACCTTGTATCTATACTGATTATTCTATAAGAAGGAATAGTTTTTCTCAATCTACTTGCCCAGCTCCCACATGATTTTGAAAACCTCTATCATTATCTCCTGCTAACATTCTCTGCAAGAAAAACAGTCCCAACTTCTCTATCTCCATGACTGAAGTGTCTTATCCTGGAACCATTCTTGTAAACTTCTACACTCTCTCCAATGTCTTCACATTCTGGGTCATGCCCAGAATTGTACACAATATTCCAGCTGAGGTCCATCTAGTGCCTTATACAATTTCAGCATAATTTTCTCACTCCAGATTCTATGCCCCTATTAATAAAGTCAATGACACTTTATGCTACTGCATGATCTACAGTATTGTCCTCATCAACTGCTGTGTTTACCTCTTCAAAGAATTCCAAATTAGATAGGCGTGATTTTCCCTCAAGAAATCTGTGCTGGGTTTGAGTTCTGAAAAAGGCTCACTGGACCCAAAACATTTACTCTGGTTTCTCTCCACAGATGTTGCCAGACATGCTGAGTTTTTCCAGTATTTTCTGTTTTTGTTTCTGTGCTGGCTTTTGCTAATTAACACACATTTTTCTATGAATTTTATCCTGAATAATTCTTTCAAGAAGTATCCCTACCAAGGAAGTTAAACAGACTGGTTTGTAATTGTTTAATCTTGCAAACTGTTGAGAACAACAGTGTTATATTTGCAATTCTCCACTCCTTTAGTACCACCCCTGAGTCAAGGGTAGTTCAAAATACTATTGCCAATACCTCTGAAAATCCTACTGTTAATTCATTCAATATATTTGGATACATCTAATCCAGTCCCAATGTTTTATCAACTTTAATTGCTGATAGTACTGCATACACTACCTCCTTATCAATTTTTAACCCTTCTAATGACTGACTTTCTTCTTCTGTCATCATAGCTTGGGCATTACTTCCTTCCTTAGTAAGGACAGTTGTAAAGTACTCATTTAACACCTTAGCTATGCCCCCTGCTTCCATGTGTAAATCCTGTTTTTGATTCCCAATTGACCCTGCTCCTCCATTTGCCACCCTTTTACTGTTTAAATGGTATGAACAAGTTTGGTATTCCCCCTTTATGGTAGTTGCTATTCTTTGTTCATAGTCCCTCTTTGCTTTTTCACCTTCTAGATTCAACTTGGTTCTCAATTATATGCTTCTGACAAATAGAAAATACCTTTTCCTTTATCATAGAATCACTACTGTGAGGAAACAGGCCATTCAGTCCAAAAAGTCCACACCAACTCTCTGGAGAGCATCCCACCCAGGCTCATACCCCTGCATTTCCCATGACTAATCCAACTAACCTACATGCTATGGGCAATTTAACTTGGCCAATCCACCTAACCTGCACATCTTTGGACTGTGGGAGGTCACCCACACAGACCTGGGGAGAATGTGCCAACTCCACACAGTCACCCAAGGCTGGAATCAAACCCAGGTGTCTGGCACCGTGAGGCAGCAGTGCTAACCACTGAGCCCCATGCCACCCTGCTGAGCCACTGTGCACACCATAATCTTTATTTCCTTTTTTTAAATTCAGGAACTATTGGTTGTTTACTCTACCTTTCCCTTTTGAGGAAATGTACCTCAACTGTGCCAAAACAGTCTCTTCTTTAGAGGTAGCCCATTGTTGACCTACAGTTTTTCCTGTTGACCTTTGGTTCCAATATATTCAGCACACCTCTGAGCTTGCTCATTCAAAGTCAGCTCTCTCCCAGTTAATTATTCTTACTCTGGATCATCCTTTGCCCTTTGCTACCATCATCCTAAACATTGAGGCAAAAAACACTGTCCCTTAGCTGCACTGCCCTTCTCCATGAGCCACTTTGTTCTCTGGAAATGTCTAGCAGTGCCTCCTTTGTTGAATTGGACCAAGTACTGCTGTAGGAGATTCTCTTGGCCCCTCATTGCTCTCTACCATTATACGAGGCTATATTTAAAGCACTATAACAAATCTATATGATGTTTGCACCTCTCTGGAATTTCCTTGCACGCTTGGACCTCTACATCCTTCCCACTATTGCACCTTTCTGTTTTGTTGTCATATCCAAATTGATTCTGTCTTTGAATCCTCTGGGACATCCTCTTTCTGCTGCACTATCATGTTTTCCTTAACCAATACTGCCACCCCTACCTTTTTTTCAAAAAAAAAACTTTTCCTATCTGTTCTGAATACCTTGTTACGAGGAATATTTAAAATCCGTTTTGCCTTCCTTGACACAAGAACAAAATTTGCTGGAAAAGCTCACCAGGTCTGGCAGCATCTGTGGAAAGAAATCAGAGTGTTTTGGGTCCAGTGACCCTTCTTCAGAACCTCGTCTGTTTGATAGCCACAAAATCATAATTCCGTATGGCAAATTGTAACCTAAAGCTCACCAGTTTTCTAGCCTGTGTACTAACTTTGATTTAGACTCCCTGTTACTGATCCAACTAAAGAATCTGGAGTATGTGAGAAACTCAGGCATTGAACTAGGAATGTTCTTGTAATCTTTCGCCAAGCCTTCATTTAAGGATAAGAGTCAGGTGTCAAAACTGGTTTAGTAGGGTGAGAGATTTTTAATGTTTTATTTTGCCAATTGTTGACAACCCAACATCCCAAACTGTGGAGTGAGGATCAGAGTTCTGATGGTTGATTGCAAGCACATAATCCAGGCTGAGATGTTCCAAAGTGTGACACTTCTTGGGAACCACACCTCTGGAACGGGCTTGGAAGAATGCTGCGTGGATTTTAGTATTGTCATGGGCCTTGTGGTGTAAATTATGAAGCTAGGTTTCAGATATTTGGCTTGCGTTCTCCTCAGGATAGAAGAATAACTAGTGGTTTAATTGAGCCTTTTAAGATGACAAAATGATTCGATTGGATTGATTCAGAGGAACTGTCTCCTCTGGAGGAATCCAAAGCTAGGAAACTTAAAAGTTACAGCTAGGACATTTTGGGGAGTGAAATTGTAAGCTGGAACTTTCTTCGCTGTTAGGACCGTGGATGCCAGGGGACCATTTTGAGCTTTCAAGGCTGAGACAGATTTTTGTTTGGTAAGGGTTTTGTGGGATATGGATCAAAGACAGGTAAATGAAGTTGAGGCACACACAGATCAGCCATGATTTAATTGAGCTGATGAAAGACTCAGTGGGTTGAATGGCCTCCTTCTCTTCCTACGTTCCTATATAACTTACTCAAAATGCTCAAGGTCACTGGTCCAGCCACGGTTTCTTTAAGAACAGCCATATTTTAAATTGCATAAAAACTTTAGCACTGAATATTGACATCTGGATTCATCTTCTATTACTCCTCTGTCACCCTGGAAAAACACCGGCAGACATCAAGCTAGGACTGAAACTTGAACTCTAAATCTTTTTAGAAGTGGAGTCCAATTCCCTGAGTTCTAGTCGTGTTAATCCACTACATTATTGGGTGGAGCTTTGGAGACATACAGCACAGAAACAGACCCCTTGGTTAAACTCATCCCTGCCGACCAAGTTTCCCAAACTAAACAAGTCCCGTTTGCCAGTGTTTGGCTCACATCTCTCTAAATCATTCATGCATCTGTCCAAATGTCTTATAAATGTTCTGTCTGTACCTGCATCTAACACTTCCTCTGGCAGTTTATTCCACATATGAAGCACCCTCTGTGTGGAAAAAGTTGCCCTTCAGGTCCCTTTTAAATCTTTCTCCACTGACCTTACAAACATGCCCTCTAGTGATCTCCCCTTCCCTAGGAAAAAGACCTTTGTTATTCACCTTATCTATGACCGTTCTAAACATAAAATTGTGAGACGGGCAAAGACGCTGCTACTCGAGTAATTGTGTAATTTTATGGAAATCCTAAGTTAGTAGGAACATTATTGGTCCAGTAAATCAGGGATCTGGACTAAATCTCTGACAGTACAAGTTCAAATCTCACTATGGCAATTGGAAACATTTAAACTCAAATAGCATTTATTCCAGATTGTATTTATTAGCTAATTTCTGAGGGTTGACTATGAAACTATCAAATTGTCAAAACACCCACCTGGTTCACTAATGTCCTGAGGGAAGGAAATCTATCACGTGCAGCCTTACTCAGCTACATGTCACTCCAGATCCACAGCAATGAGGTTCATAAGAGGAGGTGTTAGCAATTCTGGAAAGTGTGAAAATAGATAAGTCCTCTGGGCTGGATGGATTTATTCTAGGGTTCTCTGGGAAGCCAGGGATGAGATTGCAGAGCCTTTGGCTTTGATCTTTATGGTCGTCATTGTCTACATGAATAGTGCCAGAAGACTGGAGGGTAGCAAATGTTGTCCCCTTGTTCAAGAAGGGGAGTAGAGACAACCCTGGCAATTATAGACCAGTGAACGTTACTTCGGTTGTGGGTAAAGTGTTGGAAAGGATTATAAGAGATAGGATTTATAATCATCTAGAAAGGAATAATTTGATTAGGGATAGTCAACACGGTTTTGTGAAGGGTAGGTCGTGCCTCACACATCTTATTGAGTTCTTTGAGAAGGTGACCAAACAGGTGGATGAGGGTAAAGGAGTTGATGTGGTGTATATGGATTTCAGTAAAGCGTTTGATAAGGTTCCCCACGATAGGCTATTGCAGAAAAAAATGGAGGCATGGGATTGAGGGTGATTTAGCAGTTTGGATCAGAAATTGGCTAGCTGTAAGAAGACAGAGGGTGGTGGTTGATGGGAAATGTTCATCCTGGAGTTCAGTTACTAGTGGTGTACTGCAAGGATCTGTTTTGGGGCCACTGCTGTTTGTCATTTTTATAAATGACCTGGATGAGGGCGTAGAAGGATGGGTTAGTAAATTTGCGGATGACACTAAAGTCGGAGGAGTTGTGGATAGTGCGGAAGGATGTTGCAGGTTACAGAGGGACACAGATAAGCTGCAGAGCTGGGCTGAGAGGTGGCAAATGGAGTTTAAAGCAGAAAAGTGAGAGGTGATTCACTTTGGAAGGAGTAACAGGAATACAGAGTACAGGGCTAATGGTAAGATTCTTGGTAGTGTGAATGAGCAGAGAGATCTCGGTGACCATGTGCATAGATCCCTGAAAGTTGCCACCCAGGTTGATAGGGTTGTTAGGAAGGCGTACAGTATGTTAGGTTTTATTGGTAGAGGGACTGAATTTCGGAGCCGTGAGGTCATGTTGCAGCTGTACAAAACTCTGGTGCAGCTGCACTGGGAGTATTGCGTACAGTTCTGGTCGCCGCATTATAGGAAGGATCTGGAAGCATTGGAAAGGGTGCAGAGGAGATTTACCAGGATGTTGCCTGGTATGGAGGGAAGGTCTTATGAGGAAAGGCTGAGGGACTTGAGGCTGTTTTCGTTAGAAGAAGGTTAAGAGGTGACTTAATAGAGACATACAAGATGATCAGAGGATTGGATAGGGTGGACAGTGAGAGCCTTTTTCCTTGGATGGTGATGGCTAGCACGAGGGGACATAGCTTTAAATTGAGGGATGATAGACATAGGACAGATGTCAGAAGTAGGTTCTTTACTCAGAGAGTAGTAAAGGCGTGGAATGCCCTGCCTGCAACAGTAGTAGACTCGCCAACTTTAAGGGCATTCAAATGGTCATTGGATAAACATATGGATGATAATGGAATAGTGTAGGTTAGATGGGCTTCAGGTTGGTTTCACAGGTCGGCGCAACATCGAGGGCCGAAGGGCCTGTACTGCGCTGTAATGTTCTATGTTCCATATTCTATGAACTGTCTTCTGAAACCCTAGCATCCTTTGGTGGCATCAAAGCAACTACAGAGAAGTCCAATAAGGTTAAAATTGGGCTAACCCACAAAGAATAATCCAAACATTGGAAACAGCTGACCTTGCAAAGTGCTTCTCACTAAATTATGGGACATGTTGCCTTCCGAGTCACACATCACATAAATATATATTGCTCTCCCTTCACTGTTGCTGCGCCAAATTCCTTGAACTCCCTCCCTAATAGCATTGTGAGTGTACCTACGCCACATGGAATGCAGCAGTTTAAGGTGGCAGCTCACCATCATCATCTCAAAGGCAATTAGAAATGGGCAGTACATGCTGATCCTGTTAGTTGTGGCCTCATTCCTATACTCATATCCTTTTTTAAAATACGATCGAATAGAAAAACCTCACTACTAACATTTGCCACATAGCTTTGGAAGAGCAAACGGCATGGTGGAGGAAGAGCTGCTGCAGGAAGGAATAAGGAAAAAGAAAAAAGAAGGAATCCTAATGCTTTCTACTGGAGTAGGTTCTGAAGCTACAGTTTCTATTAAAGCCTGATCTGCAAAAATCCTTCCTCCACAATTCTGAATGGAAACAATGAACAGTATAGTGTTACATTACCCAAAGCAGAACAATCTCCATTTCCATTCCTACTGCAAGAAAAGTCTTCAAATCACTCAACTGTTTACCTGCGGGATTAGTTTTCACAGAACCACGTTATAGTTACAGCACAGAAAGACCCCTTTCAGCCCATTGATTTTGTGCCGGCTCTCTGAAGAAACAATTCACCTACTCAGTGAAGGAAATCACTACAGTTGCATTTTGTCCCATTCCAAAAATGTACTTTTTTTAAAAAAACGCATTCTAAAATATTTCAAATTGAAAATCAACATGTAAAGTTTTTCTATTCAGCATATTCTGCTGAGGTGCCTCAATACAATTTCGATACTCTTGATATTCATGATGTACATCCAATGTCAGGCATACAGACAGAAAGGTTCTATAGTTTCCAGACCCTCAATGTACTATAGTTGAAAGGCTTTAGACATTAACCTTCCTCATTGTACTTTTTTGGCAGCTATCCCATGCTTCAGTGCAGGCCTCAGCACGTAGTCCTGGACCTTGGAACACTCAGATGACAACAATTCTTTGCACTAGAAGACCAGCATGTTTTGAACAGACCAAGAGTGTCCTTGACTGAGTTAATGATCCTCTAACTGCAGCTGATGTTTACCTTGCTGTATGTTGCTGAGAACAGCCTGTACGGCAGAGTCCTCTGTCATGGAGCTGCTCAGAATGAGCCTTGACAAAATCCACTACACTTCTCTCAAGACCTTTTTTGCAGAGGCACATTTCAGGAGGTGGACTCCAATCATACAAACATTTGAAGAAGAAGGTAGGCCATTCAGTCCCTCAGTAAGGTCATGGCTCATCCCTTCCTCGCACAGTCCGTTATGGGCAAAACGAGGAGGAACAGGACTTCGTATTTGGGGAAGGGCTTTGTTTGGGAAGGCCTTTCTCACCACCAGAAAGTTTTGGTGATGAGCAATTTATTAAATTATTCTCATAGTCCATGCAAGGAATCATCCAATGGAATTCACAATCTTCCTGATAAAAGCAAAATAGTGCAGATGCTGAGATCTGAAATAAAAATGTAACTTCAACAGTTATAGAGAGAAAGGGAGATAAAGGTGAGCACTGAATGTCAACATTCACAACTTGTCACTCACTGCATCCTCGTTCCCTAATTTTACTTTTCAAGGTTCGTGCTACATGATCCACCAATTTTCTGATTGCACTGAAACTGCACCTGTGCTTTCTGTAAAAGAAATCAGACTTTATGCATCTAAAAGTTTAAGGAAATAGAGAAACTACCCCCAAAATTTGGCTTCTATCTAATTAAAATGCTGGAAATGTATTGCAGGAAATGGTAAAGCAAAGAGAAATATTTATCTCACCAACGTGTAGTTGCAATGTTTTCTGTTTAATTTGAAGATAATAAAGGTCATTGTCCAATACACAAATAACTAGCATTATGTAGCAGAAAGATGACATTCATTTGGTTGTAAATGTTTGATCACATTTGCATTGTGGCCTTATTAAATATTCTCTTCATTATTGGATCCAAGAGCACAATGTTTCACAACAATGAGCAGGGGCAACGAGAGTATTATTGAAGCCTTACATGTTCTGCACTTATCCTTCCAAAGAACTATCTCTGAAAGGAAAATATACGTCAAGAAATTCAAGGTAATGTGATTTTACTTCTCCGAATCTAGTATAGACGCCTGATGCCTTTACCCTGCAAGATCATCCCATTTCATATGTCATGAAGTGATTTCTAGCTAACTATCCTTTGTATATATGGTGTGCACAAGCTGTTCGCAGGTTTTTAGAATGATACAACCTTGTAGTGTGCTTTTTCTTGTATCACAATGTGCAATTATTTCATATAGTTTTGATGCTCAGGTTCTTCTCTGATTTTACTGTTATTGCAATTGTTTTTCCCATAAACAAAACTGATGTAAAGGTATTTCAATATGATATACTTTTGATCCTTGCAAACCTAACACAATTGATACTAAATTCAATGACCTGACCAATCCTGAGACATTATCACAGTGATTTTCTCGATGGGAATTCTCCAACTTCTCTGACATCAGCAGAGTGCAAGCGTTTGACCTCTATTCTCAACTAAGAAGTGTATTCAGAATTCCGGGAAGGATTATCCACATTGAAGAATGATTAAGGTTTGGCAGTCTTGGCCTCATTCTTATTGGTGATCAGGGACAAGACATTGGAAAAGACCATTTGGTATAAACCATACTGTGGAACAACACTAATAACATTCCAACAGTAATGGTTTTTCTTTAAAATGTCACAGATTAAAAACCAATTATAATGCATATCTATATATATACTTCACGACTATTCAAAAATGCATTAACTAGCCCAACAAAGATGGCTGCTATCATCATGTGACTGGAGTTAGCATTAAACTTCCAGAAGCTCTTTGTAAGTCACAAGTATCTACGAAATCAACATCCTGTGGAGACTGGCATGCAAGCTGTTATGATATCAAGTGTCACAGGCAATGTTTCTTCTAACCTGTGTGGTTGGTCCGCGCATGACAATTACCATGCAGACACATTGAAGTCCAGTCCCTCACTGCTTGACAGAGGTCTGCACAGAGGCAGGAAAATCTAGAGGAAATGTAGGCTGCAGAAAACAACTGTTTCCAATAAAATTGCTTGCACTATAGTATTTACTGTAAGTTAGCCTTATCCTGTATGAAGATAAAAACATATACAATAAGAGCAAGAGTAGGTCATTCATCCCCTCAAACCTGTTCTACCATTCAATATGATCATGGCTGGTCATCAAGTTCTGTACCCTAATCCACCATCAGCCCCATCCCCGACCCCATAACCCTTGATCCCTTTAGTCACGAGCAATATCTACCTGCTTTTTGAAAATACCATGTTTTGAACTCATCCACTTCCTGTGCTAGTAAATTCCACAGTTTCACCACTCTGGGTCTTACGTTAGTCCCAGAAGGTTTACATCTTATCCTTAAACATCTGGACTCCCCAACATCGGGAACACCTTTCCATCATTTAACCTGTTTAGTCCTGTTAGAATCTTGTATGTTTTTAATCAGAGGTCCCGAAACCCCCTGCCCATCGCTTATTCTTCTAAACTCCAGTGACTACAATCCTAATTGACTCAAATCTCTCCTCATACATCAGTCCTGCCATTCCAGGAATCAATTTGGTGAACCTTTGCTGCACTCCCTCTATAGCAAGAACATCTTTCCTTGGATAAGGAGACCAAAACTGCTCCCAATGTCCCCGGTGTGGCCTCACCAATGCCTGTATAACTGTAGCAAGATATCCTTGTTCCTGCACTCAAATTCTCTCCTTATGAAGAATAGCGTACAGTTTGCTTTCTATAACTGTGCATTGCACCTGCATGCTTACTTTCAGTGACTGGTGCAGAAGGACATCCAAGTCTCATTGAACATTCCCCTCTCTCAATTTATAGTCATTCAAATAATAATCTTCCTATTTTTGTTACCAAGGCGGATAACCTCACATTTATCCATATTATATTGCATCTGCCATGCATTTGCCCACTCACTCAGCCTCTCCAAATTAAACTGCAACATCTCTGCATTCTCCTCACAACTGGTCCATCCAACCAGCTTTGCATCATCTGCAAATGTTGAGATTTAGTTCCTTCATCCATATCAATAACATATGTTGTGAATAGCCACGAATAGATGTGTTAATGTTTTACCACTGAAACTGTGAGATAGGCTATTGACAATTGATTATCCACAATGCACATCTTTTTGTGTCAATGGTAACTGTTTTTCTCTCACATGGGGATTCTCGACTGCTCCCAATCCAGCTTTGCACTTTTGGACTCCATCTTAAAAGCAGGGACACTGAATAAACTGGTATCCCTTCTGTTTTGTGTTCGATTTATTGGTAATTGAATAATCTCTTCATCCTTTTCAATCTTTCTTCTATGTGTACAAGTGTGCCCGTGTTGCAGAGTAGTTCCTCCCGTTGCACCTAACAGTGTGTGAACTATTTTTCGTTTAACTTTATAAGCATTGTTGTTATTCTCACAAGCTAACAGGCCAAAAACTGAAGTGGGAAATAAACTAGCACTGTTATAAAAGGGGAGAATTTAAACCTCAATCTATTTATCAACAGATATAAGAAAATGGGGAGAGCTGTTTTGAAACTTGCAATCTGTCCATAACAAAAAAAAAGACATTTTCCTGCTTTCAGATGAACTGTATGTGTGCAATAGAATCAACATTTGCTCTTGGGGTAACTTTGTTTCGCTTAGTAAGACAAGTGCTTGAGAACAACTTTCAAATATAGAATTATAAAATTAAATTCAGGGAGTGACAACAAAGCAAAAGAGAAGATGGATAGGAATGGCCCAGGGTCAAGGCAAGCAAAATAATTGCCAGGAAACAATGAAGTGATTGAGTTTTGCTGGTGAATGAATTAAAGAATTCAACTGCAAATTTCAGGTGATCATTAACATTGTTTGGCGAGTATTGTCTCATTTAATTTTAGGTTTTGGATAACAGGTAACTGAACAAAAGGTGCAAACTTGAATTGAAAATATTGTTCTGAAAGTTAATAGCTTAAGAGCTTCACCTGGCAGTAAGGAATCATTCTGCCATCGTATCTTAAATTCCTAGTTTGGAGTATCATGTGTACCAGGGTTTACTCATATTAATTCTTTTACTGAATGCTTAAAACATAATGTACATTTCGATGTCAGAGTTAGCAAACATATTCTAAATAAATCTACATTAATTTTGTTAGAATTTACTTTCAGTGGCCAAGAAAGAATAAAACAAAATGGTGACCACAGTCTTCTGGTTCAACTGGTGTACTCTACTTATAAAATGATCCTTAAAACCAACATGTTTGACCAAGGTTTTCATCATCAATCCTGACGTCTTTTCCTTTAGCTAGGTGTCAAATATTGGTAACACTCCTGAAGCATCTTGGGTATTTTGCTCCATTAAAACACATTAAATGTGTGTTTTTTTGTATCTAAATTAACTTGCAGCATTTTATCTTAGAGTGGAAAAGCTTTAAAATAAAGTTGACAGTTGAAGACCTATTGCAAAAAGGGGACAAAACAAATATTGGTCAGTCCTGAGCTGTGCACGGGAAAGGAGGAGCTCATCCATCAAGTATTGCCTCTGACAAAAAGGACAATGTTGTACCTTCAAGTTGTATTTTTAGATAAGTCAATATTTACTTTGAAATGGTAAATAAAGATATGGTCTATGAATAGAATGAGCATGAATCCTCCTGTTGCCTCAAGGAATAAAACATGGAAACATAGAAGATAGGAGCAGGAGGAAGCCATTCGGTCCTTCAAGCCTGCTCCGCCATTCATCCCGATCATGGCTGATCATCCAACTCAATAGCCTAATCCTGCTTTCTCCCCATAACCTTTGATCACATTCGCGCCAAGTGTTACATCTGGCCGCCTCTTGAATAAATTCAATGTTTTAGCATCAGCTACTTCCTGTGGTAATGAATTCCACAGGCTCACCACTCTTTGGGTGAAGAAATGTCTCCTTATCTCCATCCTAAATCGTCTACCCTGAATCCTCAGACTAAAGTGTTTAACAAAGAGACCAAACATTCACTGTTGCTTAGCTGGTGTCATCTCTATGTTATAAACCAAATCTTGATTTGAAGATTCGGTTGCTAATATGATATATGACGTCACTGTTGGAGGGGTGGGTGAAAGCACTGTCTTTACTGTTTGCTAAGTTGTCCTTTAGGAACCTGACACTATTACCCTCAAAACATTGAGATTGTTTCATGATGGGAGTCTTCTCCATTTGGATCTATCCATGGTTGTTTCTTTCCTTCATATACTGTGGCCCAAGTTCTAGGTTCTGAGATTGGCTTTCAGAATGTGTTTGTGTCTGAGTTTGAGATTTCCAGTGGTGTGGATACCTGTGTTTGACTAGCTGTAAAATATCACTCTTGATATGTAGGAATCCTCCTTGTCAATCAAGGAACCAATAATAGGGAACCAGGAAATGGCATAGGAGTTGAATAAATACTATGCATTAGTCTGCACAGCATTTAGAAATACATGTCATCAAGCAGAGTCAGCATGGCTTCACAAAGGGGAAATCATGCCAGGCAAATTTATTATAATTCTTTGTGGAAATAACAAGAAGGATAGAAGGGAAAACAAGAAGGGGAACCAGCAGATGTAATAAACTTGGATTTCCAAAAAGGCATTGTTATAAAGGAACCACATGTTAATCCGCTTAGAGTCATAGAGGTGTACAGGGAAAGCCTCTTTGGCCCATAAAGTCTGTGCCAGTCAAAAACAAGTACCTAACTATTCTATTCCCATTTTCCAGCACTTGACCCAAAGCTTTTTCTTCCCTGGCATCTAAATACTTCTTAAATGTTATGAGGGTTTCTGCTTCTACAATCCTTACAAGCAGTGACTTCCAGATTCTCATCACTCCCTGGGTGAAAAAAAGTCTTTCCTCACATTTTCTCTAAACTTCTGTCCCTTACCTTAAATCTATGTCCCTTGGTCATTGATCCCTCAACAAAGGGGAAAGTTTCTTCCTGTCTATGTCCCCCATAATTTTATACATTCTCAATCTTGTCCTGGTCAGTCTCCTCTGCTCCAAGGAAAATAACCCCAGTCTATCAAATCTCTTTTCATAACCAGAAGTATCCAGCGTGGGCAACATCCTCGTAAATCTCCCTTGCACCATCTCCAGTGCTATCACATCCCTCCTATAATGTGGATTCCAGAACTGCACACAATACTCTCAGCTGTGGCCTAAACAACATTTTATATAGTTCCAGCATCATCTCCCTGCTCTTAAATTCTACACCTTGGCTAATAAAAGCAACAATCCCATCCTTCTTAACCCTCTTTCTACCTGTCCCGCTACCTTAAGGGAGCAGTTGATATACACACCATGGTCCCTCTGATACTTGGGTACTTCCCAGATTCTACCATTCATCATGTATTCCCTGGCCTTGTTTGTCCTGCCTAAGTGCATCATCTCACACTTATCCAGATTGAATTCCATTTGCTATTGATCAACCCATCTGACTAGCCCATCTACATCCTCTTGTAATCTAAAACCATCATCCTCACTATTTAGCACATCAACACGGTTTGTTCAATCCATGCATGTACTGATCCACCCTCCTATATTCATGTCTAAATCATTTATAAACACCACAAACAACAAGGGCTCCAACACTGATCCCTCAGAACCCCATTGGACACAGCCATCCAGTCACAAAAACACCCTTTGCTTCATGCCACTCAGCAATTTCTGGATCCAATTAGCCAAATTTCCTTGGATTCCATGAGCTCTTACCTGAGACTATCAGTATTCTGTGTGGGACCTTATTAAAAGCCTTGCTGCGTAGACTACGTCAAGTGCATTGCTCTCAGTTACACATGTGGTTACCTCTTCAAAAATTTCAGTCAGGTTGGTCAGACAAGACCTCCCCGTAATAAAGTTATGTTAACCTTGATTAATCCCTGCATCCCCAATGCAGATTAATTTTGTCCCTTATGGAAACCATCCTAAGTTGCCCCACCACTAAGGTTAGCCTGACTAGTGTGTAGTTTCCTGGTTTCTCCCTTGCTCCCTCCTTGAATAACGGTACCATTGGCTGTCCTCTAGTCCCCTGGCACCTCTCCTGTAGGCCGATGGGAATTGAAAAAAAATATTACCAGCACAGGTGATATTTCTTCCCTTGCTTCACTCAACAGCCATTTCATCTGGCTCTGAAAATTTAATAGGAAAGAAGCCCAAGGTTTTGGGGACAGTAGATTAGCATGGGTATACGCTTGGCTAAGTAATAGAAGACAGTTGGAATAAGGGAAGCATTTTCATGATGGCAATCTGAAACTTATAGATTTCACAGGGATCGATGCTAGGGTCACAATTATTTTCAATGTATGTTAATGACTTGGAAGGAAGTGAATGTGCTATCGCCGAGTCTGCAGATGACACAGATGAGAAGGCAAATGGTGAGGATAGCAGAAAAGAACCTAGAAAAGGATACAGACAAATGAGTCGGACAGATTACGCGAGTGGACAAGAATTTTGCATATGGAATATAATGTGGGAAAATGAGATTATGCACTTTAGAGCTGAATATCATTTAAGTGGAGAAAGACTGATGAAAGCAACAGCAGAGGGATTTGTGCATAAAATCACAAAAAGCTAACATCCAAGTTCAGTGGATAATTGAGAAAGCATGTTGACCTTTATTTCAAAGAGAATATAATTGAAAAATAGGGAAGTATTGCTAAAACCATTGCATTTTGGTAAAACAACTAAGGGCAGGACTTATACAATTAAAAGTGGACTTTGGGTAGTGTTATAGATAAGAGAGAGACCTAGGGGTTCAGATAAATAATTCTTTGAAGTTTGCATCACGTACAGATATGGTGGTTAAGAAGGTGTTTAGTACACTTGCCTTCATTACTCAGACCTTTGGGTTTAGGAGTTGGGATGTTATATTAAGATTATACAAGATATTGGTGAGGCCTTCGTGAGGCTTGCTATATCCAGTTCTGGTCACCCTGTTATAGGAAGGATATTATTAAGCTGGAGAGAGTTCAGAAGAAATTTACCAGGATGTTGCCAGGAATGGAGGGTTTGAGTTATAAGAAAAGGCTGAGTAGGCTGGGACTTTTTTCACTGGAGTGTAAGAGGCTGAGGGATGATGTTATGGAGGTTGACAGCTGATGTTTTGGGTCAGGGTCCTTCTTCAGAAATTTCTGAAGATGGGTCCCAATCCAAAATGTCAGCTTTCCTGCTCCTCTGATGTTGCCTGGCCTGCTGTGTTCCTCCAGCTCCATACTGTGTTATCTCTGACTCCAGCATCGGCAGTTCTTACTATCTCATAGAAGCAAGATGTCTTCCAAAGTTTTGTGAGAACACAGTCATCGGAAAACAAAAGTTCTGATAGTTATTGTCCTGTGTTCTATGTGTAAGTCTTTTCAGATTGAAGACATTATCTTCTGTGCTAAACTGAATGAATACTTACATCGATTTTCGATATTCGATTACATACAAGGGAATGTCTTTTTTCTTGCTGGTGATTATTTTTCTCAGATTTATAGGATGTGTGGGGGCATTGTGCATATCATCATGGCTATATCTTGGTTCTTCTGTTTGATGAATCTAAGTTCCTCAGACACCATGATAGGACTAAGATTCTTTAACAACTTCCATGAATCTTCAGTTTTTTTTTAATCTTCACGATACCACAAGCTCTACCCACAAGATTTTGTTACCCTGGCTGAGTCTTTTAGATTTGCTATTTCAAGCTCCCTTTCAGGGTTGATTTTATGTTGTAGTCATCATAAGTCAATGAATAAGCTTTGGTGAAAACTAAGATTGCATTTATTGTAAAATGGTACAGGTTATGATCACAGGCGAGTTACATTGCAGAAATCACTGTGTACCATGAGGCACTGCCTTTCATTAGATACTTCCATATTCTTTATATTGTAACTATACTCCTCATTAACAGAACATTAACTATTTGCTTAGGTTATCTAAAGAACCAGCATTGTTCACAAGATTCTAGGTAGCTTTAAAATATATTGTGCTGTTGGTATTTTGCCACTAGGATCTGTGAAGAACAGATTTAGAAATCTGAAAACTTCTTATGATGAGATACTACCATGGTATGTGAGTTTAAATATATCTTTGCACCTAAACTTTAGAGACACTTAAGATTTTTGAAACATTTTGTGGAATGGTTACATATAAATTAACAAATCAAGAATACTAAAGATAGAGTGAGGAAATGTACAAATTTGTCCAAGATTAGTTCTCAACCTAACTCTGAGAAAGGCCATTCTATTACTAGTGTACATTATATTACTGAATTAATCCATGATATTATGTTCCTGGTTTGATAAAGCTGCTAGCTTTCATTCTTTCTAATAAAGACACTAAAATTTCCAGTTGGAGGAAGAGAAGCTTATTTTTCTTTTCTCTTAATCCAGCTATCCTAATCAACTTCTTCTGCAGAATAGTCACTTCATGTTCAATTACAGCTAAATTTCGTTCTTCTTGCTTCCTAAAATGAAATCAGGTATTTTTAGAAACAGATTCCCAAAATGTCTCATAACAATTTTTACTGTATTGCTTGAAATGAGTAATTAGCTATCACAGCACCTTAAATCCTGCTATATTAAAGCAGTTTCCTCACTTATAACCTTTTAAAGTTCCTTTGTGTGCATTTGAGTCTTAACATTGCAACCATCCCCACAGGTTAGAGCCAGTGGCTGGGTGATACCAAGATTATAAGATAAAAATCATAAGCTTGTGGGAGATGGAACTGGGGTGACTGAAGAAAACTATGTAATGAAACTTGTGTACATCACAGAGAGGTTGAAAAAGGGATTAAGAGTATGTATACATAGTTTACGTATTGCAATCTAAACAACTGCTCTACCACTTGAGCTAATTCCCTTGACCTAACCCTCATAATTTTTGGTGTCTTCTTCTCAATTGTTCCAATCTTATCCTTCCTTGCAGATACAGAAGGGGTCTACCTGCATACTAAGTCACAGAAGTGTTATGGCACGGAAGGAAGCCATTTGGCTCATCTTGTCTATAACTTATTAGCATCATAACTTAGTACAGTTCGCCAACCTTTTCCTCATACCCTTGCACATTGCTTCCATTTATTTCATAATCAGCTAATGCCCTTTTGAATACCTGAACTAAATCTACTTGCACCACACTTACATGTAGTCCATTCAGACTTGAACCACTTAGCTGGAAAAAAGTTTTTTTCTGACAACACATTTGCTTCTTTTTGCAGTCATTTTAACTTTTACAAGAAGGAACATTCTTCCTATTTGTCTACCCAGCTCCCTCTTGATTTTGCAAACTTCTACCAGATCTCTTAGCCATTTTCTCTCCAAGGCAAACAGTTCCCAGCAGTCCAATCTATCCTCATAACTAAAGTTTTTCATCCCCGGAACCATTCTTGTAAATCTCTCCCATAATTTCTCCAATGTGTTCACATCCCTGCTATACTGTGATGCCCAGAACTGTACATAATATACCAGCTGAGGTTTAAGTCTCTTATACAAGTTCAGCATAACTTTCTGGTTAAGATTGTAAGACACAGGAGCAGAAGTAAGCCATTCAACCCATCGAATCTGCTCCACTATTCAGTTATGACTGATCCATTTCTCAACCTCATTCTCCTGCCTTCTCCACATAACCTTTGATCCCCTTACCAATCAAGAACCCATCTATCTCTGTCTTAAGTACACTTAATGACTTGGCCTTCACAGCCCTCTGTGGCAACGAGCTCAACAGATTCACTATTCTCTGGCTGAAGAAATTCTTCCTCATCTCAGTTCTAAAGAGTCACCCCTTCACACCGAGGCTGTGCCCTCAGGTCCTATTACTTGTGGAAACACGTCCACTCTAGCCAATCCTCTCAGGATTCTATCATTTTCAATCAGATCCTCCCTCATCATTCTATAATATATTGAGCACAGACTCAGAGTCCTCAACCACTCCTCATGCGACAAGCCCTTCATCCCCATGATCATTCTTGTAAACTTCCTCTGGATCCCCTCCAATGCCAGCACATCCTTCCTTAGATACAAGGCCTAAAACTGCTCACAGCATTCCAAATATGATCTGACCAGAGCTTTATACAGCCTCAGGAGTACATTTCTGCTCTTGTATTCTAGCCCTCTTGAAATGAATCCTAACGTTTCATTTAACTTCCCAACTGACAACTGAACCTGCAAGTTAACATTAAAAAAAACCCGAACTAGGCCTCCCAAGTCCCTTTGTGCTTCAGATTTCCAAAGCCTTTCCCGGGTTAGAAAATAGTCTACGCTTCTAATCTACCTTACCAATAATCTCACACTTTCCCATATTGCATTCCATCTGCCATTTCTTTGTCCACTCTTCTTGCCTGTCCAAGTCCTTCTGTAGCCTGCCCGCTTCCTCAACACTGCTTGACTCTCCTTCCAGCTTTGTGTTATCTGCAAATGTAGCAACAATACCCTCAGTTCCCTCATCCAGATTGTTAATATGTAACATGAATAGTTGCAGCCCCAACATAGACCTTCATTAGTGGAACTTCACTAGTCACAGTTTGCCATCCTGTAAAAAGATCCCTTTATCTCTACTATCTGCCTTCTGCCAGTCAGCCAATCTTCTATCCATGCCAGTACCTTATCCCTAAAACCATGGGCTCTTATCTTATTTAGCAGCTTCCTGTGCAACACCTTGTCAAAGTCCATCTAGAAATCCAAATAGGTCACATCCACCGGCTCTCCTTTGTCTAACTTGCTTGTTACCTCCTCAAAGAATTCTAACAGATTTGTCAGATATGACCTCCCTTTGACAAAGCCACACTGACTCAACCGTATTTTACCATGCACTTCCAAGTACTCCACAATCTCATCCTTAATAATGGACACTAAAATCTTACCAATGACCAAGGTTAGGTTAACTGGCCTATAGATTCCAGTCTTCTGCCCCCCTCCCTTCTTAAACAGGGGTGTCATGTGAGTCATTTTCCAGTCCTCTGGAGCCCTCCTTGACTCCAGTGATTCCTGAAATATCACCACCAATGTGTCTACAATCTCGTCAGTTACCTCCTTCAGAACTCTCAAACTTATGCCCCTATTAAAAATTGCCAGGATACTGTATGCTTTATTAATTGCTTTCTCCACCTCTCCTGCCACCTTCAATGATCTTTGCATGTATACACTCAGGTCCTTTCACTCCTGTACCCCTTTTCAGCACAGAAACAGACACTTCAGTACAATTCATCTGTGCCGACCAGATATCCCAAACTGACCTGTTCCATTTGGCCCATACCCCTCTGTTCATGTGCCTTTTAAATGTTGTAATTGTACCGGTCTGCACCACCTCCTATGGCCAAACATGTGCCACCCTCTGTGTGAAAAATTTGCCTATCAGGTCCCTTTTAAGCCTTTCCCCTCTCAGCTTAAACCTATGCCTACAGTTGTGGACATGGTAAAAAGACTGGCTATTCACCCTATCCATTCCCTCCATGATTTTATAAACTTCTATAACGTCATCCCTCAGCCTCCTACCCTCCAGGGAAAAAAGCCCCAGCCTCTTCAGCTAGCTCAAACCTCCAATTCCAGCAGCATTCTTATAAATCTTTTCTGAACCCTTTCATGTTTAACAGCATTTTTTCTTTAGCAGGGAGACCAGAATTGAACACAGTATTCTAAAAGTGGCCTCATCAATGTGCTGTACCACTGCAGCATGACACCCCACCTCCTATACCCAATGCTCTGAACAACGAAGGCAAGTTGCCAAATGTCATCTTCAGTACCCTGTTTACCTACACATCCACTGTCAAGGAACTATGCACTTGCTCCCCTCAGTCTCTATTCAGCAACATTCCCAGGGCTCTATCATTAACTGTATAAGTCCTGTCCTTGGTTTTCCTTACCAAAATCAACACCTCACATTTATCTAAATTAGACTCCATCTGGCATTCCTCAGCCCATTGACCCATCTGATCAAGGTTCCATTGTACTCTGAGATAATCTTCTTCATTGTCCACTATTTTGGTGTCGTCTGCAACTGGATGGGTATATGAATAGGAAGGGTTTAGAGGGATATGGACCAAATGGGATGAGATCAGACTGGGATGTCTGGTGGCATGGACAAGTTGGACCAAAGGGTCTCTTTCTGTTCCTGTATAACTCTAAGACAGTATTAACTGTAAAAGTCCTGTGCTGATTTGCCTTGCCAAAATATAACACCTCACATTTACCTAAACTAAATTCCATCTGCCACTGCTGTGGAACAGACCACAGCCCCTTCAAATTTATCAAGGAGATATCCCAGACCCTAACATTTTCTTATTTAAAGGCAAGTGTAGGGTGTTGTGTTCCAGGTGTAATTCAATGCATTGCACTATTCAGTTTTAAGCAAAATACACTTATGCTTATTCTACAATTATACACACAAAAGAAAAAAGACTTGGTCTAACTTTAATTCTATTAGAAAACTTAACAGAATAATACCTTATATAACTGGTGTGGTTGGTTGGCTTGCTGAGCTGGTTCATTGTTCTGCAGATGTTTCATTACGCTGCTGGGTAACATCATCAGTGCAGCCTCCGATGAAGCGCTGTTGTGTTTTCCCACCTATCATTTAAACTCTGGTATCTGTTGAGCTGGATTACCTCACTTCCAGTTTTCCTTCGCAATAGAGTGTATATGGGGCCTAGCTCTACATGTTTATTGATGGCTTTCTTCGTGGAGAACCAGGCCTCTAGGAATTCCCATGCTTGTCTCTGCTTCATCTGTCCCAGGATCCAGGTGTTGTCCCAATCGAATTGGTGTTTTTCCTTATCCATGTGGATGGAGATGAGTATTGGTTGTGTCTTTTTGTTGCCAGTTGACGTTTGTGTACTCGTGGTTAATTTCCTTCCTGTTTGTCCAATGTAATTTTTGTTGCAGTCTTTGCAGGGAATCTTGTAATTGACACTGGTCCTGTCCATAGTGGATAGTGGGTCTTTGGTTCGGGTGAGTAATTGGCATAGGGTTGATGTGGGTTTGTGTGCTACTCTGATGCCCAGTGGTTGTAGGAGTCTTGTGGTCAGTTCAGATGTGTTCCTAATGTAAGGTAGCGTGATGAGTGTGTCATGGCGTGTTGTATCTTCTTGGTGTCGTTCGTGTAATCGGTATGTTCTGACCCAGTTTTTTTGGGTATCTGTTGTCTTTGAATACTTGGAAGAGGTACTGTTCTTCTTTTTGGCATAGTTCTGTGCTGCTGCAGTGTGTTGTTGCCCATTTAAGTAATGTTCTCACGCAACTTTGTATGTGTTAGTGTGTTTGCTGTTGAAATTGAGAACTTGGTCAGTATGTGTGACTTTCCTGTGTACCTTCTTACAGAATTCCCCATTGGTCCTGCATTCCACCATGACGTCTAGGAATTTTTTTTTTCCTATTCATTTCATGGGATGTGGGCATTGCTGGCTGGCCAACATTTCTTGCCCATCCATAGTTGCCCTTGACAAGGTGGTGGTGAGCTGCCTTCCTGAACCGCTGCATTCCTCTTGCTGTGGGTTGACCCACAATGCTATTAGGGAGGGAATTCCAGGATTTTGACCCACCGATAGTGAAGGAACAGCAATATATTTCCAAGTCTGGATGGTGAGTAACTTGGAAGGGAACTTGGAGGTGGTGGTGTTCCCATGTATCTGCTACCCTTGTCCTTCTACATGTAAGTAGTCATGGGTTTGGAAGGTGCTGTCTGAGGATCTTTGGTGAATTTCTGCAGTGCATCTTGTAGATAGTACACACTGCTGCTACTGAGCGTCGGTGGTGGAGGGAGTGAACGTAGTGCCAATCAAGTGGGCTGCTTTGTCCTGGATGGTGTCAAGCTTCTTGCGTGTTGTTGGGGCTGCTTTTATCCAGGCAAGTGGGGAGTGTTCCATCACACTCCTGACTTGTGCCTTGTAGATGGTGGACAGGCTTGGAGGAGTCAGGAGGTGAGTTACTTGCCGCAGTATTCCTAGCTTCTGGCCCGCTCTCATAGCCACTCTGTTGATGTGGAGAGTCCAGTTGAGTTTCTGGTCAATGGTAACCCCCAGAGTGTTGACAGTGGGGGATTCAGTGATGTTAACACCATTGAATGTCAAGGGGTGGTGGTTAGATTGTCTCTTACTGGTGATGATCATAGCCTGGCATTTGTGTGGCGCGAATGTCACTTGCTACTTGTCAGCCCAAGCCTGGATATTGTACAGATCTTGTTGCATGTGAACACAGACTGCTTCAGTATCTGAGGAGTCACGAATGGTGCTGAACTTTGTGCACTCATCCCAAACATCCCACCTCTGACCTTATGATGGAGGGAAGGTGATTGATGAAGCAGCTGAGGATGGTTAGGCCTGGGACACTACCCTGAGGAACTCCTACAGAGATGTTCTAGAGCTGAGATGATTGACCTCCCACAACCATGACCATCATCCTACATTTCAGGTATGACTCCAACCACCAGAACGTTTGCCCCCTGATACCCACTGATTCCAGTTTTGCTAGGGCTCCTTGATGCCTCACTCGGTTGAATGCAACCTTGATATCAAGGGCTGAATCTCTCACCTCACCTCTGGAATTTAGCTCTTTTGTCCATGTTTGAACCAACACTGTAGTGAGGTCAGGAGCTGAGTGGCCCTGACAGAACCCAAACTGGGCTTCACTGAGCAGGTTATTTCTGAGCAGTTGCGGCTTGATAGCACTGTTGATGACACATTCCATCACTTTACCAATGATCGAGAGGAGACTGATGAGACGGTAATTGGCCAAGTTGGATTTGTCTTGCTTTTTATGTACAGGACATACTTGGGCAATTTTCCACATTGTCGGGTAGATACCAGTGTTGTAACTGTACTGGAACAGCAAGTTCTGGAGCACAAGTCTGCAGTACTATTGCCGGAATGTCGTCAGGGCCCGTGGCCTTTGCAGTATCCAGTGTCTCTAACCGTTTCTTGATATCACGTGAAGTGAATCGAATTGGCTGAAGACTGGTATCTGTAATGCTGGGGACCACTGGAGGAGGCCGAGATAGATCATCCACTCGGCATTTCTGGCTGAAGATTGCTGCGCCTGCTTCAGTCTTATCCTTTGGACCTGTGCCTCACCACCCACTTCACCTTTAACGGCCAAATATATGAACAGATCAATGGGACACCCATAGGATCACGTACCTCTGGACAAATAGCTGAAGTGGTGATGCAGAGACTTGAAAGTATGGCCCTTCCACTAATCCAACCAAAACTATGGATACTATGTGGATGACACCTTCGTCATTATTAAACGGACTAAACTAGAGGAGACACACAAACTAATAATCAAGCACACTCACTGAGATCAGATTCACCAGAGAAGAAAAGAACAAACGGTTCCCATTCCTAGACGTCATGGTGGAATGCAGGACAAATGGGGAATTCCTAACAGAGGTACACAGGAAAGCCACACACACTCACCAAGTACTGAATTTCAACCGCAAACACCCTAACACACACAAATGAAGTTGCATGAGGACATTACTTAAATGGGCAACAACACACTACAGTAGCACAGAACTACGCCAAAAAGAAGAACAGTACCTCTTCCAAGTATTCAAAGACAACAGAGACCCAAAAAACTGGGTCAGAAGATGCCTATCGCACAAATGATAACAGGAAGATATTACACGTCCCGACACACTCATCATTCTATCTTACATCAGGAACGCATCTGTACTGACCACAAGACTCCTATGACCACTGGGCATCAGAGTAGCACACAAACCCACATCTACGCTATGCCAATTGCTCACCCGAACCAAAGACCCACTGTCCATTATGGACAGGACCAATGTCATATACACGATTCCCTGCAAAGACTGCAACAAACATTACACTGGACAAACAGGAAGGAAATTAACCAGAGTATACGAACATCAACTGGCAACAAAAAGACACAACCAATACTCATCTCCATCCACATGGATAAGGAAAAACACCGATTCGATTGGGACAACACCAGGATCCTGGGACAGATGAAGCAGAAACAAGCATGGGAATTCCTAGAGGCCTGGTTCACCCCTAAGAAAGCCATCCATAAACACAGAGCTAGACCCCATATACACCCTATTGCAAAGGAAAACCTGAAGTGAGGTAATCCAGCTCAATGGACACCAGAGTTTAAATGACAGTTGGGAAAACAACAGCGCTTCATCGGAGGCTGCACTGATGATGTTACCCAGCAGGGTAATGAAACATCTGCGGGACAACGAACCAGCTCAGCAAACCAACCAACCACAACATCCACAAACCGAGCTACAAATCTACTCTAAAACTTTAGACCTTATATAACTACTAAGCAGCAACTGTTCCAATATAGTAACATCCCATAAATTCAATTTTGGCAAAAGACAAAATCAGTAAAATAGATTGTCTCACATGCAATTCTTATAGCAGAGGTAACTTCAGCTTTCAGCTGTAACTGAGAGAAAGATGTAGCAGCTTCAAAAGCCCAGCAACTACTGAAAGCTGAACTCGAACCCTGATTCTGTGAGAGCCTGACTCCACCCATTTACACTGCTTCTATTGTTCAAACTTTTTAAAAAAAAACCCAAGATCTCGCAAGCTGTTTACTTTATTAGCTTGGAGGAGACAGTTCTGTACCTATGGTTCAAAACCTCTCTTCAAAATAAACCAAGACTATATACACCTCTTAAAGCCATTGTATCATCCCACTCTCCTTGGTTCATTGGCCCATCTGATCAAGGTCTTGTTGATTTCTGCAAACTTACTGACCATACTTCCGATATTCTTATCCAAATCATCTTTTTAAATGACAAAAAACAGTAAACTCAGCGCCAAACCTTAGTGGCACACCGCTGGTCACAGGCCTCCAGTCTGAAAAATAGCCCTCTACTACCATCCTCTGTCTCCTGCCTTCAAGCCAATTTTATATCAAATTGGCTAGGTCCCCCTGGATTCCATGTGATCTAACCTTGCTAACCAGTGTACCATGCAGAACCTTGTTAAATGCCTTGTTGAAGCCCATATAGACAATGCTCTACAATCAGTCCAAGTTAAAAGTGAACACAAAAATACAGCACACCTTGATCACATCTTTAGTTAGAAGAGATAATTGGAACTGCAGATGCTGGAGAATCCGAGATAACAAGGTGTGGGGCTGGATGAACACAGCAGGCCAAGCAGCATCATAGGAGCAGGAAAGCTTGACGTTTCAGGCCTAGACCCTTCATAAGAGGCGGGGATGGAGCCAGTAAAGGTGAGTGTAGGTGGGGAGGTAGGGAGGAGATAGGTCAGTCCAGGGAGGACGGACAGGTCAAGGGCCGGGATGAGGTTAGTAGATAGGAGATGGGGGTGGGGCTTGAGGTGGGAGGAGGGGATAGGTGAGAGGAAGGACAGGTTAGGGAGGCGGGGACGAGCTGGGCTGGTTTTGTGATGCAGTTGGGGGAGGGGAGATTTTGAAGCTTGTGAAATCCACATTGATACCATTGGGCTGCAGGGTTCCCAGGCTGAATATGATTTGCTGTTCCTGCAGCCTTCGGGTGGCATCATTGTGGTATTGCAGGAGGCCCAGGATGGACATGTCGTCTGAGGAATGGGAGGGGGAGTTGAAATGGTTCGCGACTGGGAGGTGCAGTTGCTTGTTGCGAACTGAGTGCAGGTGTTCTGCAAAGCGGTCTCCAAGCCTCCGCTTGGTTTCCCCAATGTAGAGGAGGTCACAACGGGTACAGCGGATGCAGTATACCACATTGGCAGATGTGCAGGTGAACCTCTGCCTGATGTGGAAAGTCTTCTTGGGGCCTGGGATTGGGGTGAGGGAGGAGGTGTGGGGGCAGGTGTAGCACTTCCTGCGGTTGCAGGGAAAAGTGCCGGCTGTGGTGGGGCTGGAAGGGAGTGTGGAGCGGACAAGGGAGTCGCGGAGGGAATGGTCCCTCCGGAAAGCAGATAAGGGTGGGGAGGGAAAACTGTCTTTGGTGGTGGGGTCGGATTGCAGATGGCGGAAGTGTCGGAGGATGATGCGTTGGATCCGGAGGTTGGTGGAGTGGTACATGAGGACGAGGGGGATTCTTTTTTGGTTATTATTGCGGGGACGGGGTGTGAGGGATGAGTTGCGGGAAATGCGGGAGACACGGTCGAGGGCGTTCTTGACCATTGTGGGGGGAAGTTGCAGTCCTTGAAAAATGAGGACATCTGAGATGTACGGGAGTGGAATGCCTCATCCTGGGAGCAGATGCGGAGGAGGCAAAGGAATTGGGAATGGGGGATGGCATTTTTGCAGGAAGGTGGGTGGGAGGAGGTGTATTCTAGGTAGCTGTGGGAGTCAGTGGGCTTGAAATGGACATCGGTTTCTAGGTGGTTACCCAAGATGGAGACAGCGAGGTCCAGGAAGGAGAGAGAAGTGTTGGAGATGGTTCAGGTGAACTTCAGGTTGGGGTGGAAGGTGCTGGTGAAGTGGATGAACTGTTCGAGCTCCTTGTGGGAGCACGAGGCGGCGCCAATACAGTCATCAATGTAACGGAGGAAGAGGTGGGGTTTAGGGCCAGTGTAGGTATGGAAGAGGGATTGTTCCACGTAGCCTACAAAGAGGCAGGCACAGCTTGGGCCCATGCGGGTACCCATGGCCACCCCCTTTGTCTGTAGGAAGTGGGAGGAATTGAAAGAGAAGTTGTTGAGGGTGAGGACAAGTTTGGCTAAGCGGATGAGGGTGTCGGTGGAGGGGGATTGGTCAGTTCTGTGGGACAGGAAGAAGCGGAGGGCCTTTAGGCCATCTGCATGGGGAATACAGGTGTATAGGGACTGGACGTCCATAGTAAAAATGAGGTGCTGGGGACCGGGAAATTGGAAGTTCTGGAGGAGGTGGAGGGCGTGGGTGGTGTCACGGATGTAGGTAGGGAGTTCCTGGACCAAGGGGGTGAAAATGGAGTCTAGGTAGGTGGAGATGAGTTCGGTGGGGCAGGAGCAGGCGGAGACAATGGGTCAACCAGGGCATTCAGGTTTGTGGATTTTGGGAAGGAGATAGAAGCGGGCAGTGCGGGGTTGGGGAACGATGAGGTTGGAGGCAGTGGGTGGGAGGTCACCTGAGGTGATGAGGTTGTGGATGCTTTGGGAGATGATGGTTTGGTGCTCGGGGGTGGGGTCATGATCCAGAGGGCGGTAAGAGGAGGTGTCCGAGAGTTGGCGCCTGGCCTCAGCAATGTAGAGGTCAGTGCGCCATACTACAACTGCGCCTCCCTTGTCCGCGGGTTTTATGGTGAGGTTGGGATTGGAGCGGAGGGAGCGGAGGGTTGCACGTTCTGCGGGGGAGATGTTGGAGTGTTTGAGAGGGGTAGAGAGGTTGAGGCGATTGATGTCTCAACGGCAGTTGGAGATGAAGAGGTCGAGGGAGGGTAGGAGGCCTTGGGGTGGTGTCCAGGAGGAGGGCTTGTGTTGGAGGCGGGAGAAGGGGTCAGTAGAGGGAGGGTTAGATTCGCGGTTGAAGAAGCATGGAGGCGGAGGCGGCGGAAAAACTGCTCAATATCCAAGCGTGAGCGGTATTCGTTGATATGTGGGTGGACGGGGACAAAGGTGAGCCCTTTACTGAGGACTGACCGTTCATCCTCAGTAAGGGGGAGGTTTGGGGGATGGTGAAGACTCAGCAGGGCTTAGTGTTGCTGTCTCCTCTGGAGCGGCTGCCTGTGGAGGCAGTGGGTGGAGCGCTGTCGGCGTCGGCTGTGGGCGGAGTTGCATCCGCATCGGCACTGGGCAGGGTTGCATCGGTGGTGGGCGGAGCGGCATCGGCGGTGGGCGGAGTGGGGTAGGCGGCGGCAGCTGCAGTGACGGTAGTGTCTGTGGTGTTGGTCTCGGAGATGGAGGCGGTGGTTTCAGCAGCGGTGGCGTTCGCTGTCCCGGAAGTCATGTACCCGATGGTGGCGGTTGTGACATGATCTGTGGGTTCTCTGACAGTGGCCTTGTGGCCAATGGCGGCGGGTACATTGTGGGGGAGGTCCTGGGTAGGATTGGGGATTTGGGAGGTGGAGGAAGCCCGTTTTGGGTGGTGGGCACCAGTAAGTTTACTGTACTTACGGTTTTTAGTGTCCAATAAAGCTGAGTAGAATTGTGAGTTCAGGTTGTGGATCCTACGAAGAATAAAAAACAGGAGAGGTCCTTTGCAGGTCTGGGAGAGGGAGGCTCTGAGCTGGGGTAGTCTTGATTGTAGTGCCTGGAGATGCATGCACATTGCTGCAAGTGTGTGTTTCAGGAATCGTAGGGAGAAGCGCTTCTGAAGGGTCTCAATGTTCTGAATGTAGATATTGTCACGGTTGGGGCCAAATTGGGAAGGCTTGAATGTGGACCCGTTGTGGCCTCCTCTACATCAGGGAAACCAAGCGGAGGCTTGGGGACCGCTTTGCAGAACACCTGTGCTCAGTTCACAACAAACAACTGCACCTCCCAGTCGCGAACCATTTCAACTCCCCCTCCCATTCCTCAGACGACATGTCCATCCTGGGTCTCCTGCAATGCCACAGTGATGCCACCTGAAGGCTGCAGGAACAGCAAATCATATTCATCCTGGGAACCCTGCAGCCCAATGGTATCAATGTGGATTTCACAAGCTTCAAAATCTCCCCTCCCCCAACCGCATCACAAAACCAGCCCAGCTCGTCCCCGCCTCCCTAACCTGTCCTTCCTCTCACCTATCCCCTCCTCCCACCTCAAGCCCCACCCCCATCTCCTATCTACTAACCTCATCCCGGCCCTTGACCTGTCCGTCCTCCCTGGACTGACCTATCTCCTCCCTACCCCCCACCTACAGTCTCACCTTTACTGGCTCCATCCCCGCCTCTTTGACCTGTCTGCCTCCTCTCCACCTATCCTCTCCTCTATCCGCCTCCCCCTCTCTCCCTATTTATTTCAGAACCCTCTTCCCCTCCCCCATTTCTGATGAAGGGTCTAGGCCCGAAATGTCTTTCCTGCTCCTATGATGCTGCTTGGCCTGCTGTGTTCATCCAGCTCCACACCTTGTTATCTCTATATTTGAGATTTTGAAGCTTGTTTTGCTGTTTATGGCTCATTCTGGACATCTTATACAAGGACAAAATCATAAATGAAGCAGTCCTGTCAAATGCAAAGCTTCCAAGTATGTTGAGAATTATCTCAAGCAAGGAGAATTCATTGGCTTGGGCAAGTATTCTGGATAGAAGATAGACGAGTATCGAAGTATTTTCCATATGGGGTTATAGCCAGAGCCAGAAGACAAATAGGACGCTGGAGCATTGTGACTAATTCTCATCACAACACTTTGGTACAATGTGGGGAGATTTGCGAAATTAGTTTCAGGGATGAGGGATTACAATTATGTGATGAATTGGAAAAGGTGTCTTTTTTTCTTGTTAGGAAAGAGGAGGTTAAGTGGAAATTTGTCAGTGGTCTCTAACATTGTGAAGTAATGCAGTAGATCTGAAAGCATCAGTAGAGAGCGAAGCAGAGTTAACATTTTGAGTCCAGTCACCCTTCTATCTCTACAGATGCTGTCAGATCTGCTGAGATTTTTGCAGCACTTTTTGTTTGGGTTTCAGATTTCTAGCATTCATAGTTCTTTGTTTGTATTTAAGTGTCTAAGATCGTGAAGGGTTCAGAGTAAACAAAGCTTAACTCTTTCAGCGACTGAAGAATTGCAAATGTGAGGGTTAACTGTTATGAATATTGGCAAAAGAACTAGAGGCAAAATGAAGAAAATTTTTTTTTAAGCTATAAGTGGTCACGATTTGGAATGACTGATAGGATGATAGATACAGATAAAGATCCAATCGGAGCTTTGAAAAGGGAATTGGATACATTGAATTCCTACAGTGTGGAAGCAGGCCATTTAGTCCATCAGTCCACACCAACCCTCCGAACAGCATCCCACCCAGACCCAGGCCCTCCATCTTATAACGCTACGTTTCCCATGTCTGATCTACCCAGCTTGCACATCCCTGGACATTATGAGCAACTTAGCATGGCCAATCTACCTAAACTGCACATCTTTGGACCATGGGAAGTAAACCAAAGCACCCAGAGGAAACCCACACAGACATAGGGAGAATATGCAAACTCCACACAGACAATTGCCCAACAGAGGAATCGAACTTGAGTCCTTGGCACTGTGAGGCAGCAGTGCTAACCACTGAGTCACCACGCCACCCATACTTGAAGGATAAAAATAAAATTAGGAATATGGGGGAAAAGTAAGGGTATAGAACTAACTGGATTGCTTTGAAAGAGGAAATGCAGATCAGTGGACCAGCTAACCACGTTTGCTGTACTGTTCCATGATTCCATGAAATGAGTTTTCCATGGGATGATTAAGTGTCTGTGACATGGTTATGAAGAAATTTGCAGTTTAACCACAGCTAAGGCAGAAAATGTTGTGACACAATTGAGACATTATGTTTTATTGTGTAGGATGTGGACCTTACCAGCTTGGACAATTTAAGCCAAACTAATTTTTGCACATCCCTAATTCCCTTGGGAAGGTGGTTATGGGCTGCTGTCTTGAAGTGCTGCAGTCCATGTGGTGTAGCTGCCCCACAGTCCTCTTAGGAAGCAAAGTCAGGATTTTGACCACGTAACAGTGAAAAGATAACAGCAGGGTTCCAAGTCAGGCTGTGTGTGACTTTTGATGATAATTTAAAATTTTATTGATTAGTGGGTTACCAAACTAATGCTCTTTAAAATTGTTATCTCCTGATTCAATGCTACAGCCATACCTGCTAATTGTGCCAGTTGGGCAATGGCAGTATTGATGTCACAAAGTTTGTCTGGCACTCCATACAGGTGACTGACAAATCTCGTGGAATATCAAGTTTTGAGAAACCTCCTCAATATATCAAAAGACTTGCAAAATGAGAATGGAATTCAAACAAGGCTTAAACAAGTGCAGTACGTATACACCAAACTTGGTCCACCAATTAGTAACTGGTGATATGAATCTTGAGATACTACTTTTGACTATACAAAAGCAAATTGTATTGTTAACACTCAGTTAATTTTACGAATTTTTATGAAACAAATGTCAATCCGGTGTGACATTGATATGTTTTCCAAATGTCATATATTTATCACCCTTCTCAATATTGCCGTCAGATCGTCAACATAAATGCATACTGGTTGAATTCTGTGATAAGTAAATCAAAGTCAAAAGAAATCAGCAATAGACAAAGTACTTACCTTTTCCATATACCACCAATCCCTTTAAAATCGATCATTCTCGTCTTCAGGAATACTTCAATTTCCTGGAGTTTCTTCTATTGAACATCAATATAATAACATGAATGAAGGTGAGCAAATCTTGAAAACTGAAAATGAACAGCAGATCTCTACGAAGAACAGAAGAATTCTGACAAATGGTCTCTACCCAAAAAGTTACTGCTGACATATTTCCAGAAATCATGTTCATTTAAGATGTTTTGCCTTTGGATTTTTTTCCACAGGTTGGAATACATGGGATGTGTGTGTCATTGGCAATGCCAGCATTTGTTATTCATTCTTAGTTGATCAAACTTTTTTAAAGGCAAAGCTAGATAAATTTTTGAACGGTAAAGGAATTAAGGGTTATGGCGAGTGGGCGGGTAAGTGGAGCTGAGTCTCAAAAAGATCAGCCACAATCTTATTAAATGGCGGGGCAGGCTCAAGGGGCCAGATGGCCTACTCCTGCTCTTAGTTCTTATGTTCTAAACTCTGCAGTCTTTCTGCTGTCGGTACACTCTCAGTAATGTTAGAAAGACCGCAGTGTAAAATACACAAGTGGAAGCATTTTGTCTACATATGCCTTGTGAATGTCTTTCATAATCTTAGTGACGTGTATTAGATCAGCAACAAAAACAGAAGTTGCTGGAAGCTTAGCAGGTCTGGCAGCATCTGTGAAGAAAAAATCACAGTTAATGTTTCAGGTCCAGTGACCCTTCCTCAGAACTGATGGTAGGTGAGAAAACATTGGTTTATATGCAGAAAATAGGGAGGGGGTGGGATAGGGAGTAAACAATAGGATAGAGCCTGAAGAGAGAGAACAGCAGGTGGATAAACAAAAGAGTTGATAACGATCTGGTTAGGAGGGCGAATAGTTGTTAATGGGGACTGTTAGTGGCTAATAATAGGTAGTGTGTAATGGCAGGCTATGTGATAACAAGGCCTGGTGTGTGGGGTAGCGGGCTGGGACAAGTTTAGGCCTTAAAATTATTATTGAGTCCAGAGGGCTGCAGGGTCCCCACGTGGAAAATGAGGAGTTGTTCTTCCAGCTTGCGTTGGGCTTCACTGGAACACTGCAGCAAGCCAGAGATGGAGATGTTGGCCAGGGAGCAGGGTGGTGTGTTAAAGTGGTAGGCAACTGGAAGTTCAGGGTCTTTTTTGCGATCGGAATGTAGATGTTCTGTGAAGCGGTCACCCAGTCTATGCTTCGTTTCCCCAATGTAGAGGAGACCACATTGTGAGCAGCGAATGCAGTAGACTAGATTCTATCAACTGCAGATGAAGTGTTGCTTCACATGGAAGATATGCTTGGGCTCTTGTATATTGGGGAGAGAGGAGGTAAATAGGCAGGTGTTGCACCTTTGCCAGTTGCAGGGGATGGTGCCGTGGGACGGTGTTGAGGGTGAAGGAGGAGTGGACCAGGGTGTCCCAGAGGGAATAGTCCCTGAGGAAGGCAGATTAGGGAGGAGAGGGGAATATGTGCCTAATGGTGGCATCTTGCTGGAAGTGGTGGAAATGGTGTCTGATGATCTTCTGGATGTGGATGCTGGTGGGATGTAGGGAAGGACAAGGGGAGCCCTATTGCTGTTGCAGGAGGAAGAGAAGGGGTGAGGGTGAAATTGCGAGAGATAGGTTGGACCTGGTTGAGGGCCCTGTCAACAATGGTGCTGGGGAATCCTCGGTTGAGGAAGAAGGTGGATATTTTGGAAGCTCCCTTGTCAAAGTTGGCCTCATCTGAACATATGCGAAGGAGACGCAGGAACTGAGCAAGCTGAAAGAACAACACTTCATTTTCCTGCAGCCCTCGGAACTCAACATCGAGTTCAATAATTTTAGGGCCTAAACTCTCTCATGTCCTAGACTCCTGCCCCACACACCAGGCCTTGTCATGACATAGCCTGCCATTATGCATCACTTATTGTTAGTCACTAACAGTTCCCATTAATAACTATTCACCCTCCTCGCCAGATCGTTATCAACTCCTTTGTCTATCCAACTGCTCTTCTCTCTCTTCGGGCTCTATCCTAACGTTTACTCCCTACCCCACCCCCCTTCCCATTTTCTGCATATAAACTGACGTTTTCCCAGCTACCATCAGTTCTGAGGAAGCATCACCGGACCCAAAATGTTAACTCTGATTTTTTCTTCACCAATGCAGCCAGACTGCTGAGCTTCCAGCAACTTCTGTTTTTGTTCCTGATTTACAGCAGCTGCAGTTCTTTTGGTTTGTATTAGATCAGCACGAAGGTTTGTTTATTTCGAGTCAGAATTATACAGACATACAGAACAGAAACAGACCCTTCGGTCCAACTCGTCCATGCTGACCAGATATCCTAAATTAATCTAGTCTCACTTGCCAGCATTTGGCCCATATCCCTTTAAAACTTTCCTGTTCATGTACCCATTCAGATGCTTTTTAAAGCTGTAATTACACCAGCCTCCAGCACTTACTCTGGCAGTTCATTCCATACACGCACCACCCTCTGCATAAAAAAGTGCTCCTTAGATTCCTTTCAGATCTTTCCTCTCTCACCTTAAACCCATGCCCTCTATTTTTGGACTCCCCCACCCCTGGGAAAAGCCCTTGTCTGTCTAGTCTATCCATGCCCTTCATGATTCAATAAACCTCTTATAAGGTAACCTCTCAGCCTCCAGGGAAAATAGCCCCAGTCTATTCAGCTCCTCCCTACAGCTCAAACCCTCCAACCCTGGTAACATCCTCGTAAATCTTTTCTAAACCCTTTCTAGTTTCACAACATCCTTCGTAGAGCAGGGAGACCAGAATTACACACAGTATTCTAATAATGGCCCAACCAGTGTCTTGTACAGCCACAGCATGACCTCCCAACTCCCTACTCAATGCACTGACCAATAAAGGCAAGCATACCAAACACTTTCTTCACTATCCTATCTACCTGTGACTCCACTTCCATGGAACTAAGAATCTGCACTCCAAGGTCTCTTTGTTCAGCAACACTCACCAGGACCTTACCTCTTAGTGTGTAAGTCCTGCCCTGATTTGTAGCACCTCACATTTATCTCAATTAAACTCCATCTGCCGCTCCTCAACCCATTGGCCCATTTGATCAAGATCCCGTTGTATTCTTAGGTAGCCTTCTTCGTTGTCCACTACACGTCCAATTTTAGTGTCATCTGTAAACTCACTAACCATACCTCCTAAGTTCACATCTAAATCATTTATATAAATGACGGAAAATAGTGAACCCTGCAACAATCCTTGTGGCACACCGCTGGTCACATACCTCCAGTCTGAAAAGCAAGCCTCCATCGCCACCCTCTATCTTCTACCTTTGAGCCAGTTCTGTATCCAATTAGCTAGTTCTCCCTCTGCCGTTTGATCTAACTTTGCTAACCAGTCTACCATGAGGAAACTCATCGAATGCCTTATTGAATCCATGCAGATCACGTTCACCAGTTTGCCAACATCAATCCTCTTCATTACTTCTTCAAAAAACTCAAAGAAGTTAGTGAGACACAACTTCCCACACACAAAGCCATGTTGACTTTCCACAATCAGTCTTGCCTTTCCAAATACATGTAAATCCTATCCTTCAGGATTCCCTCCAATAACTTGCCCACCATTGATATCAGGCTCACTGGTCTATAGTTGCCTGGCTTTTCCTTACCACCTTCTTTAAATAGTGGCACCATGTCAGCCAACTTCGTGTTCTGGCACCTCACTTGTGGCTATCAATGATGCAAATATCTCAGCAAGGGGCCCAGCAGTCACTTCCCTCGCTTCCCACAGGGTTCTAGGGTACACCTGATCAGGTCCCAGGGATTTATCCACACTTATGCATTTTAAGACATCCAGCAACTCCTCCTCTGTAATATGGACATTTTTCAAGATGTCACTATTTATTCCCCCATGTTCTCTACCTTCCATAGCCTTCTCCACAGTAAACACTGATGCAAAATACTCGTTTAGTATTTCCCCCATCTCCTGCAGTTCCACACATAGGTGGCCTTGCGAATCTTTAAGGGGCCCTATTATTTCCCCTGGTTACCATTTTCTTCTTAATGTATTTCTAGAATCCCTTTGGATTCTCTTTAACCCTATATGCCAAAGCTATCTCATGTTCTTTTTGCTCTCCTGATTTCCCTCTTAAGTATGCACCTACTGCCTTTATACTCTTCTAGGGATTCACTCGATCTCTGCTGTCTATACCTGACATATGCTTCCTTCATATTCCTAACTAGAACCTCAATTTCGCAAGTCATGTAGCATTCCCTACACCTATCAGCCTTGCCCTTTACCCTAATAGAAACGTACAGTCTCTCATTTTTGAAGGCTTCCCAATTTCCAGCCATCCCTTTACCTGTGAACATCCGCCC
Organism: Ginglymostoma cirratum; assembly: GCA_024137785.1. NCBI lineage: Eukaryota > Metazoa > Chordata > Chondrichthyes > Orectolobiformes > Ginglymostomatidae > Ginglymostoma > Ginglymostoma cirratum. Next base: position 13,283,769 of record JAHRHZ010000111.1, on the reverse strand, counting down.
CCAATCAACTTTTGAAAGTTCTCACCTAATGCCATGAAAATTGGCCTAGTTCCAATTTAGAACTTCAACTTGTAGATCTCGTCTATCCTTTTCCATCACTATTTTAAAACCAATAGAATTATGATCACTGTCCCCACAGTACTCCCCCACTGACAACTCAGTCACCTCCTTTGCTTTATTTCCCAAGAGTACGACAAGTTTTGCACGTTTCTCTACTAGGCACATCCACCTATTGAATAAGAAAATTTTCTTGTACACACATAACAAATTCCTCTCCCCCCTCCCCAACCCCCCTCCCCCTACTAAATTTAAGCCTCCTGAGCAGCTGCAGCAAATCTCCCCGCCAGTATATTAGTCCCCTTCCAATTCAGTGTAACCTGTCCTTCTTATACTGGTCACTTCCATCCTAGAAGAGATTCCAGTGATCCAAAATTATAAATCCTTCTCCCCTGCACCTGCTCCTCAGCCATGCATTCATCTGCTCTATCCTCCTATTCCTACCCTCACTAGCTCATGGCACCTGGAATAATTCATAGATCATCATCCTGGAGGACCTACTTTTTAAAGTCCTGCCTAACTTCCTATATTCTCGCCACAGAATCTCATTGTTTTCTTTTCCTATGTTGTTAATTCCAATATGTACAACAACCTCCTGTTGGTCCCTCTCCACTTTGAGAATATTCTGCACCCTCTCTGGGATATCCTTGATCCTGGCTCCATGGAGGCAACACATCATTCTGATGTCTCACTGTCAGCCACAGAAACGTCTGTCTGTGCCTCTGGCTAAAGAGTCCCATATCACAATTGATTGCTTGGAACTTGGCGTACCCCTTGTTACATTAGAGCCACTCTCAGTACCAGAAACCCAGCTAGCAGTGCTACATTCCCCTGAGAGTCCATCACCTCCTACTTTTTCCAAAGCAGCATACTTGTTTGAGATGGGATAGCCACAGGAGACTCCTGAACTACCTGCCTCCCTCCCCTACCTTTCCTGGAGGTCACCCATCTACCTGACTGTATCCTCGGTTTACCTCTCTCCCTGCAACTACCATTCATCACACCCCCTAGCTCCTGTAAATTCCTCATTGCCTCTAACTGCTGCTCCAAAAGATCCATGCAATCCAGTCGGATTTGCAACCAAGCAATCTAGAGAATTTTGAAAGGAGTAATCATGCCACTCCCTATGTTCATAGCCTACTCTGAATTAATGCTTGCAGATTATTTCGGGGAATTCTCAACATGCTAGCTAGCGTAGAACCAGCTGAACAGACATGAACTCCAAACTGAATCTTCCAATCTCTCCTTTGATCTGTGAGGTGCCTGTGGCTTTTCTCGAAGATATCTGCTTTAGTTTTTTTGTAACCAGGCACCTGCATTAGGCATCTCTCCTATACTTCATGTTTTGGAATGAGGCCAACAACCTCAAAAATCACTTCAAACTGAAGTGAATAAACGAAATATGTTGTAATTATTTCACCCAAAACTTACCGTGATTAGCATGAAGGAACGTTTAAGGAATGAAGCAGTAGTGACATCACTATCATAGACAGTCAAAGGCATGCACAGTTTACAGATATAATAGTGTGATTCAAGCCGATCAAAGTAGAAGAGTAAACTCCCATCTCTCTGCACCAGAATATTCAATCGTTCCATAACCATATATGCTGACTGCTTATCATGAGCCCTGAAAAATGTGAAAAAGGCAAAATTGGAAGGATTGATATCTGCAAAAGCTAAAGTCATGTTTTATATTTACATTATTTCTTAGTTGTGTGGTTTAGATTATTCTTTGAAAGCAATTTAAGTTCCATGAAGCAATTAGCCCACAGGAGATTGAAAGGCCAGTGATAGGCATTAGTAACGCAGGTTCTCTGTTCTGTCTAACTCAGCAATATAATGCTCAAAGCTGCATTGTCTTTGCTGACTTTCTGGCAAGACATCCTTGGGCATTAAGATGAATGAAGAACTCGCCCTCAGTCCAAAAATGGGACTGTTCCTTAGGAGGTCAAAACTGAGCTAGTTTATACTTTCTAAAAAATGACATTTCCAGGGTGGATTGTACTTACATACTCAATAAGACTTTAATTGACCAATATGTTTCTCTTCACAAAGGAACCAGAGCTAAGATTGCATCCTGTACCTGGAATTGACAAATTTTAGTAGAAGCCAAGAGAATCTGAATCAATTCGACATTGCTTCTCAATTTACTCAGTCAGAGGCTTTATCTAATTTGGAGTATCTGTTAAAAACAACGTTCTGTTCTTTTGCACAAATCCTCCAGGAGAATTGGAGATTTTCTTTGTAATCCATGACTGACACATTTAAAAATTGATAACAAGCTGTATGAAAACAGGGAATGACACAGAATGGCAAATACAAGAAAGGAGGGGTGCAGTGGAAGGAGTGGCAAAGAGACCAAGCAGGAAGGAACACCATAAAGACTAGGAGATACAGTCACAGCAGCCAGTGACTGTGAAAGGAGAGATGGAGCGCGAGTGAGTTGCAGAATGGACAGTACACAGTTTGAGAGGGTGACAAAGGGAACAGGAAGTACATGGAGCAGTTGAGTGGAGGGAAGAGTTTGGAGATAGCAGTGTTGATGAGACCACGAGCAGGTGGCTGAAAACAGCGGAGCAGGCAGCAGGGATTGGGGAAAGGATGCTCAATAGTGATGTCAGCTTCAGGATAAATACAGCCTGTGCCAGTAAGTGCAGTAGGAACCAAATTCCTGTTTGTGCTTAACACAGAACAGAGAACAATGGATTCTGTTTGCATTTGACAGCAGGAGTTGGTGTTCACTTGACAGATTCAAAACCAGAATTACATTGAGTTGTAGGATAGTACAACACAAAACAGGCCCTTTGGCCTACTGACCAATGGAGTCTATGCCAATCTATCTACACTAATCTCACTCTCCAGCTATGACTCATAGCCTTGAATGTTAGGACATTTCAAGTGCTCATCTAAATACTCTTTAAGGTAATGAGGTTTCCTGCTGCTATCCTCCCAGGCTATGCACTCTAGGTTCTCACCACCCCCTAGGTGAAAAAGGTTTTGCTCAAATCCTCTCTAAATCTCCTACCCTTCACATTATGGACTACTAGAAGAAGTTCAATAAAGTCTCACATGAGAGACCGTTAACTAAGGTAGAAGCCCACAGAACTGAGGCCAAATTACTGACATAGCTGGGAAATTGACTGAGTGGCATGTGACAGAAAGAGATAATTGGTAGTTACTCAAATTGTCAGGATGACACAGTGGTGTCCCACAAGGATCTGTGTTAGGTCCTCAGTTATTTACTTTATTTGTTAACAACTTGGATACTGGCATAAAAAGTCATATCCAAATCAGCTGATGACACAAAGTTAAGTGTCATTGTAGGCAGTGAAGATAGAAGCATAAAATTTTAAAGGGATATTGATAGACTAAGTGAATGGTCAAAACTGTGGCAGTTGGAGCTCAGTGTAAACAAGTGTGAGGATATCCATTTTGGAGTAAGAAAGGCTAGATCAGGGTACTGGAGCGTCAGAGGCTGAGGGGTGACCTTGAAGAGGCTTATAAAATCACGTGGGATATGGATAGGTTGATTAGCTAAGGTCTTTTTCCAAGAGTGGGGAGAGCCCAAAACTAGAGGGCATAGGTTTAAGATGAGAGGGGAAAGATTTAAAAAGAACCTGAGGGGTAAGTTTTTCATGCAGAGGGTGGTGCATGTATGGAATGAGCTGCCAGAGGAAGTGGTGGAGGCAGGTACAGTTACAATATTAAAAGGTATCTGGATGGGTACATGAATAGGAAGGGTTTAGAGGGATATAGGCCAAATGCTGGCAAATGAGACTAGGTCAGATTGGGATGTCTCGTCAGTGTGGATGATTTGGACCAAAGAATCTGTTTTCATACAATATGACTCTATGACATTTTTCCAAGAGTGTGGCTACCAGGACTGCACACAGTACTTCAGAGGCCGAATCAAAGGCAAGTGTTTCATATGCCTTCTTAACCATTCTATTAATCTATCTTGTCACCTCCAGAAAGCAACCCAAGATCCCTCTGTTCCTCTGAGTTTCCTAATGTCCTGCCATTCATTGAGTGCTCCCTTGTCTTGTTACTTCATCAAAAGTGCATCACTTCACACTTTTTGGGGTTAAATTCCATCTGCCACTGATCTGCCCACTCGTTCTATATCTTCCTGTAACCTAAGACCTTCTTCCTCACTATTAAGCACCTGGTCAATCTTTGCGCCATCTGCAAACTTACTTATCATCCTCCCATCATCATTCTCATCTATATTATATAAATAAGAAACCCAGCACCAATCCCCGTAGAATACCACTATGCACTGGGCTCCAGTCATTCTCCAATAGCCTTCTACGCTCTGTCTCCTACCACTAAGCCAATTTTGGATCCATCTTGCCAACTTACTCTAGATTCTGTGTGCTATTATCTTCTTTATCAATCTTCCATTTCAGACCTTGTCAAAGGCTTTGCTGAAATCCACTTAAACTAAATCAACCGCACTACCCTCATCTACACATCTGATCACCTCCTCAAAAAATTCAATCAAATTTGTAAGGCATGACCTTTCTCTTACAATGCTATGCTGACTATCCCTGATCAAAACCTTGCCTCTGTGAGTGGAGATTAATTCTCCCCTCAAAAATTTTCACCAATAGTTTCCCTACTGCTGATGTGAGACTCACTGGTCTGTAATTCCATGGTTTGTCCCTCCCACATTTCTTGAAACTCTGAACTGGTCCCTACACTCTTGGCATTTTCTTCTGCTCTTGTACCACTATTTTCCAGTACTATTTACACAACACCCTTTTCCACCATTGCATGCTGACCCTCTCACTAGTTTGCTTGGACAACTAGTACTTATCCCACTTCCTTGCCATCCCTCACCTCACTGCTGCCTCAAACAGGGCTCCAAGAACTTCATGCACCATTGACAAAATTAAAATTGCCACGAAATCTCAGTTAATTCTCTTAAATAGCCTAGTTGGTAATATATTGCTTCAATGAAAGATCATTCACTATCACATTGTCTGTATGGATACTGTTTAGATGTGCGGAAGTGACAAACAGTACGTGCAACAACCTATATATCCCAAGTGGTGTCCACCAAGCTGTTAGGAAGCTGTTGCTTTCATCCAATTTCACTTGCCAGTAACCATTCTTCACATCTGATGCTGAGTGAAGTTGTGGCATGATTCCTTCAATGGCTAGTATAGGATAGTGAGCTCTCATCAGAGCTTCATTTAGATTCTTTGGGTCAATACATACTCTCAGCTTTCCAGGTTGTTTCACTGCTACCATGCTGTTAATCTGTTCTGATGAAGTTGTCACTTTCTTGATTACTCCTTTCTGTTCCAGCCATGCTATTTTGTCTTTCAGGCTGGCCTTGACAGCATCTGGAACTTCCCTCGGCAGATGCTGAACTGGTCTCTCACTGTTATCTACTGTACTTTGAAATGATATTCTTCAGGAAGACATCCTAACCCTGTAAACATTATTATACATCTCTAGGACCTGTTCTGCAGTTAGTGATTTAATCTGCTGCAACACATTACAAATCTCTTCTGGCGCATTGGAAGTTACCAGTCCAAGCTTTGGACCTGCTCAGGCTGAGATAAGTGGCTTTTGTTTGACAGCTTTGATTCAAAACTCAATCTTCATTCTTACAATTGCTTTTGGCTAGCAGAGTAATCTGTTACCTGCCGTAACATAGGAACAGTGAGTAATCCATTCAGCCCTTTGAGCCTGTTTCACCATTCAATGAGCTGAACTGTAGCCTAACTTCATAGACCTGCCATATCCCTTAATACCTTGAAAAAACTCAGCAGGTCTGGCAGCATCTGTGGAGAGAAAGCACATCTAGTGACCCTTCTTCAGAACTGATTGTAGCTAGGAAAAGGTTAGTATACATACAGAAGATGGTGTGGGGAAGGACGGGAGCAAATGATCGATGAAGATGGACTCAGAGAGAGAGAGAGAGAGAACTGTTAGGCCGACAAAGCAATGAGTAAAGGTAAGCCTGGGAGAAGCAATGGCGGCTAATGGGGACCATTTGTGGTTGAAAATGGGTTGGATATGGTAACAGTCCATTTGATCACAAGGCCTGGTGTGTGGGGGTTGGAATAAGGACATGAGGGAACGTGCTTAGGCTCTAAAGTTATTGAACTCAATATTCAGTCCTGAAGGCTGCAGGCTCCCCAAGTGGAAAATGAGATGCTGCTCTTCCAGCTTATGCTGTGCTTTGCTGGAGCAATGTGGCAAGCCTGAGACAGAGTAGTTGGTTAAGGAACATCTTGGTGTATTGCCTTCGTCTTTGCGATGTCCTCTCAGTATTTGCGTCCTTCTCTTTTTTATTGTTCTGCTTTTTTAACCTGGAGTGTCTATTGGCATAATACAAGGCCAAGTCTATTCTGCCATGATGCACTCTGGCTGCTGATTTGTAACCTCAGCATTTCTGTACATGTTGATCACTATCCTGAGTGTAAGTTCCTCTCTCAGTATAAATGCTCCTACTACTAGACCTCCTATGTTTAATGCAATCTTGTCTTTACTTAAGATAATAAGGTGTAGAGCTGGGTGAACACAGCAGGCCAAGCAGCATCAGAGGAACAGGAAAAGTGGCGTTTCGGGTCTAGACTTTTCTTCAGAAATGGGGAGGAGAAGGGGATTCTGAAATAAATAGGGAGAGAGGGGGAGGCGGATAGAAGATGGATAAAGGAGAAGATAGGTGGAGAGGAGACAGACAGGTCAAAGAGGCGGGGTTGGAGCCAGTAAAGGTGAGTGTAGGTGAGGAGTTAGGGAGGGGATAGGTCAGTCCAGGAAGGACGGATAGGTCAAGGAGGCGGGATGAGGCTAGTAGGTAGGAGATGGGGTTGGGGCTTGAGGTGGGAGGATTGGATAGGTGGGAGGACAGGTTAGGGAAGCGGGGACGAGCTGGGCTGGTTTTGGGATGCAGTCGGGGGAGGGGAGATTTTGAAGCTTGTGAAGTCCACATTGATACCATTGGGCTGCAGGGTCGGGGAAACCAAGCGGAGGCTTGGGGACCGCTTTATGGAACACCTACGCTCGGTTCGCAACAGACAACTGCACCTCCCAGTCGTGAAGCATTTCAACTCCCCCTCCCACTCCTTGGACGACATGACCATCCTGGGCCTCCTGCAGTGCCACAACGATGCCACCTGAAGGTTGCAGGAAGGAACAGAATCTCATATTTCGCTTGGGAACCCTGCAGCCCAAAGATATCAACTCCCCCTATTTATTTCAGAATGCCCTTCCCCTCCCCCATTTCTGAAGAAGGGGCTAGGCCCAAAACGTCAGCTTTCCTGCTCCTCTGATGCTGCTTGGCCTGCTGTGTTCATCCAGCTCTACACCTCGTTATCTCAGATTCTCCAGCATCGGTAGTCCATACTATTTCTTGTCTTTACTTAAACAGTCTTTTAGTTCTACAAATTCAAAGGATGCAGTCACTTATTGATCATCGGTCTATTTTTCACTTGGGCCCGAATATTGAATACTACTGTAGCAACTGTTCATAAGTTGCATTAATTTGGGTTCAGAGGCCTTCAAGATTTCTGCATTCATTTTTTTTTCTGTGCATCAGAGACATTTAAGGATAGGACACATTTTGAGACCGTCTCTTCGTGACAGTGACAAGAGTTGTCACTACTCCAGCTGCTGTTAAATAAATCTGTCGCAACTCAGTAATTTTGCCACTCTACATGGAAAAACTACCAGTTGTGCTTCATATCACTTCGACTTGACCTTGGAGAGGACATGTTGCGGTCACTGTCTTATCCAGTGTTTCAGCTGTTGCCTGCTTCTTGTTCCTTTTCAGTATTTTTCAGTGGCAGTTTACACAGCTCTGGAAATGCCTGCATTTGTCTGTTAGTAACACAGCACTTCAACACCCAATCTTATCTCCATTTCCAACACCATGTCAAGAGCTCAGTCCAGTGCCACGTTGTCTGTACTGTGTCTATTAAACTGACTGCAGGATACCAGCCACCAGTCAGTACCAGTTGAGGTCATATAACCATGACGTGGCAGATGGCACAGTTATATAGTACAGCATTTCTATCCCAAACAGATACTTCCTTGGTTGCAGTGTACCATACTTTTTTTTTAAAGAAAACGGTCCAGTAAAAATATCATTTTGAGAATTCTTATTTTTTAAATGTTTAATTTGCATATTTCAAAGGCAGCAAAATAGCTAGATAGGATATGTAAGATCTGATTTCAGCTATGTTCCTTTTATTTGATATAATATTAACATAGCAATGTTCTGATGGTCAATCTACTTGTGTCTACTTGAAGGCTTTGTTTTTGATTGTAAGTTGGCATTTTATTTTGTTCTTTGTTCTAGATCTGAGGCATGTTGTTGAACCTAGTAGGTATGCAGGTTCACCGTCCCTTGAAAATGGCATCTCAGGTAGACAGAGTGGTGAAGAAGCATTTGGCACACTTGCCTTCATTGGTCAGAGCACTGAGTATAGCAGTTGGGATGTTATGTTGTGGCTGTGCAGGAGATTGATGAGACCACTTTTAGAATACTGTGTACAGTTCTGGTCCAGAATACTGCGTACAGTTGTGGTTGCCCTGCCTTAGGAAGGATGTTGTTAAACTAGAAGGTTTATGGAGAAACTTCACAAGGATGTTACCGGAAATGGAGAGTCTGAGTTAGAAGGAGTGGCTGAATAGGCTGGCCCTTTTGTCCCTGGAGAGTTGGAGACTGAGGGATGACTTTATAGAGGTTTATAATATCAGGAAGAGCATTGATTAAGGGAATGGGTAAGGTCTTTTTCCAAGGGTAGGGGAGTCTAAAACTAGATTACATAGGTTTAACATGAGGGCAAAGATTTAAAAGGGACCCGAGGAGCAACGTTTTCGCACACAGGGGTGGTACATGTATGGAACAAGCTGCCAGAGGAAATGATAGAGGTACATAAAATTATAATACTTAAATACATTTGGACAGGTACATGAATTGGAAAGGTTTGGAGGGATATGGGCCAAATGCAGACAAATGGGGCTAGTTCAGTTTAGGATACTGTACCTGGTTGGCACGGATGATTTGGACCATAGGATCTGTTTCCGTGCTGTATGACTCTATGTCACAATCCAACCTCTATCGGTCTTGCCACTCAAAATTTGGTAGCTACATCATGACATCGGACTTTCCAGCTAAATTCTGTAATCTCTGATTTAACTGCCCCTTTCCAAGCTTTTATTTCAAAAGCTGGTAAATTTCACCCACTGTCTCAATGCAATATTGGTGTATCACCCACCAAGAGCAGTAAATTTGTGACCTATGCTACAGGAGGCAGTTTGATACCTAATAGCTCCAAGTCCTAATCAATCTGTTCACAGATGTTATTCCACACCTCTGAAGAAGGTGGGACTCAAACCCAGGACTCCTGACTCAGGGGTAGAGACACTACCACTATGGCACAACAGCATGTTCTTTCTAGCTCTACAAACTAGGTATTACCTTATTAAACATGCGACTTGAAGCGAACACTCCAATCCAAGCTGGCTGACCCGAGAATGCTCGGAAATAGGATCATGTTTCATGGTTGGTTGGTTGCGCTTTCCTTCTAGTTTTCACATGCCAGAATTCAGCACTGGCAGATTTCACAGGGATCAGAGACACTTTTTTTGTTTTTTGCAAACTTTGAAATAATGTCACTGTTAATGGCTGAGTTGGCAATGATCAGCGTAGACCAATCTAAAAGAGTTTTACTGTTTTCTATTTAAACAAGTTGCTAAGTACATAACAAATGGCATCATCTCTCCTAATTGGACAGGCTGTGATCTAACTTTAATGTAGAACCAGTAGAATTTCTACCATTATCTAATTTCTTGCAGTGGTATTGACTCTTCTGAATATTCCTGTGACCAGCTCAGCAACTAGTCTCAGTTATATTATCCCACATCTACCCCAGATCAGAAACTTAAGATATTGTTATAACAAAGTCAGGAGGGGTGAAGTGGCTCTTATTTTTGGTCCATTCCTGAATTGAGTTTGAATGTAAAAGAGAAGTGGCATTGCCAAATCAAAACATAAAAACGTTTCTATGTCTCGCTTGATGCGAGAAATAAGCAGGTGAGGTTCCTTAAATTAATACGTAAAGAGTTAGTTTTATTTCCTCAGCACACTTAAGCAAATATGCAAAAATTGTTAACAAAAGACTTAAAATATACACATATATATAACTATCCACTGATACAGAAACAATATAAACACAATTCCCCATTCGTGAAAAAAAATCACAATAAGTCTCTAGAGCACATCAAATCTTAAAAGTTGGCCAAGTAACAAGCAAGGTTAGAAAAGAAAACCATTCAGATTGTCTAGAGGCCTGTTACAGCTGAAGGGTGGCTAAAAGTAACTTCTGGTACTGGGGTTTCTCACTGGAACACTCATCTTGCAATCATGGCTGTGGGTGCTTCTATTATTCTCTTGTAAACAGTGGTTTGATTTGGAATTTTCCCTTAAGAACTCTTGGCTTGCATCAATGAAGTCTTTTGGTAGCCCTTCAAACCAAAAACACCCTAGCTTTGATGAGAGTCTTAAAGAGAGAAGAGTGCTCCCTCTGTCTTTTGCCTATTGCCCATTGTCTTCTGGCGGTCTCTTTAATAGTTGGTTTAAATAAAAATCTGTTATGTGAACTCTCTGTGAGCTCTGGACTCTGTCACCAAACCAAAGGTTTTGTCCTTCACAAATTCAACATTTTAACTTCTGCATGCCAGTGTCCTTTACTTTGAAAAGTGTTCTTTTCAAATGTCCAAGACAGATGTATATAGTCAATTATCTTAATATTTTATGCAACACATCTTCTCAACAATACCTATGTGAAACTTGCACTTGTGACTAGATAGTTCAGTTAACAACTGCAACTACAGTCCAGCATTCTGTCTTTTAGTTGTTATCACTCATCTGCTATGATATTTACTAAACACATCATGTTCCCTATGTTTTGAAAAACCCAGCATTTGGCTAAAGGAATTATTCTGTATAAAGCAATAATTTCATAAGCTACTGAATACCACTTCTAGCTACTGATTTGTAATACTCTTAGTTTTAAAATGAACTAACGCAACTATATTTCTTTCAGCTTTTTGAAATTCCTACCTAGCAAAGGTTTTGGTCAGCATAGCAATGAGTAGGTTGTTACAGATAATACTCCCAAATATCAACAGACAAACCAGGATGTAGGTCAAGATCGGATCAATTTCATGCAGGTTGTGATATCCATACTGATGAACAATAGTAACTTGGAAAATGGTGAAGATCAATGAATCGAAACTCCTGAAATGGTCTGACTTTCCTGCAAAATAAGTACTCATATTTGAAAACCCTTTCCTTAACATACTATCACAATTCAATATCCCTGAGGGCTTGATGCATTTTTGAATGTATAACCCCTGGAATTGTTCCCAAATATTTCACTGATGAAAGTCTCCCCTTGACTAACTGTACTTTCTGATGGTGACTTCCTCCTCTCTGGACACATAGTGGAAGTAGTGTGTGCTATCAATAAGATGACCTGCAACCACTAACCAATATCATTTTGACAGCAACTTTCAAACTGATGATCTCCACCAAGGAGAAGGACAAAGGCTAAAGATGCATGGACAAACCAGCACCTCCCTAAGTCACTCACCATCCTCACTTGGGACTTTATTATCATTTTCACTATCTCTGGGTCAAAATCCTGGAACTCCCTCACTAACAGCACTGTGGATATATTTACATGACATGAATTGCAGCAGTTCAGAAAGTGGCTTACCATGACTTTCTTGGGCTAAGTAGCAAATAATGAACTTGTCAGTGACACCCTCATTCCAAGAACAAGTATTAAAAAGCACACCCACATACTCTCATTTATGAACCAAGAAGTATGTACTTTTTTCACTCGTCATTGTTTCTAATTTCTCTTTATGAATTATACCTATGTTTCTCGCTATTATTTCAGTGCTCCTGTGTGTTCTTCACATGCTACAAAGCATCTATTCCTTTGACAATTTGTTACAATTCTTGAACTTTGTGGTCCAACAAAGTGGACGCAGCAAAAACCTTACCAGGAGACCGAATTTAGTATAAGACACAATAAAACGAAACACCCTAATGTGGTAAAAGTACTGAAAAATGGTGAAATCGTACAAAACATGCAACTAAATCAGTTCAAATGTCTAAACTGTTTTGACAGTATTTTCACCATATTTTATGTTTCAAGACAAGGAAATATCTCAAACAGATTCTGCACTAGCATTGTGTTTGTTACAGATTTGAGCAAGTTGAGCTGAAACCCCATAATGCATCAGGTCCAGTATAGTGGATTGTCCAGGATATGAGTTACCAAGTTCTGACGTTCCCCAGGAGTTTCTTAAGCCCTTAATATAACCCCACCATGACAGTGAATACCACTACAGAACTGGTGACCAGTGCATCCAGAAGAGATGGATATTCACATCTCAGAAACGGTAACAGGGAGATATGCTGCATCTTGTACAGGCAACTTGACATCAAAGTCTGCAACATCCCATTGGGTACAGTCAGAGGTCCAAGACATTCCCCTTCTAACAGGTAGCAATTAGTAATGTCTCAATAGTCCTATAAACTATGATAGGTGTGATTTCCAGCAGATATGATCCCATCATAACTCCAGACTCCCAAACCATTCTTTACCTTGGAAAATTAGATAAATTATCTATCATTCCATTTCTTTCAATTTTCTCCAATTTGATCTGCAGTCCTACTATATTCAGCCAATAGTGATTGACAATTGAATAATTAACTGAATGAGGAAGCTCCATAAATGACTGCATTCTCAATGAAGGGGAGTCTCATGCTTAGGTGTGAAAAGCTAGACTGAAGTATTCTGAATCACCTTTAGCCAGATTTTCCGTGTGGGTGATCTATCTTGGCTGTATCTATAGGTCTTTCAGCATTGCAGATGCCAATTTTAAGCCAACATGGTTCACGCCATGTGATATCAAGAAACGGTTGAAGGCATGAGACACTGCGAAAGTTTTGACAACATCCTGACAAATGTACTGAAGACTGTCTTCACTGCAGAAGATACAAAAACATCCCAATAAAAGCTGGAAGTCAGAAGGTTGAAGGAAGAGAGAAACTTGAAATTGTAATCACCAGGAAAGTGGTACTGATCAAAGTGAAAATCTGTGAGTTGATAGGTCTCCGGGTTCTGATGGACATCATCCTTTTTTCTAAATTCACTCAAGAGATATGATCATTGCTGGCTGGGCCAGCATTTATTGCCTGTCCTTCACTGCCCTTAAGAAGATGGTGATGAGCTATGTTCTTGAATTGCTGCACTGCATTTTCTACAGGTAAATCTACAATGCTTTCAGGTATGGAATTCCAGGATTTTGACCCAGCCATACTGAAGGAACAGAGATATATTTCCAAGTCAGGATGGTGAGTGGCTCGGAGGGTGTACTGATTAGAACGAGGGCCAGGTGGATTTCACTGACTATGAGATCAGGTGTTGTTAACCTGGGCCAACCAGGGGGCCCTGGCTAACAGATATAAACAGCAGATTCAGGCAGTCTCCTCATTCTAGGGACTGGTTGGTCAGAGCCCATGTAACGTGCACATGTAAATAAAGGGTGACTTGGTGAAGGGCGTCTGTGCAGTTATTTCAAAGGGGAGCTTGCAAGTGGTGGAGTTCGCCTGTATCTACTGCCCTTGTCTTTCTAGATAGAAGTGGCGGTGGGTTTGGAAGGTGCTGCCTAAGATGCCTCAGTGAATTTCTGCAGTGCATCTTGTAGATGGTACACAATTTTCCTGAAAGTCAGTGATACAGTGACTGAATGTTTTGTGGAACAGGATCTTAAAAGAAGTGGCTAATGAGTTAGTAGATGCATTGATATCAATTTTCCAAAATTTATTAGATTCTGGAAAAGTTCCATCAAATAGGAAAGCAGCAAATGTCTTCTATTTGAGAAGGAAGGGAGGTAGTAAACAGGGAATTATAAGCCAGTTAGCTTGACACCTGCCATGGGATGGTGTTAGAATCAATCATTGAGGACTTTATAACTGGTCACCTGGAAAAATGCAAGGTAGTTAGGAAGAGTAAGCACGATTCTGTGTAAGGGAAATCCTGTTTAACCAATTTATTGAATTCTTTGAAGGAAAAAGTGTTTGGGATAACAGCTATTGATGGCCTGTTGATATACTGTATTTGGATTTCCAGGAGGTATTTGACAAGGTTTTACTTATAAAGTTATTTCACAAAGTAGGAGCTCATGGTATACAGCGTAGAAGATTGGCTGGCTGGCAGAAAACAGAGAATGCAAAAACAGGTCTTTTTCAGATTGGCTGGATCTGACAAATGGGGTCCCAGTGGGGTCTGTGCTGGGGCCCCGACTTATTAAAATTTATTTCAGTGACAGAAAAAGGTATCAAAGATGGCTAAATTTTCAGATAAAACAAAGACAGGTCAGAAAGTATTATTGTGAAGACGACATGAAATATAGATGCAGACGGTTATGGATAGGTTAAGTGAGTAGACAAAAATCTGGCAGATGGAGTAGAATTGAGAAAATGTGAAGTTGTTTGCTCCAACAGAAAGAGTAAAATACTTAAAAAGAGAACTGCAAAATATCAAGGTGATGAGGGATCTAGATCTCCTAGCGCTTGCATTATAAAAAGTTAGTTTATAGGTAACTATATAATCTGGAAGGCTAACAGGATGCTAGCCTTTCATATGAGAGGAATTAAACATAAAAGTGAGGACGTTATGCTTCAGTTATGCAGGGCATTGGTGAGACAATACCTTGAATACTATGTGAAGCTTTATTCTCCTTAACTAAGGAACGATGTAAATACATTTGGAGGCAGTTCAGAAGAGGTTTATCAGATTAATACCTGGAACAAATGGATTATTTTATGAGCAAAGACTGGACATGCTGGGTTTGTTTTTACTCCAGTTCAGAAGGGTAAAAGGTGAATTGATTGAAGTTCATAAACTACTGAAGATCCTTTGCAAGCTAGATGTGGAAAAGATGTTTACACCGCGTGAGACCAGGGCTAGGGAACACTTGAAAATTGGAGGTCTCAGTCTTAGGACAGGGTGAGGAGAATTTTTTCTTTCTCTTAGAGCATTTTGCAATTTTGAAACTCTGATTCAGAAGGCAGTGGAGATAGGGTTATTGAATATTTTTAAGGTAGAGGTAAGTAGATTCTTGATAGGCTAGGGAATTAAAGGTTATCAGGGATGGAAGGGAATATGGAGATAACAAGGTGTGGAGCTGGATGAACACAGCAGGCCAAGCAGCATCATAGGAGCAGGAAAGCTTGACGTTTTGGGCCTAGACCCTTCATCAGTTTTCTGGCAGATGGAGTAGAATTGAGAAAACTGATGAAGGGTCTAGGCCTGAAACGTCAAGCTTTCCTGCTCCTATGATGCTGCTTGGCCTGCTGTGTTCATCCAGCTCCACACCTTGTTATCTCGGATTCTCCGGCATCTGCAGTACCTATTATCTCTGAAGGGAATATGGAATTCAGAATACAAATAGATTAGGCATGATTTTATTAAATGGTGACAGGGCCAAATTGTTCCTAATTCACACAGAAGACTTGCGCTCCAGAAACGGCTGCACCTCTAGCCAAACTGTTCCAGTACAGCTACAACTCTGGCACCTTCCCAATTGCCCACATATGTTCTATGGACAAGAAGAAGGCAAATCAAAGCTGGTAATTACTGGCCCATTAGCTTTGTCTCAGGAAGTTATCATTAACAGCGTTATCAATTGACACGTGCACAGCAATAACCTGCTCACCGATGCTCAGTTTGGGTCTGGCAAGGACACTAAGACCCAGTCCTCAATGTAGTCTTGGTTCAAACAGGATGACGGAGCTTAACTCAAGAGGTGAGTTTAGAGTACTACCCTTGACATTAAGGTAGTATCTGACCAAGTCTTGCATTAAGTAATCTAAGATTATGCCTCACCCAAAGGAAGATAATTGTGGTTGTTGGCGGCCAATCATCTCAGATGCACAATACTCAGGGGAGCGCCCTAGGTCCTATCATTTCCGTCATAAGATCAGAAGTTGGGATCTTTGCTGATGATTACACAACATTCAATATTATTCACAACTCTTCAGATACTGAAGCCGTCCGCGTCCAACATGCAACAAAACCAGGACAATTTGGGCTGAGATAACAAGGTTGTAGAGCTGGATGAACACAGCAGGCCAAGCAGCATCGTAGGAGCAGGAAAGCTTGACGTTTCGGGCCTAGACCCTTCATCAGAAATGGGGGAGGGGAAGAGGGTTCTGAAATAAATAGGGAGGGGGAGGCAGATAGAAGATGGATAGAGGAGAAGATAGGTGGAGAGGAGACAGACAAGTCAAAGAGGCGGGGATGGAGCCAGTAAAGATGAGTGTAGGTCTAGACCCAAAATGTCAAGCTTTACTGTTCCTATGATGCTGCTTGGCCTGCTGTGTTCATCCAGCTCTACAACCTTGTTATCTCGGATTCTCCAGCGTCTGCAGTTCCTATAATCTCTGATACAATTTGGGCTGATATGTGGCAAGTATCATTTGTGCCATACAAGTGCCAAGCAATTACAATCTCCAATAAGCAAAAATATAAACATCTCCCCTTGACATTCAATGGTATACCACCATTAAATCCCCCCATTATCAATACCCTATAGATCCATTGCTCAGAAATGGAACTGGTCTGGCCTGGCTACATAAATGCTGTGGCTATAAGATCAGATCAGAGTCTAAGAATTCTGAGAAGAGCAGCTCTCTTCCTGCACCCGCGCCCTGCCCCCAGAGGCTACCTACCATCTTCAAGACATAAGTCAGAAAAGTGATGAAATACCCTCCACTTGCCTAGATGAGTCCTGCTCCAACGACAATCAACAAGCACAGTACACAGCAGTCTGCTTGTTTGGTATCCTGTCTGCCATGAAAAATATTCACTTCCTCAGCCAGCAACATACTGGATCTGCCAATGATATCCAAATCCCATGGAAGAAATTTTAAAGATTGTGAAATTTGTATTCTCCCTGTAATTCTGGCTGCAGCAAGTTTTTGAGATGTAGTCCAAGTAATGAAGTTAGTTTTTGATTTAATCAAATTAAGAATCTTTCTGACAGATGGTGGTACTGTATTTCTTTTTTATTCATTCATGAGATGTGGATGTCACTGGTTGCCATCATTTATTTACATACAATTGTCATTTATTTATTGTCTATTTATAATTGTCATTTATTGCCCATCCTAGTTGAGGAGGTCGTAGCAAGCTGCCTTCTTGAGCTGTTGTATCTATGCCATTAGGGACTGCCAGGTATGACTCTAATTAATGGAGTGTTTTCCTCCAATTCCCACTGCCTACAGTTTTGCTAGGGCTCTTTAATTTCTCACTCAGTTAAATCCAGCCTTGATGTCAAGGCAGGTACTCTCATCCACAATTAATAAATTATTTCCCACCCAAACTTTTGATTTTAAATTTGCAGAACAGTTAAACAAGATGGTAAATAGACAAAATGTCAAACTACCAAAAAAACTGTTATTGACATACATATAATATGTATAAAGTTATCGATAACTGTTATTGATACTAATTGATAAAATGACCTCGTTGTAAGACAGCCATAGAAACAAAGAAACACAGAATCATTGAATCAGAGAAGAGCGACCGTAACATGATAGAATTTTGTATCAAGATGGACAGTCAGGTTGTTGATTCAGAGAGTAGGGTGCTGAACCTTTAAAGGATATGAGGCATCAGTTGGCCTTGATAGATTGGGGAGAGTTATTTAAAGGGATGACAGTGGATAGGCAATGGCAAACCTTCAAGGAATGGATGGGGGGCTACTGTAACAACTGTTTATTCCTGTCTGTTACAAAAGCAAAATGGGTAAGGGGGCCAATCCATGGCTTACAAAGGAAATAAGAGATAGTATCTGATCCAAGGAAGAAGTATACAGATTGGCCAAGAAAAATAATAAATCTGAGGATTGGGAGCAGTTTAGAATTCAGCAGAGAAGGACCAAGGGATTGATTAAGAAGGGGAAAATAGAGTATGAAAGTAAGCTTGCAGGGGGCATAAAGACTGACGCTAAGGGTTTCTATAGGTGTGTGAAGAAAAGGAGATTGGTAAAGACAAATGTAGGTCCCCTACAGACAGAAATGGCAAATGTATAATAGGGGACAAAGAAATGGTTAAGGAACTGAATACATACTTTGGTTCTGTCTTCACAAAAGAGGACACAAATCAGATACCAGAATTGTTGGAGGATGCAAGATTTAGTGAGAGGGAAGAAGTGAGAGAGATCAATATTAGTAGAGAATTGGTGCTGGGAAAATTGTTGGGATTGAAGGCCAATAAATCCCCAGGGCCTGATAATCTACATCCCAGAAAGTAGCTCTAGAAATAGTGGATGCATTAGTGGTCATCTTCCAGGATTCTATAGACTCTGGAACAGTCCCTGCAGATTGCAGATTAGAGGGTGGCTAATATCACTCCAATGTTCAATATGGGAGGTAAAGAGAAAACAGGGAGTTATAGACCGGTGAGCCGAACATCGGTAGTGGGGAAAATTCTCTAATCTATTGTCAAGGATTTTATAGCAGAGCATTTAGAAAGCAGTGGCAGGATCAGACAGAGTCAGCATGGATTTATGAAGGGGAAATCATGCTTGACAAATCTGTTGGAATTCTAAGAAGACATAGCTAGTAGACAAGGGACAGCCTGTCACTGTAGAATATTTGGACTTTCAGAAAGCGTCTGACAAAGTACACAGACGAGATTAATGTGCAAGATTACAGCATATGGGGTTGGGGGAAGTATACTGAGATGGATATGAAACTGGTTAGCAGAGAGGAAACAAAGCGTAGGAATTAATGGGTCCTTTTCAAATTGGCAGACAGTAACTAGTGGGGTGCCTCCATTGCAAGAGGTTTTGAGTACAGGAGCAGGGATGTGTTGTTGCAGTTGTACAGGGTCTTAGTGAGACCACACTTGGAATATTACGTGCAATTTTGGTATTCTTTTCTGAGGAAGGATGCTCTTGCTCTTGAGGGAGTTCAACAAAGGCTGATTCCGGGAATGGCGGGTCTGACGTATGAGAAAAAAATTGACTTAGTTGAGATCGTTTTCGCTAGAGTTCAGACGAGTGAGGGGTATCTCATAGAGACTTATAAAATTCTAACAGGACTGGGCAGGGTAGATGCAGGGTGGATGTTCCCGATGGTGGGTGTGTCCAGAACAGGGGTCACAGTATGAAGATTCGGGGTAGACAATTTAGGATGGAGATGGGGAGACATTTCTTCACCCAAACAGTGGTGAGCCTGTGGAATTCAATACCACAGGAAGTAGATAACACCAAAACATTGAATGTATTCAAGAGGCAACTAGATACAGCACTTGGGGCAAATGGGATCAAAGGTTATGTTGAGAAAGCAGGATTAGGTTATTAAGTTGGACGATCAGCTATGATCGTGAAGAATGGCGGAGCAGGCTCAAAGAGTCAAATGCCCTCCTCCTGCTTCCATCTTCTATGTTTCTATGTAGATGAATGTATTATATAAGCAGTTAATTATAATAATAACAATGCTAATGTAAAATGTGAGAGTCACCACATTCTGATTTACTTGATAATATCATATTATAATCTAGCCTTTAACTCAATCTGCAAGATCATTCTGCTTTGTACATTTAAACAGGATCATCCCAAAATGACTAATCCATTACATTAATTACTTACCCATGAAAATAATCCAGAAAGCAAATGTAAACGCAATAGCCATTTCAGTAAATACAAATAAGTATTTCAATATGAGCGTGGCAATTTTGTGAAGCACAAGAATAAATGGTCCAATATAACTGTAACAAGAGAAACAGACTTTATGTCTATATATCTAAGTTATCATCAAATCATATAACAGTATGTAGAACAAAAATTTTTAATCGTAGTGCTTTCAGTCGAACCACTTATGCCAATACCTAACTCCATAATAAATCTAATACAAGATTAACTTGCATTAGATGCTGGAAATCTGAAATTCAAATTGGAAATTCTGTGGATACTAAACAGACCTGACAGCATCTGTGGCAAAGGATCTAAGAGTTAATGTTTCAGAACTCTGGTGAAAGATAACTGACCTGAAACATAAGCTCTATTTTACTTCCTTCACAAATCCTGCCAGACCTGAGTTTTTCAAGACTTATCTGTCTTTTTTTACATAGGAAATCCACTCAGTAGCTAAGTCCATAGGAAATATATTTTGGTGACTCTAGAGCCAGGGACTGAGTACTGAAATGGGCCTGGATTTTTCATTAACTTGTCAGCAAAGACAATATCACTTATATGGTTCTTTCCCAATCACCGTACTACAGAAGACATATCTCTCCTTGATCCTTGGTCAGAGTGGCTTCTTTGAAATACGTGCTTCTCATGCTACTACTTCGCAAAATGTACTTACAGGTAGTTCTGCAATAACGTGTGTTTTGTCAACGTAAATTATCTGTAATGTGATTGATGAATAGTGGATGCTGGTTGGATAACACAAACTTTCTGCTGCACAGGTATAACAATTTCCTATGGTGATTTTCTATAATGCGATTTTCTTTGGCGCAAGGTCACACAAGGATGCAACTTTTGCGTTACAGGAGAACTACCTGTACTCCAATCTCAACGTTTATTTAAAACTTGTTATAAGACATAAGCATACATATATAACAGGAGCTGGAATTGGCCATTTGGCCACTTGACACTGTTCAATTAGATTGTGGCTGATCTGCTAATGGCCTCAGCTCCAGTTTCTGCCTGCTTTGACTCCCTCATAGATCTAAAGTTTGCCCAACTCAGCACTGAATATATTCAATGACTTAGACTTTACTACTGTCTGGGGAAGAGAATTCCAAAGATTAACAAGCCTCTGAGAGAAAAATTCCATTAATTTCCGACTAAAATGGGAAACCCCTCATTCTTTGAGCATCCACTATTTCGTCACCGGCTTAATTTAACAGTCTGGGATGCAATACATCTGGCCCTGGTTATTTATCCACTTTTGACTGTGTTAATATATGCCTTATTAGGAGGGATTTGTTTTGTCCTGTTTCTCTTCAAGAGGAGCATTATAAACCTGGTGCTGAGGTGTCTCCTCCATGGCAAGTGGAGGAAATAGCTTTGGAAATTTTTAAAAATGGAAAAAAGAAGCATGAGTGGGTGGAGTCAGGCTTACATAGATCCAGGTTTTTTTTGCTTTCAGTTGTTGAAGTGGGGTTTTTGGAGTTGAAGCTCCTAGATACAGCTGTCTCTCTCTGTTGCTGCAAAAACGTGCATTCTCTCTCTCCTGCTAGGTTCATTCTGTCGGTGTTCCTTCCCTGGACCGGAGGAGATAACAAGTGAGGGAAATCTGTTTTGCTGAATTTGCCTTTGCCAAGGATGCATTTATGGGATGTTGCTTTATTGAAATAGTTGATGAGTAGTAGTTAAAATGTATTTTAGTAAGTATTTCAACAGAGTTAAAGTTATGCCAATTCTTTTTTTGTTTGTATTTTAACTGTGGTGTAAGAATAAAGTGTGTTTTACTTAAAGCCTTGATGTGGAAGTGCTAGTGTTGGACTGGGGTGGACAAAGTCAAAAATCACATGATACCAGGTTATAGTACAACAGGTTTATTTGATATCACAAGCTTTGGAACGCAGCCTCTTTGTCAGCTGACCAATCTAAACACATCAGAAATGCAGCGTATTAGACACCTTTAAATAAGATAAACATTAGGGTCTAGGCTATCTCCATGATATGTTTTGAAGGGGTTTGGTCTGATCCATAACAAATTGGGGGCTCTCGTCAGGATCAAACTCTAAATCCAGGTTGGGTTTAAGATTATTACACTTAAAGACAGTGAGTGGTGAGTGTTGGTGTTCCCTTTTCGGGTGTTACATTTGGTTGGTTTAAATAGGGTGTGCCTTGTGTAATAATGGCTCTTTCAATGGCTAAGAGTTTCCTGGGCGTGGAGGAAGTTACATGGGGTGGCTTACAGAAAGTGAGTAAGGCAAAAATTTCAGTATTGATGGACACGCTGAATTTGAGATTATGTGTGCCCATGAGGAAACAGGAAATGACTGCAGCAATTTACAATTGCCAGAAATGCAAACAGATTCATTGAAAATGGCTAAAATTCAATTGCAAATTAAAAAACCTGAATAAGAAAAGTAAGTCAAACCATTTGTGTTGCGATTGAAAGCAGAAAAAAAAAAGAAAAAATAGCCCTAACAGAAGAAAGTGATAAAGAGAGGAAAGAAAGGGAGAAAAAGAGAACCTTTGTACTTTGGAGGTTGGAACTGAAAAGTGAAATTTGATTTAAAATGGTAGAGGTGGAGGTGAAAGGTGGGATTAGTGATAACTCAGTGATGGAGAGTCAACCCATCGTAGCCAAAGGCCTGGTGGGGATCTGTTTAAACTAATCCAAGCATTATCAAGATTTGGTGGGAAGGATGTGGAAGGCTTTTTCATTTCATTTGAGAAAGTGGCTAAACCAATGAAATGGCGACTGGCCTTGAGGGTACAGTTAATCCAAACAAAGTTGGTAGATAGAGCGAGAGAGGTGTTTGCATCACTATCAGATGAGGTATCTGGAGAGTGTGAGGAAGTGAAAAAATCCCTCTTAAGTGCATACAAACTAGTGCCAGAAGCCTGCAGACAAGTCTTTTAAGAATCTAAGGAGGGAATCTAGTCAAACATACATAGAGATTGAAAAGATCGAAGGAAGTAACTTTGAGCGGTGAGTAAGGGCATTGAAAATAGATCAAACATATAATGTCCTTAGAGGGACTGTTATTTTGGAGGAGTTTAAAATTTCACTTCCTGAAGTAGCAAGAACTCACATGGGACAGCAAAGTTAAAAGTGCAAGATTCGCAGTGGAAATAGCAGATAATAATGAGTTGGTTCATAAATCAAAGTTTGGCTTCGGATATCAATTTCAAGCTGTGAGAGATAGAAATTGGGGAAAAGAGAAATCCTTGAGTGGTTAGGGAAAAGGAGATCTCATTAAAGATAGTTTTCACAGATTAAAAAGCAAACCCATGGTGGTGGTGATGGTGGGGGGGTGGTTGGGACCGAAGAGGAGTGAAAAAGTCAGGTATTTTCATTGTAATAAAGTAGGACACATGAAATTGCAGTGTTGGTGGTTTAAAACAAAGCGCTGGGAAATAAGATATGGGAAAACAGGATAAGCCAGTGGGTCTTGTTAAAGTGGTAAAGCAAAGCACAGAGGAAGCTAAAAGACTGTACAGCCTGGTCAGGGGGTTAAAGGAGAAAAAAGTGCCAGATCTCTTTAAAGAATTTATCTGTGTGCGTAAAAGTTTACTCATGTGTACTAGGAGGAGCAGGTAAAAGAATTAAGAATGATAGAGATATGGGAGAAAGTCAATCTTTGATGGTGACAGATGAGTTATGTAATTCAGAAGTAGTATTGTAAGTTTGTTATTTGTGGAATTCATGGTGAGAACAGTAGTGTTCCATTATATAAGGTGAGGTTGGAGAGTCCGGTGAAGTGGTGATAGGAGTAATAGATAAATTTTCAGTTCAAGAAATATAACTTATCCTTGGTAATGATCTCGCTGGATCACAGGAGGGAATGATGCTTACTGTAGTTAAATTAACCAGTGAAACCTCAGACATCTGAGGTGTTACAGGAAGTATACCCTGGGATTTTTCCTGACTGTATGGTAAAAAGGTCTAAAAGCCACTGGTTGAAACAGGAGAAGAGATTAAGGAGTAAAGATAAGGAAGTTGAAGTTCAATTATCAGAAACTATGTTTGATAAGACGGTTAAGGAAAAAACAAGAACATGTGGAGGATAGAGTGAATATTTTTAATTCAGAGAAGTTAGCTGAATTACAACAGGAAGATGGAAAAATAAAGTGGTTGTATCAAAAAGCATATACAAAAGAATCTGAGTGTATCTCAGAATGTTACTATCTTATAAATGAAGTGTGGATGAGGAAATGGAGACAATCACATATTCAGGCAGATGAAAAATGGGCAGATGTTTATCAAGTTGAATTACCAGTGGGTTATTGAAAGGAGGTGTTGTGGGTAGAATGAGATACCATTAGGCCTCATTTGGGAGCAAGGGAAACTCAAGCCAAAATACAAAAACATTTTTGTTGGCCTGGGCTGCAAAAAGATGTGGCTGAATTTTGCCAGACATATCACACACGTCAGATCATAGAATCTCAGGCAGTGATAAAACCAGCACCCTTAATACCTATTCCAGTAATTGAGCAACCTTTTACAAAGGTCTTAATTGACTGTATAAGACCCCTCCCTAAAACAAAAAGTAGGAATTAGTATTTGTTGATCATAATGGATGTGTCCACTACATTTCCAGAGGCCATTCCACTACATGGTATCACGGCTAAAAGGACTGTCGAAGAGTTACTCAAATATTTTACTAGGTATGGACTACCCACAGAAATACAGTTTGATCAAGGATCAAAATTTACATCAACATTATTCAAAGAAGTTACGTACAGCTTAGAAAAAAAACAATTCAAATCCCACTGCATATCATTCTGAGTCACAGGGAGCATTAGAATGGTGGCATCAAACTTTAAAGGCCTTATTATCAAAACTAATGGATTTTATGGATTCTATATGGATTTTACTCAGGCTTTTGACAAGCTCCCTCATGGTAAGCTCATCCAGAAGATTACGATGCATGGGATCCTCGGTGACTTGGCTGCTTGGATTCAGAATTAGCTTGCCCATAGAAAGCAGAGGGTAGTGATGGAAGAGTGCTTTTTTTTTGCTGGAGGTCCATGATTAGTGGCGTTCCACAAGGATCCATACTGGGACCTCTGCTATTTGTGATATATATAAATGACGTAGGTGAAAACTTAGATGGGTATGTTAGTAAGTTTGCAGGTAACAAAAATATCAGTGGAGTCGTGGATAGTGTAGAAGATTGTCAAAGGATACAGCAGGATACAGATCAGCTGCAGATACGGGCAGAGAAATGGCAGGTGGAGTTTAATCCAGGTATGTGTGAAGTGCTGCACTTAGGGAGATCAAGTATTAAGGGAAAGTATAGCTAATGGTAGGATACTGAACAGCGTTGATGTACAGAGGGACCTTGGGGTTCAAGCCCATAGCTCCCTGAAAGTCCCCATATAAGTAGATAGCATGGTAAAGTATGGCATACTTGCCTTTATTGGTCGGGAAACTGAATACAGGAGTCAGGATGTCATGTTGCAGATTTATAAGACTTTGGTTAAACCACACTTAGAGTATTGGGTTCAATTCTGATTGCAACATTACAATAAGGATGTGGAGGCTTTGTAGAGGATGCAGTTAAGGTTTACCAGGATGCTGCCTGGATTAGAGGCTATGAGCTATAAGTAGAAGCTACAAAAACACAGGTTATTTTCTCTGGAGGCTAAGGGGAGACTTGATAGAAGTCTATAAAATTGTGAGATGCATAGCTGGGGTTGCCAGTCAGAATTTTTTCCCCAGAGTTGAAATGTCTAATTCCAGGGGGCATGCATTTAAGGTGAGGGGGCGGGGGTAAGTTCAAAGGAGGTGTGAAGAGCAAGTTTTTTACATAGGACGTGGTAGGAGTATGGAACATGCTGCCAGGGATAGTGGTGGAAGCAGATAGGATAGGGGCATTTAAGGGACTTTTAGATAAGCACATGAATATACAAGGAATGGGGGGATTATGGACCACGGGCAGGCAGAAAGGATTAGTTTAATTTGGAGTCAGGTTCAACAAAACATTATTGGCCAAAGGACTGATTCCTGTGTTGTCCTGTTCTATATTCTATGACTATCCAGAGGATTGGGAATAAAGGAATTCCATTTGAACTTTTTTTTTGCAATTAGGAATAACACCTAATGAATCAACTAAGTTCAAATCATTTGAATTCATTTCTTAGCATGAGTTGAGACAGCCACTGAAATTAATTAAGGAAAAATTGGTGAGCCAGAGTTCAGAGAGTACATACTTGGAACTATGTGTCAGCTTTAGGGAGAGATTAAATAAAGCAGCTGAGCTGGCCACACATCATTTAGAAGTAGCAAAGCATGTGAGGAAACAGGAAGCAGACAAGAGATCAAAAATTAGTAATTTCTCTAGTGGTGATAAAGCATTAGCATTACTACAAATGATGGCAAACCTTTAATGGCAGGGTTTAATGTGTCTTAGCAAATCGAAAGGAAATTGAGTGAGGTGAATTATTTGATAAGAACACCAGGTTGAAGGAAAATTCACCGAGTGTATTATGTGAATATGCTCAAACAGTATTTTGATAGGGAAGGAAAGTAAAACGAAAATGTGTTACTGGTTACAACTCGGAGAGAAAAACCAAATCCAGATTATTCAGAATTTGATATTCCTCAAATTAAATTGGACAATGAGTAAGTTCTCAAAAATTGGAACAAATTACTGAGTTACCTTCCAGAGGAATATCAAAATATCCTGAAAGATTTGTTATAATTATACGGAGAGATATGTGGGAATAAGCTGGGAAATACTAAATTGATTACACATGATGTAGATGTAGGAAATGCTGTACCAATTAGAAAATGTCCTTACAGGCTTAACCCTCCAAAGTTGGCACAGGTTCAAAAGAGATTAAAAATATGCTTAGAGCCAACATAATCAAAGTGATTTGCAGCAAACAAGTCTCACCCATAGTAATGGTGCTGAAACCAGATAGTATGTTATGATTATGTGTGTACTATTGCAAAGTCAGTGCAGTTACAAAATCTGATTTGTATCATACTACATGTTTACAAGGCTGTATTGAGAAGGTGGGACAAGCAACTTATATTTCTAAGTTAGACTTACTCAGAGCATACAGACAGGTACCTTTACCCGGAAGAGTAAAGGAAATTTCCGCTTTCCTGACACTGAATGGGCCAGTTTAAAGTCATGCCATTTAGTATGAAAAATATGCCAGCCACATTTCGAAGATTACCCAATCACATAATTTTGGGATTAGCCAAATGAGTGAAGTGAATTATTTGATAAGAATATAGACAATCTGGTGATTTTTTGTCACACATGGAAGGAATACTTAGAGCACCTAGCAGAATTATTCGATCAACTTCAAGATGCGGGCTTGGTGATGAACCTGGCTAAGAGTGAGTTTGCAAAAATCCAGGTCATGTTCCCATGCCGTATAATTGGACATGGACCGATGGCTCCTACAGGATGTGAAAACAAAGGTTCTTTGGGTGTTTCCCACACCATAGAAAAATAGGTAAAAACTATGGTTCCTGGGACTGAATGGTTTTAATTGAAAATTTGTACCAAATTTTAGCAGTGTAGTTACTCCACTGTCTAACTTATTGAAGAAGTGCAGAACATTTCAGTGGATAGAGGAGTGTCAGAAGGCATCTGACAGCCTGAAAGCTGTGTTGACTTGGAGGTCTACAAGGTAGCTGGGGAGGAACTGAAGAATGGACTTAGGAGAGCTAGAAGGAGATATGAGAAAACCTTGGCGGGTACAATCAAGGAAAACCTCAATGCTTTCTTTATTTATGAGAGGAACAAGAGGACGGCCAGAGCGAGGGTAGGGCCAATCAGGGATAGTGGAGGGAACTTGTGTGCATAGTCAGAGGAGGTAGGGGAGGTCCTAAATGAATACTTTGCTTTAGTATTTACCAGTGAGAGGGACCCTGACGTTTGTGAGGACAGCATGAAACAGGCAGATATGCTCAAACAGGTTGATGTTAGGAAGGAGGATGTGCTAGAAATTTTGAAAAACATGAGGATAGATAAGTCCCCGGGCCAGACGGGATATACCCAAGGTTACTACAGGAAGCGAGGGAAGAGATGATCTTTGCATCCTCAATGTCCACTGGAGTAGTACCAGAAGATTGGAGGGTGGCAAATGTCATTCCCTTGTTCAAGAAAGGGAACAGGGATAATCCTGGAAATTACACACCGGTCAGTCTTACTTCTGTGGTGGGCAAATTATTGGAGAGGATTCTGAGAGATAGTATTTATGATTATTTGGAAAAGCACAGTTTGATTAGAAATAGTCAGCATGGCTTTGTGAGGGGCAGGTCATGCCTCACAAGCCTTATTGAATTCTTTGAGGATGTGGCAAAACATATTAATGAAGGTAGAACAGTGGATGCGATGTATATGGATTTTAGCACACCATTCGATAAGGTTCCACTTGGTAGGCTCATTCATAAAGTAGGAGGCATGGGATTCAGGGTAATTTGGCTGTCTGGATACAAAGCTGGCTGTCCAATAGAAGTCAAAGGGTGGTAGTAGATGGAAAGTATTCAGCCTGGAGCTCGGTGACCAGTGGTGTTCCGCAGGGATCTGTTCTGGGACCTCTGCTCTTTATGATCCTTATAAATGACTTGGATGAGGAAGTGGAAGGGTGGGTTAGTAGGTTTGCTGATGACATGAAGGTTGGTGGAGTTGTGGACAGCGTGGAAGGCTGCTATAGGTTGCAACGGGACATTGACAGGATGCAGAGCTGGGCAAAGAAGTGGTAGATGGAATTCAACCCAGAAAAGTGTGAAGTGATTCATTTTGGAAGGTCGAATTTGAATGCAGAATACAGGGTTAATGGCAGGATCCTTGGCAGTGTGGAGGAACACAGGGATCTTGGGGTTCACGTCCATAGATCCCTCAAAGTTGCTACCCAAGTTGATAGGGTGTTGGTTTTCATTGGCAGGGGAATTGAGTTTAAGAGTCGTGAGGTTATGCTGCAGCTCTATAAAACTCTGGTTAGACCACACTTGGAAGATTGTGTTCAGTTCTGGTCACCTCATTATAGAAAAGATGTGGAAGCTTTAGAGAGGGTGCAGAGGAGATTTACCAGGGTGCTTTCTGGACTGGAGGGCAGGTCTTATCAGGAAAGGCTGAGGGAACTAGGCCTTTTTTTCATTGGTGCGAAGAAGGATGACAGGTGACTTGACAGAGGTGTACAAGATGATGAGAGGCATAGATAGAGTGGATAGTCAGAGACTTTTTCCCAGGGCAGAAATGACTATTACGAGGGGGCTTAATTTTAAGGTGATTGGAGAAGGGAGAGGGGAGATGTCAGAGGTAGGTTCTTCACACAGAATGGTGGGTGTGTGGAATGCGCTGCCGGCAGTGATAGTGGAGTCAGATACTTTAGAGACTTTTAAGCGACTCTTGGATAAGCACATGGAGGATAGTAAAATGTAGGGTATGCAGGGTAGATTGATCTTAGTAGGATAATAGGTCGGCACAACATTGTGGGCCAAAGGGCCTGTACTATGCTGTACTGTTCTGTGTTCTATGTTTGCCTGCTCCGGTGTTAGCAACACCTAACATGCAAAGCCATTCAAGGTGGCTATCAATGCAAGTGATGTGGGTGTCAGTGCTATACTCCTACAAGAAGACATCAAGAGAACAGAAAGACCTATTGGGCATTTCTCCCAAAAGTTGAATATTCATCCAAGAAAATTCCACCATTGAGAAAGAGACCTTGAATCTGGTGTTGGTGTTCCAACATGTCAACATTTATGTTCCCAGTAATGTATCTGAGACAGCTATATTATTTTAACCACCTTAATGTTTTTAGAAAAATTTAATGATAAAAATACCAGACTATTTAGATGGAGTTTATGGTTACAGCCATTCAATTTGCAAGTTATACATATGGCAGCTTGCAAGAATGTAATTGTCGCTACATTGTCATGACTTTGATGAAGGAAGGAGGTGTTTGATGGCAGAAGAAACGGACTGAGAAATTACTAGTATTGAATGTTTGCATGCTTAGGCTTAATGAAATATGTCTGTATGTGTGCACATATATATTATATACAGTATATGGTAGAATACTAATAGCGCAAAACGAAAAGTCTTGAAATGAAGGCACCTTTGTATATTGGCAGTTCATTGTTTCCAAGCAGGGAGGTGTAATGACATGTGCTTTTAACAGGGATTTATTCTGTCCTATTTTTCTTGAAGAGGAGTATTGTAAACCTGGTGCTGAGGTACCTGCTCCACGGAAAGCAGAGTCAACAGCTTTGAGTGTTTTTTAAAGTAGACAAAAGAAGCATGAGTAGGTGGAGTCAGGCTCACACGATCCCAGGAGTCTTTTGTTTTGTTTTCAGTGGTTGAAGTTGGAGTTTTTGGAGTTTCAGCTCCTAGATACAGCTCTCTCTCTGCTGCTGCAAAAGCTTGAATTCTCTCTCTGCTGCTAGATTCGCTCTGTTGGTGTTCCTTCTCCTAGACTGGAGGAGATAGCAACTGACGGAAATCTGTTTTGCTGAATTTGCTTTTGCCAAACGTACATTTATGGGACGCTGCCATGTTGGAACAGTTGATAAGTGATAGTTAAAATATATATTATTTTGTTAAGTATTTCAATAGAGTTAAAGTTATGCCTTTCTTGTTCACTTTTACACTGCAGTTAAAATACAAAGTGTATTTTGCTTAAAGCCTAGTAGTTTGACCAACTGAATCACATCTGGAATGCAGCGCCTTCTATTTGCTTTTAAATAAGATAAAAGTTAAGATCTAGGCTATTTCCTTGATATGTTTTGAGAGGGTTTGGTACATAAGAATGTATATTCGTCCAGTACCTCTTTTCACATTAAACGTTATCTAATACTTCACCTTAGTGAAGCTGGTGATACTTCTGCAAATATCATTCTAATTCACCAGCAGCATCCTCAACTTCTCACATATTACAGGACACACTGACCACACGACTCGGCTGCTTTACTATCTCTTTACTTCACTTATATCAACTTTATTTTGCACTGGTTTTCTGATAACAACTTGATTTTACTTGGCCTTGGCTTAATAAACCTTATAACAACTAATCTTTACCTGCATTGTCAAATCCAACTAATAACTAACACACTTTATGAGTCACAGTAATCCTTACTCAAGGCATTTATTTCCCCAATGCACTAAATTCCCATGAAGACTTAATTTTCTGTTATCTCTATGCTCTGGCTTCTGTCTCACTCATGCATAATCTCCTGACCCTTACTGACCATGGGGTTGGAAAAACCAGTCCCTTATAAAGAACCTTTCCTTGGTTCTCCCAAATATCCCTAGTGCAAACTCCAGGAAATGTTTTAAAATAAATACCCAAATGCTTGGAGATACTTCAAATTACGCAGCCAAAGGGGAATGAGGACAATTGCGATAATTCGTTTGATTTGATGTTCAAATTTCTTCCTCCTCGACATGATATCAAAACTTAGGATGCAGATAAGAAGCATAAGGACAGCATACAGGATCCAGTTGTACAATCTCCTGAATGCACGTAAAACAGAACATAAATTTCAAAGGAAGAAAAACTGAAATATAAAACTAATAATGAAAATTAGCATAGAAAATAATGTTGTCAGTACTAGTGTGTGAACACGAGCTTTCTGTATACCATTTCAGCATATCTGTTAAATCATTTAAATAGATATAACTTTTCATCCAATAAAACTTTGAGCATTCACTTGTAAGCTTTAAGAGACAAACTCTGTTAAGCAAGGTACCAGGTACAGAAGATACCAAGAACTGCAGGCGCCTGAGTCTGGGTCAACACAGCGCGGATCTACAGGAACACAGCACGTCAGGCAGCATCAGAGGAGCAGGAAAGTCAACATTTCAGGGCGGGACCCTTCTTCAGAAATGGAGAGGGGAAAGGGAGCTGGGAAATAAATAGAGAGGAGGGATGGGGCTGGGGGAAAGTAGGTGGGATGGTGATAGGTGGATGCAGGTTGGGGTGGTGGGGATTGGTCAGTGGGAAGGGTGGGGCAAATAGGTGGGAGAGAAGATGGACAGGTTGTGTCAGGTGAAGGAGGCAACAGGGAGGATGGATGGGGCTGGGGAAAGGTAGGTGGAGTGGTGATAGGTCGATGCAGGTGGGGGGGTAGCACGGATAGGTCAGTGGGAAGGGTGGGGCAGGTAGGTGGGGAAGAAGATGGACAGGTTGTGTCAGGTCAAAGAGGCAGGGATGAGAGGGAGGTTTGAACGTGGGATGACACCGGGGGTGGGGAGATTTTAAAAATGGTGAATGCTATGTTCAGGACATTGGGCTATAGGCTCCTAAGGTGGAATATGAGGTGTTGCTCCTCCGGTTTGTGTGTGGCGTCATTGTGGCACTGGAGGAGGCCCGGAATGGACATCATCAATGGAGTGGGAAGGGGTGTTAAGATGGTTAGTGACAGGAAGGTCTTGGAAAGTGGCAGAGGATGATACGTTGGATGCGGAGATTGGTGAGGTAGTATGTGAAGTATAGAGTTGATTTTGAGTGTGAATGGGAGAACTGGGCCAGGAGGAATTATCACCATTTGTCTGACACTAAAAATTGGACAGGAAATTAGAAGCCATTTGGGTACATCGTTCCACAATGATTAACTAACCTGTATTTACAATGAAAAAGCTCTGACTCAAAACTCTAGCTTTGTAAAATTTATCCATCTCTTTCAGAGCATCACACTGTCATACTAGTATCATCTGGTACATTGAAGCAAAATTACAACTAAAATCGGGAGAACCTGCCCTTAACCTGGAAAACATCCCAACGTGATTCTGAGGTATGATCATATAAGAATTGACATTGAGCCAATGATGAAGACATTAAGAGGGTAAATAAAAGCTTGAGCAAAGATGTTCTTAGGGAAGATCTTAAGAGACAACATGGAGGTGAACAGGTGTATAGAGAAAATTCAAAAACAGGGGTGAGGCCACTGAAGTCATTGCTGCTAATGACAGAACGAAGAAACCAGTTGATGCACCAAAAGCCAGCATATGATTCTACTGAGAGTCACTGAGAGTTACGGAGATAAGGAGGGGCAAACCACAGAGTGATTTTATCTGGAGGATGAGCATTTTAACTTTGAGGCATTATGCTGGAAACCAATGCAGGTTGGGGAGCACAAGTGTGACAAGTTATCGGGACTTGGTATGAGATAGGATAAGGATGACAGAGATTTGGATAAGTTGAAATTTACTAAGTGTGGAAGACGGGAGGCGAGCCAGAAAAGCAATGGATTTGCTGAGTATAGAGGTAAAAAGGCACAGATTAGAGTTTCAGCAGCAGGTGATCTCACAAGGTGGAATTATGTGGGCTTGGTAATAGCGAAGGTATGGGTTCAAAGCTCGCTGTCAAAAACATTAGCAGAATTACAAGCACGAACATTCGGTGGCCAGGGAGGGTCATCGTTATTTGTCATGAGAACTCGAGGCAATGGCCTCATTCTTCCTAATATTTATTTGGAGGAAATTAATGTTTACTCATAAATAGATGTCAGCAAGCAGTTTGATAAGATAGGGAGTGAAGAGATAATGTCAGGTGGATAGTTGTGGGGGAGGAGTAGCCAAAGCACGGGTGCCAATGAGAAGGCAGGTACAGCTGGGAGTCATTGAAGTCAACTTTCAGTTAATATTCTTATTTTAGTCACATTTTCAGGCAAAATTTAATCAAATAATGTTATAGCAGAATACAGCAAACAATTACAAAGCTGAAGAAAATTATAAAAAAGAAGTCTTGATATCTTCATGGAATACCAGCCTCTAAACATTCCATTACACAGAAGAGTCTATGAAGTAAGACATAAGTAGGCCATTCAGCTCCTCAGGCCTGCTCTGCCATTAGGCTAGATCATGGCTGATCTAATTGAAACCTCAAATTCACATTACCTGTCTACCCTGATAACCTTTGAAACCTTCTGCTTAACAACAATCGTCTACCTCTGCCCTAAAAGTACTCAAATACTCCACATCCACCACCTTTTCAGGGAGACAGTCCCAAAGACTGACAACCCTCTGAGAAAATATTTTGCCTCTGTTTTAAATGGATAAATCCTGAATCTTTAAGTGGTGGTGCATTTTCTAGATTTTCCCGTAACAGGAAATATCATTTCCACATCTAGCCTTTCAAGATCACTCACAGTTTACGTATTTTAAGCAAGTTTCTTACTCTTCTAAGCTCTGGTGGATACAAGCCTACCGTGTCCATGCTTTCCTCATAAGATAACCTGCCCATCCCAGGTACTAGTCTAATAAACATTCTCTGAACTGCCTCAAACAAAGAAAAATAGTCAAAAATTTTATGGCTAATTTTTAAAATTCCCCTCTGCCTCCTGCCATTCTAAACCATCGATCTGGCACCCAAATTAAACAACACAACTTAAACAAACAAGTGGAGGTTTGCATAAGCTATATAAATTGACTTCCTTTTTGGCAAGACTGCCACACTTCTACTAAATCCACTTCTGACAACTCCTTTCTTATTGTGTTGAGGGTGCATCTTCAAAACTTGCCCAAGCAAGCCCCACCACCAAAGGACTGCATCAAATTCCAATTGCAATTTGACAGCATTCATAATAAATTCACTACTGAATCATACAAATGTGATAACCCACCAGTAAGTTAGGCGAAAGAAGGACTTCGTTTTATTCAGTTCATTCAACTTGTTCTTCAGAAAAACTCTCTCCTATGTAGAACAAAGTTATAAGTATTCAAAAGAATATAATAAAATATATTATTTTATATATATTTATACTGTATTATATATGAAATGAAAAATAAAAATAAAAATAAAATCAAATAATAAAACTGGCAGAGCAAATCCTTTGAACCCTGGTAGGATACAAAGTTGTTAGATCTTTCGACAAAGCCTTTTCCTTTTGCCACTTAAAGCTAATAGAATTACTACAATTGAATATACGTAATGTTGGACTGTCCTTGAGCCAGCCATGGTCTAACGTAGTTATCTAATAGAAAATACCACATTATGCACTATTAGAAACAATCAATCTCTACTTGCTAGCTTTACAGGTCTGGTATGTTTGCTTATTTGTCCCCACCACAGTATCAAAACAGCTTTTCTCAAAGTCACAAATTACATCTTACATGACTGCAGCAAAGATTTCTCTCCTCCTTTCTCAATCTGACTTCAACATGGCTGACCACAACATCTCATATAAAGCCTCTTTACTGTCCTTCAGTCGGATGCAACTGCACTCACCTAGATTTATTCTTATCTATCTAATCACAGCCAGAGAATGAATTGCAATGGCTCCTCCTTGATTTTCTGCACCATTACCTCTGAGGTCCTCCAAGGATATATCCTTGGCCCCCTATATTTCTCATCTATGTGCTATGCTGTGGTACACCATTGGAAAGCACATTATTGGTTTTCACATGTATGCCAGATCTACCATACCACCACTTCTCATGTTTCCTCCACTGTAGCTAAACTATCCAACATTCAATGTATCAGGTAGCATGTTGAGAGAAAAACATATTAAAGGTTCATATCTGTGACCTGAAATATTCACTTGTTTTTCTTTCTATAGATTTTGCCTGACCTGCTGAGTATTTCCAACATTTTCAGTTTGCATTTCATATTTATAGCATCAGTAGTATTTTGGTTTTGGATTAGACCTGCAATATTTCATGAGCGGAAGTTTTGTTTAATGAAAGATTGGAAAGACAGAAGACATTGTTTTTGGCATCCACCCGAACTCCTTTCCCATAGCTTGTGAAATTTTGAATACTGTATTTTGTTCGATAATCTCATCTGTGTGAAGCATCTGTTCATAACAATATTAACTTAATAAAAGCAAAATATTGCTGATGCTGGAAATCGGAAACAAACACAGAGAATACTGGAGAAACCCAGCAGGTCTGACAGCATCTGTTAAGAAAGAAACAGGGTTAGTGTTTTGAATCTGGTATGACTCTTTTTCAGAACTCAATATTAAGTTATTTACTGGTTTTTAATATGAAAATGTGAGCATACAGATTATTATTTTTTTTGTTGATGTTTCCTTTCCATCAGCTATTCAGCAGCATGGAAGTGAATTCATTGATCATAAAATCATAGTGAAAAAGAAACCATTTGGCGCCTAGTGCTTGTGCCCAATCTTTGGCTTATTGGTTAAATCTCCAAGTAGAAAAAATCTAACAATTCAGTGTGGGCTTATTTTAAATGTCCATCTGTATGAAATAATAACATTAATTGCCTATGTTGCAAGAGTGAATTCACTTCAAAAAAAGATAACTTTGGATGTCCCAAGATTAAGAATGGAGCTACATAAATGCAAATCTTTCTTTTCTACGTAAATGTTAGAAAACAATGACTTTTTAATGTCAGTGTATCAGAAAGAAATTAAAGTAATCACATAATTTTTTTACACAATAAGGCCACTTGCAGACACTAATCAAATTGTAGTCGGCCACTGTCCCAGATGCTCTGGTTAGCAGCAGTGTGGGTTCAGTTCATTTAGTGGCTTACGTTACAATAAAGGACTCTTCTTCTCAACCTCTCCCCTCACCTGAGGCACGGTGACCCTCAGGTTAAACCAACCCCAGTCATCTTTCTCTATCAGTCTGTTAAGACTATGGTGAGTTAGGGTCTGAAATGCACCGCCTGGAAGTCTGGTGGAGGCAGGTTGATTCAAGACATTCAGGATTATTTAAAGAGAAACAATGTACAGTGTTTTGGAGTAAAGACAGGAAAATAGCACTAAGTCATAATGCTCAAATGGATAGCTGGTGAAGGCACAATGGACCATATTACTTCCAAACTATAACAATTCTGTGATTCCTTAAAAAAACTCTCATTTACACAGGACCATATATCCTACTCCTATTTTTCATGTTCTGTTTAATACAATAAAACATCCCAAGTCATTTCACAACAGCATCATGGGATAAACTTTTGAAACTGAGCTACACAAGTTCCATTTGGGGGAGGTGATGGTGAGGTGGTAATGTCACTGGACTACTAATCTATAACCCCACAGCGGTTCTTGGGACATGGGTTTGAATACCATCGCAGCAGCTAATGAAATCTGAATTCAATAAACGTCTGGCATTTAAAAAATTAGCCTAGTGGTGATCATAATGGAATTTTCCCAGGTCTTAAGTAGCATGTTCAATCACAAGAAAGTTGGGAAAATATGGCAAGCATTATGAGATTCATAGATTTATAGAATCCCTACAATATAGAAAGAGGCCATTTGGCCCATCAGGTTTGCACCAAACAGTATCCCACCCAGGCCCAGCCCTCTACCCTATCCGTGTAACCCCATATATACCATGGCTAATCCACCTAACCCGCAGATCTTTGGACTGTGGGAGCATACTGTAGCACCCAGCGGAAAATCACACAGACACAGGGAGAATGTGCCTTATCACCAAGGAAAAATGTTTCCGATTTTCCTGTTAAAATGACAGTTCTGAATTTTACTAGTGAGTTGGGACCACCTTATTTCCATGCATTTCCATTTCATTAACAGTTAAATCTAACTGGTCAAGTCCAAGCACGTTGCTGCTAGACAGGGTCTGCAGCAGGTGGTGAGGAAACCAAAAAGAGGGAAAAAAACATTCTTGATCCTCAACAATCAGCCTGTTGCAGATGCATCTGTTCATGACCCAGTATTGGTAACAGTGCCATCAAACAATACTTGTGGAGATGAAGTCAATGTTCACATTGAGAATGCCCTACATTGTGTAGTGTAGCACAATCACCATGCTAAATGAGACAGGTTGCGAATAGATCTCGCAATGCAAGACTGGGCATCCATGAGGTGCTGCAGGCCATCAGCAGTAGCAGAATCATACTTTTACATAATGTACAACCTCATAGTCTTGTATATCACCATTCTACCACAAGCCAAGGGTTCAATCCCTGGTTCATTGACGAATGCAAGCAAGCATTCCAGGAGCAGCAGCAGACATACCCTAAAAATCAGGTGTTAACCTGTTGAAAATACAAAACAAAACTACTTGCATGCTAAACAGCATAAACAATAAGTGATAGACAGAGCTAAGTGATTCCACAAACAACAAATCAGATCTAAGCTCTGCAGTCCTAGTATATCCAGATGTGATTGGTGGTGGATAACTAAACGATAGTACTGAAGATGTGCTCCGAAACTTGCCTCAGCCACAGTCAAGCTGTTCCAGCACAGCTACAGAACTGACATCTGCTTAACAATGTGGAAAAATGCTCAGGTATGTCCTGTACAGAAAAATCAGGATAAATCCAACACAGTCAAGTACCAGCCCATTAGGCTACTCTCAGTTAAATGATGGAAGATGTCATCAATGCTATCGTGCAGCACCTGCCCAGCAATAACCTGCTCAATGACGTCCAGTTCGGGTTTCACTACGGACACTCAGCTTCTGACCTCATTACAGCCTTGTTCAAGACAGGTGAATTTCAGAGAGGAGGTGAGAGTGACTATCCTGGAAATCAAGGCCACATTTGACTGGGTATGGCATCAAGGAGCCCTAGGAAAAGTGGAATCAGTTGGAATCGAGGGAAAACTCTCTGCTGGTTGCAGTCTTACATGGCACATGCAAAGAAACTTGTGGTTGTTGGACATCAGTCTTCTGAGTTCTAGGACATCTCCGCAAGAGTTCTTCAGGTAGTATCCTAGACCCAACCATCTTCAGCTGCTTTATCAATAACCATCTCTTCAAATTAAGGACAGAAGCAGGGATGTTCACTAATGATTGCACAATTTTCAACACCATCTGGGATTCATCGGATACTTATGCATCCATGTCCAAATGCAGCAAGACCTGGACAAAATCCAAGCTTGAGCTGAAAGGTGGCAAGAAACATTCAGACAGCATAAATGCAAGGCAATCATCATCTCCAATAAGAGACATTGTAACAATCATCCCCTGACAATCAATAGCATTATCCTTACTTAATCCCACATAATCAACATCCTTGGGGGTTACCATTGAGCAGAAACTGAACTGAACTAGTCTTATAAATACAGTGGCTACAAGAGCAAGTCAGAGGCTAGGAATCCTGCAGTGAGTGATTTACCTCCTTGACTCCCCGAAGCCTGACCACCATCTATCTACAAGCCACAAGTCTTGAGGCTGATGGCATAATCTCCACTTGCTTGATTGAGTGCAGCTCCAAAAACACTGTAGAAGCTTGACTATATCCAAGCCTGCTTCACTGGCAGTGCTTCACATCCACAAACATTGCTCCCTCAACCTCTGACACTCAGTATCAGCGCAGTATCAGCAGTATACACCATCTATAAGATGCACTGCCTAAATTCAACAAAGACCCTTAGACAGCACCTTTCAAACCAATGACCATTTGAGAAGATGGGAACAGCAGCACCTGCAAGTTCCCCTCCAAACTATTTACCATCCTGGCTTGGAAGTACACCACCATTCCTTCTGTGTCATTGGGTCAAATTCCTGAAACTGCACCTGAACAGAATTATGGTTCTACTAACTGGACATGGGTTGCAGCAGTTCAGAATGGCAGCTCACCACTATCTTCCCAAGGATAATTATGGATGGGCAAAAAATGCTGGCCCATTCAGCAATACCAATGGGTGAATAAAAAAAAAGAGCCACAGGGGAAACTGAAGAATGTCAGAGGGGATACCTGAGGAAAGAAGGCCATCTACAGAGATAGAAGGGGGTGGGGGAGAATAGTGTAGAGCGGGAGGGTAGAGGGTAAACAAATCAATTTAAAAATTACAACCTCCAATTCTCTCCTAAATTGTGTTACAAAAGAAGGCATTGCAGGAAACGTACAGTACAAATGGGAGGGGCCTGATACCTGCCTGCACATGTTCCTACACAGCACAAATACACCTAACTGAGGAAAAGACAGAAACTGAAAAATGCTATTGCGTGAGCACCCAGTTAAGGATATAACCCTGAAGGCAAGCACTCACTGCAGAACATGGACAAATAATTTTCTGAACTCCTAAAACCAATGTCCCACCATTCATTTAAATATGAGAAATTTAGTGGTGGTGGCTAAAGAGCTATGGAGGATCATTCATAGGCTCACATATCTGAAAGGAAAAAAATGGGAATGGAGCAGTGAAGTAGGTTGTAGATTCTAAATTGTAGGGCTGTATTGAGGATAATGAAAACCACCAACTGTCAGATTTATCTAATTGCCACATACATGAAAAGCAAGTAGAGATTAGGGTTACAAAGATCTTGTCAGAACAAGGAAAAGGAAAACTAGTTTTGATTCATGGAGGGTGCACCTCAACATATAGAGGTCACTGGAGAGCAGGTTTTCACCCAATCCATATGCAGCCTGATCAGGATCCAAAGGGCACCATGAATATGTTGAGATCTCAAATGGAAAACCAACATTTAATTTCTGATAATTCTTCATGAATTAGTATTTCCTTGCCAGATCTTTGACCAACTTTTCCCAGCAGCTGTCTTAGTATTGCTAAGATTAAGAAGGAGGAGAAGAAGAAATGCCAAGTGCCAAAAGAACCCATACATAAGGCTCAAGGGGTAGTTTGTGGATCAACAAGTAGTGCATCAAGAGAGGGACCAAAGTCTTCAGTGCTATTGAGTAGTGTGCATAGGCACGGTGGTCTCAAAGGCCCTGCAGCTATTTGTAGGTGATTAAAAAGTAGTACAGGAGAGTTCTTCACTATAGGGAAGCAGTCCCCTACATTTGCCACCTCCTGCTGGCAGATCTGAAGCTACACAACTAGGGAGGCAACGGTGATGAATATCACAGGTTAGCACAACAGCAAGGCAGACAGGCCCAAGGTAACCCGGTAGAGGCAAAATTTGAGGGCAAATTACATTGTGTTAACATATGTGGACCATCAGAACCGTGAGCTAATTATGGCACAGAGTCATTCCTGTCCTCAAGGGAATGCTTGCTTTCCAACATTAAAAAGATACTTCTTTTGACATTATTTGCAAGTTAACTTTTTTCCTTTGCACAAATAACCTCCAACTCAACTTTCTAAACTTTCTCTATGGAGTTATGCAGAATTATATGACTCAAACTTCAGCAGGGAAATTCATCTTTCACAGAGATGAAACACAACTAAACTATGCTGATGAATTCCTGAAATGCAAACATCCACCTTAGGTTTCCAATTTCTGGAGATTATGTTCGTCCCAGAGGGGAGCAGAGAACGACCACCTCAGTGCTCTACATGATGCACATGTGAGCATGTAAAGTGATCAGTGATCCCTCAACATGATCTAAAGGAAAATATAAAGTCTGTTGCATCCATTGTAAAGCAATCCTGCATTCCAAGATCTTTGTCAACTATGGTGTAAAAGAACCTTGTACTCACCAATGTATGAAATCTGGTTCTGGAGGTATGAAAGAAGGTTACATTAAGATGCAATGAAACAAAAAGCAAGTGCATCATGCTGGCAGCAACAACAGGAATCTTGCCAGAAACTCATGTGCAAACGCATGCTCACAGTCTGAGGTTGGTCAGGCAAGCATGGAAATGTAAAGTGGAAAAATCACCACTGCTAGTTGAATAGGCTTTCCACGTTGTGAATGTGACACAATGTGTGGATGAAGTCAAACAATTAGAAGCTTCTGTTACCATCAACATAATATGCCTGAAGAAAAGAGGCGATCACAAACTCTTGACGTATGAATGAATGCAAACACCTTGCCAGTCAGAATCCAGAGGATATGTCTGTGGATCACTGAAGTCACTAATACAACCAACAACAGACAAATTAAAGGGATATAACGGATCAACCATTTCTTACACTGGTACATTGACCTTGAAGTGCAGCAAATCTGGATGGAAACCAAGTATTCTGCTTTGTGAACATAAATGAACCTGCAACAGTTGGTTTATGGGACTCAAGCTTTGTGACATTGGTACCTTGGTGACTTCAGGAATGGTCACAATTGCAGTAGATGAGGCCAAGAATAATTGCACTGAATCAGTGCATTGCCTGCAACAGATAATTCCAGATTCAATATCACAGGCAACTTCAGTGGTGATGCTACACTGTACCTCAATACAATTCCATTGATCAACCTTTCTTAAATGCAGAGCGCACATGCAGGAGAAGTTTGAAAACAAATTAGGTAACATGGAGCATAATGCAGCATTGTTCACCACATGCATCCGATCACCAACTGGTGCAGTTCAACCATGTTTGCGTGTGGGGAGGCGGGGGATGAATTTAAAAAATGCATAATCTGGATATGCTTGGATGCAAGACATACAAATTTTATTGTAAAGAGATGTCTGAATAAATTCCAACATTAGAGAAACAGATTCCTAGATTTACATGTGCTAAGACCTTCTCAAGTTGGACAACAAACACAAACATTGGTTGATTCACTTCATTTAACAGCAGGATCTCAAGAACTCACTACCTTCAGGACACTATTCAGAAGATACTGACAGCAAAGACTATCTTCTGGTTTATTTATCAATCAGGATCTGTTGTACCACTATTTAGACAGAACTACAAATACATTCTTGGATGCCTATGCACTGCTGATGATTATTACATTGATGAGCAAAACCAAATAAGAGCACAATCAAAATTTTGTGTCTTGTGGTAACTTTTTGTGAACGGCCTGTCTTCAGCAGCAAGGAATGTCAAGTGAATTCACCTCAGATGAACTTTTTCAATGCTATCCGTTCAAGTTGCAGTCTTCAAACTGACCCAGGCAAACTTGAAGATGTAAACATCTGTGACATGTCAAACCCTCAGAACAAAGGAGTTGAGAAAAGCACCATGTCTCTGTGACTGACAAGTCACTTTAAAAAGGCACTTTTTGAAGAGACACTCAAAGGAAGAGACTGTCTTGGAAGCTTGCATATCTCAAAAAGTGTTAGGAGTTGGCATCATGCAAGATAGAAAACCAATCACATTTGGCTTCAAAAGCCTTCCAATATTCAAACACACGCTATGAGACAATTGCTCTGGTGTTCAGGATCACAAGATTCTACATGAACCTGTTCAGTAAAGATTCACTTGTAGAAATTGATCACAAACCTCTGGAAATGATTTGGTACACACCTTAGACAATGATTTATGGTAACAACACAGAGATAGGACTTTGATGTTTGTCTGTTACAAATCACATTGCAAAATGATCACTTTAAACACACAGAACAGGTTACCAAGTTCAAAAAAGACTCAGGATATTTTTGTAGATGTACAAATAAACAATGTGGAAATAGAATATAGCTTCCATGAGGGGGAAAATCTTGTGCAAGGTATGTCAAAGTCATCGATTCCATACTGACAAAAAGAACTCTGCACTCTCAAGATTCCTTTTGGGTCCTTGGTCCAAAATTAGTACAGATTTATTTCCTACCCAAAGTGATCATTTTCTCCCAATGACTATTCTAAATTTTCATCAAACAACGGATACCTCCAGTCCATTCTTGCCTGATCATGGTTGTTTCTTTTTCAAGGGTTCCTCTTTAGGTTTCTCAAACTGCCTTTTCATTTTCTCTCTAAATTCTTCAATAGGTGTGATGCGGTCACATCGTGACGTCTTTTTCAATGTTTGAGGTGATTGTATACGGTATTTGGACTTGCAGTGAAGCAGAATTAGAAGTTGGCAATATCCTTAATAATCATTTTTCTTTAAAGTTTAAAGTCACAAGGAAAACTTTAGTTCCCTACACAACACCATATTTAAATTAACAGGTGTAATTAAGCAGGAAACGTCTTTTAACACTTAGAGTCATAGAGTTGTACAGCACGGTAACAGACTTTTTGGTCCAATTCATCCATGCCGACTAGATACCCAAAATTAATCCACCCCCATTTGCCACCATTTGGCCCATATCCCTCAACCCTTCCTATTCATGTACCCATCCAAATGTCTTTAAAATGTTGTAATTATACCAGCCTCCAACACTTCCTCGGCTATCTCATTCCATTTAAGCACCATCCTGTGTGTGAAAAAGTTGTCCCTTAGGTCCCTTTTAAATCTTTACCCTCTCACCTTAAACCTACGCCCACTAGTTTTGGACTCCCCTACCCTGGGAAAAAGACCTTGGCTATTCACCATATCCATGGCCCCCATGATTTTATAAACCTCTATAAGGTCACACTTCAGCCACCAACACTCCAGGGAAAATAACCACAACCTATTCAGCCTCTCGCTATAGCTCAAACCCTCCAACATTGGCAACATCCTTGTAAGTCTTTTTGGAAACCTTTCAAGTTTAACAACACCTTTCCTACAGCTGGGAGACCAGAACTGAACGCAGTATTCTAAAACTGGTCTGACTAATGTCCTATACAGCTGCAACATGACCTCTCAACTCTTATACTCAATGCACTGACCAATAAACTCAAGCAAACCAAATGCCTTCTTCACTAACCTGTCTACCTGCGACTCCACCATCAAGGAACTATAAATCTGCACCCCAAGGTCTTTTTGTTTGGTAACACTCCCCAGGATCCTACCATTACGTGTACAAGTCCTACCCTGATTTGCCTTACCAAAGTGCAACACTTCATATTTATCTAAATTAAACTCCGACTGCCACTCTTCAGCCCATTAGCCCATCTGATCAAGACCCCGTTGTACTCTGAGATAACCTTCTTCACTGTCCATTGCACCAGCAATTTTGGTGTCATCTGCAAACTTACTCACCATTCCTCCTATATTCACATCAAAATCATTTATATAAATGACAAAATTCAGTGGACCCAGCACCGATCCTTGCAGCCCATCACTAGTCACAGGCCTCCAGTCTGAAAAACAACCCTCCACCACCACCTTCTGTCTCCTACCTTCAAGCCAATTTTGTATCCAGGGGAGAATGTGCAAACTCCACACAAACTGTCACCTGAGAATGGAACTGAACATAGTCCCTGGCGCTGTAAAGCTGCAATGCTAACCATTGAGCCATCATGCCACCCTACAGGCCAGCCTTTTTGAAACAAAAGGAAACAAAGATAGCACATACCATTTAGAGTTGCCTAGTCTGTGCAGAGGACAGAAACACTGAGTTATACATCCCACCCAGGGAACCAGGTCACCCCAGAAACATCCAGAGTGTTCAGAGAGTCTAGATCCATTGAGATGACAACACCAAATGGGCACTATTAAGAAGAAACAGAAGTCAACTAAGGGAACTGCAAAACTGTACAACAT
The DNA here is from genome assembly GCA_024137785.1 of Ginglymostoma cirratum. NCBI lineage: Eukaryota > Metazoa > Chordata > Chondrichthyes > Orectolobiformes > Ginglymostomatidae > Ginglymostoma > Ginglymostoma cirratum. The sequence continues at coordinate 13,238,871 of JAHRHZ010000111.1, read as the reverse complement.
CCAACATTTATTATGCAGAGAATGCATCTGAAGATAAACATGCGGAGTGAAATTGTTTTCCTGGTGGTCTTCCAAAATCAACCCTCCACAATACACAAGATAAACACACACTCACACTCACACTCACACACACACACACACACACGTATATATTTATACACACACCTACATGTTAACACACAAGTAATCAGTCTATGTATCATGAGCATCATGAGCATCATACTGTCATGAAATCAGTGAACGCATTTACCCATTTAGGCATTCTACACATTCTCTTTACCCCTATATTCTTCATTCGTAAACTCTTAAACAGAGACATATTCTGGTGAAATAGATTTCGTTAACAGCCTAAAAGTAAATAAATGCTTACCTACTCGAAAGAATGACATAATTGAGTCTAATGTAGTGTCTGAAAGCAGAAGCAATGCAACACAAATACTAATGTTGCAGATTTAGGTAAGGCTAACTTCAATGCAATAAAGTCTTACGCACAGTAAACCAGGCAAATCTGTTTTAATGGGTTAAGAGACAGAAGTCACATTACATCTGTCACAAAAGACACATCAGTGCAAGGTAACAAGGTGTAGAGCAGGATGAACACAGCAGGCCAAGCAGCATCAGAGGAGCAGGAAGGTTGATGTTTCGGGCCTAGACCCTTCTTCAGAAACCAGGTGGGTGGGAGGAGGTGTATTCTAGGTACCTGTGGGAGTCAGTGGGCTTGAAATGGATATCAGTTTCTTGGTGGTTGCCAAAGATGGAAACAGAGAGGTCCAGGAAGTAAAGAGAGGTAGCTACACTGGCCCTAAACCCCACCTCTTCCTCCGTTACACTGATGACTGTATTGGCGCCGCCTCGTGCTCCCACGAGGAGCTCGAACAGTTCACCCACTTCACCAGCACGTTCCACCCCAACCTTAAGTTCACCTGGACCATCTCTAATACCTCTCTCTCCTTCCTG